>OY997268.1:619279863-619869863 GCA_963921465.1 Triticum timopheevii | reverse complement strand
ATAAGTCACTATGTTTCATGGCTTGAGGATCTTCGTACTGTCAAGACAAATTTTCTTACTGCACTTAGAAATGCTAGTAGTCAAAACGTGCGACCAATAGTGATGGTATTGAACTACGGTCACATCTATTTAGGAATGATGGTAAGATATTTACTATTTGTCCTCAGTGCATATTTTGCATACATAATTTTTTTGCTAAACTTTCATTGCTAAGTATATTAATTAAGTACTATACAATGTTCTTCAATAGGGACTCCCAATGACAGTTGTGCCTCAGGGGATCGAGACTAAATGTCAGATGTCAATTGTTAGCTTACGGCCAAGATATCCTGCATTGCACATGAATGCATTCAGGATTTCTAGAAGCGATGAATGCTTAATAGTGAAAGATTGAAGCAAAAGTTTTAATGATCGCAGAGAAGTACTAGGGGGCAGCAATGAGAAGCGCAACCCACAATTAGGAGACATGTTCATCGGCATACTCTAGTATGATCAATCAGGAGAGCTATACATGTTCTATGCTATTTTACCAGAGAGAGAGTAGCTAGCAGGAGTGATTTAGCTAGTTCTTCATGCTGCTCTTAATTAGTACTTGTCCTTTCATGTCTGTGTTCTTCGTTCTGAACTTAAGTGATTTGCTTTTGTGGTGTTATATATGAACGCTTATAATATCATGACAATCATGTTGAACTCGATCGATAATATTTTTGCTTCTGGTACAAGTGAATGTTTCTTCTTTAAGCTAGTAGTGCTGGTGATGATTAGATAGCTAGTTAATTATTATATCATTTAATGAAAGAAACCGCAGATTAGTTTCAGCTGGATGGATCCTACCTAAGTTATCAAGTATATGCCATATCCGTATATATTATAGTTGATCAAGTATAATATGGATATGGCATATACTCTAGCTAGCTAGCTAGTAGAGATATCTAATAATGCATCCAGTCGAAACTAATCCGCGGTACTTTCACCTAATGATTTAACAACTCATTATAATGTAAAACAATCACTAAATTAAATTGAAAACACAAAATTAAATAATTTTTTTTTAAAAAACACCCAAACATTTAGTACCGGTTGGTGTTACCAACCGGTACTAATGCCCTCCACGCAAATGGGCCTGGCTCGTGCCACGTGGTGGCACTTTAGCGCCGGTTCGTGATGAACCAGTACTAAACGGAGGGGACCTTTAATCCCCACTCTTTAGTGCCGGTTCGAACCGGCACTAAAGCCCGTTACGAACCGGCACTAAAGGCCGGTTCTGCACTAGTGCATCCGAATCTTATGTGGATCTCACCGGAGCAATGTGTGTCGTATCAGGGCCGTATCCAAGAAAATGGAGGCCCGGTGCGAAATAAAAATTGAGGCCCTCGGCATAACAAATAGCAATTGGTAAACAAGGATTTCTACATTAAAAATAGACTCTGTATATATCATCCTTCTGATGTGTTTTGGCATTCATCCTGTGATATCCTGGAACCTCATTAGCACTAGTATCTAAACCTTGATTATTCCGAAGAAACATTCGACTCTTTTACTAAACAATTATCAGGAACGTCTTTTTGATGTCGAGTGAGTTTTTCAATCTTTTTCCTTTTCTTGCGTTTTCATGTCCCAACTTAGACTTCCTAATTCTAGAACTGGAGGAAATTTCAGTAAAAAAAAACTAAGAAGCAAATATCATGCACTAAAAACTAAACATAGAAACAAAGAGGGATGAAATAGCCTTTTGTTAATTTGGGAAGAAAACCATGTGGCGGCACCGTGTGTGGATTTGATAGTCCGCTTGATCTTCCTGATGAATTGGGACCTAGCACTCTTGCCCTCACAGGTCCAGCGACAAGCAACAAGAGGATTGAAAGTAGTAGATGAGAGATTTGAGAAATTGAGTGAAGAAAGAGCAGACACCCAAATAAATAGATGGACAATGATGGAGTTGTCATACTACTGAAACTACAGATTGAAGAGGACACCGAATAAATTGCATCAGAAGACTGTTTTGGGGAGAATACGAGTGAATTAATCTACAGGAGTAGAATCGGGAGCTGCTATAGGATCATGGGAAGACGCTAGAAGAGAAAGAGACCAGAGAGAGAAGAGGAGGAGTCGTGCGTGAGATACGGTCTTGAGAGTAATTTTTTGCTGATTCCTAGGTACTTGATTAATTGATTAGTCGTGGCGTTTTTATGGGAGAATTAGCCACGGCTAAACTGGTTATTAGTTAGAAAATTGGGACCCTGCTAAATTGGGGGCCCTGCTAAATTGGGGGGCCCTGTTCGGTCGAACACCCTGCACATGGGTGTAGTACGGGTCTGTGTCGTATATTGGAAGTATGCCACTTATGAGGCCCGTTGGAGGTTAGCTCTCCCGTAGGAACCCTCCGGAACCATGGCCCATGACATGGCCATCGATTGGTGCAGCGCAAATCAACGTACGGCCGGCCAGTGGCGGGGACGTGGCGCCTACAGCACTACCAGCGCTCGCACGGCGGGGATCTGTCGTCTCCGCCGATGGAGCATGGTCACGCTCTCGGACTTGGCCCGAGCGCGAGTGCGGTGCCGGAATAAGGGGCGGCAGTGTGGTAGGCGTCGATAGCAGCAGGATGCTTCTCGGCCTCTACTCTGTATCCCGAACTCATGCATGCATGCATGCATAAAGGGTGTGTTTGGTTGCCTGTGCAGCTCCACCCTGCATCGCATGGAGGATCTTGGCTGAGCCTAGCCTGGTTGAGTTGATGCAAACTTGGACCGAGATGTATGTTTGGTGGACTGTAGGATATATGTGCATGAGAGATGTTGTACACAACAAATGTTGTTTGGTAGGCTGCATTAGAAATTTTGAAATAAAAATCAATTTATTTATTTATCATAGATTTCTCAAACAAGTAAAACAAATCTAAACCAAAATCAGGTTGAATTAGAGCTTAATTCCATGCATTAACCTGCTGCTCCGGTCACAATCTGCAAAGTAGAAACAAGGCATGTGTTTAACTGAACATTCTTCTGTCAGTCACCATTCAGAGCAAAAACAGATGAAGATTGGAAGATTAGGAATGCCAGATACAAGATCTGGAACAAGTACGCACCATCCATGAGCAAATCACAAGACCCCGTGAGAAAAATTTGCACGAACATGGGAGACATTGGGCGCTCCTGCTGCTGTTTAGATGGGACGATGCACAGATGACCTGGCACCTCCTGGACCTCTGGCTACCATCCACCCCGCTCCGATGGATGGGGTGTAGATCTGAGAGAGGAAGGGGCGTCTGGAAGGTGGCGTTGGCGGCGGCCTCCGGCTGGCACCCATTCCACTGCCGTGGATGGGGGTGTGGGTCTGGCAGAGCAACGACCGCTGGGAAGGAAGAGTTGGCGACGGAGAGCGATAGTCAGCGAGGACATCGACGGGGATTCGACCATCTCCGTCGTAGATTTGAGGACGGTGACGAACGGTGAAATGAGAGCTCCAGCAGGGAACGAGAAGGAAATGAGGGGAAAGAGGTGAGGGGACGCGCTGACCCCCACGACCGCGAGAGAATCGCTACCCCACGCCCGCATTGCGGGTGCAGGCGATTTGCATCAGTTGAGCCTGCACGAGGGAAACACCCGATTCCTGCGTTCCCGCGAGCCTGTCTGAGAGCCTCCTTTTGCATCGGTCGGGCCAGGCTGAGGATGCTATGGGGAACCAAACAAGCTGAATATTACATGCCCGGTGCGAGCCAGGTGCAAGCCAAGCAACCAAACACGCCCAAATTTACTGCACAGACGTCAACGGAGTCAAGTGCTCAGACAGGCCTCACGTGAGGAGGTCCCCATATCACAAGTAGCAGCAGCGTTTTAGGTAGGAGTATTTGCTGAGCAATATAATCCCAACGTGTTCTGTTGCTCTTGAGAAAAAGGTGATGCGGACGGACGCGAGTAAGATAAGCTGGCTAGCTAGGACCAGATGCGATACAGGCCATCCTCAGCGCCGGTCCTCGAGTTTCAGAGGCCCCGGGGCGAACTCAAATGAATGGGCCCAGTGGCGACATTGGAGGAAAAACATGATCCCATACATTGATAGAAAAAAAAATCTTGCAAAGCTATAATAAACAGTGGTAATTTTCCTTGGTAAAAATACTCCAGGCCATAAATAACAACGTCATACTTCAGGTCTAAATCAAATATCATAGAAGTTACAGAGCATAACAAAAAGTAAATCATATGCTAACGAACCTCCAAGCCTCCAGTAATCATGAGAAACGGCTCCTTCGTGCATTTTTTGATGCAAAATCATTAATGACAGTATCAAGATCAATGTTATCCAACACATCCTTCTCAATACAACATATTGCCAATCCATTTAATCTTTCTTGCGACATAGTTGACCTCAAATAATTTTTCAACAACTTCAATTTTGAAAAACTTTGTTCAGCTGATGCTACCATCACAGGCACAATTAAGAGAATTTGGTAAGCAATTGACACATTTGGATAGCAATCTGCAGCTCTAACAAACTCAAATATCTGATCTGCTGGCATGAGTGTATTTGGCAATGTCATTTGCAACACTTTCAGTTTTGAATAAAAGATTGTATTCCCTTGTAGGCCCTTTTTCAATCAGACTATCTCTTGCTTTATTGTCAAGAGCGTCCCAGTTTCTAGGGTCATAGATATCAAAAGGATAAGATCCTTGTTCATCAACACTTGTAGGATTCTCACGGCCACTCAAATTTATAGGAGTCTCATGGGCATTGTTTTCCTCAATTGTGGTCTCATTCTCAGCAGGTTGTTGTTCTTCAGCACCATTGCCATCTAATTCATCAAGATTATCAGCAGTGTCATTCCTCACAGCAAATTTACGCATAGCTCCCTTCTGAGTTCCAATAAAGTTATCTATTCTTTTCCTCTTTGTTCTTTTCTGGAAACCAGATAAATGTTTTTTGGGCAGCATGTTTGCAAGAAAAGGATTGAAGGCACTTGAAGGCTGTTGCAATAAATCAGTGAAAATCTGTGTTCTTCAGGCTGCAACTATCCAAATTCAATCATCAAGGAAACAAGAAATCCAGGACCAAGTCGGCAACAACAGATCAAACGCTACTCCAAGAACACTACTGTTGTAAAAAGAAGAATATAGATTAATCACTATATAGATTAAGATTGAGGGTTAAGAGAAATTAATCTTGAGATTTACCTTTGTCTCCTGCTATTCCTCGCGAACGCATCTGGCGGCAACCGCTGTCGAAGACTCGCAGTTGCCCGGTCGGCCGATCTGTGAAGGCGAACAGGCGAGAAAACGAACCGGCGTTCAGACTGAGGAGGAGGACAGTCGCTCGCCTCTGTGCCCCTTGGCGAGAAAACGAACAGGCTAGAAACGAACCGGCGTGAGTTCAGGCCTCTTGGCAGTTGGGCTTCTGTTGGAGATGGGCCTCCCTGCGACCCTGCCTATAGCCCCTTACTTTTTTATTTGCGCCAATTCATCAGGGCTTATATATATATATACACTGTACCCTACAGGTCGGGGCCCCTAATTTCACTGGGCCCCGGGCCGTCGCCCCTGCTGCCCTGGCCCAGGGCCGGCCCTGGCCATCCTCTGGCCATGGCGACACGAATCTACTGCTGCGTGCCTCAGGTTCCGAGGGGGACGGCGACCTGGCTCGCCGAGCGGACGGGGGCACGTGGCTAGCATGCATGCATGCATGGCTTGACATGTGGATCCGTGGGGCTAGTGGGACCGGGCTGTCATGCAGACAGATGATGCAGGAGGGGACAACGACGACACTGTTTGACTGGCAGCATGCATCGAGATATAATTAATGCTCATCCTATTCAACTTGGTTTTTCTAGACGAAATCAGACAGTATTTTAATGAAAACCATGAGCCATTTTATAGTACTCCCTCCGTCTCAGTTTACAAGTCCTACTCGTATACCTAGGTTGTCAATTTTATCATCATAATATAAACTATATAACACAAAAATTATACCGTTTGAAAATAGAACATCTGAAGTTTATATTGGTATATTTTTTGTAATATATGACTTGTATTAGGTTGGTCAAATTGACGACCTAGAAGTACGCGCACGCCCTGTAAACTGAGAGAGAGGTAGTACTACTTATTTTTTTAGACGAAATTAGGCAGTATCTATAAATACCAAAATAGTTCATCCCTGTAAAGAATCGATTGTAAAGGAACAAGAGTATCGAACGAATGGTCGAATCAGTAGTCTTTATTGATGATTGACATGATATATATACAATCACAATGGACGCGATGGTTCGCTAGAGGCGTCTCCACGGGAACCGTCATGGACGGTTGTTAGCCTTTTTGGAACCGCCAGCGCGGAGAGATGGGAGCGGGGATTATCCCTAATAACCCTAAGGGTTATTATTTAACACACCCCCTAATCACCGCTTGATTGCATAGTAGTCCATCATCTGATAAAGTCTCCTCCAAAAAACCCTGTGGGAAAAATATGAGGAGTAGTGCAGGATATGCTGGTAAAACTCCTTCAAACCCATTGGAAAAATAAGGAGAAAATAATCCAATATATAATGATTATTGTCTCTTTTAACTCAATAAGAGAAAACTCATAGAGTTTAGAGCACAATAAATATGTCACATATACTTTCTTAAAAACCCCGGTGGGGAAAACAAAAAATATGACATATGGTCTTGTGTTGATTTTACCTCATTAAAAACCTTTATGAGAACCTATAAAGTAAACTCATGAAAGGAAAAAGAGTATAATATATTGTTTTTAACAGGAACAATTCAGGAAGATACCCCCCCCCCCCTGATTCTTGCATCTTCCGAACTCGTCATATACCAATTCCATGAACACAGTTCTAGAACATAGAAGTTGGTACAGACCTGGTGAACAAATCATTCGTATGATTTGACTTGCAAGATATGCAATATAGCGATATTGCTTATTATGTAACCTGTTTGCATCCGGGCAACACAAGCAACATTATCTTTGAGATAATGGTAGGTGGATGTAGCCATGAGGTCTGTTTCGAAGACTCTTCATGAGGGGGCACTAGTAGAAAAAGGGTCAAATATGAAGTACAATAGTGCCGGTTTGAATTACAGCCGGCACTAATGTGTACATTAGTGCCGGTTCGTGGCGGCAATCAATAGCACCGGTTCGTGGCGAACCTTTAGTACCGGTTCATGCCACGAACCGGTACTAAAGAGGCTGTGTCAGCCTGCGGTCAGGCTATGGCCCCACCATCACCATTTAGTGCTGGTTCGTACCACGAACCGGTACTAATGAGGTTATGGCAAGCTGTTTTTAGTCCTACCTCGCTCCCCTAACAAGCCTTTTACCACCTTAAATATGTTATTTCTCAAACTATCACAAGCACTTGGTCTTCATTGAACTCTATGTGTAGAATTTGTGGCCGCAATATGAGTCATCATCGGTTTATAAATCATTGATGACTCATATTGACAATTCAGATTGTACACACAAAGATCATTGATGATCAAAGTATTTTTGATGTTATAAGATCATATTGACAATTTAGACTGTAAAGAAATATAAGATCATGATCTAAATGCTCTTATATTTTTTGCGTTCAGTATGCACCAACTGCTAGGCGGGAGGAGCTATTTAGTACCGGTTCGTGGCGAACCTTTAGCACCGGTTCGTGCCACGAACTGGTACTAATGAGGTTGTGTCAGGTAAGGCTGGGGCCCCACGAGCACCTTCAGTACCGGTTCATGGATGAACCAGTACTACAGTTTCTTAGTAAGCTGTTTTTTAGTCCCACCTCGCGAAGAGAGAGGGACTAGGAGCGGTTTATAAGCCCTGAGTGCAGAGACGATGAAGAAGAGGCTCAATGCTCACGTTGCTTAGCTTCAAGCCTTCAGGAATATGGTAGACTGCACGGAGCTATGCGCAGTGCAGTTTACACTATTCCGAAAGGCTTGAAGCAAATTAACGAGCATTGCACCTCTTTTTTATTTTTAATAACTTATTACAACTCCGGACTTCTTCTGTTATGGCAAAAACTAATTGCACATCGGCATTTCTTTTTTTAAACTTTGGTTATAACTCGAGACTTTGACCATCAAGTTTTGCAGAAAAGAAAAAATAGCAGAAAAAAAACTATAGCTGAAAAGAAAAAAACTATATAAAATGACCGTGGAATTGAAAATCACTACAAAATGAACTCTGAAAATGTTGAATTTTGGCAAACTAGATGAAAAACTACTCATAAATAAATAGAAGAAAATAAACATAACAGAAAAGAAAAAACTATACAAAAAACTACGCAGAAATAAATAGAAGAAAATAAAGCAGAAAAGAAAAAAACTATAAAAAAAATTGGGGCGCTGCCTTGTGGGCCTGCTAGGCCACGGGCGTGCAATTACAGGCCTTAAAGGCCCAACAGACTCACAGGGCAGCGCGCAGAATTTAGGCCCACAAGCCTGCTATATAGAGGAGTTCAAAGAGGTAGCCGCGGCTGGGTTTATAAACCAGTGCGGCTGCCCTTCGCCCGGCGAGGTGGGACTAAACTTTGGGGTGGCAGCGCGAGGCCTTTAGTACCAGTTTGTGGCTCCAACCGGTACTAAAGATCACCCTTTAGTACCGGTTGGAGCCACCAACCGGTACTAAAGGCCTGCTCTTCCCGCCTCTTGGCCTGGCCAAATTTGGCCTTTAGTATCGGTTGGTGGCTCCAACCGGTACTAAAGGCACATCATATATATATAGCACTTACAAAAATTTCAGTTACATCTCCCCACTTCGTCTCCAACCTCTCGCGACATCGCCGCGCGCCGCTCGATCCCGTCGTCGCCGCCCGTCGCCCGTCGTCCGTCGTCGTCGTCGCTGTCCCCGCCGCTGCCCGTCGTCGTCGTCTCGCGCCGCCGCCCCGAACGCCGCCGCCGTCCGCCGTCGTCGCCGCGGTCCCGTACGTCTCTCGCACCCGCGCGCCGGCGCCCCCGCCCCGTACGCCGGCGCCCCCACTCGTACGCACGGGGCGGCGGCGTACGGGGCGGCGTACACACACATACACACATACACACACTACACACACTACACACACACACACATTTTTACTTATTTTTTGTTTTTTGTTTTCTGTTTTTTAGAAAATTTAATTAGATATTAATTAGCTAGGTATGTGAGATTTGAACTAGTTGAATAATTAATATAACTAGTTTATTTTTAGTAAGAAAATTGTCGAACTAGTTTATTTAGGTATATGAGATTTGAACTAGTTGAATAATTAATACAACTAGTTTATTTTTAGTAAGAAAATTGTCGTATCTGAGATTTGATTATCTAATTAAAATATTATTTGTTAATGAGTTTTTCTGTTTATTTAATGTTTTTATATATTTTGAGTTTATATAAATGTTAGATTAATGTCGAATGTTAGATAAATTAGATAGAAAAGTTAAATATATAGTGATGTCAATTGTTAGAGATTAATATAGTTAGATATATATTTGAATTGACTAGATATTAATTAATGTTAGATAGTAATAAGTGTTTTATTAATGTTTCACCTAAGTGGGATAAGTCTGAGAAAGAGATGGAGGATTAGAACTAGTTTATTTTTAGTAAATGCTTAGTTGAACTTGTTGAATTAATATATAGAACTAGTTTATTTTTAGTAAATGCTTAGTTGAACTAGTTGAATTAATATATAGAACTAGTTTATTTTTAGTAAATGCTTAGTTGAACTAATTGAATTAATATAACTAGTTTATTTTTAGTAAATGCTTAGTTGAACTAATTGAATTAATATAACTAGTTTTTTTTAGTAAATGCTTAGTTGAATTAATAGAAGTAGTTGAATTAATTGAATTAGTAAGTGTTTAATGTTTCGCCTAATATGAACATAGGAAATGTCGTCTGACGAAGGAAAAAATTTCGGTATGTGCACATACTGCGAAGACGAGCGCGGTCAGTGCGACAGAAATTTCCTTGTTGATGGTAGACGATTAAGCATCAAGCTAGATGAGACTTTCGAATTCGATACAGTAAGTCACAACGACAAGTCTGTTTTCGTAATTAAGCATGACTTATATATGCTTCATTTGCCTGACTTATAATTTTTAATTTTCACTATTCTACTAGTGCATCCCATGCCATGCAAGAATTTTTGTCTTGGATAAGATAGGTTTCAAAGATATGGAAATTATGGAGGTAAAGAGAGCTTACCTGAAAACTGAGCATGATGGTTATACTTTCAACGTCAAAGTATACAATGCACACACGTACACCTATTTTGAATGCAAAACTTGGCAAGCACTATGCAAGGCTTATGCATTTGAGCCTGGTATGGTTATCACCTTTGATATTCGTCCGAAAGATGATATTGAAGGTAATAGAGACATATGAGTCGATGTGCAAACGCCTCCAGTTCTACCATTATGTGAGTTCTTCTCAACTATATTTTTGTCTTTGATATTGCTTATTTCAAAAATAACTGACAACTAATTTCTATTGATAGCTTATCTCCATTCAACCAAACATGTCCGGCGCTTGGTAGACAGGACC
Source organism: Triticum timopheevii (assembly GCA_963921465.1). Lineage (NCBI taxonomy): Eukaryota > Viridiplantae > Streptophyta > Magnoliopsida > Poales > Poaceae > Triticum > Triticum timopheevii. Next base: position 619,859,366 of record OY997268.1, on the reverse strand, counting down.
TTCTACTGTCCCGGAGCTGAACTAAACTGCGAGGAGATAAGTCATTATGTTTCATGGCTTGAGGATCTTCATACTGTCAAGACAAATTTTTTTCCTGCACTTGGAAATGTTAGTACTCAAAACGTGCGACCAATAGTGATGGTATTGAACTACGGTCACATCTATTTAGGAATGATGGTAAGATATTTACTATTTGTCCTCAGTGCATATTTTGCATACATATTTTTTTGCTAAACTTTCATTGCTAAGTATATTAATTAAGTACTATACGATGTTCTTTAACAGGGACTCCCGATGACAGTTGTGCCTCAGGAGATCGAGACTAAAGGTCAGATGTCAATTGTTAGCTTAAGGCCAAGATATCCTGCATTGCACATGAATGCATTCAGGATTTCTAGAAGCGATGAATGCTTAATAGTGAAAGATTGGAGGAAAATTGTTAATGATCGCAGAGAAGTACTAGGGGGCAGCAATGAGAAGCGCAGCCCACGATTAGGATATAGGTTCATCGGCATGCTCCAGTATGATCAATCACGAGAGCTATACATGTTCTATGCTATTTTACCAGAGAGAGAGTAGCTAGCAGGAGTGATTTAGCTAGTTCTTCATGCTGCTCTTAATTAGTACTTGTCCTTTCATGTCCGTGTTCTTTGTTCTGAACTTAAGTGATTTGCTTTTGTGGTGTTATATATGAACGCTTATAATATCATGACAATCATGTTGAACTCGATGATTGGTTCTACTAGAAATTCTATTTATATATATATATATATGCATAACGTTTACAATGTGTAGTATCGTAAAATACCAGCAAACGAAAAAGAATTAAAATGGAAACACAAAATTAAATGAAAAAGAAATCATAAAACTAAAAACCCCCAAACCTTATAGTACCAGTTGGTCTTACCAACCGGTACTAAAGGGCTCCAGGCCCCCGGACCCGGCTCGTGCCACATGGTTGCCCTTTAGCACCGGTTCGTGCTGAACCGGTACTAAGGGGGGGGGGGCTTTAGTGACCACACTTTAGTGCCGGTTACGGAACCGGCACTAAAAGGCCTTACGAACCCGTGCTATTGCCCGGTTCTGCACTAGTGGGGCTAGCACACCTAGTAGGAACACTAAGCTTGTCTACGATCTGACATAGCGGGGACCTAATCAATGTATGCAATGATATCGGTGTTCACATTTCTGTGAAACTGGAAAACCAGGACAAGATGTTTGATGCCTTGAAGATATCAAAAGATATTCTTGAGTACCAACCAATTGTGTTTGGTGGATCCAATGACATTATGGAACGTTGAGTCCCAATATCTCATTTCCATCATCTCTTGGTCTAAATAGATATTTCTCTATGTCTAGAGAATGAACTACCACAAGAGTTATGGATGGATAAGATTTGTCCACAATGAATTTCTCTAATATATTATGGATATAGACAACATAGTACACCATAATGTATGAATGAAGGTGCTCAATTTGTAGTAACGAGCGGTATTTTGGTTTACCCAAACCCTTCATTTTAAACTCCGTCATTTAGATGATTACATGTGTCATCATTGTAGACACACAAGCATGGATAATCATCGTTGTAGGAGTAATCCTTGTGTATAAGGATCTCACTATGTCAGTTGTACCATATGTACTGACACCAATAAGTCGTATGGTGACTTACTGATTTTACACAATGTATGTTGCATTTTGTATTTAGATTCAGAATTGAGATTCCATCGGGAATCAATCATATATGTCTGAATCTAGTGATCCACATGGATATGTAATCACTACATCTATCAACTGCAGAGATAGATGATTTTGTACTGCCAATGATATAAGTTATCGGAAAGAGATTCCATATCTGAAGAATAGTTGGGTATCTGTGTAAACCCTTGTGCTAAAATACTTGCTCTTATCTATATTCTGTAAATGAGTGCAGTGTGTTTTCTGAAATGAGTGAAATAAGTTATTTGAATAAAAGTGAAATAAAACCAATTTTTGTTGTGAAACTAATTTTTCAGTGTTTGAAATTGATATTTTTATGAGCGGAATATATTTCAATATATTTCTTAAATTTGCAGTGAAATTAGTATTGCAAATGAGAGTAATGTGTTTTCCGAAATGTGTGAAATCTATTTTGAAACGAGTGAAATGATTTTTTAACTTCTATTAGCGAAACAGTCAAAAACACTTTTATGAAATAAAGGATCAATCTTATGTTTTACGAAAGCGATATTAAAAGATAATTAAAATATAAAAATAAGAAATTAGTGAAATAGGTCTATTCAAAACTTGTGAAATTGAGTATTTCAAACACGTCTAAGTTGCAGTCAAACACGTCTAAATTGAATATATTAAACTTCTATTTTACTATTATATCAAATATATCTATGTCTTTGTGAGTTTCATATTCTAGTTTGTGAAAATGAGCAAAACACTAGAAAAAACTTTTATGAAATAGTGAAACAATTTAGTGTTTTACGAACGTGATTTCAGAGATAAATGAAACATATAAAATAAAATATATTTCAGAAATATCCAAAATTGATCTTGTTCTATAGATCTTGCCACCACAAATTTAAATATACAAAAAAAATTCAATAATGGACATTTGGTTCAAAAGATATAAGTCATTGAAAATATGAGGGTGAAAATAAAATGCATGTCATATGTATTCCGTGAGTGAATGCATGCATGCATGCACCATTTCTCTACTCTAACTCTGTCTCTTCTGTAAAAGCTGACAATATCTGACACTAGTACATGTATTCACTAGTAGAAAAGGGGGCATCAGTCCCGGTTCGTAAGGGCCTTTAGTCCCGGTTCTTGAACCGGGACTAAAGGGTCGTTACTAATGCCTCCCCCTTTAGTCCCGGTTCAAACTGGAACCGGGACTAAAGGTTGCGGCCACGTGGAGCTCCACCTTTAGTCCCGGTTGGTAACACCAACCGGGACTAAAGGAAATTTTATGATTTTTCTTTTTTGATTTTTTTTGAATTTTTTTATTTTCAAATTTCTGAATTATTTTAACTTCTAATCTCTAATCACCACTCCTCATCACTGCTCAATTTATCCTCTAATCTCTAATCACCCCTCATCATTCCTAATCATCTAACTTCCCGAAAGGTCACCCATCCTCCCACACCCCCAGCCTGAGCACGCTTAACTTCCGGGTTTTATTCTCCCTCGTTTTTCCAGGTCTGCACTTGTTGTTTTCCTGACAATAGTAAGATGTCAATCCTATTAACCCTCAGAAATTTTGCATGAGCATGAAGTGACACATTTCACTGTTTGAGTTTGAAATTATTGTTTTAAAAAACAATAATTATTTAGTAACACTAATATTTCTTGAATAATTAGTTTGACCACAGTTTGACCAGATTTGACTAGATTTGACCAAAATTCAAAATAACTGAAATAATTATGTAGTAACACTAATATTCTAGAATAATTAGTTATACCATTGTTTGACCACACAATTTGAAATTTTTTCGATTTTTTCCACTCTAGATCTTAAAAGCCCCGTAACTTTTTTTTTGTTAGGTTTTTGAGGATTTTAAAAATGTTTAACGGGGTTCCCCCAGTTAAATTTGGATGTAACTTTTCGAGTAGATGATTTTTCATATAAAAAACTTTTTCATCCGAGTTAGTATGCAAAAGTTATGCTCATTTTACTAAATTCTAGAGAGATTTTGCAAATAAAGTCGAAATTCACATTTGCAAATTTTTCCCAACAACTAGACCACATATCACATGGGAAACTTATTTTCTTTTATTTTTTTGACATTTTCATCATTTTCTTTTACTTTTTTTGAAAACTGAAAAGGCGATCCACGGGGGGGGGGGGGGGGGGGGATAGAGTTTGAAAATGGGAACTTTAGTACCGGTTCGTGCCATGAACCGGTACTAATGCCTCAAACCCCATTAGTACCAGTTCGTGGCACGAACCGGGACTAAAGGTCTAACCCTTTAGTCCCGGTTGGTGCCACGAACCGGTACTAATGGGCATCGCACACTTTAGTCCCGGTTCGTGGCACCAACCGGGACTAAAAGGTCCAGACGAACCGGGACAAATGGCCCACGTGGCCCGGCCGGCCCCCTTGGGCTCATGAACCGGGACTAATGCCCCCATTAGTCCCGGTTCTGGATTGAACCAGGACTAATGGGCTAAATCGGCCTGGATCAAAGCCCTCTTTTCTACTAGTGATTGCTATGTGTAGTTTGATATCTGAAAATAGAGTATAAAACCTGCACTGATCTTGATGAAAACGACGGAGGGTGGATCAAGCACCGGTACATCCCGGCTCTGGTAGAAAAACTTAGTCGGAGGCCTCGGCGCGGACGGGCGCAGGCGGGTGCAGCGGCGCCGACAGGCGCAGCGCGAGGGCGAGGGGGCCGTTCGCGAGCCCGGGTGTCGCGGGGCTCCGTGAGCAGGAGCGGCCGCAGTGGCCGTTCAACGGAGTCGGGGACGGCAGGCGCGACGGCGTCGCCCAGGACACGTGCAACCATCGGCAACCTCTGGAGCGGCGCGCCGGCTTCTGCTCCAACAGCCGCTGGGGTCGGAGGCTGCGGCGGCGGATCTATGACGGGAAAGTCGTACTGGTGCAGGGGGCATACTACCCAGCCATGCACGGAGCACCAGAACGGCGGCGGCGGAGCCGCCAGCGCCGGGTCGATGCCCCCATCGGCCTCGAGCCTTGGTACAGCCGGACCGGCCAGAAGCCGGGCGGGCATATCGGGCTGCAGAGGTGCAGATGGTTGCACGGGCTGGTTCAACAGCCCCGCGCCGTTCCGGTGGTTGTGACGGAGGTCTTGGCGGCACTGGTTCCAACCTCCACGCCGGAAGCGGCGGAGGTCGCGCACATGATGCTGGCGAGCGACGAAGCAGCGGCCACGGCCATCGGCACGAAGGAGGCGAAGAAACAGGGACATCGGAACTCGAGGCATGGTTCCGTTTCTCAACTTTTCCCTGTTCTCCTTGTCTTCTCGTCGGAATTGCTCTCGCCGGAGAGCGTGCTGATAACGTGTTTGTAAAGGAACAAGAGTATTGAACAAATGATCGAATCAGTAGTCTTTATTGATGATTGACATGATATATATACAATCACCATGGACGCGATGGTTCCTAGAGGGGTCTCCACGGGAACCGTCATGGACGATTGTTGGCCTTTTTGGAACCGCCAGCGAGGAGAGATGGGAGCGGGGATTATGCCTAATAACCCTAAGGGTTATTATCTAACAAATCCCCATTACTTATTTCTCTTGACACGCAGCCTATCCACGTCATCATCATGGCCCACACATGTCACCTCATAATTTTTTTCCAACAAATCATTGGATACATTTTTATTTCATTTATTCTTCATCTTCTAACGTTTTGTTACCAGCGCAGCGCAGGGAACGGACCAAAAATAATATCTTCGTTTCCGTAAAAGCACAGACCCTCCTCCTTCTCCCTAAAAATAAACAAGAAACGAACCGATCAAGCCCTCTGTCTTAATGAATCAGAACACCCTTCCCCACAAATAAATCAGTCGTTTCCCCTGTACGGCGCCTAGGAACTGATCTCCGCACCTGGGAGCTCCTCCGGCATGATCGCCGGTCCGGCTGCCTCCGGTCTACCTGCGTCTACAGGGGTGACACCTGCTGCGGCCTTGCTCTCCCTCCCTCCGTCTCGCTGCTGCCCGTGACCTCCAATGAAAGACGTCAAGTCACCACACCACCGAGATCCGGATCGCAACCACAGTAAGGCCAGCTGCTTTTGTTCATGTTGATTCCGCCAAAGCCATCTAATCTCCCTTACCTATCCTCGCGTAAGGCTAGGTGCTTTGGTTCATGTCGATTCCGCGGCTGTGGACAGGACCCTCGACCAAATGAATCTGAATGTTGGCGGCCAGAGTCGTGAAGTTCTAGGACGCCCAAACCCTTTTATGCTCCAAACATGTTTGGGTATGGATATTCTGAACCTCACATACGCCATCTCATCTTATATACATTGCTATCCCAAATTCACATATGCAGTATCAGTTTGTTTAAGCGTACAATTCTGAATCAGTTTTGTTATTGTTGTGGATTCACCATTGTGTCTGCCCAGATTGAAGCTTTGATCTGAATCAGCAGAAGTAAAAAGTTGCAGGTAAGATCTCTGAGTGTAGTTTATATAGTCAGCACCAGATGGGGTTCTGTGAGATATATGTACACGCATAATTATGGATATTTTCATCGCGACATGAAACCTGGTCGTTTGGTGGACTATATTATGCCCAATGCCTATAATATGACAAAATTTAAAGAGAATTATATTCTTTCGGAAAATCTGTTGGTGACAACTGAAGAATGGTATTGTATAAATTGTCGACTTTGGGACGGCAAGAGAAGTATGTTCCGCTCCTCCTTACAGAGATTATGTTTCCACCAGGGTGAGTTTCTGTCTGAAAAGGTCATTTTACTCTTTTGTGTATATATACCAAAAAGGCTAAAACTGACCTGTTGTTTCAAGGTATACTGCTCGAGAGGTGCTGCTGCAAGCTTCAGCTTACACACCAATATATTTTGCATGGCAATCATATTTGACGATCCATGTACAGATGTCCATACACATTTTACTGTTAAGTTCTAATATGGTAGTGACAAAGTTTTTTGACATATAACCATCATTCATTACAGATTAAAAGGGTTACAATTTCTTATCAGTCATCACTATATATCAGGTACATCTTTGACTCCAAAGAGTTACACTTTATTTTTACCTGCACATCTTAAGCTTATGCTGGAAATTTATCTTTATCAGTCATCACTATATCAGGTATATCTTTGCCTCCAAAGGGTTGCAATTTTTTACCTACATATCCTAAGTAATACTGGACATTTATCTTAGATTTTCCATTAACTACGGTATGTTGATTACCCATTTGTTAAATGGTTTTTGCTGCACGACAGTTGTTAATATCTTTCCAACATCACATATTATTTATTTTTTGTTTTGTTCGAAGGCCGAGCTTTGGGAAGAGTAAATACAAGTTACTAGATTTATGGTCTATTGTAAATTTGTGATCGGGGACCTTAAGTGTGGTATCACAATCTTTCAATTCTTCTTGGTTAATCTTCCATATATTTATTTCATTTCAGTCTAAAGCCGAGCTTTAGGAAGAGAATAGTTATTAGTCTATTGTAAATTTTTGGTTGGGGACCTTCCGTGTGGCATGACAATCTTTCATCACTTGGTTAATCTTTCGTAGGTCCTATCAGCTTGAAAGATATAAATATATTGCTTCCATTCCTTTCCTTCCAATGGTAATCTTCATGAATAATCTCTTCCCTGTTGATGTATAGTCCAAGACAGCCATTAGCACCTTCTAGAAATATGGAGTGTTTAGTCGACTAATTCAGTGATTTTGGTGTTATATTCTGATGCGAGTTTTACTCTAAACACTACTGATTATCATGTTAGTCATGCAATTAATATTGTGGCAAGTAAAATAAATTATTTCATTACATTTGATCTATTTACCATGCCACATATTTTAAAATGTGTTATTATTATTGCATGATGTACGGTCCTTTTGCTTACCTCGAGCCTTTTCATGTCTACCCAAATGAACCTTTTGGTCTAAGTTCATTGTAGAAAAAATTACTCCAACAACTCTCCGCAGCAACGCGCGGGGTGTCATCTAGTTTTAATAAAAACCGGAGTACGAGCTGTTGTGCAAAGACCGGTCGGTTTGCCCCTTGTCGATGCTCTCTCGTGGAGAGGCCTCCTTCGTCTTCATGGGCTCATGGCAGAATCAAGAGAGGGTCAATAGCTGTGTTTACCCAGATGAAGAAGATCCAAGTACTCCCTCCGTTCGAAAAAATTTGTCATATTCTAGTGCAATTGGGTCATATATTTGTGTGTTTTTCATACGTGGTATTTTTACGATAGTGGAGAACTTCTGCAGTTTTTATGTGTGATGGTAAGTTTCCATGTTGCTGAAAAAAAATTAGGCCCGGGGTTTACATCAATCCTGCCTCCGCCACTGAACACATGGGCGTAAAAAATGAAGGGGAGGTGTACTAGCGACCAAAAAATTGACAAGGTAAGAAAAGGCTGCCACCAATCCAAACGCCTTCCCAAGCTGATGGTCAACGCCAAAATATTGTCATGGTAGCTCTCGGCTGCCATCCAAACACACCTTAGGCTTTAGTGCTTTACCAAGACCTACGTGTGACTCAAGCGCAGGATGCATTAATTAGGGCATCTCCGGCCAACGCCGATCTTCAGACTGTCTGGATCACGCGGTCTGAATGTGTTTTGCGATGTAACATGATCCTGTATCTGTCCGCTCGGCGGTTTAAATGCACTTTTTTCGCAAGCCGGCGACAAACTAGGAGGGGGGCCGGGGGGGAGGGGAGGTGTAACGTCCCAATTTTCAATTTGGATGTTATTCATATATCATTCATATGCATCCATAATTTATGCATTTTGTTGCTTTATTTTAGTTGCATTTTGATCCAAGAAACCTTAAGCAACTCAAGGACCAATTTGAGAGAGCTGGAGGTTTCACAAAAATTCAATTTTGATTTATAAAAATTTGGTAATTTGATCAAATTGTTTTTTCAAAATTCTTTTCCAATTATTTTAAAATAAAGAGAGAAGATAAAAGGACTTCTTCAAAATCAGCAACGAAATATTGGAAATTTAATTTTGAATTTTTGGAGAGTTTATTGGATTTTATTCGCTAGTTTATTTTATTAGTTAGCGGAGTAATTAGTACTATAAAGTTTGTTTTTAGTTTAGGCATTTAGGCCCAGAAAAATGTTCACTAGGTCAATAATAAGGCCATATTACTACGTGAATTTTTCTGATACTTTTAGGATTTTATTATATTTATTTAGCGTGTTTTAGTCTCTAGAAAAATTGTTTTTAAAAAAAAAAGTTCCCCCGAACTGGGCCGGCCAAGCTAAGTGCCAGGCCGCAGCCCAACTCCTCTCGCCCGCGCGACCGACTCCGCTCAGAGTCCGGCCACGCCATGAAGCCGCCGCCGACCGGAGTTCGGTCCGGACTCCTCGTCCCCGCCGCCGCTTCGCTGCCCCTCCCACAAGCCGAAGCCACCCCGGCCCCTCCTTCAATAGCGGGAGCCTCGACCCTCCTCTCCACCTCGATCTCCGCCACCGCCTGCACCACACACCGCCGCCGAAGCCGCCACAGCGCCGCCGCAAGCCCCGTCGCCGAAGTTGCCGGAGCCTCGCCACCCGCGCCGTAAGCCGCCGCCGCCACCGCCACCCGCCGGAGCCTCGCCGCCCGAACCCGCAAGCCACCGCCGCCGCCCGAACCGCCTGAACCAATATAAAACCGCCCCTGTCCGCCTAGTTTTTTCGGTTTTCTTTAGATCCGGTTTATTTATTTAGTTTTGCTTATTTAGCAGATGTTCGTTCGTTTAGGTTCTGTACCGAACAAATTCATTAGATTAGGCTCTATAGCGAACGTTCGTTCGGAAGAATTTTCTTTTATTTTAGTTTTTGGCCAGGGACCTATCTGTGAATATTTTCTTCACAGATTAGCCCCTGATCTTTAAACCCTCGTAAGTTTCTGCTCGTTTGTCCAAATTCGACGAAACCAACGCCAAAATCTCTAGAGCAATCTCATCTATCCAGTAAACCCACTTGAACATGATCTTCACAATTTAAAATTTGAGTTTAGTTCAGATTTGAATTAGATCTTGTTTTGTTCGTATCTTGAGTTTTGTTGCTCCGTTTGAGTTGATTCTTTTTACAAATCGTAGCTAATCACATGTACCTGCTGTTAAGATCTAGTTTACATAAATATAATGCTGTTAAAATTTGTTTTCTGTTTAGATTAGTTATTTGCTTGTTTTTGAGTTCTTTGGATCTTTTCTTCAATTTCTCTTTGCATCGTTTGCTTGAGTGCTTATGTATGCTATTGTTTGTCAATGCTAGATTTTCCGGAGTGCGAAGCTTGTTACTATGAATCTCTAGAGTTTTCCGATCGTCAGCAAGACAAGTTACACTTTGATCATACTTTTCAATATCCAGTTTTTACTATGCATTAGTTTTACCCTCAAAGATTTGCATGAGTAGAATTAGGAACATGTGTATTGGTTGTAGTACTTGAGGTAGGAACCTATTGCCTTTGATCACCCCAGGAATATGCTCTTATATTGCTTTGCCATGCTCATAGACGGGGATTGGATCGTGTTATTCATGGAAGTTGTGAGAGATAATAATTTTGGACAACACTAAGGTGGCAACTTTAATACACATCTGGGTCGATTGATTGGGGCACCTGGAGAAACCAGTGCTTGCCCATGGGAATCCCGGAGTACGCGTGTGATTTTCCCTCAGTTCGCCACCCAGGCTCTAAGGGATCATATGATATTTCATGCCTAGAAACTTCCGTGTGCAGCCACAACCCATTATGGGCCCTGGCATAGTTGAGTAAGTTGTGTGAGCTCTTGAAGAGGTGGACTAGTAGATGTAGGGGAAAGTAGGTGTGTCGGTCTATCCAGAGTAGAAAGTTAATGCTTCAGAAAGACTATGTCTCGATCTTCCGATCATGGATGCGGTCGAGTCTTGTGGGAAAACTGCGCAACCTCTCATAGTGTATAAACTAATCATGGTTAGCCGTGTCTCCGGTTATGGACAATTTGAGTATCTAGAAGTGGATATTTATGTTGATCTCATCACTCTATTTAATTAATGTATTGGGTTTAATGATGATGCTTGTTTAATGGTGGGTTTGAGTTGGAGGAACCTTCTCAATCATTGGTATAAACTTTGTAGAAATTAAATTTATTCCTTTGTTGTGGGAAAAAATTAGCTTTATGCAAAAAATTAAGCTTAGAGCCTCCACCAGCACAATATGCATGTAGATATAGTTTCTTGCATTTATTTGCTTTATAGTGTAACTCTGCCAGCATATTCCATGTGCTGACATACACGGCTGCAACGTCTCATGTTGCAGACTTTACCGACGAAGAATACGGTGTGCTAGGTCGTTGTCATGCACTCAGCTATGCCGTTGGAGTTTGATGGACTCATTTATCTTCAAAGCTTTCGCAGTTATCTTGTTTAGATGGCCTTCAGCCATATTATTTGTTTAATAAATACTCTTTATGAGGACCTTGATGTAATAAGTGTGTGATTGAACTCTGTTATAATTCCTTGAGTATTGTGTGTGTCAGCATACCAATCCAGGGATGACACTTAATCATAGAGACTTCGGTCCATTAGGATCATGGTCGATACAAGGGGGGCAGGGGCTCACTAAGCGGAAAACCGACCAAGGTTTGCAGCCGTCCTGACAGCAACCACGCATGCGTCTCACTAGCTCGACCCACCAAAAGAAAACCTCACTCCCACACGCGTGATTCCCGACCGGCACCGCCAGCTGCCCGCTTTCATGCTGTTGTAGAGCAGTTGCTCCATATTGAAGCCGGCCCAGAGCGAACGCGGCCTCTCAGTGGCGCCGACATTGAAGCGGCGCGCCGGCCAGCTCCCCTGAGCTCTCCTAAGAAAACCCCACAATTAAGACAGGGTCTGATGATGACACCGCGCCGACCATGGAGCAGGCGCATGCGCACTAATAAGCCGCCATGGCGAATGAGGAGATGTCGGTCTTTCGGCAGGCGCTGGAGGAGCAGAGGTACAACCTGCTCCTCCTTGCGCAACACTGGCTGGCGGAGGACTAAATCTACGGCGAGCGCGCAAGCAAGGAGGTCATCGCCATCATGGCTGTGGCGAATCCGAATTTCGTTGCGGAGCAGCGGGCACTGTATAAGGCTGCACGTTGCCACATGCCAAGGTATGTCCTTTGCGGCACTGGCGGGAGTGGGAGGTCAGGGAAGCGGGACGCGCCACCGCGACCATGGACTTGGAACTTTGCAGGGCGGCGCGGATCGGCGCTTTTGATAGGTGGCGGTGGCCGGATCCGGCCATTTTCTATGACGAGGGGGCTGCCAGAGTGGATGGGGGGAGGGGGAAGGGGCGACAGGGCTTGAGCGGCTGCGGAGTGAAAAAGTGAAGGGGCGGGGAGTGGGGATTTCTACTGCAACGGTGCATGGTTGAGTATATTTAAGGGTCATGGCGGACGCATTGTCAACCATTATAATAGTTCGGTTAGATACACGTTAAAGGAGAAAACATAAATTTATACTCCTCTATCCATTTACAAGGGATTGGTTAGCACCCTTTGGGGGACGAGACTTGCCTGTTCCCTCCCCATGCTTCCATCCGTGCTCCCGCGTACGTGGCTTGATTTGATTGGAAGAAAATAAGGCCCGGCCCCACCCCCTGAAAATCAGGGGGGAGAAGATTAGATTAGAAAAGGACAGCCGTAGGATAAAGTGGGAGCATGGATGGGAGCATGGGAAGGGAGCAGGCAAGCCGGATCCACCTGCATGTTAGATTTTTCAGCGAGTGCGTACGTCTTTTGTCAGGCGCCGGTAGTTGGACTGGCGCAACTCCCAGTTATTTCTCTGTTTCTTTCCTTCCCCCACTACTTCGGCCACTGCCTGCTTCTTTCGTTCATTCATTATTTATTTTGATGTTTTAAATAAATTTTTTCTTTAAAATATAAATAAGGGAAATTTTGATCTTAAAACCAGAAAAGAAGAATCAATACTAATTTCTTATACTAAAAAATGCTCATTAAATGTTTATGGATTCAAAAAATATTCATGCATTGAAACAATTGTTCATCAAACTCAATATTTTTATGGATTAAAAAATTGTTCATCCAATTCAAAAAATGTTCATGCATTACAATTGTTTTTGAATTCAAAATTAGTTCAAAATTCAAAATTAGTTCAAAAAATTCAAAAACTGTTCATGGCATCAAAAATGTTCATCAACAAAAATAATGAATCGTTATACTATTAGCTTGTTTTGAAAAGAATGGGCAGCCATCTTCATGGAAAAAAACTTGATTTATTGATAGCAGGAAGCACAATGATATTGAAAAAAATCTACCGTATGTTCAAGCTGAATAGATATACTGATCTTTACAGTTCAGCAACCATAAAGCAAAATCTACAGTAAGGTCAAACTCAATAGCAAGAAAGCACTGTACACGTTATCCTATAGTACTAGTGCATGTGTGATGCAAAATTGTTATGCCAACCGCAAGAACAACACCGTACACATTATCAGTGCATGTGTGCAGGGCCGGCCCTGGGCCAGGGCAGCAGGGGCGACGGCCCGGGGCCCAGTGAAATTAGGGGCCCCGACCTGTAGGGTACAGTGTATATATATATAAGCCCTGATGAATTGGCGCAAATAAAAAAGTAAGGGGCTATAGGCAGGGTCGCAGGGAGGCCCATCTCCAACAGAAGCCCAACTGCCAAGAGGCCTGAACTCACGCCGGTTCGTTTCTAGCCTGTTCGTTTTCTCGCCAAGGGGCACAGAGGCGAGCGACTGTCCTCCTCCTCAGTCTGAACGCCGGTTCGTTTTCTCGCCTGTTCGCCTTCACAGATCGGCCGACCGGGCAACTGCGAGTCTTCGACAGCGGTTGCCGCCAGATGCGTTCGCGAGGAATAGCAGGAGACAAAGGTAAATCTCAAGATTAATTTCTCTTAACCCTCAATCTTAATCTATATAGTGATTAATCTATATTCTTCTTTTTACAACAGTAGTGTTCTTGGAGTAGCGTTTGATCTGTTGTTGCCGACTTGGTCCTGGATTTCTTGTTTCCTTGATGATTGAATTTGGATAGTTGCAGCCTGAAGAACACAGATTTTCACTGATTTATTGCAACAGCCTTCAAGTGCCTTCAATCCTTTTCTTGCAAACATGCTGCCCAAAAAACATTTATCTGGTTTCCAGAAAAGAACAAAGAGGAAAAGAATAGATAACTTTATTGGAACTCAGAAGGGAGCTATGCGTAAATTTGCTGTGAGGAATGACACTGCTGATAATCTTGATGAATTAGATGGCAATGGTGCTGAAGAACAACAACCTGCTGAGAATGAGACCACAATTGAGGAAAACAATGCCCATGAGACTCCTATAAATTTGAGTGGCCGTGAGAATCCTACAAGTGTTGATGAACAAGGATCTTATCCTTTTGATATCTATGACCCTAGAAACTGGGACGCTCTTGACAATAAAGCAAGAGATATTCTGATTGAAAAAGGGCCTACAAGGGAATACAATCTTTTATTCAAAACTGAAAGTGTTGCAAATGACATTGCCAAATACACTCATGCCAGCAGATCAGATATTTGAGTTTGTTAGAGCTGCAGATTGCTATCCAAATGTGTCAATTGCTTACCAAATTCTCTTAATTGTGCCTGTGATGGTAGCATCAGCTGAACAAAGTTTTTCAAAATTGAAGTTGTTGAAAAATTATTTGAGGTCAACTATGTCGCAAGAAAGATTAAATGGATTGGCAATATGTTGTATTGAGAAGGATGTGTTGGATAACATTGATCTTGATACTGTCATTAATGATTTTGCATCAAAAAATGCACGAAGGAGCCGTTTCTCATGATTACTGGAGGCTTGGAGGTTCGTTAGCATATGATTTACTTTTTGTTATGCTCTGTAACTTCTATGATATTTGATTTAGACCTGAAGTATGACGTTGTTATTTATGGCCTGGAGTATTTTTACCAAGGAAAATTACCACTGTTTATTATAGCTTTGCAAGATTTTTTTTTCTATCAATGTATGGGATCATGTTTTTCCTCCAATGTCGCCACTGGGCCCATTCATTTGAGTTCGCCCCGGGGCCTCTGAAACTCGAGGACCGGCGCTGCATGTGTGATGCAAAAATTTTATGCCAACCACAAGAACAACACAAAAAACATCATCCAAATATTTGGTGGTACGGTAGCAATAACACATTGAACATGTAATAACGAAGACCAGCAATAGTAGCGGAAAACATTTTAACCAAAAAGAAAGAAACATGTAATGCTGACGCTTGGTCTTCACTGAGAAGATCTAACAGTGAGTCTTCTTCGTCTTATTGGTAGGAACATCCAAGTCAATCTTGCTCAGGTCGAACTTTGTCATATTGTGTGCAACTAGCTGACGAAACTGGGTAATACTTCCTTGGCATAGAGAAAGTGCTAGAAGATCTAACATGATACATATCAAAGAATTCGCAAAAAGATTTAGCAATGATGGCGAAAAGAAGTCACAAAACATACTTGATCAAACTCTTTCATGCATTTCCCATTCCATGAATCCATGTACAACATGTTGTACAGAGCACAATCGTGGTTGTACAGTGTCCAAAAACAAATCTGGAAAAGAAACACTTGAAAAGAATAAATGAAGACAAAGTATAAGTAAGATAAAAATGAAAAGTATAGTAAAAACTTAGAAGAATTTTGGTAACTTGCATGTTTATCTTCAAGGGATGGTTCTCGGGAGAAATACGGGCAAAGTTCTCAATATTTTTTAAAATTGGACTACGATAACTTGAATAATTGGCCAAGTTGGTAATCCAAATAAAGAAGAAAAGAATAGACAAATAAGTAAAGAAGAAACTTGAGTTGCAACACTTTGTGTTTATATTTGATTGATAGTATATCAGATTTGCAGTACATTTGTAGATGAGAGCTAATTAACACCAGCAGGATAGCAAACGAAACATGAATAACAACAAATTCAGGATATGTTTGAGATAAATACAATAGCGAGGGCTGTAGGGAATTACCTAAACCCCCCAAAGGAACAAGCTTACAGTAAAAATCTTGTAGTACTCAATAGAAACCTGCACACAAGAGATTACTGGTAAAACAATTAGATCTGAACATAACAACCATGTGATCTAGCATACTAATGTTGGGAAACGTTTCATGGAAAACAAAAAAAAATCTACGCATACGCAGGATCTATCTAGGAGATGTATAGCAACGAGAGGGGGAGAGCGTGCCTATGTACCTTCTTGATCCAGCAAGATGGCGAGGTAGTAGATGAGTTCGGTCAGCACGACGGAGTGGAGACGGTGATGGTGAAGTGATCTCTGCAGGGCTTCGCCTAAGCACTATGAAAACTAGTAGACTGCCCGTGCGTTGCCACGGGCCAACAAACAAATTTGTAAGTAATGCTCATTTTAGTCCCCCACAAACAAGCACATTGCATGCAATGTTCAACCAGAACACAAACACAAGTATTTTCTTCTCACTTTTCCAACAAACACCATGCACCCCTCTAGCTTGTCTTCTCCATTGAACTTATCTCATGTCGTGTCTTATTTGTCCATACATACATCATTCATCCTCTTAATAGAAAAGATAATTTGAATAGACAGACTGACTTCCATCTAAGGAATGCAATTGGTAAAACAATAACACCAACTGAACAATGGTATAGTTTCATCTGGAAAAATGTCGTGTTGCCTTCTAAAATCTTACAGTGTATAGTATTACTCGGTCTAGCCAAACGGTGAAATCATATACTATTTTATAAAATCGTTAACTAAATCTCTGCACACATTAATGAAAATTTCATAACAAGTATATTCTCACACAAAAAGAAAAGGGATTCCCCTAGATCCTGTGCAACGACCTCACATATTTTTAACTTTTAGCCCATTAAAACTCCTTGAGCAACACGCATGACGCCAGGAATACTATGAGGTTCATATGACAAATCAGGTGATCAAAGAATGATACGTCTTCGTCGTATCTATAATTTTGGATTGTTCGATGCCAATATTATACAACTTTCATATACTTTTGGCAACTTTTATACTATTTTTCGGACTAACATATTGATCCAGTGCCCAGTGCCAGTTCCTGTTTGTTGCATGTTTTTTTGTTTCACAGAAAACCCATATCAAACGGAGTCCAAACGGGATAAAAACTGATAGACATTTTTTGGAATATTTATGATTTTTGGGAAGAAGAATCAATGTGAGACGATGCCCGAGGGGGCCATGAGGCAGGGGGCGCGCCCCAGGGGGTCAGGCGCGCCCTGGGCCCACGTGGCCACCCCGTAAGGCGGTTGGTGCCCTTGTTTCGCTGCAAGAAAGCTAATATCTGGATAGAAATCGTGTTAAAATTTCAGCCCAATGGGAGTTACAGATCTCCGAGAATATAAGAAACGGTGAAAGGCCAGAATCTGAAACGCAGAAACAGAGAGAGACAGAGAGACATATCCATTCTCGGAGGGGCTCTCGCCCCTCCCAATCCATGGAGGCAATGGACCAGAGGAGACACCCTTCTCCCATCTAGGGAGAAGGTCAAGGAAGAAGAATAAGAAGAAGGGGGGCTCTCTCCCCCTCGCTTCCGGTGGCGCCGGAACGCCGCCGGGGCCATCATCATCACCGTGATCTACACCAACAACTTCAACGCCCTCATCACAAACTCCCCCCCCCCCTCTATGCAGCGGTGTAACCCCTCTTTTACCCAATGTAATCTCTACTTAAACATGGTGCTCAACGCTATATATTATTTCCCAATGATGTATGGCTATCCTATGATGTTTGAGTAGATCCGTTTTGTCCTATGGGATGATGATCGTGATTGGTTTGAGTTACATGTTTTATTATTGGTGCTGTCCTATGGTGCTCTCCGTGTCGCGCAAGCGTGAGGAATTCCCGCCGTAGGGTGTTGCAATACGTTGATGATTCGCTTATAGTGGGTTGCTTGAGTGACAGAAGCATGAACCCGAGTAAGGGGTTGTTGCGTATGGGATAAAGAGGACTTGATGCTTTAATGCTATGGTTGGGTTTTACCTTAATGATCTTTTGTAGTTGTAGATGCTTGCTAGAGTTCCAATCGTAAGTGCATATGATCCAAGAAGAGAAAGTATGTTAGCTTATGCCTCTCCCTCAAATAAAATTGCAATAGTGATTACCGGTCTAGTTATCGATTTCGTAGGGAGAAATAACTTTCTCTTGACAAAAAGCTCTCTACTAAAACTAACTTAGTTTTGTCTTCATATAAACAACCCCTTCTTTTTATTTACGTGCTCTTTATCATCTTGCAAACCTATCCAAAAATACCTACAAAGTACTTCTAGTTTCATACTTGTTCTAGGTAAAGCGAATGTCAAGCGTGCGTAGAGTTGTATCGGTGGTCGATAGAACTTGAGGGAATATTTGTTCTACCTTTAGCTCCTCGTTGGGTTCGACACTCTTACTTATCGAAAGAGGCTACAATTGATCCCCTATACTTGTGGGTTATCAAGACCTTTTTCTGGCGCCGTTGCCGGGGAGTCATAGCGTGGGGTGAATATTCTCGTGTGTGCTTGTTTGCTTTATCACTAAGTAATTTTTATTTGCTGTTATAAGTTGTTCTCTATCTTTAGTTATGGATATGGAACACGAAATACCAAAAAAATTAGGTGTACTTGCTACTCATGGAGATGGGGAATCTCCTAAAACCCTCGATGCTCATTATGTGAAAGATATTATGTACTACTTTGATAATCCTGAGAAAACTCCATTCAATTATGTTATGGAAGACACGTTAGATCAATGTGAATACTTTAGGGATTATCGCTTGACACAGAAGGGAAACTATTATGGGATAAAATTTATATGTTGTATTGGTATGCTAGGCAACTATGCTTGAGATATGATTATACTTGTTGCTCTAGGATGATGGCTCCACACCTTCCCTTTTCATGCAAATTTAATGATAATAAAACCTTAGCTTCTTATGCTAATGGTATATATGATTACTATGATGTGGAACAAATAGAAGAATTTGTTGATTTTATGGGTGCTTATGAAATTGAATCTTTGTTTAAAGAGTGTGAAAATCTTGATGATGTTGTTTACAGACCTGAAAAATTTGCTATACTAAAATATTGCTATGAGAATTATGAATTCAATTCTGATATTGATGCATTTATTGAGGAAGTCACTACTGCCCAAGAAGAGACTAATATTTTGCAGGAGTCTATGGAGAAATTGATGAAACTGTGAGCTCATTGGATGAAAAAGATGATGAGGAGAGCGAAGAACAAAAGGAGGAAGAGCGGATTAGCTACCCGTGCCCACCTTCTAATGAGTAACTCTTCAACTCATACATTGTTTAATTTCCCTTTGTGCTTACCGAAGGATGATTGCTATGATGATTGTTATGATCCCGTTGATTCTCTTTAAATACCCCTTTTTGATGATGCTTGCTATGCTTGTGGCCATGATGCCAATATGAATGATGCTTACGGCGATGAACTTGCTATAGTTCCTTATGTTAAACATGAAATTTTTGCTATTGCACCCACGCATGATAGTCCTATTATCTCTTTGAATTCTCCAAACTACACTATATTGGAGAAGTTTGCTCTTATTAAGGATTATGTTGATGGGTTGCATTTTACCGTTGCACATGATGATTTTGATAGATATAATATGCATGTGCTTGATACTTCTACTTGCAGTTATTATGAGAGAGGAACTACAACTCTGCCTCTTTATGTTTCCAATATGATAAAATTGCAAGAAACTGCTTATACTATGCATTGGCCTTTACTATGTGTGCATGAATTGTTCTTTTATGACATGCCGATGCATAGGGAGAGAGTTAGACTTCGTTGTTGCATGATATATGTTACTTTGTGCTCACTACTAAATTACAAATCATTGTTAATTAAATTGGCTTTGATATACCTTGGGATCCAGGTGGATCCAAAAATTGAGCACTATATGCCTAGCTTAATGGCTTTAAAGAAAGCGCTGCCAGGGAGACAACCCGGAAGTTTTAGAGAGTCATTTATTTCTGTTGAGTGCTTTTATATAGTTTTAAAAAATAAAAAATAAAAAGGGGAACCCAAAACTTTTCAAAATGGAAAGTGAAAGTGAGAAAGACAAGAATTGTTGAAGTGGGGAGCTCCTTGAACTTTGTTCATGCTCACGAAAACTTTGTGAATCTTAATTACAGAAACTTTTCATCAAAAATAATTATCACCTTGTACAATTCCATTGTGTTATAAAAATAATGTGCCAAGGTTTGCCTTTAGGATGTTTACAATGCTTGTTGGTTTGTGCGGTGCAAGACAGAAACTTTGGCTGTAGTGCGCGCTTTTACATTTTTACTGAAACGTAAAATGGTTCTGAAAATTTTTGCACTGTCTTGCTATACAAATTTTTATGTTTTGTAATTTTGGCAGAATTTTTGGGGTACCAGAAGTATGGTGAATGTTCAGATTACTACAGACTGTCCTGTTTAAGACATATTCTATTTTTGATGCATAGTTTGCTTGTTTTGATGAAACTATCAATTTCTATCAGTGGATTAAGCCATGGAAAAGTTATATTACAGTAGCTACAATGCAAAAAAAAATATGAATTGGTTTGCAACAGTACTTAAAGTAGTGATTTCTTTATTATACTAACGGATCTTACCGAGTTTCTGTTGAAGTTTTGTGTGGATGAAGTGTTCGAAGATCGAGAAGGTCTCGATATGAGGAAAAGGAGGAGAGGCAAGATCTCAATCTTGGGGATGCCTAAGGCACCCCAAGTAAATATTCAAGGAGACTCAAGCGTCTAAGCTTGGGGATGCCCCGGAAGGCATCCCCTCTTTCTTCAACAAGTATCGCTATGTTTTCGGATTTGTTTCGTTCATGCGATATGTGCAAATCTTGGAGCGTCTTTTGCATTTAGTTTTCACTTTTCTTTTTTGCACCATGCTAGTATGAGATAGTCCTTGGTTGATTTATAGAATGATCATTGCACTTCGCTTAAATCTTTTGAATATGGCTTTATAGAATGCTTCATGTGCTTCACTTATATCATTTGAAGTTTGGATTGCCTGTTTCTCTTCACATAGAAAACTGCCATTTGTAGAATGCTCTTTTGCTTCACTTATACTTGTTAGATCGTGGGCATATCTTTTGTAGAAAGAATTAAACTCTCTTGCTTCACTTATATCTATTTAGAGAGATGACAGGAATTGGTCATTCACATGGTTAGTCATAAAATCCAACATAAAACTTGTAGATCACTGAATATGATATGTTTGATTCCTTGCAATAGTTTTGCGATATAAAGGTGGTGATATTAGAGTCGTTCTAGTTGAGTAATTGTGAAATTGAGAATTACTTGTGTTGAGGTATGCAAGTCCCGTACCATGCACGTATGGTAACTGTTGTGTGACAAATTTGAAGCATGGGGTGTTTCTTTGATTGTCTTCCTTACGAGTGGCAGTCGGAGACGAGCGATGGTCTTTTCCTACCAATCTATGCCCCTAGGGGCATGCGTAGTAGTACTTTGCGTCGAGGCTAATAAACTTTTGCAATAAGTATATGAGTTCTTTATGACTAATGCGAGTCCATGGATTATACGCACTCTCACCCTTCCACCATTGCTAGCCTCTTCGGTACCGTGCATTGCCCTTTCTCACCTCGAGAGTTGGTGCAAACTTCGTCGGTGCATCCGAACCCCGTGATACGATACGCTCTATCACACATAAGCCTCCTTATATCTTCCTCAAAATAGCCACCATACCGACCTATCATGGCATTTCTATAGCCATTCCAAGATATATTTCCATGCAACTTCCATCATCATCATATACATGACTTGAGCATTCATTATCATATTGCTTTGCATGATCGTAAGACAACAAGCATGATATTTTCATGGCTTGTCCGTTTTTTGATGTATTTGCTATGCTAGATCACTGCACATCCTGGTACACCGCCAGAGGCATTCATACAGTCATATTTTTGTATCGAGTTGTAATATTGAGTTGTAAGTAAATAAAAGTGTGATGATCATCATTATAAGAGCATTGCCCCAGTGAGGAAAGGATGATGGAGAATATGATTCCCCCACAAGTCAGGATGAGACTCCGGACTTTATAAAAAAAGGCCAAAGAAGCCCAAATAAAAAAGGGGGCCAAAGAAGCCCACCCAAAAAAGAGAAAAAAAAATATGAGAAAAAAAGAGAGAAGGGGCAATGTTACTATCCTTTTACCACACTTGTGCTTCAGAGTAGCACCATGTTCTTCATATAGAGAGTCTCTTGAGTTATCACTTTCATATACTAGTGGGAATTTTCATTATAGAACTTGGCTTGTATATTCCGATGGTGGGCTTCCTCAAATGCCCGAGGTCTTCATGAGCAAGCAAGTTGGATGCACACCCACTTAGTTTCAGTTTGAGCTTTCATACACTTATAGCTCTAGTGCATCCGTTGCATGGAAATCCCTACTCCTCACATTGACATCAATTGATGGGCATCTCCATAGCCGTTGATTAGCCGCGTCGGTGTGAGACTTTCTCCGTTTTTGTCTTCTCCACATAAACCTCCACCATCATATTCTATTACACCTATAGTACTATATCCATGGCTTGCGCTCATGTATAGCATGAGGGTTGAAAAAGATGAAGCGCATTAAAAAGTATGAACCAATTGCCCGGCTTGTCATCGGGGTTGTGCATTATGGGAGAATTTTGTGTGACAAAAATGAAGCATGGCCAAACTATATGATTTTGTAGGGATAAGCTTTCTTTGGCTATGTTATTTCGATAAGACATAATTGCTTGGTTGGCATGTTTGAAGTATTATTGTCTTAATATCAAATGATGGACTATTTCTTTGAATCACTCGTGTCTTAATAATCATGCCATGATTAGATATATGATCAAGATTATGCTAGGTAGCATTCCACATCAAAAATTATCTTTTTTATCATTTACCTACTCGAGGACGAGCATGAATTAAGCTTGGGGATGCTGATGTTGGGGAATGTTGCAGAAAATTAAAAAATTTCCTACGATTTCACCAAGATCCATCTATGAGTTCATCTAAGCAACGAGTCAAGGGAGTGAGTTTGCATCTACATACCACTTGTAGATCGAGTGCGGAAGCGTTCAAGGGGATGGTGATGATGGAGTCGTACTCGCCGTGATTCGGATCACCGATGACCAAGTGCTGAACGGACATCACCTCCGCGTTCAACACACGTATGGGACGGACGACGTCTCCTCCGTCTTGATCCAGCAAGGAGGAAGGAGAGGTTGAGGAAGGCAGCTCCAACGGCAGCACGACGGCGTGGTGTTGTTGGTGCAGCAGTACTCCGACAGGGCTTCGCCAAGCACGTACGGAGGAGGAGAGGTGTTGGGGAGGGGAGGGGCTGCGCCTTGAGTTGTGTTCAGCAGCCCTCCCCTCGCCCCTCTATTTATAGGGGAAGGGGCAAGGGGGGCGGCCCCTCTAGATGGGATCTAGAGGGGGGGCGGCGGCCAGGGAGGGGGGACTTGCCCCCCAAGCAAGGGGGGCGCCCCCCTTAGGGTTTCCCACCCAACCCTAGGCGCATGGCTCCAGGGGATGGCTCCCTGCCCCTTGCGGCCCATGTGGCCCTCCGAGAGGAGTGGCCCCTCCCGGTGGACCCCCGGAACCCCTCCGGTGGCCCCGGTACAATACCGATATGACCCCGAATTCTTCCGGTGTCTGTAAGACAACTTCCCATATATAAAACTTCACCTACAGACCATTCCGGAACTCCTCGTGACGTCCGGGATCTCATCCAGGACTCCGAACAACTTTCAGTAATCACATACAAGTCTTCCTAATAACCCTAGCGTCACCAAACCTTAAGTGTGTAGACCCTACGGGTTCGGGAGACATGCAGACATGACCGAGACTGCTCTTCGGTCAATAACCAACAGCGGGATCTGGATACCCATGTTGGCTCCCACATGCTCCTCGATGATGTCATCAGATGAACCACGATGTCGAGGATTCGATCAAACCCCGTATACAATTCCCTTTGTCAATCGATACGTTACTTGCCCGAGACTCGATCGTCGGTATCCCAATACCTTGTTCAGTCTCGTTACCGGCAAGTCACTTTACTCGTACCGTAATGCATGATCCCGTGATCAACCACTTGGTCACTTTGAGCTCATTATGATGATGCATTACCGAGTGGGCCCAGAGATACCTCTCCGTCATACGGAGTGACAAATCCCAGTCTCGATCCATGTCAACCCAACAGACACTTTCGGAGATACCTGTAGTGCACCTTTATAGTCACCCAGTTACGTTGTGACGTTTGGCACACCCAAAGCACTCTTACGGTATCCGGGAGTTACACGATCTCATGGTGTAAGGAAGAGATACTTGACATTGAAAAAGCTCTAGCAAACGAACTACACGATCTTGTGCTATGCTTAGAATTGGGTCTTGTCCATCACATCATTCTCCTAATGATGTGATCCCGTTATCAAAGACATCCAATGTCCATAGCCAGGAAACCATGACTATCTATTGATCACAACGAGCTAGTCAACTAGAGGCTCACTAGGGACATATTGTGGTCTATGTATTCACACGTGTATTACGATTTCTGGATAATACAGTTATAGCATGAATAAAAGACAATTTATCATGAACAAGGAAATATAATAATACTTTTATTATTGCCTCTAGGGCATATTTCCAATAGTCTCCCACTTGCACTAGAGTCAATAATCTAGTTACATTGTGATGAATCGAACACCCATAGAGTTCTGGTGTTGATCATGTTTTGCTCGCGAGAGAGGTTTAGTCAACAGATCTGCGACATTCAGATCCGTATGTACTTTGCAAATATCTATGTCTCCATCTTGAACATTTTCACGGATGGAGTTGAAACGACGCTTGATGTGCCTGGTCTTCTTGTGAAACCTGGGCTCCTTGGCAAGGGCAATAGCTCCAGTGTTGTCACAGAAGAGTTTGATCGGCCCCGACGCATTGGGTATGACTCCTAGGTCGGTGATGAACTCCTTCACCCAAATAGCTTCATGCGCTGCCTCCGAGGCTGCCATGTACTCCGCTTCACATGTAGATCCCGCCACGACGCTCTGCTTGTAGCTGCACCAGCTTACTGCTCCACCATTCAACATATACATGTATCCGGTTTGTGACTTAGAGTCATCCAGATCTGTGTCGAAGCTAGCATCGACGTAACCCTTTACGACGAGCTCTTCGTCACCTCCATAAACGAGAAACATGTCCTTTGTCCTTTTCAGGTACTTCAGGATATTCTTGACCGCTGTCCAGTGTTCCTTGCCGGGATTACTTTGGTACCTTCCTACCAAACTTACGGCAAGGTTTACATCAGGTCTGGTACACAACATGGCATACATAATAGATCCTATGGCTGAAGCATAGGGGATGACACTCATCTCTTCTTTATCTTTTGTCGTGGTTGGGCATTGAGCCGAGCTCAATCTCACACCTTGCAATACAGGAAAGAACCCCTTCTTGGACTGATCCATTTTGAACTTCTTCAAAATCTTATCAAGGTATGTGCTTTGTGAAAGACCTATGAGGCGTCTCGATCTATATCTATAGATCTTGATGCCTAATATATAAGCAGCTTCTCCAAGGTCCTTCATTGAAAAACACTTATTCAAGTAGGCCTTAATGCTGTCCAAAAGTTCTATATCATTTCCCATCAAGAGTATGTCATCCACATATAATATGAGAAATGCTACAGAGCTCCCACTCACTTTCTTGTAAACGCAGGCTTCTCCATAAGTCTGCATAAACCCAAACGCTTTGATCATCTCATCAAAGCGAATGTTCCAACTCCGAGATGCTTGCACCAGCCCATAAATGGATCGCTGGAGCTTGCATACTTTGTTAGCGTTCTTAGGATCGACAAAACCTTCCGGCTGCATCATATACAGTTCTTCCTTAAGATGTCCGTTAAGGAATGCCATTTTGACGTCCATCTGCCATATCTCATAATCATAGTATGCGGCAATTTCTAACATGATTCGGACGGACTTCAGCTTCGCTACGGGAGAGAATGTCTCGTCGTAGTCAATCCCTTGAACTTGTCGATAACCCTTAGCGACAAGTCGAGCTTTATAGACGCTAATATTACCATCCGCGTCCGTCTTCTTCTTAAAGATCCATTTGTTTTCTATCGCTCGCCGATCATCGGGCAAGTCTGTCAAAGTCCATACTTTGTTTTCATACATGGATTCTATCTCGGATTTCATGGCTTCAAGCCATTTGTTGGAATCTGGGCCCGCCATCGCTTCTTCATAGTTCGAAGGTTCACCGTTGTCTAACAACATGATTTCCAGGACAGGGTTGCCGTACCACTCTGGTGCGGAACGTGTCCTTGTGGACCTACGAAGTTCAGTAGCAACTTGATCTGAAGTACCTTGATCATCATCATTATTTTCCTCTTCAGTTGGTGTAGGCATCACAGGAACATTTTCCTGAGCTGCGCTACTATCCCGTTCAAGAGGTAGTACTTCATTGAGTTCTACTTTCCTCCCACTTACTTCTTTCGAGAGAAACTCTTTTTCCAGAAAGCATCCGTTCTTGGCAACAAAGATCTTGCCCTCGGATCTTAAGTAGAAGGTATACCCAACGGGTTCCTTAGGGTATCCTATGAAGACGCATTTTTCCGACTTGGGTTCGAGCTTTTCAGGTTGAAGTTTCTTGACATAAGCATCGCATCCCCAAACTTTTATAAACGACAGCTTAGGTTTCTTCCCAAACCATAATTCATACGGTGTCGTCTCAACGGATTTAGACGGTGCCCCATTTAAAGTGAATGTAGCTGTCTCTAGAGCGTATCCCCAAAATGATAGCGGTAAATCGGTAAGAGACATCATAGACCGCACCATATCCAATAGAGTGCGATTACGACGTTCGGACACACCGTTACGCTGAGGTGTTCCAGGCGGCGTGAGTTGTGAAACGATTCCACATTTCCTTAAGTGTGTACCAAATTCGTGACTTAAATATTCTCCTCCACGATCTGATCGTAGGAACTTTATTTTTCGGTCACGTTGATTCTCTACCTCACTCTGAAATTCCTTGAACTTTTCAAAGGTCTCAGACTTCTATTTCATTAAGTAGACATACCCATATCTACTCAAGTCATCAGTGAGAGTGAGAACATAATGATATCCTCCGCGAGCCTCAACGCTCATTGGACTGCACACATCGGTATGTATGATTTCCAACAAGTTGGTTGCTCGCTCCATTGTTCCGGAGAACGGAGTCTTGGTCATCTTGCCCATGAGGCATGGTTCGCATGTGTCAAATGATTCGTAATCGAGAGACTCCAAAAGTCCATCAGCATGGAGCTTCTTCATGCGCTTGACACCAATGTGACCAAGGCGGCAGTGCCACAAGTATGTGGGAGTATCGTTATCAACTTTACATCTTTTGGTATTCACGTTATGAATATGTGTAACATTACGCTCGAGATTCATTAAGAATAAACCATTAACCATCGGAGCATGACCATAAAACATATCTCTCATATAAATAGAACAACCATTATTCTCGGATTTAAATGAGTAGCCATCTCGTATCAAATGAGATCCAGATACAATGTTCATGCTCAAACTTGGCACCAAATAACAATTATTAAGGTTCAAAACTAATCCCGTAGGTAAATGTAGAGGTAGCGTGCCGACGGCGATCACATCGACTCTGGAACCATTCCCGACGCGCATCGTCACCTCGTCCTTCGCCAGTCTTCGCTTATTCCGCAGCTCCTGCTGTGAGTTACAAATATGAGCAATGGCACCGATATCAAATACCCAGGAGTTACTATGAGTACTGGTAAGGTACACATCAATCACATGTATATCAAATATACCTTTGGTGTTGCCGGCCTTCTTATCCGCTAAGTATTTGGGGCAGTTCCGCTTCTAGTGACCCTTCCCCTTGCAATAAAAGCACTCAGTCTCAGGTTCGGGTCCATTCTTTGACTTCTTCCTGGTAACTGGCTTACCGGGCGCGGCAACCTCCTTGCCTTCCTTCTTGATGTTCTTCTTGCCCTTGCCCTTCTTGAACTTAGTGGTCTTATTGACCATCAACACTTGATGTTCTTTCTTGATTTCAACCTCTGCCGACTTTAGCATAGAAAATACTTCAGGAATGGTCTTCACCATCCCCTGCATATTGTAGTTCATCACAAAGCTCTTGTAGCTTGGTGGGAGCGACTTTGTCAATGACCGCCTCATCAGGGAGGTTAATATTAAGCTGGGTCATACGGTTGTGCAACCCAGACATCTTGAGTATCTGCTCACTGACAGAACTATTTTCCTCCATCTTACAACTATAGAACTTGTCGGAGACGTCATATCTCTCGACCCGGGCGTGAGCTTGGAAAACTAGTTTCAGCTCCTCGAACATCTCATATGCTCCGTGTTGCTCAAAACGCTTTTGGAGCCCCGGTTCTAAGCTGTAAAGCATGCCGCACTGAACGAGGGAGTAATCATCAGCACGAGTTTGCCAAGCATTCATAATGTCTTGGTTCTCTGGGACGGGAGCGTCACCTAGCGGTCCTTCTAGGACATATTGTTTCCTGGCTGCAATGAGGATGATCCTCAGGTTCCGGACCCAGTCCGTATAGTTGCTGCCGTCATCTTTCAGCTTGGTTTTCTCTAGGAACGCGTTGAAGTTCATGTTGACATGAGCGTTGGCCATTTGATCTACAAGACATATTTTGCAAAGGTTTTAGACTAAGTTCATGGTAATTAAGTTCATCTAATCAAATTATTATAATGAACTCCCACTCAGATTAGACATCCCTCTAGTCATCTAAGTGTTACACGATCCGAGTCGACTAGGCCGTGTCCGATCATCACGTGAGACGGACTAGTCATCGTCGGTGAACATTCTCATGTTGATCGTATCTTCCATACGACTCGTGTTCGACCTTTCGGTCTCCGTGTTCTGAGGCCATGTCTGTACATGCTAGGCTCGTCAAGTTAACCCTAAGTGTTTTGCATGTGTAAAACTGTCTTACACCCGTTGTATGTGAACGTAAGGATCTATCACACCCGATCATCACGTGGTGCTTCGAAACGACGAACTTTAGCAACGGTGCACAGTTAGGGGAGAACACTTCTTGAAATTGTTGTAAGGGATCATCTTATTTACTACCGTCGTTCTAAGTAAACAAGATGCATAAACATAATAAACATCACATGCAATTATATAGTAGTGACATGATACGGCCAATATCATATAGCTCCATTAATCTCCATCTTCGGGGCTCCATGATCATCTTGTCACCGGCATGACACCATGATCTCCATCATCACGATCTCCATCATCGTGTCTTCATGAAGTTGTCACGCCAACGACTACTTCTACTTCTATGGCTAACGCGTTTAGCAATAAAGTAAAGTAATTTACATGGCGTTCTTCAATGACTCGCAGGTCATACAAAAATAAAGACAACTCCTATGGCTCCTGCCAGTTGTCATACTCATCGACATGCAAGTCGTGATTCCTATTACAAGAACATGATCTCATACATCACAATATATCATTCATCATTCATCGAAACTTCTGGCCATATCACATCACATGACAATTGCTGCAAAAACAAGTTAGACGTCCTCTAATTGTTGTTGCATCTTTTACGTGGCTGCAATTGGGTTCTAGCAAGAACGTTTTCTTACCTACGAATAACCACAACGTGATTTTGTCAACTTCTATTTACCCTTCATAAGGACCCTTTTCATCGAATCCGCTCCAACTAAAGTGGGAGAGACAGACACCCGCCAGCCACCATATGCAACTAGTGCATGTCAGTCGGTGGAACCGGTCTCACGTAAGCGTACGTGTAAGGTTGGTCTGGGCCGCTTCATCCCACAATGCCGCTGAAGCAAGATAAGACTAGTAGCGGCAAGCAAGTTGACAAGATCTACGCCCACAACAAAATTGTGTTCTACTCGTGCAATAGAGAACTACGCATAGACCTAGCTCATGATGCCACTGTTGGGGAACGTTGCAGAAAATTAAAAATTTTCCTACGGTTTCACCAAGATCCATCTATGAGTTCATCTAAGAAACGAGTCAAGGGAGTGAGTTTGCATCTACATACCACTTGTAGATCGAGTGTGGAAGCGTTCAAGGGGATGGTGATGATGGAGTCGTACTCGCCGTGATTCGGATCACCGATGACCAAGTGCTGAACGGACAACACCTCCGCGTTCAACACACGTACGGGACGGACGACGTCTACTCCGTCTTGATCCAGCAAGGAGGAAGGAGAGGTTGAGAAAGGCAGCTCCAATGGCAGCACGACGGCGTGGTGTTGGTGGTGCAGCAGTACTCCGACAGGGCTTCGCCAAGCACGTACGGAGGAGGAGAGGTGTTGGGGAGGGGAGGGGCTGCGCCTTGAGTTGTGTTCAGCAGCCCTCCCCTCGCCCCTCTATTTATAGGGGAAGGGGCAAGGGGGGGCGGCCCCTCTAGATGGGATCTAGAGGGGGGGCGGCGGCCAGGGAGGGGGGACTTGCCCCCCAAGCAAGGGGGGCGCCCCCCTTAGGGTTTCCCCCCCCAACCCTAGGCGCATGGGCCCAAGGTGGGGGGCACGCCCAGCCCTCCAGGGGCTGGCTCCCTGCCCCTTGCGGCCCATGTGGCCCTCCGAGAGGGGTGGCCCCTCCCGGTGGACCCCCGGAACCCCTCCGGTGGCCCCGGTACAATACCGATATGACCCCGAATTCTTCCTGTGTCCGTAAGACAACTTCCCATATATAAAACTTCACCTCTGGACCATTCCGGAACTCCTGGTGATGTCCGGGATCTCATCCGAGACTCCGAACAACTTTTGGTAATCACGTACAAGTCTTCCTAATAACCCTAGCATCACGGAACCTTAAGTGTGTAGACCCTACAGGTTCGGGAGACATGCAGACATGACCGAAACTGCTCTTCGGTCAATAAGCAACAGCGGGATCTGGATATCCATGTTGGCTCCCACTGCTCCTCGATGGTGTCATTGGGTGAACCACGATGTCGAGGATTCAATCAAACCCCGTATACAATTCCCTTTGTCAATTGGTACGTTACTTGCCCGAGACTCGATCGTCGGTATCCCAATACCTTGTTCAGTCTCGTTACCGGCAAGTCACTTTACTCGTACCGTAATGCATGATCCCGTGATCAACCACTTGGTCACTTTGAGCACATTATGATGATGCATTACCGAGTGGGCCCAGAGATACGTCTCCGTCATACGGAGTGACAAATCCCAGTCTCGATCCGTGTCAACCCAACAGACACTTTCGGAGATACCTGTAGTGCACCTTTATAGTCACCCAGTTACATTGTGACGTTTGGCACACCCAAAGCACTCCTACGATATCCGGGAGTTACACGATCTCATGGTCTAAGGAAGAGATACTTGACATTGAAAAAGCTCTAGCAAACGAACTACACGATCTTGTGCTATGCTCAGAATTGGGTCTTGTCCATCACATCATTCTCCTAATGATGTGATCCCGTTATCAAAGACATCCAATGTCCATAGCCAGGAAACCATGACTATCTATTAATCACAACGAGCTAGTCAACTAGAGGCTCACTAGGGACATATTGTGGTCTATGTATTCACACGTGTATTACGATTTCCGAATAATACAGTTATAGCATGAATAAAAGACAATTTATCATGAACAAGTAAATATAATAATACTTTTATTATTGCCTCTAGGGCATATTTCCAACAGCTGATACGTCTCTGTCATATCTATAATTTTTGATTGTTCCATGCTAATATTATACAACTTTCATATACTTTTGGCAACTTTTTATACTATTTTTGGGACTAACATATTGATCCAGCGCCCAGTGCCAGTTCCTGTTTGTTGCATGTTTTTTGTTTTGCAGAAAACCCATATCAAACGGAGTCCAAATGGGATAAAAAGTGATGGAGATTTTTTTTGGAATATTTATGATTTTTGGGAAGAAGAATCAACGTGAGATGATGCCCGAGGGGGGCACAAGGCAGGGGGCGCGCCCTAGGGGGTCAGGCACGCCCTGGGCCCTCGTGGCCACCCCGTAAGGCGGTTGGTGCCCTTATTTCGCCGAAAGAAAGCTAATATCCGGATAGAAATCGTGTTAAAATTTCAGCCCAATCGGAGTTACGAATCTTCGGGAATATAAGAAACGGTGAAAGGCCAGAATCTGAAACGCAGAAACAGAGAGAGACAGAGAGACATATCCAATCTTGGAGGGGCTGTCGCCCCTACCAAGCCATGGAGGCCATGGACTAGAGGGGAAACCCTTCTCCCATCTAGGGAGAAGGTCAAGGAAGAAGAAGAAGAAGAAGGGGGGCTCTCTCTCCCTCGCTTCCGGTGGCGCCGGAACGCCGCCAAGGCCATCGTCATCACCGCAATCTACACCAACAACTTCACCACCCTCATCACCAACTCTTCCCCCCTCTATGAAGCGGTGTAACCCTCTTTTACCCGCTGTAATCTCTACTTAAACATGGTGCTCAATGCTATATATTATTTCCCAACGATGTATGGCTATCCTATGATGTTTGAGTATATCTGTTTTGTCCTATGGGTTAATTGATGATCGTGATTGGTTTGAGTTGCATGTTTTATTATTGGTGCTGTCCTATGGTGCTCTCCGTGTCGCGCAAGCTTGAGGGATTCCCGCTGTAGGGTGTTGCAATATGTTGATGATTCGCTTATAGTGGGTTGCTTGAGTGACAGAAGCATGAACCTGAGTAAGGGGGTTGTTGCGTATGGGATAAAGAGGACTTGATGCTTTAATGCTATGGTTGGGTTTTACCTTAATGATCTTTTGTAGTTGCGGATGCTTGCTAGAGTGCCAGTCATAAGTGCATATGATCCAAGAAGAGAAAGTATGTTAGCTTATGCCTCTCCCTCAAATAAAATTGCAATAGTGATTACCGATCTAGTTATCGATTGCCTGGGGAGAAATAATTTTCTCTTGGCAAAAAGCTCTCTACTAAAACTAACTTAGTTGTGTCTTCATATAAACAACCCCTTCTTTTTATTTATGTGCTCTTTATTTATGCCGCTGTACACTTCAACTGTGAGGGCCGCGGTGTGCTCTTCAGTACGGAGTGAGTGCTCCATATTACCATTGACTGTAATAACGACACGAGGTCCAGGCATTTTGAGCTTTAAGTAAGCATAATGCGGGACTGCATTGAAGCGGGCAAAGGCAGTTCGACCGAGCAGTGCATGATAGCCACTACGGAAAAGGACAATGTCTAAGATTAACTCTTCACTTTGAAAGTTATCTAGGGAGCCGAATACTACCTCCACTGTGATTGAGCCCGTACAATGGGCCTCCACTCCAGGTATCACACCTTTAAAGGTAGTGTTACTAGGCTTGATTCGTGATGGTTCGATCCCCATCTTACGAACAGTACCTTGATAGATCAAGTTGAGAGTGCTCCCTCCATCCATAAGGACTCTAGTGAGGTGGTATCCGTCAATGATTGGATCAAGAACCAGGGCGGCCGACCCCCCGTGACGGATACTAGTTGGGTGGTCCCTGCGATCAAAGATGATCGGACAGGCTGACCATGGGTTAAACTTGGGAGCGACTGGCTCTATGGCATAGACGCCACATGATGCGCGTCTGCGCTCCCTTTTGGGGATATGTGCGACATATATCATGTTCACTGTATTCACCTCGGGGGAAAACTGCTTCTGACCCCCGGTATTCGGCTGACGGGGCTCGTCATCATCTTCGCTTGGAGGCCCTTTTCCCTTGTGTTCGGTATTTAATTTGCCGGCATGTTTGAAAACCCAACAATTCCTGTTGGTATGATTTGTGGGCTTATTGGGTGTGCCATGAATCTGACAGGGCCTCTCAAGGATTTTATCTAAGTTGGATGTCCCGTCTTTGTTGCCTTTGAAAGGTTTCTTCCACTGACCGGAATTAGGACCGCTGAATCCGACATTGACTGTTGTATCGTCTGTGTCGTCATTGCTGTTGTTCTGATGTTTGTTTTTATTGCGGCGAGGTTTATCATTGCCGTCCCACACCTCGTAGGTGCTGGGGTCACCTGAGTTGTTGCTTCTACGAGCCAACCAGTTGTCTTCGCCCGCACAGAAGCGGGTCATGAGTGACGTTAAGTCTGCCATGGTCTTCGGCTTTTCCTGCCCAAGGTGTCGGGCGAGCCATTCATCACGGACGCTGTGCTTAAAAGCCGCTAAGGCTTCGGCGTCCAGACATTCTACAATCTGGTTCTTTTTAGGTAAGAACCGATTCCAAAGCTTGCGAGCTGATTCGCCTGGCTGCCGAATTATGTGACTCAAGTCGTCAGCATCCGGTGACAGGACACAAGTGCCCTGAAAGTTAGCCCTAAAAGAATCTTCCAAGTCTTCCCACGTTCCAATGGAGTTTTCTGGGAGGCTATTTAGACAGTGCTGTGCTGGTCCTTTTAGATTTAGGGGGAGATATTTAATGGTGTGGAGATCATCTCCTCGAGCCATATGGATGTGGAGAAGAAATCTTCAATCCAGACGGCTGGATCCGTCGTTACATCGTACTGTTCGATGTTTACAGGTTTAAACCCTTCCAGAAATTGGTGTTCCATAACCTCATCGGTGAAGCATAGGGGGTGTGCGGCCCTCTGTATCGCGCGATGTCGCGGCGGAGATCGGCTGACATAGGAGCTCGGTATTGATCCCGAACATAGTAACAGTCGTCACGCTGGGCTTCATCGCCATTATCTCCCGCCGGGGCATGGCCCCTTGATCCATAAATTGATCTGGTCTGACCAGCTTTATTGGCTAGGTCGCGTTGTAAATCGTATGTGTATCCCGCGGCTGTTGTCTCCCTGCCTCTTCAGCGAGGGGGTTCGGGTTGGTATTCAGCCTGATATGCCGTTTTGTCCCATCCACGTGGTGGTCGGTCTGGTTGATCTGCCTGATTGTATTTCGACGGTATTGGTTAAATGACTTCATCGTCGAATTGAGGCAGCAGCTTGCGCCTAGGGTAACTTTTCATAGGTCGCTCTTGGCCGTATTCCTCAGCGGCCAGGACCTTAGTCCACCTCTCATTCAACATGTCTTGCTCTTCTTTGAGTTGCTGCTTCTTCTTCTTCAGGCTCCAGGTTGTAGCAATGATCTGTCGCTTAAAGCGTTCTTGATCGAGGGGTTCTTCTGGAACAATGAAGTCTTCGTCACCAAGGCTAACCTCCTCTTCTGATTCTGGCATGTAGTTGAAGGAAATATGCCCAAGAGGCAATAATAAAGTTATTATTTATTTCCTTATTTCATGATAAATGTTTATTATTCATGCTAGAATTGTATTAACCGGAAACTTAGTACATGTGTGAATACATAGACAAAACATATTGTCCCTAGTATGCCTCTACTTTACTAGCTCGTTAATCAAAGATGGTTATGTTTCCTAACCATAGACACGTGTTGTAATTTGATGAACGGGATCACATCATTAGGAGAATGATGTGATGGACAAGACCCATCCGTTAGCTTAGCATCATGATCATTACAGTTTCATTGCTACTTCTTTCTTCATGACTTATACATGTTCCTCAAACTATTAGATTATGCAACTCCCGAATGCCGGAGGAACACCTTGTGTGCTATCAAATGTCACAACATAACTGGGTAATTATAAAGATGCTCTACAGGTGTCTCCGAAGGTGTTTGCTGGGTTGGCATAGATCGAGATTAGGATTTGTCACTCCGTATTTCGGAGAGGTATCTCTGGGCCCTCTCGGTAATGCTCATCACTATAAGCCTTGCAAGCAATGTGACTAATGAGTTAGTTGCGGGATGAAGCATTACAGAACGAGTAAAGAGACTTGTTAGTAATGAGATTGAACTAGGTATGATGATACCGACGATCGAATCTCGGGCAAGTAACATATCGATGACAAAGGGAACAACGTATGTTGTTATGCAGTTTGACCGATAAAGTTCTTCGTAGAATAGGTAGGAGCCAATATGAGCATCCAGGTTCTGCTATTGGTTATTGAATGGAGATGTGTCTCGGTCATGTCTACATAGTTCTCGAACCTGTAGGGTCCGCATGCTTAACGTTCGATGACGATTTGTATTATGAGTTATGTGTTTTGATGACTGAAGTTTTTTCGGTGTCCCGAATGAGATCATGGACATGACGAGGAGTCTCGAAATGGTTGAGACGTAAAGATTGATATATTGGAAGGCTATATTTCGACATCGGAAAGGTTCCAAATGATTCGAGTATTTTTCGGAGTACCGGAGAGTTACGAGAATTCGCCGGGGGAAGTTAATGGGCCTTATTGGGCTTTAGTGGAGAGAGGGAAGAAGGGCCACAAGGTGGCGCGCACCTCCACCCTGCCCAAACCAAATTGGACAAGGGGTGGCGCCCCCCCTTCCTTCTCCCTCTCCCTCCTTTCATTCTTTCCTACTCCGAAAAGGAAAGGGAATCCTACTAGGACTTGGGAGTCCTAGTAGGACTCCCTACACTTGGCGCTCCCCTAGGAGGGCCGGCCTCTCTCCCTCCCTCCTTTATATACGTGGGCAGGGGGCACCCCAAAGACACAAGTTTCTCTTAACTGTGTGCGGTGCCCCCTTCAAAGTTACACACCTCGATCATAACATCATAGTGCTTAGGCGCAGCCCTGCGCCGGTAGCATCATCATCACCGTCGCCACACCGTCGTGCTGACTGAACTTACCCTCATCCTCAACTGGATCAAGAGCACGAGGGACGTCATCGAGCTGAACATGTGCTGAACACGGAGGTGCCGTACATTCGGTACTTGATCGGTTGGATCGCGAAGAAGTTCGACTACATCAACCACGTTATTGAAGTGCTTTCGCTCTGGTTTACGAGGGTAGGTGAACACACTCTCCCCTCTCATTACTATGCATCACCTAGATAGATCTTGCGTGATCGTAGGAAAATTTTGATATTATTGTGTTCCCCAACAGTGGCATCCGAGCCAGGTCTATGCATAGATGTTATAAGCACGAGTAGAGCACAAAGAGTTGTGGGCGATAATAGTCATACTGCTTACCAGCAATGTCTTACTTTGATTCGGCGGTACTGTTGGATGAAGCGGCCCCCGAACCGATATTACATGACCGCGTTCATGAGACTAGTTCTACCGACGTGCTTCGCACACGGGTGGCTAGCGAGTGTCTGTTTCTCCAACTTTAGTTGAATTGAGTTTGACTACGCCCGTGCCTTGTCGAAGGTTAAAACATCACACTTGACGAAAAATCATTGCGGTTTTGAGCCTAGCATATGCAGAATACTCGGGTTAAACTTGACGAGCCTAGCATATGCAGATATGGCCTCAGAACACTGGAGACCGAAAGGTCGAGCATGAATCATATAGTAGATATGATCAACATAGTGATGTTCACCATTGAACACTACTCCATCTCACGTGATGATCGTACATGGTTTAGTTGATTTGGATCACATGATCATTTAGATGACTAGAGAGATGTGTATCTAAGTGGGAGTTCTTAAGTAATATGATTAACTGAACTTTAATTTATCATGAACTTAGTCCTGATAGTATTTCGCAAATTATGTTGTAGATCAATAGCTCGCATTATAGCTTTCCTATGTTTTTATATGTGTTCCTAGAGAAAACTAAGTTGAAAGATGATAGTAGCAATGATGCGGACTGGATACGTGATCTGAGGTTTATCCTTGTTGCTGCACAGAAGAATTATGTCCTTGATGCACCGCTAGGTGACAAAACTATTGCAGGAGCAGATGCAGACGTTATGAACGTTTGGCTAGCTTAATATGATGACTACTTGATAGTTTAGTGCACCATGCTTTATGTCTTAGAATCAGTATTTTAAAGATGTTTTGAACATCATGGACCATATGAGATGATCCAGGAGTTGAAGTTAATATTTCAAGAAAATACCCGAGTTGGGAGATATGAAGTTTCCAACAAGTTCTATAGCTAAAAGATGGAGGAGAATAGCTCAAGCAGTGAGCATGTGCCCAGATTGTCTGGGTACTACAATCGCTTGAATCAAGTGGGATATAACCTTCTAGATAAGATAGTGATTAACAGAGTTCTCTAGTCACCATCACCAAGTTACTGGAACTTCATGACGAACTATAATATTCAAGGGATGACGAAAGAAATTCCTGAGCTCTTCGTGATGCTAAAATCGATGAAGGTAGAAATCAAGGAAAAGCATCAAGTGTTGATGATTAAACAAGACCACTAGTTTCAAGTAAAGGGAAAAGGGAAAGAAAGGGAACTTCAAGAAGAATGGCAAGCAAGTTGTCACTCCGGTGAAGAAGCCCAAAGCTGGACCTAAGCCTAAAACTAAGTGCTACTGCAAAGGAAATGGTCACTAGAAGCAGAGTTACCCCAAATGTTTGGTGGATAAGAAGGATGGCAAAGTGATCAAAGGTATATTTGATATACATGTTATTGGTGTGTACTTTACTAGTGTTTATAGTAACCCCTGGGTATTTGATACATGTTCAGTTGCTAAGATTAGCAACTCAAAATAGGAGTAACAGAATAAACAGACACTAATTGAGGGTGAAGTAACTACTAGGGAAAAGCCTATACACAGGATCTTACCACCAGCGCGTTTCAAAATAAGGCATTGCTGCAATGTAGCAGTAGCACGCTCCAGCAGAACTCGCTGCTGACATAAAAGAAGCAGTAGCGCGCCTCCTGTAAGCTGCGCTACTGCAATAATTCCCACGACCCTGCCACGAAGCTAGTTCTAGCAGCAGCACGTTAACTGGAAGTGCGCTACTGCTAGGTCGTTTAGCACTAGCGCCTTTCCATATAGCGAGCTACTGCTAAAACTAGCTATCTCCCACCACCCACACTCTCCTCTATCCGTTCCACTCACACTCACACTCAGTCGATCTCCCCCTCAACCCCCCCCCCCCCCCCCCGCGCCGGTCCTCCCCCGCCAGCCGTCGTCGCCTACTCCTCCTCCCTCTACGCCGCCATCACCTCCTCCTCGCTAGACTCGGTACCACCCTCCTCCTTCGTCCTTCCTTGACTCGCCGCCGGCTGGCCCCTCCTTGCTCCGCCCTTCCTCCTCCATCCTACTCTCTCATCCCTCCTCCAGTCGCCCCTCCTTCTCCCTCCTCCCTCCTCCATCCACAACCCCTTCTCCCTGCTACATTTTGATTTAGTAGGCTAATTCATATGCAACATTTTGATTTAGTTCATATGATTTAGTTGATTTAGTAGGCTAGTTGATTTAGTTGATTTAGAAAATTTTGATTTAGTTGATTTAGTAGGCAAGTTGATTTAAGAGGCTAGTTGATTTATTTGATTTGTAGAACATTTTGATTTTGTTGATTTAGTAGGCAAGTTGATTTAATAGTCTAGTTGATTTAGTTGATTTAGTACGCTAGTTGATATTGCTTCTCACGGAAGAAGAATCAAATTGCTTCTCGTGGAAGAAGAATCAAATTGCTTCTCCCGGAAGATTTGGCATTTGCCTGCTAGCTGTTGGTTCTATTCTATAAGGTGTTAGTAATCTATGAAAATATAACTGAAGAAGAACCAAAAATATCACATGCTACTGTTTTTCTTTCCTATGAAGTGGATCGTTAATCCTTTGCTCATATTTCTTTAGGAAAATGGCGCCGCCACCACCACCACCATGTCGACTATGCAAGTCAAGGTGCGCTAGCAGCCTTGCAACTGGCAAGCTGTTTGGCATCTAGTTCCAGCCGAGTTTTCGTCATGCAGTGGTAAGAAATTATATGAAATGTAACAACTATTTTATTTTTAGTGTTGGTATTACTACATTGTGTCATTTTTTCTTTTTTATACACAGATCGTCCCATGCAATGTGAGGTTGAAATTCAACAAGCTGACAGGAGACACTATGACATTTGAGGCTCCTTGGGGGGGGGGGGCGTACACTATGGAAGTCGAGAAAGGACGCAATATGTCACAGATTGGAGGAGATGGATGGGCCCGTTTCCTCGCCCGCATGCGTCTTACTGGTGGTGAGTTGATCAGCTTCTTCTTCAGAGCAGAAAGACCCAAGCTGGCTGTCATTTATATCAATCTGGTGGAAGATGATGAAGATGACGAAGATGATGAAGATAATGAGGGCCCACTCGATGAAGATGATGAGGACCAACTTCATGAAGCCATCGTAACTCAAAGAATGAGGCTGAGCGAGGAGGAGGTGTGCAACCTATGGGACATAATTCAGCCACGTGCTGACTTTGTCGGGGTTCCATTCGTGACCCTCCTGACAAGTACCATGGTCGATCAACATGATATGGTATGTTATACTTACAAATGCAAATTATCTGATGATATGCTTAGTGTAGAGTCCAATAATATGTTGTGTGGAATCTAGTCGATGATATGCTTTAGTGTAGACTCCGATCACATGCTTATTAGTGTAGAATCTAAGGAACTATTAATAGTGTAGATAATCCATATATACTTATTTGCAAGAGTATGTGCAAGGCTATTTATTAATTAATATGTTTTTCTTATTCAGAAATTGGCAAAGAGCCTATCTATGAGTTATGGTATCGAGCCTAATGAAGAAGGCTCAGATGGACTACGCCTTACAGCAAGGGGCTCCATCACAACCTGTACTTACCGCATGGACACGGACGGTCGCACACACTTAAACTCGCTTGGGTGGAAGAGATTCCTCGCTGACAAAAATCTTTGTGTTGGATAGGCCATCCTAATTACTATCAGGAACACCCACCGCCCAGGCTTGAGGATGATGATCGTCTTCAATATCATCTAGAACTACATATGTGTGTGTGGCTATATCATCTAGAACTACATATGATGATCGTCGTCGATATCACCTAGAACTACATATGATGATCGTCGTTGATATCATCTAGAGCTACATATGATGATTGTCGTTGATATCACCTAGTACTGCTTGAGGATGCATGTTGACCCCGATGAGTAATTTGGAATGGAGGGAGTACTACCTAGTACCTATAATGCTTTATGAAATTGATATCTAGTAGTACCTAGTATCTGGAAATTGTAGTTAATTGAAACTGAAATGGGGTAGGAAGCGATGGGGAAATGATGAAAGATATAGCAGTAGCAAGGGGCTAGGAAACCGCTACAACTAATTAATAGTAGCGCATTCCAGAAAAGCACTGCTGATATAGTCAACAGTAGTAGCGCGGGTGTGGACCGCGCTACTACTAACAGTTAGCTGTAGCGCCGTAGTAGTAGTGCGGCTGCCCGCGCTGCTGATAGCCTCAAAACCCTTGCTACTAATAGGGTTTTCCCTAGTAGTGATCATGGAGCACTCCCTATACTTCCGGGATTAGTGTTGAACCTAAATAAATGTTATTTGGTGTTTACGTTGAGCATGAATATGATTAGATCATGTCAATTGCAATACAGTTATTCATTTAAGACAGAGAATAATTGTTATTCTGTTTACATGAGTAAAACCTTCTATGGTCATACACCCAATGTTGATGGTTTATTGAATCTCGATCGTGGTAATACACATATTCATAGTATTGATGCCAAAAGATGCAAAGTTGATAATGATAGTGCAAATTATTTGTGGCACTCCCGTTTGGGTCATATCAGTGTAAAGTGCATAAAGAAACTCCATAAAGATGGACTTTTGGAATCACTTCATTATGAATCATTTGATGCTTGCGAACCGTGCCTTATGGGCAAGATGAATAAAACTCCATTCTCCGGAACAATGGAACGACCTACTGACTTATTGGAAATAATACATACCGATGTATGCGGAATAAGTGTTGATGCTTGTGGAGGGTATCGTTATTTTCTGACCTTCACAGATGATTTGAGCAGATATGGGTATATCTACTTAATGAAACACAAGTCTAAAACATTTGAAAAGTTCAAAGAATTTCAGAGTGAAGTGGAGAATCATCGTAACAAGAATATAAAGTTTCTATGATCTGATCATGGAGGAGAATATTTGAGTTACGAGTTTGGCCTTAATTTAAAACAATGTGGAATTGTTTCATAGCTCACGCCACCTGGAACACGACAGTGTAATGGTGTGTCCGAACGTCGTAACCGCACATTATTGGATATGGTGCGATCTATGATGTCTCTTACCGATTTACCGCTATTGTTTTGGGGTTATGCATTAGAGACAGCTGCATTCACATTAAGCAAGGCACCATCAAAATCTGTTGAGACGATGCCTTATGAACCGTGGTTTGGCAAGAAACCAAAGTTGTCATTTCTTAAAGTTTGGGGCTGCGATGCTTATGTGAAAAAGCTTCAACCTGATAAGCTCGAACCCAAATCGGAGAAGTGCGTCTTCATAGGATACCCAAAGGAAATTTTTGGAAACACCTTCTATCACAGATCCAAAGGCAATATATTTGTTGCTAAGAATGGATCCTTTCTAGAGAAGGAGTTTCTCTCGAAAGAAGTGAGTGGGGGGAAAGTAGAACGTGATGAGGTAATTGTACTTTCTCCCGAATTGGGAAGTAGTTCATCACATAAATCAGTTTCAGTGATTCCTACACCAATTAGTGAAGAAGCTAATGATGATGATCATGAAACTTCATATCAAGTTACTACCGTACCTCGTAGGTCAACCAGAGTACGATCCGCACCAGAGTGGTAAGGTAATCCTGTTCTGGAAGTCATGTTACTAGACCATCATGAACCTACGAA
This sequence comes from Triticum timopheevii, assembly GCA_963921465.1. Taxonomy (NCBI): domain Eukaryota; kingdom Viridiplantae; phylum Streptophyta; class Magnoliopsida; order Poales; family Poaceae; genus Triticum; species Triticum timopheevii. The sequence continues at coordinate 619,817,065 of OY997268.1, read as the reverse complement.
CTATGAGGAAGCAATGATGATCCCAGATTTCGTGAAATGGCTTGAGGCCATGAAATCTGAGATGGGATCCATGTATGAGGACAAAGTGTGGACTTTGGTTGACTTGCCCGATGATCGGGAAGCCATTAAGAATAAATGGATCTTCAAGAGGAAGACATATGCTGATAGTAATGTTACTGTCTACAAAGCTCGACTTGCTGCAAAAGGTTTTCGACATGTTCAAGGAGTTGACTACGATGAGACTTTCTCACCCGTACCGATGCTTAAGTCTGTCGGAATCATGTTAGCGATTGCCGCATTTTATGATTATGAAATTTGGCAGATGGATGTCAAAACTACATTCCTGAATGGATTTCTGGAAGAAGAGTTGTATATGATGCAACCAGAAGGTTTTGCCAATCCAAGGGATGCTAACAAAGTGTGCAAACTCCAGCGATCCATTTATGGACTGGTGCAAGCCTCTCGGAGTTGGAATAAATGCTTTGATAGTGTTATCAAAGCATATGGTTTTATATAGAATTTTGGAGAAGCCTGTATTTACAAGAAAGTGAGTGGGAGGTCTATAGCATTTCTAATATTATATGTGGATGACTTATTGTTGATTGGAAATGATATAGAATTTCTGCATAGCATAAAGGGATACTTGAATAAGAGGTTTTCAATGAAAGACCTCAGTGAAGCTGCTTACATATTGGGCATCAAGATCTATATAGATAGATCAAGACGCTTGATAAAAAATTTCAATGAGTAAATACCTTGACAAGTTTTTGAAAGAGTTCAAAATGGATCAGTCAAAGAAGGAGTTCTTGTCTGTATTACAAGGTGTAAAGTTGAGTAAGACTCAAAGCCCGACCACGGCTGAATAAGATAGAAAGAAAATGAAATTCATTCCCTATGCCACAATCATAGGTTCTATAAAGTATGTTGTGATGTGTACCAGACCTATTGTGTACCTTGCCATGCGTTTGGCAAGCGGGTACAATAGTGATCTAAGAGTAGATCACTGGATAACGGTCAAAATTATCCTTAGTGAGGACTAAGGAAATGTTTCTCGGTGATGGGGTGATAAAGAGCTCGTCGTAAAGAGTTACGTCAATGCAAGCTTTTACACCGATCCAGATGACTATAAGTCTCGATCTGGATACATATTGAAAGTGTGAGAAATTAGCTCCATGTAGAGCATTGTAGACATAGAATATTTGCAAAATACATACGGCTCTGATTGTGACAGACCCGTTGACTAAACTTCTCGCACGAGCAACACATGATCACATCTTAGTACTCCTTGTGTGTTAATCACATAGCGATGTGAACTAGATTATTGACTCTAGTAAACCCTTTGGGTGTTGGTCACATGGCGATGTGAACTATGGGTGTTAATCACATACAGATGTGAACTATTGGTGTTAAATCACATGGCAATGTGAACTAGATTATTGACGCTAGTGCAAGTGGGAGACTGAAGGAAATATGCCCTAGAGGCAATAATAAAGTTATTATTTATTTCCTTATTTCATGATAAATGTTTATTATTCATGCTAGAATTGTATTAACCGGAAACTTAGTACATGTGTGAATACATAGACAAAATATATTGTCCCTAGTATGCCTCTGCTTGACTAGCTCGTTAATCAAAGATGGTTATGTTTCCTAATCATAGACATGTGTTGTCATTTGATAAACGGGGTCACATCATTAGGAGAATGATGTGGCAGACAAGATCCATCCGTTAGCTTAGCATCATGATCGTTACAGTTTCATTGCTACTGCTTTCTTTGTGACTTATACATGTTCCTCAGACTATGAGATTATGCAACTCCCGAGTGCCGAAGGAACACCTTGTGTGCTATCAAACGTCACAATGTAACTGGGTGATTATAAAGATGCTCTACAGGTGTCTCCGTAGGTGTTTTTTGAGTTGGCATAGATCGAGATTAGGATTTGTCACTCCGTGTTTCGGAGAGGTATCTCTAGGCCCTCTCGGTAATGCTCATCACTATAAGCCTTGCAAGCAATGTGTCTAATGAGTTAGTTGTGAGATGAAGCATTACAGAACAACTAAAGAGACTTTCCGGTAATGAGATTGAACTAGGTATGATGATACCGATGATTGAATCTCGGGCAAGTAACATACCGATGACAAAGGGAACAACATATGTTTTTATGCGGTTTGACCGATAAAGATCTTTGTAGAATATGTAGGAACCAATATGAGCATCCAGGTTCCGCTATTGGTTATTGACTGGAGACGTGTCTCGGTCATGCCTATATAGTTCTTGAACCCGTAGGGTCCGCACGCTTAACGTTCGATGACGATTGGTATTATGATTTTATGTGATATGTTGTACCAAAGGTTGTTTGGAGTCCCGGATATGATCACGGACATGACGAGGAGTCTCCAAACAGTCGAGACATAAATATTGCTATATTGGACGACTATATTCAGACACCAGAAGTGTTCAAGAGAAGTTTCGTATAAAATCGGAGTGCCGGAGGGTTATCGGAACCCCCGAGGAAACTATTGGTCCTCAATGGGCCTTAGTGGAGAGAGAGAGGGGCGGCCAGGGTAGGCCACACGCCCCCTCCACCTTGAGTCCGAATAGAACAAGGATGGGGACCTTTCCTTCCCCCTCTATCCCTTTAGGTGGAAACCTACTAGGACTTGGAGTCCTAGTAGGAATCCCCTCTTGGGGGTGCGCCAAGGAGGGCCATCCGACCTCCCCTCTCCTCCTTTATATACGGGGGAGGGAGGCACCCCATGGACACACAAGTTGATCAAGTTGATCTTTTAGCCGTGTGCGGTGCCCCCCTCCATAGATTTCGACCTCGGTCATACCTTCGTAGTGCTTAGGCGAAGCCCTGTGCAGGTAAATTCATCATCACCGTCACCATGTTGTCGTTCTGATGAAACTCTCCCTCGACCTCAACTGGATCTAGTGTTCGTGGGACGTCAACGAGCTGAATGTGTGTAGATTGCGGAAGTGCCATACCTTCGATGCTAGGATTGGTCGGATCGTGAAGATGTACGACTACTTCAACCGCGTTTTCATAACACTTCCGCTTTCGGTCTTCAAGGGTACGTGGACACACTCTCCTCTCTTGTTGCTATGCATCACCTAGATATATCTTGCGTGATCGTAGGAAATTTTTGAAATTACCGCATTCCCCAACAGTGGCCTCTGAGCCAGGTCTATGCGTAGATGTTATATGCACGAGTAGAACACAAAGAGTTGTGGGCGATAATAGTCATACTGCTTACCAGCATGTCATACTTTGATTTGGCGGTATTGTTAGATGAAGCGGCTCAGACCGACATTACGCGTACGCTTACACGAGACTGATTCTACCGACGAGCTTCACACACACAGGTGGCTAGCGAGTGTCTATTTCTCCAACTTTAGTTGAATCGAGTGTGGCTACGCCGGTCCTTGTTGAAGGTTAAAACAAGACACTTGACGAAAAATCATTGCAGTTTTGATGCGTAGGTAAGAATGGTTCTTGCTAAGCCCATAGCAGCCACATAAAACTTGCAAAAACAAAGTAGAGGACGTCTAACCTATTTTTGCAAGGCTTGTTGTGATGTGATATGGTCAAGGCATGATGTGATATAAGTTGTTGTATGAGATGATCATGTTTTGTAACAAAGTTATAGGCAACTTGCAGGAGCCATATGGTTGTTATTGTATGCAATGCAATCGCCATGTAATTGTTTTACTTTATCACTAAGCGGTAGCGTTAGTCGTAGTAACAATAGTTGGCGAGACGACAACGATCCTACGATGGAGATCAAGGTGTCACTCCAGTGATGATGGAGATCATGACGATGCTTCGGTGATGGAGATCATGAGCACAAGATGATGATGGCTATATCATGTCACATATTTTGATTGCATGTGATGTTTATCTTTTATGCATCTTATTGTGCTTAGTACGGAGGTAGCATTATAAGATGATCCCTTTACTAAATATTCAAGGTACAAGTGTTCTCCCTGAGTATGCACCATTGCTACAGTTTGTCGTGCCGAGACACCACGTGATGATCGGGTGTGATAAGCTCTACGCTCACATACAACGGGTGCAAGCCAGTTTTGCACACGCAGAATACTCGGGTTAAATTTGACGAGCCTAGCATATGCAGATATGGCCTCGGAACACTGGAGACCGAAAGGTCGAGCGTGAATCATATAGTAGATATGATCAACATAGTGATGTTCACCATCGAAAACTACTCCATCTCACATGATGATCAGACATGGTTTAGTTGATTTGGATCACGTGATCATTTAGATGACTAGAGGGATGTCTATCTAAGTGGGAGTTCTCAAGCAATATGATTAATTGAACTTTAATTTATCATGAAATAGTCCTGATAGTATTTTGCAAATTATGTTGTAGATCAATAGCTCGTGTTATAGTTTCCCTCTGTTTTTATATGTTCCTAGAGAAAACTAAGTTGAAAGATGATAATAGCAATGATGGGGACTAGGTCCATGGTCTTAAGTTTATCCTCATTGCTGCATAGAAGAATTATGTCCTTGAGGCACCGCTAGGTGACAGACCTATTGCAGGAGCAGATGCAGATGTTATGAATGTTTGCCTAGCTCAATATGATGACTACTTGATAGTTTAGTGCACCAAGTTTAACGGCTTAGAATCGGGACTTCAAAGACGTTTTGAACGTCATGGAATATATGAGATGTTCCATGAGTTGAAGTTAATATTTCAAGCAAATACCCGAGTTGAGAGATATGAAGTCTCTAACAAGTTATAAAGCTAAAATATGGAGGAGAATAGCTCAAGTAGTGAGCATGTGCTCAGATTGGCTGGGTACTACAATCGCTTGAATCAAGTGGGAGTTAATCTTCCAGATAAGATAGTGATTGAAAGAGTTCTCTAGTCACCATCACCAAGTTACTGAAACTTTGTGATGAACTATAATATGCAAGGGATGATGAAAGAAATTCTCGAGCTCTTCGTAAATGCTGAAATCGACGAAGGTAGAAATCAAGAAAGAGCATCAAGTGTTGATGATTGACAAGATCACTAGTTTGAAGAAAAGGGCAAGGGGAAGGAAAGGGAACTTCAAATAGAATGGCAAGAAAGTTGTCACTACCGTGAAGAAGCCCAAAGCTAGAACTAAGCCTGAAACTGAGTGCTTCTACTGCAAAGGTAATGGTCACTGGAAGCAGAACTACCCCAAATATTTGGTGGAAAAGAGGGATGGCAAAGTGAACAAAGGTATATTTGCTACAGGTTATTGATGTGTACCTTGCTAGTGTTCATAGTAGCCCATGGGTATTCGATACTTGTTCGGTTGCTAAGATTAGTAACCCTAAACAGGAGTTACAGAATAAATAGAGACTAGTTAAGGATGAACTGATGTTGTATGTTGGAAGTGGTTCCAAGATTGATGTTATCATCATCGCACACTCCCTATACTTTCAGGATTAGTGTTGAACCTAAATAAATGTTATTTGGTGTTTGCGTTGAGCATGAATATGATTAGATCATGTTTATTGCAATACAGTTATTCATTTGAGACAAAGAATAATTGTTATTCTGTTTACATGAATAAAACCTTCTATGGTCATACACCCAATGTTGATTGAATCTCGATCGTGATAATACACATATTCATGATATTGATGCCAAAAGATGCAAAGTTGATAATGATAGTGCAACTTATTTGTGGCACTGCGATTTGGGTCATATCGGTGTAAAGCGCATAAAGAAACTCCATAAAGATGCACTTTTGGAATCACTTGATTATGAATCATTTGATGCTTGCGAACCGTGCCTTATGGGCAAGATGACTAAAACTCCGTTCTCCGGAACAATGGAACGAGCTAGTGACTTATGTGAAATAATACATACCGATGTATGTGGTCCAATGAGTGTTGATGCTCGTGGCGGGTATCGTTATTTTCTGACCTTCACAAATGATTTGAGCAGATATGGGTATATCTACTTAATGAAACACAAGTCTGGAAAGTTCAAATAATTTCAGAGTGAAGTGGAGAATCATCATAACAAGAAAATAATGTTTCTATGATCTTATCGTGGAGGAGAATATTTGAGTTACGAGTTTGGCCTTCATTTAAAACAATGTGGAATAGTTTCACAGCTCACGCCACCTAGAACACCACAGCGTAATGGTCTGTCCAGACATCGTAACCGCACTTTATTGGATATGGTGCGATCTATGATGTCTCTTACCGGTTTACCACTATCGTTTTGGAGTTATGCATTAGAGACAGCTGCATTCACTTTAAACAGGGCACCATCAAAATCCGTTGAGACGACGCCTTATGAACTGTGGTTTGGCAAGAAACCAAAGTTGTCGTTTCTTAAAGTTTGGGGCTGCGATGCTTATGTGAAAAAGCATCAACCTGATAAGCTCGAACCCAAATCGGATAAATGCGTCTTCATAAGATACCCAAAGGAAACTGTTGGGTACACATTCTATCACAGATCCGAAGGCAAGATCGTTGCTAAGAATGGATCCTTTCTAGAGAAGCAGTTTCTCTCGAAAGAAGTGAGTGGGAGGAAAACAGAACTTGATGAGGTAATTGTACCTTCTCCCGAATTGGAAAGTAGTTCATCACAGAAATTAGTTCCAGTGATTCCTACACCAATTAGTAAGGAAGCTAATGACGATGATCATGAAACTTCAGATCAAGTTACTACCAAACCTCGTAGGTCAACCAGAGTATGATCCGCACTAGAGTGGTACGGTAATCCTATTCTGGAAGTCATGTTACTAGACCATGATGAACCTACGAACTATGAGGAAGTAATGATGAGCCCAAATTCCGCGAAATGGCTTGAGGCCATGAAATCTGAGATGGGATCCATGTATGAGGACAAAGTGTGGACTTTGGTGGACTTGCCCGATGATCGGCAAGCCATATTAAATAAATGGATCGTCAAGAGGAATACAGACGCAAATAGTAGTGTTACTATCTACAAAGCTCGACTTGTTGGAAAAAGGTTTTCGACAAAGTTCAAGGTGTTGACTACAATGAGATTTACTCAACTGTAGCGATGCTTAAAACTGTCCGAATCAAGTTAGGAGTTGCCATATTTTATGAAATCTGGCAAATGGATTTCCAAACTATATTCCTTAAATGGATATTGTTTAAAGAAGAGTTGTATATGATGCAACCAGAAGGTTTTGTCGATCCTAAAGGTACTAACAGGGTGTGCAAACTCCAGGAATCCATCTATGGATTGGTGAAAGCATCTTAGAGTTGGAATATACGCTTTGATGAGTTGATCGAAGCATATAGTTCTATACAGACTTGCGGTGAAGCCTGTATTTACAAGAAAGTGAGTTGGAGCTCTATAGCATTTCTAATATTATATGTGGATGACATATTGTTGATTAGAAATGATATGGAACTTCTGGATAGCATAAAAGCATACTTGAATAAGAGTTTTTCAATGAAAGACCTTGGTGAAGTTGCTTACATATTGGGCATCAAGATCTATAGATAGATCAAGACGCTTGATAAGATTTTTCAATGAGTAAATACCTTGACAAGTTTTTGAAAGAGTTCAAAATGGATCAGTCAAAGAAGAAGTTCTTGTCTGTATTACAAGGTGTAAAGTAGAGTAAGACTCAAAGCCCGACCACGGCAGAAGATATAAAGAGAATGATAGTCATTCCCTATGCCACAGTCATAGGTTCTATAAAGAATGATGTGCTGTGTACCAGACCTATTGTGTAGCTTGCCATGAGTTTGGCAAGGGGGTACAATAGTGATCTAAGAGTAGATCACTGGACAGCGGTCAAAATTATCCTTAGTGAGAACTAAGGAAATGTTTCTTGGTTATAGGGGTGATAAAGAGTTCGTCGTAAAGAGTTATGTTGATGCAAGCTTTTACACCGATCCAAATGACTCTAAGTCTCAATCTGGATACATATTGAAAGTGGGAGCAATTAGCTAGAGTAGCTCCATGCAGAGCATTGTAGACATAGAATATTTGCAAAATACATACGGCTCTGAATGTAACAGACCCGTTGACTAAACTTCTCTCATGAGAAAAACATGATCACACCTTAATACTCTTTGGGTGTTAATCACATAGCGATGTGAACTAGATTATTGAATCTAGTAAACCCTTTGGCTGTTGGTCACATGGCGATGTGAACTATGGGTGTTAATCACATACAGATGTGAACTATTGGTGTTAAATCACATGGCGATGTGAACTAGATTATTGACTCTAGTGTGAGTGGGAGACTGAAGGAAATATGCCCTACAGGCAATACTAAAGTTATTTTTTTTCCTTATTTCATGATAAATGTTTATTATTCATGCGAGAATTGTATTAACCAGAAACTTAGTACATGTGTGAATACATAGACAAAACATAGTGTCCCTAGTATGCCTCTACTTGACTAGCTCATTAATCAAAGATGGTTATGTTTCCCGACCATAGACATGTGTTGTCATTTGATGAACGAGATCACATTATTAGGAGAATGATTTGATGGAGAAGACCCATTCGTTAGCTTAGCATTATGATTGTTACAGTTTCATTGCTCCTGCTTTCTTCATGACTTATACATGTTCCTTAGACTATGAGATTATGCAACTCCCGAATACCGGAGGAACACTTTGTGTGCTACCAAACATCACAACGTAAATGGGTGATTATAAAGGCGATCTACAGGTGTCTCCGAAGGTGTTTGTTGGGTTGGCATAGATCGAGATTAGGATTTGTCACTCTGTGTTTTGGAGAGTATATTTGGGCCCTCTCGGTAATACTCACCACTATAAGCCTTGCAAGCATTGTGACTAATGAGTTAGTTGTGGGATGAAGTATTACGGAATGAGTAAAGAGACTTGCCGGTAACGAAATTGAATTAGGTATTTAGATACCGACGATAGAATCTTGGGCAAGTAACATACCGATGGCAAAGGGAACAACGTATGTTGTTATGCGGTTTGACCGATAAAGATCTTCGTAGAATATGTAGGAACCAATATGAGAATCCCGGTTCCGCTATTGGTTATTGACCGGAGACGTGTCTCGGTCATGTCTACATAGTTCTCGAACCCGTAGGGTCTGCACGCTTAACGTTCGATGACATTTGGTATTATGAGTTTATGTGATATGTTGTACTGAAGGTTGTTCGGAGTCTCGGATGTGATCCCGGACATGACGAGGAGTCTCGAAACAGTCTAGACATACAGATTGATATATTGGACGACTATATTCGGACACCGGAAGTGTTCCAAAGAAGTTTCGGATAAAATTGGAGTGCCGGAGGGTTATCGCAAACCCCGGGGAAACAATTGGGCCTCGATGGGCCTTAGTGGAGATTGAGAGGGGTAGCCAGGGCAGGCCGTGCAGCCCCTCCCCCTTGAGTCTGAATAGGACAAGGGAGGGGGGCGGTGCCCCCCTTTCCTTTCCCCTCTCCCTCTCCTTCCTTCCCCCTCTCTCCCTTTAGGTGGAAACCTACCAGGACTTGGAGTCCTAGTAGGAATCCTCTCTTGGGGGCGCGCCAAGGATGGTCGGCCGGCCTCCCCTCTCCTCCTTTATACACAGGGGAGGGGGGCACCCCATGGACACACAAGTTGACAAAGTTGATCGTTTAGCCGTGTGCGGTGCCCCCCTCCATAGATTTCCACCTCGGTCATATCGTCGTAGTGCTTAGGCGAAGCCCTGCACCGGTAACTTCATCATCACCGTCACCATGCAGTCGTGCTGACGAAACTCTCCCTCGACCTCAGCTGGATCTAGAGTTCGTGGGACGTCACTGAGCTAAATGTGTGCAGATCGCGGATGTGCCGTACCTTCGGTGCTAGGATCGGTTGGATCGTGAAGACGTACAACTACTTCAACTGCATTGTCATAACGCTTCCACTTTCGGTCTACGACGGTACGTGGACACACTCACCTCTCTCGTTGCTATGCATCACCTAGATAGATCTTGCGTGATCGTAGGATTTTTTTTGAAATTACCGCATTCGCCAACACTTTTTTCCTAGGTGGGGCATCAGGATCAACATGAACGCTTAACGGTGGGTTTCTACAACATAAAAGAGAACTCTTACAATCAATAATGACCTGATCCAATTATTGAACCAATCACTCTCATTATATTGTGTTCAACAGTGTCCACATTTCTGGTTAGCTTATATATCTTGTGAAGCATCTAAAATTAAAATCTGAACCATTGGACCAGGCATGTGTATATGAAACCAATGGCACTTCCAAACGTACAATACTGTAGGATAAATTATAAGCATTTGCATTCTCCAAAACTGTTACCGTGATCTAGAGTGGCATGGTCCCTCCAGGTGGGAGCTCCTCTGGTGAGAGTGGCTGCAACCATTTTAGGTTTCGTTTGTCTGCATCACCGCATCCGCGGGCAACAACAGCTTGACTAGATGGCAATTCAAACAGAGTTGCACATTTTGAGAAGGATAAACCTAAAAAATGCATCAATAGATATTATATATCTTTTTCGATAAAAAAATATGTCATCCACATATAATATCAGAAATGCTACACACTACAAGAAATATGTCAACTAGTGACCTTCTGTCAGTGACCCTGGAAGAATTGGTCATAGATCTATGACCATTTCAAAACAATTGGTCAAAAGTTGTTCAGGGGGCTCCAAACCCTAAACCATTGCGACCATTTTGGTCAGAAAGGTCGTAATTTCCTTACACGAAATGGTCACAAAGCAAACAGTTCTAGTCCGTTGCCTTATTTCTAGTTGTTAACGACCAATATAGATGGTCATAGCCTTGTAGATTGTGGTGGGTTGTGATGACTAGGCGCCATCTCATCAGTTTTGCCTATGTGTCATGTCCATGTGGCAGTTTTTGCCCTAGGTTGTGAAGCAACCTATATTTCTGTTATTCCAAAAATTCCCAAAAAATTCTCATAAATGTTTTGGATCATATCTTCATCAAATATGTCAAAAACATTCCTTGCCTAGTTCAAAAATAATTCGAAAATATTCATTTTCCTATTCTGTTCAGAGCAGCACTTTGTGAAGGAAGTACCACTTTGGCATGTCCAAATGGTATCCATTTTCTACAGTGCTTTCCTATGCCCAAATAACCATCCTCCACCAAATGCCAGCTCAATCCATTCATTATTTTGAGCCCAGCTTCAACATTCGTATTTATGTCCAGTGTGGTACTTTGTAAAGCAAGTGCCACCTAGGCTCCTCGTTATGAGGTGAAAATTTGTGAAGACGGTCTTCTTAGTAACTGATCATCCTCAGCCAAAACACACGCCCATTAGCCATGTGCATTTCCCGTACCGCAAATCAAACACTTGGCTACTTATTCATGTTTGAGCATCGATCGGTCTCCTCATGAGAATCTTATGTTGTGATTTTCTTCCTAGCACCTACCTGGGGAGTGCCCAACCAACTAGACATGCCTAGGCTGCCCAGAACACATGGCAACGCCACGGTCACGTCGTGACCACGCGGCGGGCATGTGAGCTTACGCGCTCTAGTGTTGAGGCCCTCGGCCACCGTCCAAACCTCGATGTCTCGCCATCAAACCATGTATTTCTGATTAAATAGATACTTATTTACCTAGAAATGGTTTTTGGAAAAAATAAAGAGCAAACTATGAGGCAGTTGCAGTTCAAATTTGACCCGCTTCCAGCTGAATCGAGGGGAATTTGTCTTTTTCACCAGAGGTGGATCAAAATTTTTGACACCCAACCATTTTGTCAATTGTGCATTAAATATGGCCTAGTATTTTATAAAATTGATTAGGTCCAATTTTGCAACAAATATATGGTAGGTCCTTCACAAAAAAAACTCATTTCAGGCACTCGGAAAATGGAAAGTGGTTTTTTCGTCCAAAGAAAATGAAAACTTCCTTAGGCAACATTGTTTGCCATTCCAATATGCACCCTTGTGCACAATATGAGATCATTTGAACAAACTATGCCATGAATGTGACCATAAGATTGATCATTTGGCTTGAAAGCCATGAATTTTCACACTTGATAGCTCATTTTTGAGAACACTTTTTTAAAATAATTACCTTATTACAAGTTTATTATTTTTCCTGGAAACTTGGTCACATATAATGACACAATGCGAAGGTTTTCCAAGTTTTTGATTTTTTTTTTGATTTTTTATGCCCGTTTCAAAATGCGGTCAAAACGGCGGGCTTGACCGTTCCTATCTAGTGGTTGAATCTTGGATTTTTTTTGGTGTTTCTCTGATTAAATAGATACTTATGTACCTAGAAATGATTTTTGGAAAAAATAAAGAGCAAACTACGAGGCAGCTGCAGTTCAAATTTGACCCGCTTCCAACTGAATCGACGGGAATTTGTCTTTTTCACCAGAGGTGGATCAAAACTTTTGACACCCAATCATTTTGTCAATTGTTCATTAAATATGGCCTAGTATTTTATAAAATTGATTAGGTCCAATTTTGCAACAAATATATTATAGGTCCTTCACAAAAAAACTCATTTTGGGCACTCGGAAAATGGAAAATGAATTTTCCGTGCAAAGAAAATGAAAACTCCCTTAGGCAACATTGTTTGGAATTCCAATATGCACCCTTGTGCACAATATGAGATCATTTGAACAAACTATGCCATGAATGTGGCCATAAGATTGATCATTTGGCTTGAAAGCCATGAATCTTCACACTTGATAGCTCATTTCTGAGAACACTTTTTTAAAATAATTACCATATTACAAGTTTAATATTTTTCCTGAATACTTGGTCACATATAATGACACAATGCGAAGGTTTTCCAATTTTTTGATTTTTTTTGAATTTTTTATGCCCGTTTCAAAATGCGGTCAAAACGGCGGGCTTGACTGTTCCTATCTAGTGGTTGAATCTTGGATTTTTTGGTGTTTCTCCGATTAAATAGGTACTTATGTACCTAGAAATGATTTTTGGGAAAAATAAAGAGCAAACTATAAGGCAGCTGCAGTTCAAATTTGACCCGTTTCCACCTGAATCGGCAGAAATTTGTCTTTTTCACCAGAGGTGGATCAAAACTTTTTACACCCAACCATTTTGTCAATTGTGCATTAAATATGTCCTAGTATTTTAGAAAAATTATTTGGTACAATTTTGCAACAAATATATTATAGGTCCTTCACAAAAAAACTTATTTTGCGCACTCGAAAAATGATTAAAAATAGCTAGAAAGATAAAATTGCATGCAAATTGGCGATCATCCAAAAAATGTGGTCTAACTTCAGAGAAAAAAATTAATTGTGCCGTTTTGCAAAAAAAAAATTGATAGCTGCTTCACAAAACACCCATAGCTTTAGTACTTAGAAACTATTTTAAACTATAAATTTTCTGAGCCAATCAGGGCTCATCCCACGTATTACCCCCCTTAGCCGATCTGAACCGTCCACCTCTTAGCAACCTAATCCTAACCCTAGCAGCCCGCGCCCGCCTCTCTCTCCCCCTCTCCGCTGCCTCTCTCTTTCCCCTTCTCCCCGATCCAGATCCAGCCCGCACCCCATCCTCGGCCGCCACCCCGTCCCCTGCCGCAGCCACGACCTCAGATCCCTCCACCCGCTTGCGCCACCCACCTTCGGATCCCTCCGCCCGCTCGCGCCCTTGCTCCCTCTCCGCCTGCGGGGCCGCGCCCCTCGCGCTGCTCCCTAACAACGCGCCGAGGAGAGGGAGAGGAGATGGACGTGGTGAAGGCGGGACCAAGCAGACCGTCTGCATCCCCTTCCGCTGCCTCCGCGCCGGCAACGGCGTTGGCCAGTCGGACCACGCGCCCGTCTACACCATGCAGCCGCAGGATGGGCTGGACGCCATCGCCCGCAACTCCCTCGACGCCGTCGTCACCTACCAGGAGATCGCCACCGCCAACAGCATCGCCGACGTCAACCTCATCACCGTCGGCCAGAACCTCTGGATCCCGCTGCCCTGTAGCTACGACCCCGTGGACGGCGCCGCTGCTGTGTTCCACCTTACCCACATTGTCGACGCCGGGGAGACCACCTCTGGCATCACCGCCACCTTCGGCGTCACCGAGGACACGCTGCTCAAGCTCAACAAGATCGCCGACCCCAAGACCCTCCAGAAGGACCAGGTTCAATCTCCCTTCCCCTCCCCTCCCCTTCCCTTCCCCGGTGTATCGTAATCACTGTCGCCTCTGTTTTTTTCTCTCTCTTCTCGTGATGAGATGAGATGAGATGAGACAACGATGATCGCCTCCTGGTCCTGGGTGTGCGGCGGAATTCGGTGTTATCCGGTGTGTGCTGTAGCGGTCCGCGACCCGTGATCCTGCGCCGATTTGGCCGAATATAGGCTTCTCTGTCAGATTTTGCATGTGTATGGCCGTGATCCTCGAGCGAGGGTTTGCAAAATGGTTAGGAAATTCGTGATTTGCAAACTGGTTAATTAGGTTCGTGCCGCTACCGCTACGGGTTCAACTTCTCATGTCACGTAGCGCCACTATAGCCTGCAGGGTTTCCATTTCGCCTACCTTTTTTACCCACCCCTCTGGAAAATTATTAAAATGTGTTATTACTCTGTCTGACTGTCTCCTAGTAGAATCATGGCTTTATGTATACATACTACTGCCTGCCATCATGTGCCACCATATGTTCTAAGTAAGACTAGCAGACTATTAGTGGCTTGTGTACCAATTTTCTCGTGCCCATGGTTGGCGTGCGCTAGGGTAAACATAGGACCACGCACTAGTAACTGCACAACTCTGAAATGCTTGCTAATGATTACTCATCTTTGTTACACTATGCATGCACCTACAGCTACATGGATCTGTACTGCTTACTGAATCAATGAATGATGTGCATCTTTCTTCAGTTTGATTGAGAAATGCCCCCCTTTCCTGTGCTTAGATATGCCCACTAAGCCACCAAAATGTTTTAGTTACAGCTTAATATTGTCAATCGTCTGACCTTTTGACTATTAATTGTTTACGTCACCCATGCTTAATATTTTGACTATTGTCAATGATGTGATTACCCCTCTGAAAAAGGATGTCCTTTACTGGTATTGACCAGCAGTGATTATATTTCTGAATTGTTGTAGAGGTGACTGAATTTCTCCTATGCATGCAAGGTTGAACTGTCATTTGTTAGTACTGAGATCATAAGCCATGTTCTAGATTAACCCTGGATCAGATGCCAAGTCTGGACTGCAGGTTTCCATTTCGATATCTTGTCTCCTAGCAGTATGCCTTGTTACCTCACCCTCTGAAGAAAACATGTCCTTAACTGCTAGTGTCCAGGATTACTATGTTTCTGTATTGCTGTAGAGGTGACTGAATTTGTTCCGTACACGCAAGTATGGACTTCTAGGAATGATTGTGTGTACCATTATCACATGCCATGTTTTTGATTAGCAAAACATCGTTGACTTGGAACAAGGGTTGGTACTGGTTATTGAATGATGTGCATTTTTTCTTTAGTTGGAAAAAATGCCACCCTTTTTGTGCACAAATACATCTGCCCACCAAGTCACCAAACATGTTGCAAGGCTTAATATTGTTAATGATGTGACTTTCTGAATATTGATTGTCCATCTCACCCATGCTTAATATTGATCATTGCCAATGATGTGATCACCCCTCTGAAAAAAGCATGTCCTTTACTGCTACTGACCAGCAGTGATTGTGTTTCTATAATGTTTTTATGTCTTGTGTACTAGCGCTAAAATCTTACAGCAAAATACATCTTTCTTTTGAATAACAATATATGAGATTAGCAAGAAATTATATGGTTTGAATTTTGGCGCTGACCTTGTTCTCAATTCTTTTGTAGACTGCTTTCAATGGGGGAAGAAGCTTAGAGAACTTCAATTAAATAGAAGAATTATCCATGATTTCATTGCTGTGAAGGTGATTGATTTGGTGTTCTCTACCAGTTCCTTATTTACTTTGATGGTTCTTGATACGTGAACTGTTTCATAGGGCATAGTTATCCATGTTGCATTCTAATCCCTTATTTGAGTAGATGCTTCCTGATTATCCATGTTGCATGTGAATGGGTTGAGTAGATAGAATTGGAGTGAGTAGATCACTATAGGACTAAGGAAAAATCAAAAAGTATGTGTAGGAAAATATCATCGTTCTTGCTCACTTTGCAAAAATGACGAGTACTAGAAATGGTCCTCTTTCACTAATATTTGCTGTTTGCTGATGGTTATACGTCTTTTGCTTGATCTATTATGATTCATGCACACAGGTTGGCTAGAAATAGCCCTGGTTATAGATATTTTTATTATTTTATACATTAATGTATGCTGTTATTATTTGTATGTGTGATGCTTTCAGCCTATTTTACTGTTTCCTCCTCGATTGATCTATTCATGTAATGTTCTGTTCTTGTAGGAAGGCAAGTTGTCGCACCTGGAGAACTTGCCCATCAGAGGGAGCAATGAAGACATTGTTAGGACAGTACCAGATGTGCTCCTACGTGTTGAACAATGTTACGTAGTAGTGAGATAAGGCAAATTATGTAGACATTGTTAGGACATTGTTAGGACAGTACCAGATGTACCAAATCTGCGTGTTAAACAATTCCTGTGTAATGAAATTTTGTATTCCCTGTGTACATGTTGCTTTAATGCCAGATTGTGAAAATTACTCAATTGCCATGATAGTATTGGGCCTGAATTGTCCATGACCCAGAAATAAACGTGGCACAAATATGGTCTGGGGTGAAAAGGCCATGGCCCAAACAATATTCTTCTAGAAGGACAAAAACTAATAAGAAATGCATTATAAGAGGCCATGGCCCATAAATAAAAAGGCTAAAATGTGGGCTTGGACCATGTAGTCAACCAAATTAATAGGGAAAAAATATATAGTAAAAAGGCCGAATTGTTGGGCTAGGCCCATGTAGAAAACTGAATTGGACAGGGCTGAATCTTGTGCCACATCAAATTGCCACGCTGGATGCCTACGTGGCCTGGGGAGGTTGCTAGTGGCCAAAACGCCACAGTGGACATATTTTGGTCATAAACGTCTTTGACCATTCCAGAAGAAAGGTCGCTATAGTCAGTTTACGACCGCTAGCTTTTGACCTTCTGTTTTTTGTCACAAAAAGGTCGCAAATGAAAAACCACGACCTTTCAGTGACCAATAGTGGTGGTCACAAGTTGACATATTACTTGTAGTGACAGAGCTCCCACTCACTTTCTTGCAAATACAGGCTTCATCGTAGGTCTGTATAAAACCATATGCTGTGATCACCTCATCAAAGCGTATATTCCAACTCTGAGATGCTTGCACCAGTCCATAGATGGATCGCTGGAGCTTGCACACTTTTTTAGCACCTTTAGGATCGACAAAACCTTCTGGTTGCATCATATACAACTCTTCTTTAAGAAATCCATTAAGGAATGCAGTTTTGATGTCTATTTGCCAGATTTCATAATTATAAAATGCGGCCATTTCTAACATGATTTAGACTGACTTAAGCATTGCTATGGGTGAGAAGGTCTCATCGTAGTCAACCCCTTGAACTTGTCAAAAACCTTTCGTGACAAGTCAAGCTATGTAGATGGTGACATTATCATCGGCGTCTGTCTTATTCTTGAATATCCATTTATTCTCAATGGCTTGCTGATCATCAGGCAAGTTCACCAAAGTCCATACTTTGTTCTCATACATGGATCCTATCTCAGATTTCATGGCCTCAAGCCATTTATTGGAATCCGGACTCATCATAGCTTCTTCGTAGTTTGTAGGTTCGCCTTGGTCTAGTAACATGACTTCCAGAATAGGATTACCGTACCACTCCGGCGCGGATCATGCTCTAGTTGACCTATGAAGTTCAGTAGTAACTTGATCTAAAGTTTCATGATCATCATCATTAGCTTCCTCTCTAGTTGGTGTGGGCATCACGGGAACTGTCTTCTCTGATGTACTACTTTCCAATTTGAGAGAAGGTACAATTACCTCATCAAGTTCTACTTTCCTCCCACTCACTTCTTTCGAGAGAAACTCCTTCTCTAGAAAGGTTCCATTCTTGGCAACCAAGATCTTGCCTTCGGATCTGTGGTAGAAGGTGTACCCAATTGTTTCCTTAGGGTATCCTATGAAGACGCACTTCTCTGATTTGGGTTCAAGCTTATCAGGTTGAAGCCTTTTGTCGTAAGTGTCACAATGCCAAACTTTAAGAAAAGAACAACTTAGGTTTCTTGCCAAACCATTGTTTATAGGGTGTCGTCTCAACGGATTTAGACGATGCCCTATTTAACACAAATGCAGCTGTCTCTAATGCATAACCCCAAAGTGATAGTGGTAAATCGGTAAGAGACATCATAGATCGCACCATATCTAATAAAGTACGGTTATGATGTTCGGACACACCATTACGATGTGGTGTTCCCGGTGGCGTGAGTTGTGAAAAAATTCCACATTGTTTTAAATGAAGGCCAAACTCGTAACTCAAATATTTGCCTCCGCGATCAGATCGTAGAAACTTTGTTTTCTTGTTACAATGGTTCTCCACTTCACTTTGAAATTCTTTGAACTTTTCAAATGTTTCAGCCTTTTGTTTCATGAAGTAGATATACCCATATCTACTCAAATCATCTCTGAAGGTTAGAAAATAATGATACCCGCTGCGTGCCTCAAGACTCATTGGACCGTATACATTGATATGTATTATTTCCAATAAGTCATTAGTTTGCTCCATTGTGCCGGAGAACGGAGTTTTAGTCATCTTTCCCATGAGGCATGGTTTGCAAGTGTCCAGTGATTCATAATCAAGTGATTCTAAAAGTCCATCTGCATGGAGTTTCTTCATGCGGTTTACACCAATATGACCTAAACGACAGTGCCACAAATAATCATTATCAACTTTGCATCTTTTGGCATCAATATTATGAATATGTGTATCACTACAATCGAGATTCAATAAGAATATGCCACTCCTCAAGGGTGCATGACCATAAAAGATATTATTCATATAAATAGAACAACCATTATTCTCTGACTTAAATAAATAACCATCTCGCAATAAACAAGATACAAATATAATGTTCATGCTCAACGCGGGCACCAAATAACAATTATTCAGGTCTAAAACTAACCGAAGGTAGATGTAGAGGTAGCGTGCCGACAGCGATCACATCGACCTTGGAACCACTTCCGATGCGCTTCGTCACCTCGTCTTTAGCCAATATTCATTTATTCTGCACCTCCTGTTTCGAGTTACAAATATGAGCAACCGAACCAGTATCAAATACCCAGGCGCTGCTACGAGCATTAGTAAGGTACACATCAATAACACGTATATCAAATATAGCTTTGTTCACTTTGCCATCCTTCTTATCCACCAAGTATCTGGGGCAGTTCCGCTTCCAGTGACCAGTCCTTTTGAAGTAGAAGCACTCAATCTCAGGCTTGGATCCATCTTTGGACTTCTTCCCAGGAGTGGCAACTTGCTTGCCATTCTTCTTGAAGTTCCCTTTCTTTCCCTTGCCCTTTTTCTTGAAACTAGTGGTCTTGTTAACCATCAACACTTGATGCTCCTTCTAGATTTCTACCTCCGCGGCCTTAAACATTGCGAAGAGCTCGGGAATTTTTTTGTTCATCCCTTGCATATTATAGTTCATCACGAAGCCTTTGTAGCTTGGTGACAGTGATTAAAGAACTCTGTTAATAACATAATCAACTGGAAGATTAACTCCCAGCTGAGTCAAGTGATTATAATACTTAGACATTTTGAGTATGTGTTCACTAACAGAACTGTTCTCCTCCATCTTGCAGCTATAGAACTTGTCGGAGACTTCTATCACTCAACCTGGGCATTTGCTTGAAATGTTACTTTCAACTCATGAAACATCTCATATGCTCCATGATGTTCAAAACGTCTTTGAAGTCCCGGTTCTAAGCCGTAAAGCATGGCACACTGAACTATCGAGTAGTCATCAGATCGATCTTGGCAGACGTTCATAACATCAGCTTCAGCTCCTGTGTCAGGCCTTTTACCTAGCGGTGCATCAAGGACATAATTCTTCCATGCATCAATGAGGATAATCCTCAAGTTACAGACCCAGTCTCTGTAGTTGCTACCATCATGTTTCAACTTAGCTTTCTCTAGGAACGCATTAAAATTCAGGGGAACGGTAGCTCAGGCCATTGATCTACAACATAGATATGCAAAAGTATAAGACTAAGTTCATGATAAATTAAGTTTAATTAATCAAATTACGAATGAACTCCCACTTAAGTAAGCATCCCTCAAGTTATCTAAGTGATTACGTGATCCACATCAACTAACCCATGTCCAATCATCACATGAGATGGGGTAGTCATCAATGGTGAACATCTCTATGTTGATCATATCTACTATATGATTCACGTTCGACCTTTCAGTCTCCAGTGTTCCGAGACCATGTCTGTACATGCTAGGCTTGTCAAGTTTAACCCAAGTATTCTGCATGTGCAAAACTATCTTACACCCGTTGTATGTGAACGTAGAGTCTATCACACCCGATCATCACGTGGTGCTTTGAAACGACGAACTTTGGCAACGGTGCACACTCAAGGAGAACAGTTTTTATCTTGAAATTTAGTGAAGGGATCATCTTATAATGCTACCGCTGCTCTAAGAAAAATAAGATGCATAAAGGATAAACATCACATGCAATCAAAATATGTGACATGATATGGCCACCATCATATTGTGCTTTTGATCTCATTCTCCAAAGCATTGTTATGATCTCCATCATCACCGGCTTGACACCTTGATCTCCATTGTAGCGTCGTGGTCGTCTCGCGAACTATTGCTAACGCATAGCAATAAATTAAAGCCATTACATGGCATTTGCATTTCATACAATAAAGAGACAACCATAAGGCTCCTGCCGGTTGCCGATAATTTATAGAACATGATCATCTCATACATCAACATATATCACATCATATCTTGACCATATCACATCACAACATGCCCTGCAAAAATTAGTTAAACGTCCTCTACTTTGTTGTTGCAAGTTTTATGTGGCTGCTACGGGCTTCTAGCAAGAATCGTTCTTACCTACGGCAAAAAGCATAACGGTCATTCATCAAGTTTGTTGTTTTAACCTTTTTCAAGGACCGTCCATAGTCAAAATTCGATTCAACTAAAGTAGGAGAAACAGACACCCGCCATCCACCTTTATGCAAAACTAGCTGCATGTCTATCAGTGGAACCGGTCTCATGTGCGTGGACATGTAAGGTTGGCCCGGGCCGCTTCATCCCACAATACCATTGAATCAAAACAAGAAGTTGGTGGTAAGTAATATGACTATCACCGCCCACAACTCTTTGTGTTCTACTCGTGCATATCATCTATGCATAGACCTAGCTCTGATACCATTGTTGGGAAACGTTGCATGGAAAACAAAAAAAATTCTACGCACACGCAAGATCTATCTAGGATATATATAGAAATGAGAGGGGAAGACTATGTCTACGCACCCTCGTAGAACGTAAGCGGAAGCGTTTTACAACGCGGTTGATGTAGTCAAACTTTCTTCGCGATCCAACTGATTAGTATCGAATGCATGACACCTTCGTGTTCTGCACACGTTCAGCTCGGTGACGTCCTCCGCCTTCTTAATCTAGCAAGACGAGGAGGTACTAGACGAGTTCTGTTAGCACGATGGCGTGGAGACAGTGATGGTGAAGTGATCTCCACTGGGCTTCGCCTAAGCACTAGGAAAATATGATCGGGGGTGTAAACGATGGAGGGGGGCACAGCACATGGCTAAACAATTGTCTTTTGTGTGCTAGGCACCCCTCTTCCACATATATATAGGTGGGGGTAGGGAGCAGCCAGGAGGTGCCCCAAGTAGGTCCAAATCCTACTTGGGCTTCCTCCCATGTGGCGCCCCCCCCTTCCATGTTTGCCGGAGGAGGGAAGGAAAGGGGGGAGAGGGATAGGAAGGGGAGGCCGAATCCCCTTCTCTCCTCCAACTTGGCCGACGGACATAGGGGGAGTGCGCCACCCCTTGTGGGCTGGTGTGCTCCCCTCTCATGGCCCATATGGCTCATATACCTTCATGGGGTTGACCGGTACCCCTTCCAGTACTCTGATGACTATCCAGTTTTCTACGAAACACTTCTGGTGTCCGAATACCATCGTCCTATATATTAATATTTACCTCTCGACCACTTCGAGACTCCTTGCCATGTCCGTGATCTCATCCGGGACTCCGAACAACATTCGGTCAGCAAAACATATAACTCATATAACACTATATCGTCAATGAATGTGAAGCGTGCGGACCCTATGAGTTCGAGAACTATGTAGACATGACGGAGACACCTCTCCGATCAATAACCAATAGCGGAACTTGGATTCCCACATTGGTCCTACATATTCTACGGAGATCTTTTATGGTCGAACCGTTATGACAACATACACAATTCCCTTTGTCCATCGGTATGTTACTTGCCCGAGATTCGATACGTCGGTATCTTCATACCTAGTTCAATCTCATTACCTGCAAGTCTCTTTACTCGTTCCGTAATACATCATCTTGCAACTAACTCATTACTCACTTTGCTTGCAAGGCTTCTTATGATATGCATTATCGGGAGGGCCCAGAGATACCTTTTCGATACTCGGAGTGACAAATCCTAATCTCGATCTATGCCAACCGAACAAACACCTTCGGAGATACCTATAGAGCATCTTTATGATCACCTAGTTACGTTGTGATGTTTGATAGCACACAAGGTATTCCTCCGGGATCTGGGAGTTGCATAATTTTATAGTCGGAGGAATATGTATTTGACATGATGAAAGCAATAGCAGTAAACTGAACGATCATTATGATAAGCTAACGGATGGGTATTGTCCATCACATCATTCTCCTAATGATGTGATCCCGTTATCAAATGACAACACATGTCTATGGTTAGGAAACCTTAACCATCTTTTATCAACGAGCTAGTCTAGTATAGGCATACTAGGGACATGGTATTTGTTTATGTATTCACACATGTATTTAAGTTTCCGATCAATATAATTCTAGAAAGAATAATAAACCTTTATCATGAACAAGGAAATATAAAAATAACAACTTTATTATTACCTTTAGGGCATATTTCCTTCAACTACTATGCCTATTGCTAGGAAATGACTGACAAACACCACAAAATTTCACGTTCACTAGTAGGGAAACCCTTATAGGGGAAGATAGTTAGTGGCAATGTCACATAATTAGCCGCTGTTGGTAAATTTTCAAAATACCACCGACATGCAACATTTCATGCCTGCTACTTATAGTACATCACTAGTAGTGAGCGAATATCTCAACACGTTACTAGTAGGCAGGACCAAATTATCCGACCCGCTAGGTAGTTTTAGTGGCGTTGTACATAGTCACACATCAATAGTAGAAAACCAGCCATTAGTCCCAGTTCGTAAGGGCCTTTAGTCCTGGTTCATGAACCGGGACTAATGGGTCGTTACTAATACCTCCACCCATTAGTCCCGGTTCAAACCAGAACCGGGACCAATGTGCCTCCACGTGGCCCTGTGCGCCCACCCCAGTCAGGGGGCCTTTTGTCCCGGTTGGTGGCTCCAACCGGGACCAAAAGTCATTTTTTTTAAAAAGTGGCTGCTTTAGGGGTTATTTTTAGGTTGTTATTACAGCTAGCTAATAGAGAGAAGTGTCCTCTCTTATATCTTCGTCCTTGGTTTATCAACGCTGCTGCTATGTTCATTGCACCCGCAGATATAAAATGCTCATGCATGCTTGCATCATACATCATCATATATATATAATAACAAGTCCAACTAATCATGCATCATCATATACAACTTCTACTCATTATTAATAATAAGTCATACGATCATCATCCTCATAGTCATCGAACCCAACCCTACATAAATGTTCTTAGCACATGATCATCAGTATCAGGTAGGACCTAAACACCCTTAAGGTAAAATAGCATAAAACGATATAGACCCTGACTCTCCATTATGAAGAATGGCGATCATCCTGTCTCCAATTTTTGCCCTTCGCTGAATGTTGCTTCCAAGAAGCTCCTTACGACTGTCCATACATTTTTTCCATTCTTTGATTATCATGTCTCCACTTCTTTTAGAAACCCGGTATGGACAGTTGAGATTCGTAGGACGACCTGGGTGTATGTTCAAAACATGAAGGCTACCCCGTGTATACATCAGATGAGGCACACAATCATTTGGGATTATCTGTTGAAAAACATAGTAATAACTTCGTAGTTAGCAATGATATGATGTACTAGTTTTAGAAGTGTGCAAAAGGATGCACGAATGTTGTAATAGTAAAAAATCATACAAGGGTATCTCCATGGTAGTTACCGTAGTTCAACACGTGCACTAGTGGCACGTATTGACCATAATGTTGAGGAGTTCGATTGTAGACATTGTAATTCTCAAGATCAGTACAAAATCCGACCAGATGATTTTTCTCCTGATAAGTTAGTTCGGAGCCTTCGATGTAGTAGGTTCTGTCTACCATCTTCCGCACATTCTTTGAAGACTGAAAATAAGCTGTCAATGGAGAATAAGTTGTCAACTATTTTCAAATAAACAATATAAATTACTTAATAACTATGTTAATCTCACATGGGGGAAGAATTGGAGGTGTATCCATAAGGACGAAAATCGTAGGTCTCTCTTGCTCGATTGTAGGATCACCAAGATCCATGGTAACAAGCATACCCTCATCAAAACCATACATCTTGCAAAGTGCTTCCCAATTTTTGCAACCAAAATGGGTTACACTCTGAGCATTGTACAACTTTACTTGAAAATCCACACCATGATGGGTACTTAGGATAATTTTTTTGGTTTCGAAACTTTCATGGTCTTCAAAACCCATCCTCTCCAAGACATAGCGTCTTGCAAAGCATGGGATAAGCTAGTCGAATTGGAAAAGATGAAAAATATTGTCATGATTAAAATAGTTGAAGTCATGAGTAATTACGAAAAAAACTATTATCGTCGGTTGCGTACCGTATGAACATCGAAGGTATCCTCGAGCTTAATGCTGAAGCGCCGATCTTCGTCCAGCACAATGAACCTGTCGCAGATACCTCGGTCGTCGTGGCACCAGTCGCACTCCCCCGGGCGGTTTTCGTCGTCCGATGAGTGCAACATTTCCGGCCTATACATTCATAATTCAAATATTAAACTAGATCATTATTATTAATCACGGGTTGACTATCGATGATCGATGTACGTAGCTCCTCCTTTCATTCCCGAATGCATTATTAATTATATCAAATTGTCTAGCACACGGGAATGAAGGAGAAATTATCCAATATGAGCATTCAATAAGCAAAACCAAATCGTAAAATAAGCAAAACCAAATCATAAAATAAAGTAAGTATTCAAATTAGCATGCATTTAATAATTATAAGCAAAAGTACATCATCTCTTGGTGTCCGTACATCGTCGAATATTATCACTAATACAACTAGAACCGTAGCTCCCGACGTGTATCGACACGGGCGGTGGACACCCAAAGATAAGGAACCATCACAGGATCATAGCTCCAGTGAGATCCCTGAAGAACCTGTCAGGTATTGTCGAACCTCCCCTCCAATCCAACCATGTAGCGACGGACGTGCTCGTCCTCCTCTCTGACACGGTGACGTACCACCTCCACAGTGTCCGGATGCCTCACCACCGTCACTGGCCCACGCGACCGCCACCAAACAAGGATCGGGTCAACAACGGGCTGCCTCCTCGCCAACCTACGTCCCCCGGAAGGTAGCACCTCCCAATAACAACCCGGCGGAGCCCAGTCCCGAACATGGCCTTGATCAAGCAGGGCTCCACCGCCGAGTCGACGACGACGAGGATGCGGGATAGGCATCGCCGACGTCGACGCGGGAACTACTTCTATATATAGTTAAATAAAAGTAGTTTTATTAATTAAATCAACTATGTAGTTCAACTATTAAAATTCTATGAACAAAATTAATTACACAATCTAAATATCACCAAAAAAATCTATTAACAATAATATCACCAAACATGCATATTCAATAATAATATCACCAAAAAAATCTATTAACAGAAAAAAAATCTAACATAATATGAAGAAATTAATTACTACACATATGTAATCTAACAAAAAAAATCTAATTAATCTAACAAAAATATCTAACATAATATGAACAACTTAATTACTACACATGTAATCTAACAAAAAAAATCTAATCTAACAAAAATATCTAATTAAATCAACTATCTAGTTCAACTACTAAGCACTTACTATAAATAAATAAGTAGTACTTAATAAAAACAAACTACTTCATTATATCGTAAAATAAATTAGTTTATTAAATCAACTAGCTAGTTCAACTATATATAAACTACTTCTTATTTTTTTTCCTTTTTCTAAATACTATGAACAAAAAAATCATTAAAATTCTATGAACAAAATTAATTACACAATCTAAATATAACCAAAAAAAATCTATTAACAATAATATCACCAAACATGCATATTCAATAATAATGTCACCAAAAAAATCTATTAACAGAAAAAAAAACTAACATAATATGAACAAATTAATTACTACACATATCTAGTCTAACAAAAAAATCTAATTAATCTAACAAAAAAAATCTAACATAATATGAACAAATTAATTACTACACATGTAATCTAACAAAAAGAATCTAATCTAACAAAAAAATCTATGAACTACATATCTAAATTACTACACATCTAACCTAACAAAAAAAATCTATGAACTACAAAAAGAATCTAAAAAATGTAACAAAAATAAAAAACGCTCACGTCGGCGTCGAGGCGGCGCGGTGCAGGGGCGACGACGGGCTCGGGGCGGCGCGGGGCAGGGGCGACGAGGACAGCGGGCTCGGGGGCGGCGACGGGGACGGCGGGCTCGGGGCAGGGGCGACGAGGACAGCGGGCTCGGGGGCGGCGACGGGGACGGCGGGCTCGGGGCAGGGGCGACGGCTGGCGACGACGTCGGGGCGCGGCGGCGCGGGACGCGGGCGGCGATGACGGGGCGGCGCGGGAAGCGGGCGGCGATGGGGGTGGCGATGGGGGTGGCGACGACGGCGGGCTCGGGGCGGCGACGGGGACGGCGGGCTCGGGGCGGCGTGGGGCGGGCTCGGCGGCGACGGCGACGAGGAGCAGAGGCTCGGGGCAGGGGAGAAAGAGATGGGATTTGGCGAAAACTGCCAAGTCCAGTATATATAGCAAGAGCATTGGTCCCGGTTGGAGGCTCCAACAGGGACTAATGCCCCCTTTAGTCCCGGTTGGTGCGACCAACCGGGACCAAAGGCCTCATTTCAGCAGCGCAAAGGGCGGGAAACGAAGACCTTTGGTCCCGGTTGGTGGCTCCAACCGGGACTAAAGGGGGGGCATTGGTCCCGGTTGGTCCAACGAACCGGGACCAAAGATTTGCATTTGAACCGGTTGGTTCCATGAACCGGTACCAATGGACCCGTGTAACTACTTTTTGATTTTCTGCAGCTATTTTTTTGTTGATTCTTCCTGCAGCTGTTTTTTTAGTCCCACCTTGCCAAGCGAGAGGCAGTCGCAGCTGTTTATAAGCCCTGAGTGCAGAGACAAAGACGAAGAGGCTCAATGCTCCTGCACGTTGGTTAGCTTCAAGCCTTGAGGAATACGGTAGACTGCACAGAGCTATGTGCACTGCAGTTGACACTATTCCGAAAGGCTTGA
Source organism: Triticum timopheevii (assembly GCA_963921465.1). Taxonomy (NCBI): domain Eukaryota; kingdom Viridiplantae; phylum Streptophyta; class Magnoliopsida; order Poales; family Poaceae; genus Triticum; species Triticum timopheevii. Next base: position 619,789,391 of record OY997268.1, on the reverse strand, counting down.
AGCAAATTAACGAGCATTGCGTCTCTTTTTTATTTTTAATGACTTTACTAAAAAATAATTCTGACCGTTGCAGCCGGCGATGGTGGTCATCTCTTCAGTCAGAGGTGGTCGTCCTAAGGCTGGGTGTTCGGATCTCGGGATCCGTCATCTGGCACCAGCTGCGAGTCGGGGAGACATAGTTGCCGGTGAAAACCGAGCTGACGGCGGGCGATGGCGGCGTTCCATGTCGTTACCATGATGAAGGCATCGTCGTGTGACTACCGTTGACCCACTCGTATTGCTCCGGAGGAAAACCCTAGGATCTGGTGTTCCAGACCGGACGATGGCGGCACTGCGGTGTTGTTTCTCTCTTGGGAGCATTGTTTTGTGGAGCAGCGCTGGAAGTCAGAGGAAGGAGGTGGAGCGGCTTCGTCTTAACGAGCATTGCGCCTCTTTTTTATTTTTAATGACTTATTACAACTCAGAAATAAAAAGAAAAAAATAAATGTAGCAGAAAAGAACAAAATATAAAAAACCACTCAGAAATAAATAGAAGAAAAAATAATTTTGATTAACTTTACTAAAAAAATAGCATAGATGCTTATTTCTAATGAATTATTACAACTCAGAAATAAAAACAAAAGAATAAATATCACAGAAAAGAAAAAAAACTATATAGAAAACTACTCAGAAATGAATAGAAGCAAAAAATAGTTGTGATTAACTGTACTAAAAAAGGAGCATATATCCTTATTTTTAATGGCTTATTACAACTCAGAAATAAAATGAAAAAAATAAATGTAGCAGAAAAGGAAAAAAAATATATAAAAAACCACTCTGAAATAAATAGAAGAAAAAATATTTTTGATTAAATTTACTAAAAAAATAGCATAGATGCTTATTTCTAATGAATTATTACAACTCAAAAATAAAAACAAAAGAATAAATATAACAGAAAAAAAAACTATATAGAAAACTACTCAGAAATGAATAGAAGCAAAAAATAGTTGTGATTAACTGTACTAAAAAAGGAGCATATATCGTTATTTTTAATGGCTTATTACAACTCAGAAATAAAAAGAAAAAAATAAATATAGCAGAAAAGAAAAAAATATATAAAAAACTACTCAGAAATGAGCATAGATGCGCTTATAGAGGAAAATCAACTTAAATTCATAACGAATTTCAATCGAAATCCGTATGAATTTAGGCTAATTTCCCTATATAAGGGCATCTATTTTCATTTTCAGAGGAGCTCAATAAGGCAGAGAGGGAGGGGCTTATAAACTGGTCCGATTCCCCTTCGATTGGCGAGGTGGGACTAAACTCTGGCCGCAACGAGGACCAACCCTTTAGTCCCGGTTGGTGGTATGAACCGGGACTAATGGACATCCTTTAGTCCCGGTTCAAGCCTCCAACCGGGACCAATAGTGGTGGGCCAGGAGCGAGGACCATTGGTCCCGGTTCGTCCCACCAACCGGGATCAATAGGTCCAGACGAACCGGGACCAATGGCCCACGTGGTCCGACCGGCCCCCGGGGCTCACGAACCGGGTCCAATGCCCCCATTGGTCCCGGTTCTGGATTGAACCGGGACTAATGGGCTGGACCGGCCTGGACCATTGGCCCCTTTTCTACTAGTGCATCACTAGTACACAAATTATTAGTGGCATGGGTAGCTCTACCAGCACCACAAGAGTCAAATGGGTCCTACCAGCCATGTGATATTCTAGCCTCCATTTATTAGTGGTGTTGGCTCATGGACCCTAGTAGCATTTGGGAAGGAGGCAATGCCACTAATGACAACCACTATCAGTGGCATTGCCTAGCCTTACCAGCGTCACCAGAGTCACACCAGCCACATGATATTCTAGGCCCATTTATTAGTGGTCTTGGCTCGTTAACTCTAGTAACATTTTGGAATGCGGCTACACCACTAATAACTTCTAAACATAATGTGATGGCACTGGTGTGAAACTAAACAAGTTTCGAGTTCATATCGTCTGGCATGCTTTCACTCATGGGAATACATTCCAAGTTCCCATTGTGGTTTTCGCCACATTGAAGCGAGAATTAATTTTCGCTAATGCCCATCCCCATTCCACTACAAATACCATGGCAAACGTTCGATCAGGAGCACATTCTCACATTCCCCCCTCATTTTCCTCACCAACGAAAGCGCAAAAGAAGCTTGCTGGAGAACACAATGGTTGCCAACAACAACAACAACAACAACAACAACAACAACAACAACAACAGCAGTATTGTTCGGGTGGTGCCAAACTTCTTCTCCTACTTGTCATGGGTTCATGCGGAGACGAAAAATGTCTTGTTGCTGAACCATGAGCAGGCAGTTCAGAATGTTTTGCAGTTGGTGTTTCCGGACAACCTCTAATACAACGTCATCCCCCGGAAGGACGACACAATCTTTGTCCAATTCCTCTATACAAGCTATGTGAAGAAGATCCAAGGTCACGTGTGGGGCAGCGGCCCCCGAGATAGTGACCTTCTACTCCGCTTGTACTATGCCAAGGACATCATGCCTCTCGCGTCGAAGAGATGGGTCCAACACTGAAGAAATCTGGTAAAGAAACACATAAAATAGGAACAGAAACAGAAAAAGGCCCGCATGAAAGGTTCTATAGATGGGTTTCCAAAACTGCTTTAATTGGCTGCCCACTTAGGCTAGTGTGCCCCAGCGCTAGAGGCGAGGCGGCGCAGGAGCTATATGTCACTCGTATCGAGATGTATTACGTCTCGATTTGGCTGGCCCATTACTATAGCATCGGGTTGACTGTTTTCCACGGTTTTACATTAGGTCTCTTCTATTTTTCTTCGTGTTTTTGTTATTCTTTTTCATTTTCTCTATTTTCTTTGTTTCTTTCTCAATTTTCATTGGTTTTCTTCGATTTTCACTTTGTTCCACTGTTTTATTCGCTTTACTTTGTTTTTTTGTTCAAAACATGTCAATTTTTTCACAGAACATGTACATTTTTTGTATACAATTAGAACAGTCTTTTATATATGTTTAGGCGGTTCTCCAATACATGATTAAATTTTTTGAAAAAAATATATTTTATGTCTAGTGAAGAATTTTTTATAAATATTTACCAGTTGTTAAATACGTTATTAAAATTCTGGTATAATATATGTTTTTTATGTCTACTTTATTTATACATGTTGTACATTTTTTGTATACTTATGAAACATTATTTTTACATGTTTCATATTTTTAAAATATGCTAGTAACATTTTTATAATTTATGTTTTGTTTTCTACGTTTTTTATATACATTGTACATTTTTGTTACACATAAGGAATAATTTTGATACACGTTTAACACTTTTTAAATACAATGATTTTTGTCAGATACATGTTCTATTACTACTTTTTTCATAATGATCATGCATTTTTCATATATATCTGAACCATTAATTTTTATTTGTTTACCATTTTGAAAATTCATGTTTAATACTTTTTGCAAACTCATGTTTTGAACTTCATTTTCAAATACGTGTTATACATTTTTTTCCAAATATGCATTGATATATATTTTTCAAATGCTATCAACTATTTTTTTTAAAGTGGCACAATTTGTTTTTAAAACATAAGTAAGTTTTATTGAAATATATGTATTTTAGAATTTTTGAAATGTTAAATAAAAGTTAAAAAAGGAAAAATAAGGGGGGAAATGAAACAGAGTGTATAAATGCACAAACCTGCTACTGAGAGTCTGAGACATAGTGGTGCCCGCGAGGTGGAGCTACGTCTCGCTCTAAGCGAGATATTGTTCCCCTGGCCTAAAACAGCGACGTAGCATGCTACTTTGAAGAATTTCAGCAAAGCCGAGTAGGAACGTTATGTACAACCAGCGAGGACTCCGCGCCAGTAGAGTCGTTCGGGACTGGTTTGGCTAGCGACCAAAACCCTAGCCGCCGCTGCCAAGAGAGCCAACTTTCCGGCGCCGTTTTCTGCCGGCGACCTCTTGATCGTCGGTCGTGAGGCGGATCACCGGATCCTATGGGTGCCGATCGTTTTTGCTTTAGGTTTAGAGTCCTAATAGTTTAGGTTTTTAGATCGTCGACGTCTTGGCTTCGGCGGCGATGACGGCGATGCTGAATAAAGAAATTATATATTCTTTTTTCGTAAGGCGATCGTTTCTATGGTCGGTGATGGATTTGGGAACTAGTCTGTTCAAGCGGGGATATCATGGGTCATCTTTGTGGTGGACTTGTGTCATCGGACTCCGCCATTGCGACGGCGTCTGCTCCAGCGTCGGCGCGGAGCTTGGGAGGTTCGGGAGCGGATGCAGATTGTGATCTGCATCGACGACATCTGAAAGACAAAACGTGTGTAGGGTTCATGGTTGATGGATGGTAGGTATGGTTTCCTACTTCAGCGCTTAGTCGTGGTGGGGTGTCAAATCTAGAGTTTGATGGCGTGTCCGGGGTGTTGCCCCAATCTGATTCGTTCAATGACAATGGCTTCATCTTTGGTGAGCCACCTTGGAGGTCCGTAATGCTGCATATCAGCGATGGAGGGGATCCGTCTTTTTTTTGTGGCTGCTGTGGTGATGCCGGAGGCAGATGACGAACCTTGGGATCAAGCTTAGCGAGGTTTTCTATCTTTTCAGTTTTGTCATGTCAGTCTTTATGTGACTTGTAAATTGATCTTTCTAATATGAATAAGGCACGTATTACCATGTAAAAAAACAATGTTATGTACACCCCCCGTGGGTCAGCCAACTGGGCACCTCGTGTGCGAACATTCATTCACTTTGAGCAATTTTATTTCTCATAGGTTCCGCTTCCTTTGGAAAACCAGTTGGTAGAAATTATAGACTTTCAAAATAACATAAACTGGAAGTAAAAGATGATCACAAAATTATTAATTTGGATTATTCAATTTTATTTCAGTTTAAAATAATATTCTTGAATTTTTAAAAATGTCCATGAACTTTAACTAGTGATCTCAATTTTTTTAAAAACTATAAAAGTTAAAATGTTCATAGTTTCTTGAAAAATTACGATTTTAGAAAAAGTTAAACTAAAATATCTTAGGATATATATATATATATATATATATATATATATATATATATATATATATGTATTTCAAAACTTGATTGAGAATTTTAGTAATCAAGGAATAAAAAATATTATAGGTAATTTTTAAAAAGTAATCATTAATTTTTTAAAAGATAAAAACATAAAAATAGACAAAAGGAAGAAACCAAAGAAAATTGGCTAAAGAAAACAAGGAAAAATATACTAGAAAAGAAAAAGCCTGAAGAAAAAACTAACAAAAGCAAACAAGTGAAAAAAATCACTCCAAAAACAGAAAGGAAACTGCTCGTCGCCCGCCCGCTTCTGTTAGTTGGATCAGCCCACGAGTGCCTGAATTAGGTAACACTAACTTGTCGGACCAGGTTCATGCCGGCAAGGTCTGAAATCACTAGTTAAGTAGTACTCCTGGCGGATATCACTCCAACAGAACTCCTATGCGCCGCATTCAACTGCGCTACAATGAGGATTCGAACCCGCGACCGCGAGCCTGTAGATAGGTGTTGCTACCATTGCGCCCGATTCAGTTTGATGGACAAAAGGCAATGCGAACACTTTAGACCTAGCCACACCGGCAGATAGGATTTTACCGATCTTTTATTGTAAATTTTGATTATATTTTTTTACAAGTAGGAACGTTTTTGATAGAACCAACACGAGTTTTAAAAAATGTTAGCAATTTTTTGAATTCGCAAGCAAATTTGAAAAACAGGAACAATTATGAAGTTGTGGATGAATATTGAAAAATAGGAACATTTTTTAATTATGTTTAATTTTTTATAAACACAAAAACGTTTTTCAAAAATCTGAAGAAGTATTTTAATAGTGATTTTTTCAAAAACATGAATCATTTTGAAAGGATAACAAATTTTGAATTGTGAACACATTTTTTTAAATCGTGAAATTTTTTAGCATTTTGGAACAAAATTTTGAAATGAGAACAATTTTTAAAATAACGAACAAATTTTGAATTTTTAGAACAAATTGTAAAATGGAGAACAATTTTGAAAATCCCAAACAAATTTGAAATGTGAATTTTTTTTAATACGTGAACAAAATTTTGAAAATTAAGAACTTTTTTTGAAATTTGTGAACAATTTTTGAAAACAGGCATTTTTTGAAATCCATGTCATTATTTTCAAATTTTCAAAAAATGAACAAAAATAATTCAAACAATTTTTGAAAAAATAGGAACATTTTCTGAAAATTTAGAACAAAATTTCTGAAACCAGAATCATTTTTTGAGTTTATGAACAAATTTTGTAAAATGGGAACATTTTTTCAATTTGTGAACAAAATCTGAAAAACAGGAGCATTTTTTGAATTCGATTTTTTCTAAATAAACTTGAAAAGAAAAAAAGAAACAGAAAAAAGAAAAAGAAACAGAAACAGAAAAAATAAAAAGAAGAGAAATAGAAAAAAACGAAAAAGAAACTGAAAAAGAAAAGGATGGTTCAGGAACCTTCTAGAAGGTTCCCAAAACCGGAAAAAACTAGTTGGAAACATCATGGAAGGTTCCCAAACCCGGTGTCTGCAGTAACGCTGAAACGGGCCGGCCCACTCGGTCGCTGGCTCGCACCTCCCTGTAAGAAGCGTTGACAGCTTGCCGCAACGAGCGGCAAGTAGGATTTTCCCACTCCAACTTCCCCAGGTTGCGACAAGTGGCACACTACATGTGCGCCACTTGTTGCAACCTGGGAGTTTTCCTTTTTTTTCGTAGATCCGTTTATTCAAAATGTTTTATCTCTTAAACCGTGCGTCCAAATCTCGAACTGCTTTCGCCGTTGGAATCCTCGCGTCGAGATCTTCAAAACTAGATCCCATGTTAATAGGTATTCACGAACTTTTTTTCATGAAAAAATCGAACAAAAAAAACAACGAAAAAACCGAACCAGGACCACGGTTTTTTCCTCTTTCCGAAAGAGGCACGCCCGTGCCTCTGACGAAATCACAACCGTGCCTTTCGCGGAAGCAAAACCGTACCTCTCGCGGAAGAAAAAAACAGAAAACACGTTTTTTCCCTTTCCGAAAGAGGCACGCCCGTGCCTCTCGCGAAAGCACAACCGTGCCTCTCGCGGAAGCAAAACCGTTTTTTCTTTTCCGAGGAGGCATGGCCGTGACTCTCGCGAAAGCACAACCGTGCCTCTCGCGGAAGCAAAACCGTGCCTCTCGCGAAGGAAAAATAAATAGAAAACACGTTTTTTTTCGTTTTCATGAGGCACGGCCGTGCCTCTCGGGAAAGAACAACGGTGCCTCTCGCGAAAACAAAACCGTGACTCTCGCGAAAAAATGTTTTTTTTTTGCGCAAAAAATTTATTTTTTTGGTCGAAAAGTTAGGGAAGACCGGTGGAAAACCAAAACGTAAAAAAAACCCAAAAAAACCTGTTAAAAAGCTAAAAACGTGTGCGGAAAAATAAAAAAACAAAATCAGGAGGGAGCGCCCAGAGCGCGACACGTGATGAATGGCTGAGAGCGCGCCAAGTGGCACTGATCGTTGCAAGGGTCGCGAAGGAGCGCTTGTTAATTAGTTGCTCCCAGAGAGTGATATAATGCATGTGTGTCGTTCTTGAGCCTCAGTTGAGGCACATGTGCCACGCAAGCAGGGTGTGATGGATTGACCAAGACGGCTGGCCCAAGCCCAATACGATTCGAGGCTTGACATAGCCATGCACTGCTGACCCGACCCAGCGCAAGTTCCAATACTAGCTCTTCTTCGCAACAACTATTCTCCTCTCTGACTCATAGGTGTCAACCCATTACGATACCATGTGTCCTCTTGTCATCATCATGAAGGCAACCACCATAAAAGACTACACCAACATAATTTTGAGCCATGTGTTCCCCGCTTGTTGATTCATTACCTCTGTTGGTAGAACAAAATTAGAAATTAAATACCAGTTTGTTATCTCAGCCCATCCCTCACATCATCCCCCAAGGGAGACTTGAGGGCAACTTGGTTTTTTCCATGTCGTTGTTCCCTTCTCTCCCTTTGCCCTCGCTGTCACCAAAATAGTTATCGGGAATCTTGCACATAGCCACCAAGGGTGGCGGCGAGGTTTTCGGCCATTCCTTTTCTCAGGCAAGGACCCAGGGATCAGAGGCAACGGACTCGGTGGTGAGGGTTGCACACTTCCGGTGGAGGAGGGCATTTGCTGTAATGTCGACTTCCGTCTCCCCTCTGTTGTGACCGCGGAGAGGCTGGGTGGGAGTTGAGCTGGGAGCTATGTCTAGGGGAAATTTTGGACGACGGTGATGACCATTAATGTCTAAGACGTTTAGGGTGCCATTTACTCCCTTGGAGACAACGTCGAGATGCATTCCCTCTCTCCTCCTTCCCTGTGCTCGGGTGAAAACCCTAAATCCTTGGGATTGGTCGATAGTGATGCTGCTATTTCATCCACTACTCCAAGGCACCATCTTGTTGTGAGGTGATGCATGTGCAATTGTGAACTCGTAGGTTCCTTCGGGGGCTTGATTTGAACTTCATGTGGCATAGTACCAATGAAAATTTGGTTCCTCCTCAGACGGTGTGCTCTTCTCCTCCGGGTGGTCTAGATTGCCTGATGGCACAACACCCTTGAGCCTCGAGAGAGAGGATCGGGTTCCCTCTCTAGCGGCAGCGACACAGTAGTGGGGATGAGTGCAAGCGATGCTAGCTAGCTCTGGCGTGGCTTCATGACTTTTTTACTCAATTTTTTGGCCGTGTAATCGGTGGCGATCTTGTTCCATTGCATGCGTTCTCAGTGTGATTTGCTTTGTGTACAATAACGATTGTCCATGTGCTCTCTTTGTTTGGAGAGGTGGTCATGCTCAATGTTGCATATCCTTGGTAGCTAGTCTTGTGTCCGTGTGTGTTCTTGGGTGAGTTGTTCTACCTTGTAGCATGCGAGGCCCTTTGAACTAGGGTGAGAAGAAATGGATCTTCTTCGCTGGTGGAGGTGGAAGGCAAACGTCTTACCAAATGGGAGCGAAGCAAGGCATGATCTTATTCTGATGGCATGACTTCCCCTCAAGACTTCGTTTATCCCTCCGGTTCCACCGCTTTAGTGGTCGAGTCTTAGCCATTGTTCCTTTTGCTTTTTTGTTCGTAGTCTATTTGCTTTCCTTTAGCAGTTTTTATCTGTAGTGTGGGATTACATCACCTATTTCCTCTATTATCTTTTGGTTGAAAATTGCGGCCGGCTGTCGCCTTCGAGTCCGGCCCCTGTTCGACAAAAAACTGTTTAGGCCAACTTCAACGCAGGACTCCAAATGGTTCGATGCTACTTCTTGAGCTTGCATTGGTTTTTCCCTTAAAGAGGAAAGGATGATGCAGCAACGTAGAGATAAGTATTTCCCTCAGTTTAAGAACCAATGTATAAATCCAGTAGGAGGTACACGCAAGTCTCCAATCTATGCACTTGCAAAAACAATCAAACACTTGCACCCAACGCGATAAAGGGGTTGTCAATCCCTCCACGGTCACTTGCAAGGATGATATCTGATAGAGATAGATATAAAAGATTACTAAAACATAAAATAAAGTAAACGTAAATAAATTGCAGCAAGATATTTTTCGATTTTTTTTGGTTTATAGATCTGAAAATATTTGATGCAAAACAGACCCGGGGCCATAGGTTTCACTAGAGGCTTCTTTCTTGAAGGAAAATAGCACGGTGGGCGAACAATTTACTGTCGAGCAATTGATAGAAAAGCACGAAGTTATGACAATATCAAAGGCAATGATTATGAATATAGGCATCAATGCCCATGTCAAGTAGACCGACTCCTGCCTGCATCTACTACTATTACTCCACACATCGACCGCTATCCAATATGCATCTAGAGTATTAAGTTCATAAGAACGAAGTAACGCCTTAAGTAAGATGACATGATGTAGAGGGATAAACTCAAGCAATATGATGAAACCCCATCTTTTTATCTTCGATGGCAACAATACAATACATGCCTCGCTACCCCTACTTTGTCACTGGGTGAGGACACCGCAAGATTGAACCCAAAACTAAGCACATCCCCATTGCAAGAAAATACCAATCTAGTCGGCCAAACCAAACCGATAATTCAAAGAGAAATACAAAGATATCAAATCAGCATATAAGAATTCAGTAAAGACTCAGATAATATTCATAGATAATCTGATCATAAATCCATAATTCATCGGATCTCGATAAACGCACTGCAAAAGAAGATTACATCGGATATAACTCCAAGAACATCGGGGGGAACATTGTATTGAAGATCAAAGAGAGAGAAGAAGCTATCTACCTACTAGCTATGGCCCCGTAGGTCTGTGGTAAACTACTCACGCTTCATCGGAAGGGCAATAGAGTTGATGTAGATGCGCTCCATGATAAAATCCCCCTCCGGCAAGATGCCGAAAAAGGTCCCAAGATGGGATCTCATGTGAACAGAAGTTTACGGCGGCGGAAAAGTATTTTGGTGGATGCTTCTGGTCGTTTAGGAATATTTGGGAATTTATAGAGCAAAAAATAGGGTTGGTGGAGTCCCAGGGGGCCCACAAGCCAGGGGCGCACCTTGAGGGCTTGTGGTGGCCTGAGGACTCTTCTGGCCCCATCTCCAAGCTCCGTGGATGTCTTCTAGTCAAAGAAATATCATCGCGGAAGTTTTATTCCGTTTGAACTCCTTTTGGCATTCCTTTTCTGTAAAACTTACAAATAAGGAAAAACAGAAACCGGCACTGGGCTCTAGGTTAATAAGTTAGTCACAAAAATAATATAAAATAGCAATATTAATGCATATAAAACATCCAAAACAGATAATAAATAGCATGGAACAATAAAGAAATTATAGATACGTTGGAGACGTATCAAGCATCCCCAAGCTTAATTCCTACTCGTCCTCGAGTAGGTAAATGATAAAAACAGAATTTTTGATGTGGAATGCTATCTAACATATTTATCCATGTAATATTCTTTATTGTGGCGTGAATATTCAGATCCATAAGATTCAAAACAAAAGTTAATATTGACATAAAAACATTAACACTTCTAGCATACTAATAAAGCAATGATGTCTTCTCAAAATAACATGGCCAGAGAAATTTATCCCTACAAAATCATATAGTCTGGCTATGCTCCATCTTTATCACACAAAGTATTTTATCATGCACAATCCCGATGGCAAGCCAAGCAATTTTTTCATACTTTTGATGTTCTCAAACTTTTTAACTTTCGCGCAATACATGAGCGTGAGCCATGGATATAGCACTATAGGTGGAATAGAATATGGCGGTTGTGGAGAAGACAAAAATAAGGAGATAGTCTCACATCAACTAGGTGTATTAACGGGCTATGGAGATGCCCATCAATAGATATCAATGCGAGTGAGTAGGGATTGCCATGCAACGGATGCACTAGAGATATAAGTGTATGAAAGGTAAAAAACTAATTAAATGGGTGTGTATCCAACTTGCTTGCTCACGAAGACCTAGGGCAAGTTGAGGAAGCCCATCATTGGAATATACAAGCCAAGTTCTTATAATGAAAAATTCCCACTAGTATATGAAAGTGACAAAATAGGAGACCCTCTATCATGAAGATCATGGTGCTACTTTGAAGCACAAGTGTGGCAAAAGGGTAGTAAGATTGTCCCTTCTCTCTTTTATCTCATTTTTTAAATTATTTTCCCTCCTTTTTTCTCTCTTTTTTGTTTGGGCTATTTGGCCTCTTCTTTTTATTTTGGGCTCTTTGGCCTCTTTTATTTTTTGTAAAGTCCGGAGACTCATCCCAACTTGTGAGGGAATCATAGCTTCCATCATCCTTTCCTCACATGGGACAATGCTCTACTAATGATGATCATCACACTTTTATTTACTTACAACTCAAGAATTACAATTTGATACTAGAACAAAATATGACTCTATATGAATGCCTCTGGTGGTGTACCGGGATGTGCAATGATCTAGCGTAGCAATAACATCAAAACATCATGCTAGCTATCTTACGATCATGCAAATCAATATGACAATGATGGAACGTGTCATAATAGAACGGAACAGTGGAAGTTGCATGGCACTATATCTCAGAATGACTATGAAAATGCCATAATAGGTAGGTATGGTGGCTATTTTGAGGAAGGTATATGGTGGGTCTAATGCACCAGCAAGAATTGCGCGGTACTAGAGAGGCTAGAAAAGGTGGAAGGGTGAGAGTGCGTATAATCCATGGACTCAATATTAGTCATAAAGAACTCACATACTTATTGCAAAAATTTATTAGCTATCGAAACGAAGTACTACACACATGCTTGTACGGGGTAGATTGGTAGGAAAATAACATCGCTTGTCCCCGACCGCCACTCATAAGGAAGACAATCAAAAAATAAATCATGCTCCGACTTCATCACATAATAGTTCACCATACGTGCATGCTACGGGAATCACAAACTTTAACACAAGTATTTCTACCAATTCACAATTACTCACTAGCATGACTCTAATATCACCATCTTTATATCTCAAAACAATCATAAGGAATCAAACTTCTCATAGTATTCATCTCTCTTTATATGAAAGTTCTACTTATATCCCTCTTGGATGCCCATGATATTAGGACTAAACGCATAACCTAAGCAAATTACCATGCTGTTTAGAGACTCTCAAAATAATTTAAGTGAAGCATGAGAGTTCAACAATTTCTATAAACTAAAGCCACCGCCATGCTCTAAAAAGATATAAGTGAAGCACTAGAGAAAATTGCCTAGCTCAAAAAATATAAGTGAAGCGCAAAGAGTATTCTAATAAATTCATGATTCATGCGTGTCCCTCTCAGAAGTTGTGTACAATAAGGATGATTGTGGCAAACTAAAAAGCAAAGACTCAAATCATACAAGACGGTCCAAGTAAAACACATATCATATGGTGAATAAAAATATAGCCTCAAGTAAATTTACCGATAGAAAAAGACGAAAGAGGGGATGCCATCTGGGGCATCCCCAAGCTTAGACGCTTGTTTATCCTTGAATATTACCTTGGGGTGCCAGGCATCCCCAAGCTTAGGCTCTTGCCACTCCTTGTTCTGTTTTTCATCAAATCTTCATGCAAAACTTGAAAAGTTTCCAAAACTCAACAAAAACTCATGAGATCCGTTAGTATAAGAAAATAAACCACCACTTTTCGATACTGTTGTGAACTCATTCTTTATTTATATTGGTTTAATATCTAATGTATTCTAACTTCTCCATGGTTCATACCCCCCGACACTACCCGTGGATTCATCAAAATAAGCAAACAACACAAAGAAAACAGAATCTGTCAAAAATAGAACAGTTTGTAGCAATCTGAAAACTTTGTATACTTATGTAACTCCAAAAATTCTGAAAAATTAGGACAATATGGGAAATTTGTATATCAATCTTTTGTAGAACATTCAGATCAAAAGCACGCTTCTATAATTCTTGATAATTGTTTTACTTGGCGCAAACCGTAGACCATCCCAAAGGTCTTACTTGGCTCAAACACTAATTGAAATAGAAAAACACAATTACTACAGAGGTAATAATGTGTATTTATTAAAAAAAGAACCAAAAACATAAAACATAAAAATAAAATTGGGTTGCCTCCCAACCAACGCTATTGTTTAATGCCCCTAGCTAGGGATAAAACATATATCTAAGCATTATCATCTTTGGTATGCAATTCCTCAATTGCACCTCCGTGCCTCATAGGGATTTGCTTGATCTTATCGATAATCACACTCAATGGTTGGAAATCAAGAAATTCATTTGTAACAAAAGGTTCCTTCACGATATTAACAAAGCTAGGGTGAACACTTATCATCTTAAGATCTTCATTTCCCCCACTAGATGATCCCCCTTTATTTTTAGGAACATTGTAAGTGCATCTAGTGCCCCTTAGTGATTTTGGTGTATTGAAGACTTATAGGTTAAGGGACTGATGCATTTGTGAGTGTACACAGGTCTATAAGTCTATGAGGAGTTTGATATTTACAGAGAAAGTCGACCCCTAAAAATGAAGTTCTTCAACTGAAGACTTTGGATTTCTGAAGACTTTCTGAAGACTTTGAAAGTGAAGAAATTGGTGTGACCTTGAAGACTTGGCAATCATTCGAGGAACATGAAGCGTGAAGACTTTTGTTCCCGTAGTTTCATTTTCTCTTTCTTGAGTCATAGGAAACACCGTACTGTTAAAGGGGGTCAAGGAAATACTAAGGAAAAATTTCCATGTGATGCTCAACTAAAAATCCTACACTTACCAATCCCTTCGAGTGAAGCCATTGGAAATCTCATAGAGTTCAGTCATATACTTCAGTGACAGAGACAAAGTTCTTCTGGTCTCTGAGGAATTTGTTCTGACTGAGGAGTTAGGAATTCGCCAGTGCGGATTGCCTACACAGTGAGGAACATGATAGCCCTGAGGAATTTGAGAGTCAAAATTCCAACCGTTGTTGTGCTACACGCTAGCTGTCCCAAAATATCTACCCACCTAATGGTCACATCATTGAAGGGTATTTATGTCTTATCATGTCGGGCTGCTCCCTAGGCTATAAATAGCCACCCCCTACAACCACTAGCTGGTTGGCTGCTCCGAGAGAAACTGACACTTGTCATTTGAGAGCATCCCATCCTCCGAGGACTATGAGCGAAAATCATCAAGTGAGGAAAACCCAAACCCAAACCTACAAACCCCAAAGTGATTGAGCATCACTGAAGAGATTGATCCTGCATGGATCCGACGCTTGTTACCTTTGAAAACTGTGCTTCTTCCAGCCGGTTAGGCATCAAGGTCTAGATCATTCAAGAGGAATTGTGGATCGCCGAGTGACCGAGTTTGTGAAGGTTCAGAAGTCACCCGAAGACTTACCACGAGTGATTGGGCGAGGTCTGTGTGACTTTAGCTCAAGGAGAATACGGTGAGGACTGTGTGTCCACGACTGTGTGTCCTCGAGTTTAAATACTCAGCCGCTCCAACTAGATGTACAACTGAGACAGTAGTTGGAAATGGTATACCAAATCTTTGTCTTCACCAAGCTTACTGGTTCTATTTCCTCAACTCTTTCATTTCCTCATTTCTGTTGTTGTGTGCTTGTTCATATTTGCCTGAAGACTTTGACTGAAGACTTTCTCAAATTCCTCAGTTCAATTTCTTCAGTCTGTTCGTCTTCATCTTGTGTTATCCTGTGCTTACGCTTTCTGTACTCTATGCTTGCCTTCATTTAATCATGATGACTATGCTTGTGTTCTGCCATGTTTACTTTTGAGTACTTATTCCGCTGCAAGTAGTTCTTCATTTAGGAATTTCCTCACCAGCAAATTCCTCAGTGAAGAATTCATAAAAATCCATTATTGAGGAAATCGTTAACTGGTAGCTGCTCGGTTGGCTGGCGAGTAGGGGATTAATTGGCTAATTGGCAAGTTAATCGGCCATTTAGTTAATTAATCAGATGATTTATCGGTTTATCGGCTACTCGGTGACCCTACGAGTAGGGATTAATCGGCAAGTTAACTGGTTAATCGGATGAATTCTTGAACAGGGTAAAAATCACCTATTCACCCCCCCCTCTAGTTGATATAACGCACTTTCAATTGATATCAGAGCAAGGTACTCCCTTGTTCTGTGTGATTTTGGTTTAACCGCCTAGAGTTTTAGTTATGTCGACCACAGGTATGATCAAGGTCTCTGCTGGGTGTCCTACCTTGGAACGGACTACCCCTACTGGAAGAATAAGATGCGAATGCATCTTGAGGCAATTGATAACGATCTCTAGTATGTTGTGGAAAATGGTGTTCCCTCAGTCACACCTTCTCTGAATGCTACTGATGTGAAGAGATTCAAGCAAATCGATCCTCAAGCGAAGAACATCATATGTGGCCATCTGAGCAAAGGGCAATATGGAAGAGTGAGTGCTTTGGAATCTGCTAAGCTTATCTGGGATAGGCTATCCAAAGTGAATGAAGGAGTCTCAACTCAATGTGATTCTCGTGTTGACATTCTTTGCAATCTCTTCAACCACTTTAAAAGACTCGACAATGAAAATGTTCAGCAAACCTTTGATCGCCTCACTGACATCTCAAATGAGCTTCAAGCGCTTGGCGCCACTGACTTCACCGACCATGAGGTGGTGAAGAAATTGCTGAGATCGCTCGATTCTTCATTTGATACACTAGCACTGATGATTCAAGAACGTGCTAATTACAAGTCACTTGATCCCGCTGATATCCTCGAGAGGCTAAACACTCATGAGTTCCAGCTTGTTAAGAAGAGAGATCTCTATGGTTCGAGCTATGGCAGATCACGTCTCTGAAGGCCAAGGCAGTCTCTGAGTCTGAAAAAGAGGACTCTGCTAGCAGCCTTGGTGATCCTGAAGAACTGAGCCAGGAACTAGCACTGCTCGTGAAGAAATTTCAGAAGTTCTCAAGACGTGGTCGCTTTGGAAAATCCTCAAGGAGTAATGATTCCTCATCCAGTGACTACAAGAAGAGGCTATGCCACAAATGCAAGAAACTTGGTCACTACATTCAAGATTGTCCTCAGTGGGATAAGGAATCAAAGAAGAAGAAATACAAGGATTACCGTTCTGATGACGCCAAGAAGAAGAAGAAATCTTCAAAGTCTTCACCATCAAAATCCTCAAAGTCTTCATCTCACAAGAAGAGCAGCTCCAAGAAGGCTCGGGCATTCATTGGCAAGGAAATGGACTCTAAGGCTGAATCTGATGAACATGAGGACGAGGAGGCATCTGAGGAGTCCGAGTCTGGTGTGGCGAGCCTAGCTCTCGCTACTTCATTCGTCAGCGTCTATCTTTAACTCTGAAGAAAATGGCTTCACCAACAGGGCTGATGAAGGCAATGACGACTACGCTCCCACCTATTGCTTCATGGCAAAGGGTGCCAAGGTAACTAAATACGCCTCCTTTGAATCTAGTGAGGATGAATCTGATGAAAACCTCAAGCCTAGCTACTCTAAACTTGCTAAGATTGCTGTGAAACAACAAAAGGCTTTTGAAAAGGTTCAAAACATGCTAGATAAAAGTGATGATATGTTGGGTGAAGAAATGGATCACACTAAAACCTTGACTGAATATCTTCAGAGACTTCAGTCCAAGTTTGACAACCTTCAAGGTCATCATAACACTCTCTTATCTGATCACGAGAAGCTTTCTTATGAATTTCTTCAAAGAAAGCAAGATCTTGAGAAGCTAAGAGTGAGTTATGAAGATCTTCAGAAGGAGCACGATTCATTACTTGCTCAACAAATCAGCGCTACTCAGGAAGAATTTATTCCTCCATGTCTGAAGTACATTGAATGTGAATCTGCTAATTCTTCACCTGAATGTTCAAATGCTTCTAATGCTACAAATTCTTCACCTGTCTATGCTATCACTAATTCCTCATCTGAGGACATTGCTAGTATCACTGATGATGTAGGGCTGAAGGAATTCTACATGACATGCATATACAAAAGCCTCAAAGGGCTTCAGACTCTTTGTTATGTGCTTAAAAAGTAGATCCTCAACAGGAACCCTAGGAAAGAGGTTATTGCCTTTGAGAGGAAACTCAATGCTGATGGAACATATTGGAAGCCTCAGCAGTACCGCAAAACCTCATGCGTTGCTGCAAAGGGACCTCTAGTTGATCCATCCAATTTATCTGGCTTTACATGTGAATCTCCTCATTCTTCTGATGAGTCACTTGACTCCAACTATAAACTGTCCAAGAATCAAAATGTTGAAGTATTTGCTAGATATGTTGGCACTAACTACAGGAACGGTTCCCCTATGAAGAAAATCTGGGTTCCCAAAAGTTTCCTTGAAAGTCTTCAGGTGAATGTCCTCATGACACCACCTGTGAAGAATATGAACTCCAGATCAAACTCTTCATATGGACCAAATTCTTCATATGAATCCAAGTCCTCATACGGACAAAATTCCTCACGTGGATCAAATTCATCAAAAGGATCAAAGTCCTCATATGATCATCATCGTGCTAACCCCTCTGTTTCGCAGGGTAGAGCTAAGGGCTATAAATATGAGCATTATTCTTCTAACCATTATGTTCATAAGTCCTCAAAGAATTTCTCTGCCTATTCATATGCTTATCCTAACCCCTCTTATGTGAAACGAAGTGGACTGGCTTCTATGCCACCTTTCTCATATGGTGCTCGTAGAGTGATGAATTCTTTGCCACCCCTTCAGATGTGGGTGGTGAAGAAAAAGAACTAAACTCTTATGCAGGGTCAGGTCTCCAGACGTGCTCAAAATGTCTGAAGAATTTGTTGGAGACCTGAACACTGCCTGAAAGGACGCATGCTAATCATGAAGAAATGAACCTTCATTTCTCAGGTCCTCATACTGTTTTATTTGTTCTTCTGCTTGATGAGATTGATCTGATGATATTGATGTCATATTCTTCACTGATGAAGTATATGAGTTCGTAAATTGCACTAATTCATCTGTAGGATGATTAACCCAAAGCCAATGAGTGGGTCCTCGATAGTGGATGTATGAATCACATGACCGGTGACAAGAATCTATTGATGGATGCTCCTTTATCACCGTCGCATCTGAAGCATATCATCTTCGCTGACAAAGGCAAAAGACAGGTATTGGGTCTAGGTAAGGTTGCGATCTCAAATGATCGACACATGGACAAAGTCATGCTTGTCGAGTCCTTAGGATACAATCTCATGTCTGTCTCGATGCTTTGTGATCTCGATATGGTTGTTGTCTTTGGCAAATATCGTTGTGTTGTGATCATGGAAGCTGACAATTCCAAAGTCTTCGAAGGCTTTAGGAGAGGATACTTGTACATTGTTGATATCTCTACAGGACCACAACCGGCCGTATGCCTACTTGCAAAAGCTTCAGAAGGCTGGCTATGGCATCGATGACTTGGTCATGCTGGCATGAGGAATCTGCACACACTTGCGAAGAAGAAGCATGTCATTAGCATTGAGAATGTCAAATTCCTCAAGGATCACTTATGCGGAGCCTATGATGCTGGAAAGATGACAAAGGCCAAGCATCCAGCGAAGACTATCATGACTACCTCTCAACCATTTGCATTACTTCACATGGATCTCTTTGGTCCTAATCATTATTCTGCTGTTACAAATGATGCATCTCTATATGGCTTTGTTATTCTTGATGATTATTCTCGTTACACAGGGGTGCACATTATCACATACAAACATGAGGTGCAGGAAGTCTTCAAACGATTTTCCTCGAGGGCTTCAACCAACTTTGGTGTGAAGATCAAGCACATCAGAAGTGACAATGGGACTGAGTTCAAGAATTCCGGTCTTGATGACTATCTTGATTAACTTGGTATTACTCATGAGTTATCTGCTCCTTATACTCCTGAGCAGAATGGCGTCGTGGAGCGCAAGAACAAAACTATTGTTGAGATGGCTCGCACTATGCTTGATGAATACAAGACACCTCATCGTTTCTGGATTGAGGCAATTGATACTGCGTGCCACATCATCAATAGAGTATATCTTCACAAATTCTTCAAGAAGACTGCTTATGAACTCCTCACTGACAAGAAACCCAATGTGGGTTACTTCAAAGTCTTTGGTGCTAAATGTTGGATTAGAGATCCTCATCACAATTTTAAATTTGCACCGAAAGCACATGAGGGTTTTATGCTTGGTTACGGAAAGGACTCGCACACCTACAAAGTCTTCAACAACGTTCTCCACAAGGTTGTTGAAACTGTAGATGTGCGGTTCGATGAAACTAATGGCTCGCAAAGAGAGCACCTACCTTCTGTGTTAGATGAACCATCACCTGAGGAATCTATCAAGTTCAAGGCTACTGAGGATGTCATTCCTACCGAAGAATCTGCTGAAGAATTCATTCAAGAACGTGAAGAACGTCGAGCTGGCACACCTGAAGAAAATGGTGCTGAGGAAAATGCTCCTGAAGAAAATGCGGATCAAATTCCTCGAAGACAACCCGCTCATCCTCGCATTGCAAACGAAGTGCAAGTCGAGAAGATCATCGATGACATTGAAGCACTAGGTCCTCTCACACACTCAAAAGCATCACATTTGTCTAACTTTTGTGGGCACTTTGCTTTCGTCTCTATCACAGAGCCCACTAAGGTAGATGAAGCATTTCTGGAGCCTGAGTGGATTCAAGCTATGCAAGAGGAATTACATCAGTTCAAGCTCAACAACGTCTGGGAACTGGTCAAACATCCAGATCCTCGCAAGCACAACATCATTGGCACAAAGTGGATCTACCGCAACAAGCAAGATGAAAATGGCCTTGTGGTGAGGAATAAGGCACGGCTTGTAGCTCAAGGCTACACACAGGTTGAAGGAATTGATTTCGATGAAACTTTTGCACATGTTGCTAGGCTTGAGGCTATTCGCATATTACTTGCCTATGCTAACCATCATGATATTATCTTACAACAAATGGATGTGAAAAGTGCATTCATCAATGGTAAGATTGAGGAAGAAGTATATGTTGCTCAACCCCCAGGTTTTGAAGATCCAAAGCATCCTGACAAAGTCTTCAGACTCAATAAGGCCATGTATGGCCTCAAGCAGGCCCCTCGGGCATGGTATGATACTTTGAAGGAATTCCTCATGAAGAAAGGCTTCAAACCCGGTTCACTCGACCCAACTCTTTTCACTAAATCTTATGATGGTGAATTGTTTGTGTGCCAAATTTATGTTGATGATATTATTTTTGGTTGTACTGACCAACGTTATAGTGATGAATTTGCCTATATTATGAGTGAAGAATATCAAATGTTTATGATGGGAGAATTGAAATTCTTTTTAGGTCTTCAAATTCGTCAACAGCGCAACGACATGTTCATATCTCAGGAGAAATACCTCAAAGATGTATTGAGGAAATTTGGCATGCAAGATTGCAAAGGGGTCAAAATTCCAATGCCCACAAATGGCCATCTATGCACTGATGAAAATGGTAAAGACTTCAATCAAAAGGTATACCGCTCCATGATTGGCTCCTTATTGTACCTATGTGCATCTAGGCCGGATATTATGCTTAGTGTTTGCATGTGTGCCCGATTTCAAGCTACACCGAAGGAATCACAACATAAGGCTGTGAAGCATATTCTTCGATATCTAGCTCACACACCAACACTTGGATTATGGTATCCCAAGGGATCTTCGTTTGATCTCATTGGGTATTCATGCTCTGAATATGCTGGTGATCGTGTGGACCGCAAGTCAATGTCAGGCACATGTCATTTCCTCAGACGATCTTTGGTCTGTTGGTCCTCGAAGAAACAGAACTGCGTATCACTCTCCACTGCAGAAGCTGAGTACATTGCTGCTGGATCGTGCTGTGCTCAATGGATGAAGCAAACACTCAAGGACTATAGCCTCAACGTGAAGAATGTGCCTCTCTACTGTGACAATGAGAGCGCTATCAAGATTTCTCATAACCCAGTTCAGCGCTTGAAGACCAAGCACATCCAGATTTGTCATCATTTTCTTCGTGATCATGTGTTGAAGGGCGACATCTCCATCGACCACGCAAGCACTGAAGACTAGCTGGCCGATATCTTCACTAAGCCCTTTGATGAGAAGAGATTTAGCAAGTTGCGGTGTGAGCTAAATATCCTAGAATCTTCGAATGTTCTTTGAAAAGGACATACATCCTAACACTTATGCTGACTAGATGACTTAGATGCGCAACACACAAAGTAACATTTTTCTTCAATCAATGTAGACTAACCCTCTAAGTGTGAAGAAATTAATGAAATTGATTCTCAGAGCCCTACGACAATTGTACGCGGTGTCTGAAATCAACTTTCTTATACGGTAGGTTTCGCCACCAACCAAAGTTGAAAATCTTCAAATTTGAGTTTTTCTTCGTTATTGAAATTCCTCAGTTTTTTTAATTCTTCAACTTTGCATTGTCTTCACTCCTTCCGGTGTTGTTCTTCATTTGAATATATATATGAGTTTATGTCCTCTACAACATTCACTTATTGCTAATTCTTCAAGTTGATTTCTTCTGCTAAGTGAATGTGATCGGACCCTTCCCCCTCTATGCTAAACTCAACCCAGTCTGTTCACAAATTCTTCATGTGCGTTCTGTTTGAAACTCGTTCAAAATCTTCAGTGTGTCCTTGTCAGCTGAAGAAATTGCGAATGGAACTTTGTACTTATCTTATCTAAATTTTCGGCTTTGCCGCTTAATCCGTTTCACATCCCATGAAAATACATATCTATTCACCCACGATCTTACATGATCTCCACCTCTCAGTACGTGGGTGACACATGTCAAGCGAATGAGAAGGGCCAGCAGCACGTTCGTCCGATTTTCTCGGGCGTACAGTTTTTCACTTCCACTATAAATACCCCCGCCTCTTCCTCACTTCGTTTTTACACTGCTCGTTCTCACTCCCACTCAAGCTTCTCAAACCCTAGCACCGCCGCGACTTCATCGCCGCCGGTGAGGAAGACCTTCACTTCCTCGACCCCGTCGCCGTCGTACTCGCGCCGGTTGCGGATTTCTTCACTTCGCCGCCGCCGTAGCTGTCTTCCTCTGCCGATTTAGGGCGTGGAAGATCTGAACTGACGAACTTCACATCTACACTTCTCAGTTCGTCGTGTTCTTCATCAAGGGTAATTAAAAGTTACTTTTACTTCCCTCTTCGATTTAAATGTTTTCTTGAAAATCTTCAAAGGTGTTTATTCTTCAAATCTTCACACACTGAACACCTCACATGTCATCTGCTCTTGATTCGTTTCTCTAAGCAATGATTTTCTTCAAGATACCTCAGTTGTGTGGATTTTCAATCTATACAACTCTGGAACCTAATACATAGAACGCTTAGTGAAATTCTTCAAGACTCATCTGGTCAAATACCTCAAACCTATTCTTTTCTGAAAAACCTTCTGAGAACGAATATGACCTCTCCAAATTCCTCGCAACTATACTCTGTTCACAGGTACACATGTCCGCCGTTGAATCACTAGGTTCTCATCAACTTAACTCATTTGCAGCATTCCTCAAAGAAAAGTTGTACACCTCTTCAGAAACTTTAGTTGTTCATATTCCACAGCTGAAGAAAATGGCTGACGGTAAGAAGCCACAGAAGGGTGGGAAGAGGACTGAGGTCAACACAGCATTTGAGATCCCTGATGACATTTATGCTGGATACTGCACTCCTGATGAGGCCAAATTTGGCAAAGAGGATAAAAATCTGCGCAAGATGTGCATTCAAAAGATTGAGAGGAGATGGGCACAGGAATGGAGGGACTATAGATATGTCACTCCCAAGTATATGAAGAAATTCGCACTCAACCCT
Source organism: Triticum timopheevii (assembly GCA_963921465.1). Taxonomy (NCBI): domain Eukaryota; kingdom Viridiplantae; phylum Streptophyta; class Magnoliopsida; order Poales; family Poaceae; genus Triticum; species Triticum timopheevii. Next base: position 619,766,068 of record OY997268.1, on the reverse strand, counting down.
CCATGCCCAAGACCTCCATGGCACCTGGCCAATTGGCAGATCCAACCAGCCTCAAGCGCGATGAGGATTATCCTAATGAATGGGCAAAGCGCCAGGCCAAACTGGCCAAACAAATAAAGGAAGCAGTGAGGAAATTTAATGAAGACTCTGCTGCTGCTACTACCGCTGTTGAGGCCTCTGCTAGCAAGCCAAAGATGTCCATCGCTAAGAAGCCTGCTCACAAGCCAAGTGCTTCACCCTCAATGCCCTCACAGCCAAGTTCCTCAGCAATGCGCTCATGGCCAGACTCTTCAAAGCCCTCACGACCAATTCCTCAATCTGCTCCTCCTTCAAAGTTCTCAGCTCCTCCGACAAAGTCTTCAGCTGCTCCGACTAAATCCTCTGCACCTGTGCATCTCGCCACGTGCCAAAGGACTACAGGCATCTCAATTGCCTCAGGAGCTTCTGCGAGTTCCTCAGCTGCACCGGATTCCTCAACTGGCCCGTCTCTGCTGAAGAAAAAGGCCACTGCTGGACGAGGCCTTCGACCAAGTCCTCATAAGAAGCAGGTCGCCTTTCAAGTGCCTTCTGATGATGAGGCTGATGATGAAGAACTTGCCGAAATCATCAAAGATAGGCAGGCCAGGGCCGCTAGAGCCAAAGGCAGCAATGTGCCACTGTTGTTGGATCCAAAGTTGATCCTAGACTTCATTGATCTATGGCACAATGACCCAAACACGCCTTTGCCGGAGATGAACCTAACTCCTGGTCAAAGTCATGTTTTGACTGCCTTCATTGAAGAAGAGAAGTGGAAATATGAAGAAGGCAGAAGACTGAAGAAAGCGCATTACAAGAAGCAGCGCTACCTAAAGGACAATGTCCTCACTCTTACCCCAGATCAACTCGTTGCCTTGCAAGCTGAGATCAAGAAACTGAGTGATGAATTCAATCGCTACTATGCTGACTGGAAGGGCGCCAAGGTCCGGTTCGTCAATCTGACGAAGACATTCACTTCAAGTGCTGCTGCCCCTGTGCATATTGATGTCCCTTCGGTTGATGCATCTGCTCAGCTTACTGAAGAACTTGCCAGCACCACTGATGAAAATCAGGCTGCTAAAGAAAATGAAAGTACCAGGGCTGATGACTGCATTCCAGCTGCTGAAGAAATTGCCAGGGAATCCACTAGTGGTGCGCCTGAAGAAAGTGAAGAAGTCAGGGCAACTACATCAGCTGCGCCTAAAGAAACTGAACCAAATTCCTCTGCTCCTCCTGCGCCTACACCAGCTCCGATCCTTCCATCTGCATCAGATGCAAAGAAGACCAGGGCTGCAGAGCGAGCAGCTGTGAAGAAAAGGAAGGCATCAACTTCATCATATTCTTCAGCTCCGAAGAAGATGAAGCCTTTGACAAGCTCAATTGACAACCCAATTGATGCCGTTCCTATCTCATTCATGCCATCAAAGGACCTTGTTCCTTTTTATGAAGATTATGTGATTCCAAATGAATCAGATGAAGAAATTCCTTCTGCTGCTTCGTCAGAGCAGATGGATGAAGAGATTGAAGTGGATGCAATCCCTTCAACACCAGTTGTCTCCTCGCCTATGCCTCAATTTACTGCTGAAGAGGCCGGCGTTGAAGAAATGGAAGATGAGGATGTGGACATTGGCTGTACCACACCTGTGCTGAATGATGACTTTTGGGAAAGTCTGCACCCCAACTCTCCAATGTTCACTCCACTTCAAACAATTCCTCCGTCCCCTGCTACTACTGGAGTACAAATGGGATCTGAAGAACCTCATGGAACCCCAGCTGTCCATGAAGAAATTCTAGCCACTAGTGCTGAAGAAAATGTAAATGAAGAATTGAGGACCCAGGCTGCAGCTGAAGAAGAGCCTGAAATTCCTCAGCCTGTGGATCCTGAGATTGTGATTCCAGAGGTGGTGATGCAATTGACTGACACTCCTCAGGCCAAGCCAAAGGATCCCTTCTCAAAGAAGCAGAAATTCAAGAATGACGACTTCTTCGGCGAGCATGTGTTCTTCACTGAATTCAACCCTTATGACAATGCTCGTCTTAAAAGGAAGCACTTCTGGACTGCCAGCCAGGCCAACTTCTATTCTTCACTACTTTTCAATAAGGACAAAGCCTTCGACATCAGCATATTCATCACGTGGATATGGAATCAATGCCTTGCTTCTCTCCAGTCCTCAGTGTGATTCATGATGCTGGACTACTCAACTTTTGCACTGACATAGTTGATTGGAATGAAGAGCTTATTCTTCAGTTCTATGCAACGTTGCACTTCACAGGTGATGCTGATGATATCAACACTTGGGTGTTGGACTGGATGACCGAGAACACGCACTACAAGGCACCGGCCTCTGAATTACTTCATGCCCTTCCAATCAGTCCTCCACCTGAAGGTGCTCGTTGTCTGTACCAAGAGCCTGAACTCACTGCTCATTACATGCAAGTGCTCATGAAGCCTCTGAAGCCTGGTCAAGCCCCAAGGACCAAATTCCTCGTGAAGGAATTGCTGTATGTACCAAGAACCATCTACCACATTCTGACAAAGACCATGAGTCCTATCAAATGCCATGACTCATCTGATGAGGAAATTGTTGGCGTCATTTAGAATATGCTATTCAACATCATGCATGGCATCCCTGTCAATTATCATGTTTTCTTCATGAGGACTCTGGCAAATGTTGCACTTTCTTCGTTTGAGATGAAGCCTTATGCTCCTTGGATTAGGAGATTCACCAGAACAAGGTCTTCACTCAACTACAAAGCAGATACACTCAACCATGGTAGCTACCTGCCCCCTATTGAAGTCCTCAAGCGGACATATTCCTCAGCTAATGAAAAGTGCAACGCACCAGCTGTTATCAATGAAGGTATTCGTCCATTGGATGGTCAGTTCCGCAAAGCTGCATCTTACTCCACCAATGATGACTCTGCCACTCATGATTCTGCTGCAAATGCTCCCAAGTCAAATCCTCAAGCCACTGCTCCTCGTGTGATGACTGACCGTGAGCTGCTTCTTAGTCTTCACCAGAAGGTGGATTGAAACCACAAATGGGTTAAGCGTTAGTTTGGCTCTATTATTCACAACGTGACTTCTACACATAATGCAGTGAAGAAAAACCATTACTACCTCCATGAAGTCTTCGATCGCACCTGGGCTATTCTGTCACATCTCTATGGTGAAGAATATCTGAAGCAAATGGGTTTCAAGGAAGATTTTGACTGGTCTGCTCCTCCTCCGAAGAGATTCAAGAAGGTCAAGGTTCCTCCCTTGGTCGCCAGTTCATATTCTTCATCATGCGACACGGACGAGTATGAAGACTTGGACGACACTGTGGCGGCCCTACAACAACACAAGACCCCAACAATGTTGGTGCTCCTCCATCATCATGATATTCTTCAGGGGCGTTAGTCCTCATTTTCAACCCTTTTGGTCATTCGATGACAAAGGGGGAGAAATTTGAGTTAGTCTTCAAGCGGGTCTATCATATATGGGTGTTTTTTTGCTAAGTTACAACTCTCGTTCTTTTGATGACTTTGCTGGATCGAGTTGTAATCTTAAACTCTATGGTTGCCTGATACTTTTGTTGAGTTCTTCTGCATGCTTATTCCTCATTAATTAATGCACGCATGCTGAATTACATTAGTCACCATATTTCATCATGCATTTCAAATTCTTCATATTATATGTCAAATGCGTGTGTGAATTACAAGATATAGTGGGAGATCTCCATGATTATACTCTCCAAGTGTGCATTGCTTCAAAAGCAAATTCCTCACTATGCACATCTTCAGGGGGAGTTCCTCTATATCTTGCAATCAAATTCCTCAATATCAGTATTTACACTTCATATGTCTATTCCCGTTGAAAACTTAACCTATATTGTCATCAATCACCAAAAAGGGGGAGATTGTAAGTGCATCTAGTGTCCCTCGGTGATTTTGTTGTATTGAAGACTTATAGGTTAAGGGACTGATGCGTTTGTGAGTCTACACAGGTCTATAAGTCTACGAGGAGTTTGATATTTATAGAGAAAGTCAACCCCTAAAAATGAAGTTCTTCAATTGAAGACTTTGTATTTCTAAAGAATTTGAAAGTGAAGAAATTGGTGTGACCTTGAAGACTTGGCAATCATTCGAGGAACATGAAGCGTGAAGACTTTTGTTTTCGTAGTTTCATTTCCTCTTTCTTGAGTCATAGGGAGCACCGTATTGTTAAAGGGGGTCGAGGAAATACTAAGGAAAAATTTCCATGTGATGCTCAACTCAAAATTCTACACCTACCAATCCCTTCGAGTGAAGCCATTGGAAATCTCATACAGTTCAGTCATATTCTTCAGTGACAGAGACGAAGTTCTTCTGGTCTCTGAGGAATTTGTTCTGACTGAGGAGTTAGGAATTCGCCAGTGCGGATTGCCTACACAGTGAGGAACATAATAGCCCTGAGGAATTTGAGAGTCAAAATTCCGACCGTTGCTGTGCTACGCGCCAGCTGTCCCAAAATATCCACCCACCTAACGGTCATATCATTGAAGGGCATTTATGTCTTATCATGTCGGGCTGCTCCCTAGGCTATAAATAGCCGCCCCCTACAACCACTAGCTGGTTGGCTGCTCCGAGAGAAACTGACACTTGTCATTTGAGAGCATCCCATTCTCTGAGGACTTTGAGCGAAAATCATCAAGTGAGGAAAACCCAAACGCAAACCTACAAAACCCCAAAGTGATTGAGCATCACTGAAGAGATTGATCCTGCGTCGATCTGACGCTTGTTACCTTTGAAGACTGTGCTTCTTCCAGGCGGTTAGGCATCAAGGTCTAGAGCATCCAAGAGGAATTGTGGATCGCCGAGTGACCAAGTTTGTGAAGGTTCAGAAGTCACGTGAAGACTTACCACGAGTGATTGGGCGAGGTCTGTGTGACTTTAGCTCAAGGAGAATACGATGAGGACTGTGTGTCCTCGAGTTTAAATACTCAGCCGCTCCAACCAGATGTACAACTGAGACAACAGTTGGAACTAGTCTACCAAATCTTTGTCTTCACCAAGCTTACTGGTTCTATTTCCTCAACTCTTTCATTTCCTCATTTCCGTTGTGGTTTGCTTGTTCATATCTGTCTGAGGACTTTGAATGAAGACTTTCTCAAATTCCTCAGTTCAGTTTCTTCAGTCTGTTCATCTTCATCTTGTGTTATCCTGTGCTTACGATTTCTGTACTCTGTGCTTGTCTTCATTTCATCATGATGACTATGCTTGTGTTTTGCCATGTTTACTTTTGAGTACTTATTCCGCTGCAAGTAGTTCTTCATTTAGGAATTTCCTCACCAGCAAATTCCTCAGTGAAGAATTCATAAAAATCGCCTATTCACCCCCCCTCTAGTCGATATAACGCACTTCCAAACATAAATAAACTTAGCAGCCTTGGTGGACGGAAAATTTGGTGTAGTTTTAACAAAGGCAAAAGCGGAACCCAATTTGGTAATAATATCTTCTAACTTATCAATTCTAGTAGAACCTTGATCTATCTTCTCATTAACTATGGGTCCCCTTTTCTTTAAATTCTTCAAAGTATTTCCTACCTTTGATCCATATTGCGTAATTTGATTTTGGATCTTCTTATCCAAGTTTTCAATAAGCTCTAGGGGTGCAATTTTATTCTCAATGATATCAAGTCTTTGCATCACATGTTCCAAAGTTAAAACAGTTTCGTTAACCATGAGTGGAGGTGAGCCTACCAAATTTATCATAGCATTATAAGCATCCAAGGTATAGCTCCCCAAGAAACTACCCCCCCCCCCCCGGTAATAGTGCCTGGAACATATTTATACCAAGTAGTAACACCCACATAAAAATTACGAAGGAAAACGGTAGTAGATTGCTTATGAATAGATCTATTTTGAGAATTGCAAATTCTATACCAGGCATCTTTTAAATTTTCTCCCTCCCTTTGCTTAAAATTGAGAACTTCACTTTCGGGAGTACTAAAAATGGTGGAAAGGCTAGCCATGACATCAAATCAAGTGATCTAGCACACGAGCAAACAAAAAGCAAATGAAAAGACGAACGAAACAAGGGCAAATATTTTTGTGTTTTTCTAAAAACATTTTAGAAGTAGGGGAGAGGAAAACAAGAGGCAAATGCCAAATAATGTAATGCAAGAGATGTGAGTTTATGGTGGGCACTTGGTAGGCTTGATGTAGAACCTCCTCGGGAACGCCGCCAGAAAGTCTTCCTGCTACTTCTTGAGCTTGCATTGGTTTTTCCCTCGAAGAGGAAAGGGTGATCAGCAAAGTAGAGATAAGTATTTCCCTCAGTTTGAGAACCAAGGTATCAATCCAGTAGGAGGTACACACAAGTCTTCAATCTATGCACCTGCACAAACAATCAAACACCCGCACCCAACGCTATAAAGTGGTTGTCTATCCCTCCACAATCACTTGCAAGGATGAGATCTGTTAGAGATAGATATAAAAGATTATAAAACATAAAATAAAGTAAAAGTAAATAAATTGCAGCAGGGTATTTTTGGGTTTTTGGTTTATAGATCTGAAAATATATGATGGAAAACAGACCCCGGAGCCATAGGTTTTACTAGAGACTTCTCTCTTGATGGAAAATAGCATGGCGGGTGAACAAATTACTGTTGAGCAATTGATAGAAAAGCGCAAAGTTATGACGATATCCAAGGCAATGATTATGAATATAGGCATCATGCCATGGCAAGTAGACCGACTCGTGCCTGCATCTACTATTACTTTACACATCGACCACTATCCAGCATGCATCTAGAGTATTAAGTTCATAAGAACGGAGTAACGCCTCAAGTAAGATGACATGATGTAGAGGGATAAACTCAGCAATATGATGAAAACCCCATCTTTTTATCCTCGATGGCAACAATACAATAGGTGCCTCGCTACCCCTACTTTGTCACTGGGTGAGGACACCGCAAGATTGAACCCAAAACTAAGCACCTCTCCCATTGCAAGAAATACCAATCTAGTTGGCCAAACCAAACTGATAATTCGAAGAGAAATACAAAGATATCAAATCATGCATATAAGAATTTAGTAAAGACTCAAATAATATTCATATGTAATCTGATCATAAATCCACAATTCATCGGATCTCGACAAACGTACCGCAAAAGAAGGTTACATCAGATAGAACTCCAAGAACATCGAGGAGAACATTGTATTGAAGATCAAAGAGAGAGAAGAAGCCATCTATCTACTAGCTATGGACCCGTAGGCCTGTGGTAAACTACTCACGCTTCATCGGAAGGGCAGTAGAGTTGATGTAGATGTCCTCCGTGATCGAATCGCCCTCCGGCAGGATGCCAAAAAAGGCCCCATGATGGGATCTCACGAGAACAGAAGGTTACGGCGGCGGAAAAGTATTTTGGTGGACGCTTATGTTCGTTTGGGAATATTGGGGAATTTATAGAGAAAAAATTAGGGTTGGTAGAGTCCCGGGGGGGGGGGGGGGGGGGTAGAAGCCAGGGGCGCCCCCCCCTAGGGCACACCCTGAGGGCTTGTGGTGGCCTGACGACTCTTCTGGCCCCATCTTCAAGCACCGTGGATGTCTTCTGGTCCAAGAAAAATCATCGCAAAAGTTTTATTCCGTTTGGACTCCTTTTGGTATTCCTTTTGTGTAAAACTCAAAAATAAGGAAAAACGGAAACTGACACTGGGCTCTAGGTTAATAAGTTAGACCCAAAAATAATATAAAATAGCATATTAATGCATATAAACATCCAAAACAGATAATATAATATCATGGGACAATAAAAAATTATAGATACGTTGGAGACGTATCATCTGGCCGACGTATCATCTGGCTGCGTCCGTTTGGGGATAAATGGACAGAACAAGCCGCCCAACGCGTGCGAGCAAATGGACTGTTGCCCGTTTCTGGTCCGCTTTCCACCCATTCCTGACCCAAAGTTGGGCCGCATTTGCGGCTGAACGGACACGCGCGGACGGGCGCGACGCGTGCCCTAGTACCCCGAGGCCCACCCGTCGGGGACACAACCACTTCTCTTCTCCTTCTCTTCCCCTTCCCTTCCCCTTCTCTTCCCCTTCTCTTCCCTCCGCCCTCCACCCCCGTCGTCGCTGCCTCCACCCCTGTTCCCGGCCGCGTCGCCTTCCATCAAGGTCATCCACTCCACAACCATGCCATGTCAAAGCTGCCCCGTGCCCGCGTTTCAGTAGAGTGTTTTGCCGGCGTTCATGGTTCCTTGTTGCCGGAGGGAGAGAAGCTATGGCCGTCAGCTCTGACCGTCAACCCCAACAACTTCCGACAGGTGCTGCATTGCCACAGGGCGCCCACTCCACTAACACCAAACTTGCTTCGCTTCGTCGACTTGCTCTTTTCGGCCGCATCTTCACAACGACCGCATGGTGTTCGACGCATTGCTCACAAGGTATCATGGATAGGGGGATGAGTTTTTCTTTCACAACTATATTTGTTGATTGGATGATTCATCCTTGGATAATGAAGAGATTGTGGCGGCTGCATTGGTCGTCCACGGCCACAATAACTAGGAAGCAACCTCGGTTCAGGGCATCAACCCCCAGCCATGTTCCGGCCTTGAACTGCAACAGGGAGAGAGGCCTGATATGTCTCCAATGTATTAATAAATTTTTATTGTTCCATGCTATTAAAGTATCAATCTTGGATGTTTTATATAAAATTACTAGCAACTTTATATAATTTTTTGGGACTAACCTATTGACATAATGCCTAGTGCCAGTTGCTATTTTTTGGTTGTTTTTTTACTTCGCAGAATATCAATACCAAACAAAGTCCAAATGCCACGAAACCTTTTGGAGATTTTTTCTGCCCAGAAGACACCCAACGAGCCAAAGGAGCACACAGGAGGAGGTTCGTGGGGCCCACTAGGCACCAGGGCGCGTTGGTGGGTAGTGGAGCCCACAGGAGGCTTCCTGGCCTACCTCCGCCTCTATAAATACTCTAAAATCCCCAAAACCCTAGGGGAGTCGACGAAATACTTACCGGCACTCTGTCGGAGGGGGCATAGATCACGGAGGGGTTCTTCATCATACTTACCGCACCTCCGATGATGCGTGAGTAGTTTGCCACAGACCTACGGGTCTGTAGTTAGTAGCTAGATGACTTCTTCTCTCTTTTTGATCTTCAATACAATGTTCTCCTCGATTTTCTTGGAGATCTATTTGATTTAACTTTTTTTGTTGTGTGTTTGTTGGGATCCGATAAATTGTGATTTTATGATCAGATCTATACATAATATATTATTTGAGTCTTTACTGAACTATTTTATGCATGATTTTTATAGTCTCGTATTTCTTCTCCGGTTTATTGGTATGGTTTGGCCAACTAGATTGATTTATCTTGTCATGGGAAGAGGTGCTGTTGTGATGGGTTCAATCTTGCAGTGCTAAATCTCAGTGACAGAAAGAAACATGACATGCACGTATCGTTGCTATTAAGGGTAATAAGATGATGTTTATTCATACTTAAATTTGTCTTGTTTACATCATGTCATCGTTCTTATTGCATTACTACGTTTGCTAATGAATTTAATATATTAGATGCATACTGCATAGCGGTCGATGTGTGAAATAATAGTAGTGGCTGTGTGAATTGCAATGATAAACATGACCAGCAAAGTGCAACAGCTAGCTAACAAAGGCTGTCACCCTTCAGGCCCACACAAACCAAACACACACGTACAACTGCAATTTACTACGGTACACACGTAATGCATGCATGCATGCCTTGATGCGTTCCGCCCTGATTTCACGCCTTAAGCAAATGCAAAAGCACTTAGGAGGAGTATATATAGCACACACATAGTCGCATAGAAGATCAAAGGCGACGTTGATGATGGAGTGGAGCTGGTCAATTAAGTTGGGACGTCGACGACCTTGAAGCTGTCGCGGTTCTTGAGCACGACGTCGTACATGTGGGTGGAGCGGAACTTGGTGAAGTCCCGCGGGAGGGAGATGAGGTCAATGCCGCCGTCGCGGCGGTGGAGCTGCACGATGTCGCGATTCTCGTAGTAGCGCTCCCAGCCGTGCGCGCCGAGGCGCCGCTCCAGCAGCTCCAGCGACGCCATCCTCTCGCCGGTTGGCACGTAGAGCAGCGCCTTCCGGCCCGCCGCTGGCTGCTCCGGCTGCAGCTGCATCACGCCGTTCTTGAACACCCACACGCCCGAGCCCGAGCCCGACCCAGACATCCCTTCTCTAGCTGGCTGAGATGTGCGCACGCTATCGATCGGGCGGGGTGTGCATATTATATAGGCTCAAGGTGCCGGTGCCAGCGTTAAGCGCGCGGTAGACTAATGCACCAGCTAGGGTCGGGATTCGACATCACGATCAGGCGGCGACGGCTGCATGCTCTCGATGATTTGCCTATTCGGGTGCTCCTCTTTTGAAATAGTTGCGGCTGGTTTTAGCCTCTCCCGTCTTTTCAGTGTGGGAAAAGAATGTTCGTCCGGCGAGAGTGGAGGCTGACGTTACGTCTTACGTGAGTATCTCCCGACGCAGCAGAGTGTTGTCAAGTCTGGCCGTTGAGGTGCCGGTGCTCTGTACTTGCACACATGCGTTGGAGTTGGACGACATGCTCGCAATCGCAAGTCGCAAGTGCATGCATCTGGCGCCTCTTTGCCTCGTCGCTCTCTCTGTCGGCTTGTCACTTGTCCATCTTGCCGCCGCCGCCGTCGCCGCTGTTTAGCTCTCCTGCAAGCTAGTCGTTGCCGACACTCTCGGCCATACCCGGTGCGCCGCTATATATTGCCATTTTTCGTGACCACCGCACAGCTGTGTCAAAGGACAATTCTTTCGTTCATTTCTCTGTTTGATTGTGAGAGATCTTTAACAGCTACGCTATTCCCAATTTTTAGATTATGTCGGTTGCTTGGAAACTAAAGCCAACTCCAACGCACGACCCAAAACGGACGTCCATTTCATTCGCCTTTTGCCCGTTTCGGGATGACAGTAGAGCCGCGTCTGCCCGAATTTCTAGATGCGGCGGCCGTGCGCGCATTTCGGTTGCATCTCGTTCGTGTGTCCAACACAAACACAAGCATACTAAAACGAAGCATAGTAAATAGTTCAAATCAAACATAACAAATAGTTTCACATCGGAAATAGTCTTACAAGTCAATCGAAATAAAAACAATATAAAATACTCCCTCCGTTCCTTTATATAAGGTGTATTTCGTTTTTCCAAAAGTCGAATGGGTGCATGTTTGACCAAGCTTTTAGAAAAATATATCAATATCCACAATACAAAATTTATAGCATTTCTTCCATCATGAAAGGTAGTTATATATTTTATCTATTAGGTATTGTTGATGTTGTTATTTATTCTATAATCTTGATCAAACATTCAAATGGTTGACTTGCACGGAAACCAATACACCTTATATTCTGGAATGGAGGGAGTAGTATTTACAACCCAATGAAAATTTGTTTGCATGAAAAGTAACTGATGGATCTACTGGTTGCGAATGTGAGTCCACATGTATTAAACCAAGTCATCCTGTAGCTGGACATGAGTATTTCCAATCACGCAATTCACGATGAAAAATGGACAAATTGTTCGAAGGTTGCAGGAGGTGGCTGCTCATGCTCAACATTTTCACCCTGAAAATTGAAACCTTGGTCGTAGATGCTATCATCACGCTCATCCTCCACGATCATGTTGTACATGACCACACAAGCAGTCATCACCTCCCAAACCTTCTGAGTGCTCCATGTCAATGCAGGGTTTCGAACGATACTCCATCAAGACTGAAGCACACCGAAAGCACGCTCCACATCCTTCCTAGCACTCTACTGCATTTGGCAAATCTCTGTCTCTTCTCTCCTTGTGGATTTGGTATGGTCTTCACAAGAGTGGATGACTGTGGATAGATACCATCAGCAAGGTAATATCCCTTGTTGTACTGGTGGCCATTGATCTCAAAGTTGACCTTCGGGTAGTGGCTTTCTGCAAGCCTTACAAACACTGGAGAACACTGAAGAACGTTGATATCATTGTGAGAACCATCCATGTCGAAGAAAGAATGTCATATCCACAAATCTTGTGAAGCCACCACTTCAAGTATGATAGTAGCACCTTTCACATGCCCCTTGTATTGCCCGTGCCAAGCAAATCGACAGTTCTTCGATTTTCAGTGCATACAATCAATACTACCAAGCATGCCCGGAAAGCGCCTCTCAGCATTGATCGCCAACAACCTCTCTGAATCAGCGGCAGTTGGCTCTCTCAGGTACTCAGGGCCGAAAACTGCCACTACGGCCTTGCAGAAACTATACATTGAGAGGAGACATGTGGACTCACTTATACGAACATACTCATCCACAAGATCACTAGGAATTTCATATGCAAGCATGCAGATAGCCACGGTGCGTTTCTGTTAAGAAGAGAAGCCAAGCTTGCCAAGGGCATCCTCTTTGCACTCAAAGTATGGGTCATATGCTACCACTATCTCCCGAATACGATTGAACACATGTCTCGCCATACGGAAGCGGCGACGAAATTTGTGTGGTTTGAAGAGAGCGCTATTCTCAAAGTAATCGACATAGAGAAGGGTGTGGCCTTGATTGCTTGTATCTGCGTTGGTAATTCATCGAAGAAGAGAGGATGATGCAGCACAGCAAAGATAAGTATTTTCCTCAATTATGAAACCAAGGCTATCAATCCAGTAGGAGAACCAAGCAACACTATGTAAACAGCACCTGCACACAAACAACAAATATACTTGCAACCCAACGCGTGAAGGGGTTGTCAATCCCTTAATGGTATTGAGATAGATTAAATTGTATGCGATTTGATAAATAGATCTAACTAGAACACAAAATAAAATAAATAAAGGAAAATTGTAGCAAGGTATTTTTGATTTTAATATGATAGGAAATAGACCCGGTGGCCGTAGTTTTCACTAAAGGCCACTCTCAAGAAAATAGCATATGGTGTATAAACAAATTATTGTTAGGCAATTAACAGAAAAGCAAATAATTATGATGATATCCAAGGCAATGATGATGTATATAGGCATCATGTCCAGTAGAGTCGGTGTATGGCTCTAGATCGGCATTGTTTTATGCAAGGTGCTCCATATCAAGCCCACGGGCCAGGCGGGCCGTTGGGTCCTTTCCGGCGGGCGGCGCTGCCTAGCTCAGGATGTGGTGGTGACTACTCCCGGCTAGGACCCTGCCGAGGAGCCGAGACAGGTGGTTGTCGTGTCCTTCTTGCGGCCGTGGCGACGGTTGGGCACACCGGGCTATCTGCTTGGTGGCAGACCATGGCGGCGAGGTGATGGACATCCACACGGGTGCTGGTCGGCCAACGACGCTACGGTCCACGGCCTGGTGGTGCTGATTCAGATCTGGTCGGCCGGATGGGGGTTGACAGCAGATTGTGCTACAGTGACCTCCATGGTTCCAGGATGATGGTGGTCAACAGATGATCTTCGAGTGTTCATCTCTCAAGATTCAGTGGTTGACTTCGACGGTGAGATGCAAATTATGGACGAGGACTTGACGCAGAGGAATGGTTGTGTGGCGGTGGCGGGCATCACACGTAGCTGCTGGGGTCGCGGAAAAGTGGTAGCGACAAAACTTAAGTGACTTCGATGGTGGTGCTACTCAACACCCAGTTTCGAGCTCTGAGGTGAAAGCCTAGGTTTGAACCGAAAGGGTTCTACCTGGTAACGGCGATATTTTCCTTATGTCGTTACCTTGTTGAAGGCATTGCTCGGATATGTTCGAACTGATTTTTCAGGGTGGAAACCTAGATTATGGCCATGTGCTTTTATCCGGTGATGGCGGCACTTGAGTGTCGCTCCCTTCCTGAAGGCGTTGCTGTTGAAGAACCTCATCATCCATGTGGTGTCATGAGATCGTTGGTGTGGATATGGTCATTGTTGTAGTTTGCCGACCGCATATCTGACCACTTTTGGGCTTTCTTTTACTTTTTCCTCGCTTACACATAGCTTCGGTTTTATATGACTTTGTTATTTGTCTGCGTGTTTCCGCGTGTGTGAGTTAGTGTTGGTTGTGTGCATCATTGCTATGCAAAGGACGGGTGTGTGCTCACTGTGTTATGTATCTTCTTGATGCTCCATTTTGAGCAAATAAAATCCATCCTTTGTCGGAAATTTTTTTGAAGCTCGTGAGCCTTCATATTTGGAGGCTATACATGAGATTGATTTGGAGGATGCGCCATCCACCAACCACTCATGTGGGAGAGAAGTTTCACCCCTACCCATCCTTGAGTGGCCCACCTCCTCTCACCACCAATGCCGTAGAGATCCCACCCCGTCCATGGCACCGGGAAATGAGCAAAACTAATGGTGGGCCCCACCTGCCCAACTGCTTGCGTCCCTTCCCGCCAATTTTTTTCTGTCGTCGGGCCATTCCTACTATGTTTTACCATCGTCTGCCGACAGAAAAAGGCTGGCATTCTTTCTATCCACCCCACCATCCTTACCTCACAAAGCTCCTCTTTCTCCCCACTTCCACGATCCCGATTGCCACTCGGCCGGGCTGGGTTCTTCTCTCAGAGGAGAAGCAACAACTTGTCGACGAGGAGGAAGCGGCGGTGGAAGCCGCCGGCATGATAGAGGAGGAGGAGTGGGATTGCCACCACATGGAGGAGGCCACAAAGGAAGATCCCGCCCTCCACAATGAGTGGCTGGATTCTAATCCCAAAACACATGCCATTGTTTGGGATGTCAAGCATGGCTACGAGCAGATCCCTATGGGTAGGAGAGGCCTCCCCACACAACTCCTCATATTGGCAACCACGTGCTCCCAATCGCCTCAATGTTAAGGAGGCATGGGATGATGCTACATGCCTAAGCATCTCCGCCGTCCGCCCATGCAATTTTTTTGTGTAGACCGCTGCTGGGTAGAGGCTGTCACTCGAAAGGAATGTCGTTATATGGCTCCAATACAAGGAGGCACATGCAGATATCCGGTGTGCGTTAGATGGCACCAATTCAATGCCAATATGGTTCGATTCGAGGAGATGAATCGTGCAATCATCACACGGGGCAGGAACGAGACAAAGATGAGTCCATCAGACAATCACACTGTCGGGCATAGAGGACCGGTAGACTCGTCACATATGCATGTGCCTCGTGTACTGCATTTATCATCGTCGTGGTGGGAAGCAACTAGTGCTTCTTCGAAGACATAAAAAGCCATCAAATTATTATATGAAAATGTCACTACTCAACTTTTATACCCCTATGTAAGAACTTTGTAATGCAATGTTATCTCAAATTGAGTTTTTGATTGTTGACTTGATGCAATTAATAAAATATGAGGGTCGCACTATGGTGGCTCTGTGTTTGCGCAGCACCTCGACAACCTTCATATAATTACCGAGCGTGCTCCGTATCTCATATGACTCTCGCACATATAGCAACCTCACTTGAGGTATTCTTATTACTCTCGTCACGTTTATTAGCCCCCGTCGTATTTTAAGTTAAACTTTGGCCACTTATATACCCAATAAAAATATGACTCATATGTTATACTCGGCATAACATGATTCTCGCCGTAACACAAAGGTTTTTTTATTTGAAACATGATTCTCGCCATAACACAAAGATTTTTTTTTCGCCAGAAAAAACCTTTGTGTTATATAATTTATGTTTTATTAAAATTAAAATCAATTATAAGGAGGCCTAATAAACCGTAAGGCCACGGAGAAAAAACTGCTTAAGCCATCAGCGCTGTAGATAAATTCGACTAAGTGGATAATGCACGGTTCGAGCTCGAGCCGAACTATCCACGCTCACCTCTATTCGCTGCCCAAATGGTAGCTAGCTGGAGCTCTCGATCTTCCCGTGTTCACTTGTGTCTTCTCTTCCAGATGCTCCACCAAAATCCGTCACGTCATCCACTTTGGAATTCGTCTCCAATCATGATATATACGAACTGTTTCCTGCAAGGAATAGTACATCTTTATCGAGTGGGATTATTGCAAAAAGAAGCATAAAGTCTCGGCCAACGAACATATTCTTAGTTCTTGCCGATGGCTACTCTTTGCCATTCCTGTCAAAATATCCCTGCACAATTTGATTTCTCTATCTTGATTTCGAATCGTGGCGTTTTAGAGCATCTACAGCCAGGCCTCTTATACCCGTCTTAAACGTTCGAGCAGGCCATCCGGTCAGTGATTGGTCACAAAAAATCGACACAGTCGAACCTCTCAAACTGGGGACAAACGTCTGGGCTGACCGGCACCCCTCATATCCATCCTAAATATAGGACGGATATAGGGCAGCCCGGGCGCGACCGGGCACATGCGCCTGACAGGCCCGACCCACAACGGACCCCACAAAAAAACTCAATCCGGGCGGCGAGCTCAAACCGTAGCTCACTCTATCTCTGTCAGTCTCGCTCCGTCCACTCCTCTCCCTCACCCTTTCTGATCCCATCCACCACGATGAGCAGGTCCGGCGGCGACTCTGGCTCGGAGGTCGACTACAAAGAGGAGATGGCCCTCTGCATTGCGCTTGAGTGGTGCAAGGTGAAGACCGACGACAACTCTAGATCTGAAGCGTCGCCGCACCTCCCGCGCCGGCACAACTCGGATGCCGGAGTTGGACCCTCCCGGCCTGCGCCCAACGATGCCCGGTCAGCAAAGTCCGCGCCGGCTCCTTCCCCCACCGGCTGCTCCTGCACGCGGCCAACGCTGGGTGCTTGTGCCCGCTCCTCCGGCCCGCACACGCACTTCGGAGTCGGAGGCACGCGCCGCGCATCGTGAGAGGTAGCGTGCATGGGAGAGGGAGGCGACGGAGCAGTCCGCGTGCAGCCACCGCAGGATGGAGCCAGGCGCCGACGAGGACGCGCGTCTCCTCGCCTGGGTGTACCGCCGCTCCCTCACGACGGCGGAGACGGACGCTCGACGCCTCTAACGGAAGAACACCAATGTGCTCCGGCTAGCTATTGAGAAGTCGGAGCATGAGGCGAAGGAGGCAGCGGTGGAGAAGGCTCGGGTGGCAAGGCTGAAACAGGAGCAAGATAGGGCGGTCCGTCGGATGAAGGGGCTCATCGTCCTCTCCGACTTCGGCTCCGACTTCGGCGACAGCTGCACCTCGTCGTCCGATGACCAAGACCCTCCATCAGTCGCGGACGCCTACAGCTGCGCAGCCGACCGAAAGGGCAAAGCCTTGGTGAGGAAGTGGTGATTCCGCCCCCCTCCTCCTCAATGTTTATATCTCTTTTAGTTGTAGAAGTTTTATGAACTTGTCCATGGACAAACTATGATCTTTTGGATGTGGTGAAGTATGTTATGTCCGTTTGCAGCCGATGTTGTATTCCTTTGTAGCTCAATTTTGTTGCCCGTCGTTTGATCACATAGGATAGATCAACGGGTGCATGGGTAGTATGGATATAAAACGCTGGATAAGAGATACACAAATGCAAAATGGCAAATATGAGGGAGGCCGAATTTGCCGAGATATTATCTTCAAATTTTATGAAGTCACCATACGCGTCTTGTAGTTGACGGGAACGTCTTCTCCTACTTAAGGCGCATCGCAGGAAATCCTAGAGTAAATTCTGAATAAATGCGAGCATCAGGACTTGATCCCTGGTGGTTTAGATACCACTATCCACCTAACCACCCGATCACAGGTTGGTTCGCGACAAACCAAAAGTTTGGAATCGTTTTTCTATTTTCGCAGAACAAGTTGCTCAATATTGAATCTCAAATGCTTCCAAGAGCACGTCGTGATTTGTCAACTTTGTGGCACGCGACATCGTATGAGCAAGATGCAATTTTATGCATGTCTGGTTCGATTATTTGCCATGTGAAATCTAACCATGAGACAGTGGCAGAGGATGGACACAATTTAAGTGGGGCTGCTCCGTCATCGGCAACGACGCTTCGCCGTCTCCCACCCCAATAGTGCAAATGCGCCCTTGCACCTCTACAACCTACATTTTGTGTGCCTTGAACTTTGGCACCATCATCGCCCTCAACCTGCCGACCTACTACGTTTTCTTAGAAGCACATGTTGCACTTTGGCACCATCGCTGCCCTCAACCTGCCCACCTACGACGTTTTTTTAGAAACACATGTAACTTTACTCATACATGTAACTGTTAAAGGTACAATTCTTTGGATAACGAAAGGTTTGTGCCTGTGTGGCTGGCTAGGCTCGATTGTCTTTCCGTGGGAGTGTGTGTGCGGTTTTTTAGAGTAAAGCTAAGTTTTATTGATCAAAAGTGACAAAATATGGGGTACAAAATTGATCATGAGGTTGGCCCAACCATAAGTGACGCCCCTGCTCAAGAGAATTTGAATACTTAGATAAACTATCTTCATCAAAATTTGTGGCTCGGCCTTCAAAACTAAAAGTGCAATTAAAATTTGTTGCTCGCTGCTTGATCTCCTTGATGATGTTCCCATAGCTGCTACTTGTCCCTTTGTCGATATCCTTGATCACCTGTTTCGAATCCGAAGCAACAACAAAATTTCGGAGTAGCAAATCTTCGGCTAATGATAAAGCCTTGCGACATGCGATGGCTTCCAATGCTGCAACATTAGTCACACCAGTAATAACAAGGGCAGAGCTACTCAGAAAAAAACCTCCAGCGTCCCGGCACACGGCTGCCCAGAGCCATCCAAGCCTGATCTCACCACGCTGGCTTCCACATGTATTTTAGCATGTCTCGACAGCAGTGCCTTTGGTCTTACATGTGCAATCTTGGGTGCGGTATGAGGTGTTATTTCCTTCTGTGGTGCTATCTCTAGTTTAGCTATGGAATATTTTATAAAATAATGTGTCACCGAAGGAGTTTGATAGATTTCCTCGTGGATCACCTATCTCCTTGCCCACCATATCACACACAAAGTCATTGATAGGTTGACAAAAGATTCATGTGCGAGAGTGTCGAGCATCGAAAATAATCATTGCTTTGCACAGGTGCTCCGGTAGATCTCCATCAACAAGGGCCATATGCACCTTGCCATTGTGCATTCAAGAAGCAAGTGTCTCCAAGAATCTGTAGCTCCACACAAAGCACAGCAACTTGTCGTGGACATATTTGTGTGAGCTCTCACATCCTTAGTGGGTAGCGAGTTCTTTGCTAGCCTCCAAAGAAACATGAGTATCTTCCTTGGGACTGATGTTTTCCGTAAAACAATTCATGACGCTGCGTCCCTGTCATTGCTTGACGAACCAATAGAGCCATCTAATCTTCTCATCTTGGTTGCAACCATCATCTCATAAGGTGATCTGACAGAAAATTTACCACTTTTTTCAAAATTCCACGCCCAACTATCAGCCATGTCCCTTGTACATAATGGTCTACTAGGTATGCCTGGCATGTCAATTGGTAGACAAACCTCGGTGGTTTTCTCATTGTCCCATCTAGCTGAAGTGTGATCAATGAGTTTAGAGACATATACGGGAGGATTGTCCGACCAACATCCAAATGGGCGAATCATCACATCCCTTCGTATCCAAGTGTCGCTCCATATATTAGTTGAAGTTCAATTACCAATTGTTCCAATCAATCCTCATTTTAGGACATCAAGGTAATCTTGTTAATGTGTTTGTGTGTGTGTATAGGACAAAAATGTTGATGTTGTATTTAAAAAAAGGTAATCTTGTATTAAGAAAATAATAATTTTTATTTATAAAAATATTACCATTTACAAAAAATATTTATGGTGTATAACAAAATGTATAACGTGAATGGAAAATTACTAAATTTTTATAATGTGTATAAAAATTGTTAATCATGTGTAGGAAAAATGTTAATCATGTTTACGAATTTTTTTGTGACAATTTTAATATTTCACACATTTAAAAAAATGTTATAAAAAAGTAAATACAACATAAAATAGTGTATGTCTAGTTCAAAAGAAAGTTTCATACATTCAAAGAAAACTGAAAATGAAATGAACCGAAGAAAATCAAAGTAAACTGGTGGGAAAAAAGTCGAATAAAAATACAAAAAACCAAAAAAAAAACTGAACTAAATCGATCGAGCGCAGCGACCGGACACGGTGAGAGCTAAACAATTGAGCTGTGCAGCTAATGGGCCAAACCGCTACCTATGGATAACGGTGTCATTCATAGGCGAATATTATTACGAATCAGTACATGCGATATGGGAGCTCCTCTACGACGCTCTTTTTTTTTGAGCTAATCTGTACTCTTTATTGCACATTCAAAAACATCGGAATACAGATAATATCGGGCAGAATAGCAAGCCACACATGGCGCCCGGGAGGGAGAGATGCCGCTGCCTTGGCTAAGGCATGAGCTTCTCCGTTGTGTCTCCTTTGATGCTTGATATCTTGTAAGATAGGAAAGAACCTACACGGGGAATCGTCAGCAATTCGTGTCACCACCTCCTGACAATCTGACGCCACACCAACAGATCGTACATTCAAATCCATTGCGAGGGCTAGTGCCTCGCTGCATGCCCGTGCCTCGAGAATTGCTGGATCTAAACAACCTTCAGAAATAATGCCAGAAGCTCCGAGATAGTTACCCTATTTGTCTCGGCACACGACGCCGCGGCGCCCCTGTCACCGATCTTAGAGAAGCCACCATCTGCATTTATCTTCACATCATGGGATTCCGCTGGCAGCCATGGCAGTTGTACTGGCTGATCCGCAAGCACTCTAGATCTTACAGACAGGTCCCTGGGGTTACATGCATGCCCCTGGGCATCACATGCAGGTCCTTGGATGACGCGTGCAGTTCTCTTGTGCGTGGCCCTTTCTCTGGGACTTGGTCCAGCTCCGCCATGAACTTCTGAACAAAAACATGCATGCTCAGGGGACTTTGAAACTGGTTGTCATGAATAGCTCCGCGCCTAGCCCACCAGATCGCCCACATTGTTACTAGCACGCGCGCAAGGGACTCCGTAGGTAGGGTATCCACCAGCCAAAACATCC
This sequence comes from Triticum timopheevii, assembly GCA_963921465.1. Lineage (NCBI taxonomy): Eukaryota > Viridiplantae > Streptophyta > Magnoliopsida > Poales > Poaceae > Triticum > Triticum timopheevii. The sequence goes on along the minus strand of OY997268.1, from coordinate 619,745,137 downwards.
AAAGCTTTGCGTCAAGGACTCGCGGCTTCGCAAAGGGTGCAGCTCACCCTGGCCCGGCCCATTTGCTTTGGCTTTGCTTCACGAGATAAAAAAATCGCAAAAAACAGTTCGCACTAGGGATCGAATTAACAACCTCGTGTGGATGGACACGCCGTGCTAGCCACCATGACTGGCTCGTCCAAGTGAACGAATAACAACACGAAACTTAAAGAAACTAACAACAGCGACAAAACTTGCATCGACGTAACCATTGACGACTAGCTCTTTGTCACCTCCATAAACGAGAAACATATCCTTAGTCCTTTTTAGGTATTTCAGGATATTCTTGACCACTGTCCAGTGATCCACTCCTGGATTACTCTGGTACCTCCTTGCTAAACTTATTGCTAAGCATACACTAGGTCTGGTACACAGCATTGCATACATGATAGAGCATATGGCTGAAGCATAGGGAACATCTTTCATTTTCTCTTTATCTTCTGCTGTGGTTGGGCATTGAGTCTAACTCAACTTCACACCTTGTAACACAAGCAAGAACCCTTTCTTTGCTTGATCCATTTTGAACTTTTTAAAAACTTTATCAAGGTATGTGCTTTGTGAAAGTCCAATTAAGCATCTTGATCTATCTCTATAGATTTTGATGCCTAATATATAAGCAACTTCACCGAGGTCTTTCATTGAAAAACTTTTATTCAAGTATCCTTTTATGCTATCCAGAAATTCTATATCATTTCCAATCAACAATATGTCATCTACATATAATATCAGAAATGCTACAGAGCTCCCAATCACTCTCTTGTAAATACAGGCTTCTCGAAAAGTCTGTATAAAACCATATGCTTTGATCACACTATCAAAGTGTTTATTCCAACTCCGAGAGGCTTGCACCAGTGCATAAATGGATCGCTGGAGCTTGCACACTTTTTTAGCACCTTTTGGATCGACAAAACCTTCTGGTTGCATCATATACAACTCTTCTTCTAGAAATCCATTCAAGAATGCAGTTTTGACATCCATTTACCATATTTCATAATCATAAAACGCGGCAATTGCTAACATGATTCGGACAGACTTAGGCATTGCTACGGGTGAGAAAGTCTCATCGTAGTCAACCCCTTGAACTTTTCGAAAACCTTTTGCAACAAGTCGAGCTTTGTAGACAATAACATTACCATTAGCGTCAGTCTTCTTCTTGAAGATCCATTTATTCTCGATGGCTTGCCGATCATCGGCCAAGTCAACCAAAGTCCATACTTTGTTCTCATACATGGATCCCATCTCAGATTTCATGGCCTCAAGCCATTTTGTGGAATCTGGGCTCATCATCGCTTCCTCATAGTTCGTAGGTTCGCCATGGTCAAGTAACATGACCTCCAGAATAGGATTACCGTACCACTCTGGTGTGGATCTTACTCTGGTTGACCTACGAGGTTCGGTAGTAACTTGATCTGAAGTTTCATGATCAATATCATTAGCTTCCTCACTAATTGGTGTAGTTGTCACAGGAACCGGTTTCTGTGATGAACTACTTTCCAATAAGGGAGCAGGTATAGTTACCTCATCAAGTTCTAATTTCCTCCCACTCACTTCTTTCGAGAGAAACTCCTTCTCTAGAAAGGATCCAAATTTAGCAACAAAAGTCTTGCCTTCAGATCTGTGATAGAAGGTGTACCCAATAGTCTCCTTTGGGTACCCTATGAAGACACATTTCTCCGATTTGGGTTCGAGCTTATCAGGTTGAAGTTTTTTCACATAAGCATCGCAACCCCAAACTTTAAGAAACGACAACTTTGGTTTCTTGCCAAACCATAGTTCATAAGGCGTCGTCTCAACGGATTTTGATTGTGCCCTATTTAACGTGAATGCGGCCGTCTCGAAAGCATAACCCCAAAATGATAGCGGTAAATCAGTAAGAGATATTATATATCGCACCATATCTAGTAAACTACGATTATGACGTTCGGACAGACCATTACGTTGTGGTGTTCCGGGTGGCGTGAGTTGCGAAACTATTCCGCATTGTTTCAAATGTAAACCAAACTCGTACCTCAAATATTCTCCTCCATGATCAGATCGTAGAAACTTTATTTTCTTGCTACGATGATTTTCCACTTCACTCTGAAATTCTTTGAACTTTTCAAATGTTTTAGACTTATGTTTCAGTAAGTAGATATACCCATATCTGCTCAAATCATCTGTGAAGGTGAGAAAATAACGATACCCACCACGAGCCTCAATGTTCATTGGACCACATACATTAGTATGTATGATTTCCAAAAAATATGTTGCTCGCTCCATAGTTCTAGAGAATGGCGTTTTAGTCATCTTGCCCATGAGGCATGGTTCACAAGTACCAAGTGATTCATAATCAAGTGATTCCAGAAGTCCATCAGTATGGAGTTTCTTCATGCGCTTTACACCAATATGACCCAAACGGCAGTGCCACAAATAAGTTGCACTATCATTATCAACTTTGCATCTTTTGGCTTCAACATTATGAATATGTGTATCACTACTATTGAGATTCAATAAAAATAGACCACTCTTCAAGAGTGCATGACCATAAAAGATATTACTCATATAAATAGAACAACCATTATTCTCTGATTTAAATGAATAACCGTCTCGCATCAAACAAGATCCAGATATAATGTTCATGCTTAATGCTGGCACCAAATAAGAATTATTCAGGTCTATAACTAATCCCGAAGGTAGATGTAGAGGTAGCGTGCCGACCGCGATCACATCGACTTTGGAACCATTTCCCACGCGCATCGTCACCTCATCCTTAGACAATCTTTGCTTAATCCGTAGTCCCTGTTTTGAGTTGCAAATATTAGCAACAAAACCAGTATCAAATACCCAGGTGCTACTGCGAGCATTAGTATGGTACACATCAATAACATGTATATCACATATACCTTTGTTCACCTTGCCATCCTTCTTATACGCCAAATACTTGGGGCAGTTCCGCTTCCAGTTACTAGTCTGCTTGCAGTAGAAGCACTCTGTCTCAGGCTTAGGTCCAGACTTGGGTTTCTTCTCTTGAGCAGCAACTTGTTTGCTGTTCTTCTTGAAGTTCCCCTTCTTCTTCCCTTTACCATTTTTCTTGAAACTGGTGGTCTTGTTGACCATCAACACTTGATGCTCCTTTTTGATTTCTACCTCCGCAGCTTTTAGCATTGCGAAGAGCTCAGGAATAGTCTTGTTCATCCCTTGCATATTACAGTTCATCATGAAGCTCTTGTACCTTGGTGGCAGTGATTGAAGAATTCTGTCAATGACACTATCACCAGGAAGATTAACTCCCAGTTGAATCAAGTGATTATTATACCCAGACATTTTGAGTATATGTTCACTGACAGAACTATTCTCTTCCATCTTGAAGCTATAGAACTTATTTGAGACTTCATATCTATCAATCCGGGCATTTGCTTGAAATATTAACTTCAACTCCTGGGACATCTCATATGCTCCTTGATGTTCAAAATGTCATTGAAGTCCTGGTTCTAAGCTGTAAAGCATGGCACACTGAACTATCAAGTAGTCATCAACTTTGCTCTGCCAGACGTTCTTAACATCATCAGTTGCATCTGCAGCAGGCCTGGCACCGAGTGGTGCTTCCAGAATGTAATTCTTCTGTGCAACAATGAGGATAATCCTCAAGTTACGGACCCAGTCCGTGTAATTGCTACCATCATCTTTCAACTTAGCTTTCTCAAGGAACACATTAAAATTCAACGGAACAACAACACGAGCCATCTATCTACAACAAACATACACAAGCAAAATGCTATCAGGTACTAAGTTCATGATAAATTTAAGTTCAATTAATCATATTACTAAAGAACTCCCACTTAGATAGACATCCCTCTAATCATCTAAGCGATCACGTGATCCAAATCAACTAAACCATGTCCGATCATCACGTGAGATGGAGTAGTTTTGAATGGTGAACATCACTATGTTGATCATATCTACTATATGATTCACGCTCGACCTTTCGGTCTCAGTGTTCCAAGGCCATATTTGTATATGCTAGGCTCGTCAAGTTTAACCTGAGTATTCCGCGTGTGCAACTGTTTTGCACCCGTTGTATTTGAACGTAGAGCCTATCACACCGGATCATCACGTGGTGTCTCAGCACGAAGAACTTTCGCAATGGTGCATACTCAGGGAGAACACTTATACCTTGAAATTTAGTGAGAGATCATCTTATAATGCTACCGTCAATCAAAGCAAAATAAGATGCATAAAGGATAAACATCACATGCAATCAATATAAGTGATATGATATGGCCATCATCATCTTGTGCTTGTGATCTCCATCTTCGAAGCACCGTCATGATCACCATCGTCACCGGCGCGACACCTTGATCTCCATCGTAGCATCATTATCGTTTTGCCACCTGTTGCTTCTACGGCTATCTCTACCGCTTAGTGATAAAGTAAAGCAATTACAGGGTGATTGCATTGCATACAATAAAGCGACAACCATATGGCTCCTGCCAGTTGCCGATAACTCGGTTACAAAACATGATCATCTCATATAATAAAATATAGCATCACGTCTTGACCATATCACATCACAACATGCCCTGCAAAAACAAGTTAGACGTCCTCTACTTTGTTGTTGCAAGTTTTACGTGGCTTCTACAGGCTGAGCAAGAACCGTTTTCACCTATGCATCAAAACCACAACGATAGTTTGTCAAGTTAGTGCTGTTTTAACCTTCTCAAGGTCCGAGTGTAGCCACACTCCGTTCAACTAAAGTTGGAGAAACTGACACCCGCCAGCGACCTATGTGCAAAGCACGTCCATAGAACCAGTCTCGCGTAACGTACGCGTAATGTCGGTCCGGGCCGCTTCATCCAACAATACTGCTGAACCAAAGTATGACATGCTATTAAGCAATATGACTTGTATCGCCCACAACTCACTTGTGTTCTACTCGTGCATATAACATCTACGCATAAAACCAGGCTCGGATGCCACTGTTGGGGAACGTAGTAATTTCAAAATTTCTTCCTACGCGCACGCAAGATCATGGTGATGCATAGCAACGAGAGGGGAGAGTATATCCACGTACCCTCATAGACCATAAGCGGAAGCGTTAGCACAAAAGGGTTGATGTAGTCGTACGTCTTCACGATCCGACCGATCAAGTACCGAACGCACGACACCTCCGAGTTCAGCACACGTTCAGCTCGATGACGTCCCTCGAACTCCGATCCAACTAATCTTCGAGGGAGAGTTCCGTCAGCACGACGGCATGGTGACGATGATGATGTTCTACCGACACAGGGCTTCGCCTAAGCACCGCTCTCATATTATCGAGGTGGAATATGGTGGAGGGAGGCACCGCACATGGCTAATAGATCTCAAGGATCAATTGTTGTGTCTCAAGGGGGTGCCTTCCTCCCCGTATATAAAGGAGTGGAGGAGGGGGAGGGGGCAGGCCACCCTTGGCGCGCCCCATGAGGAGTCCTACTCCCACCGGGAGTAGGACTCCCCCGCTTCCATGTTGGAGTAGGAGAGGAGAGGGAAGGAGAGAGAGGGGAAAGGAATGGGGGGCGCCGCCCCCCTCTTGTCCAATTCGGATTTGGGGGGGGGGGGGGGGGAGGGGCGCGCGGCTGCCCCTTTGGCCGCCTCTCCTCTTCCACCACTTGGGCCCGTAAGGTCCAATAACCTCCGGGGGGTTCCGGTAACCCCCGGTACTCCGGTATATATCCGATAACCCCCGGAACCATTCCAGTGTTCGAATATAGTCTTCCAATATATCAATCTTCATGTATCGACCATTTCAAGACTCCTTGTCATGTCTGTGATCACATCCAGGACTCCTAACTACCTTCGGTACATCAAAACATATAAAATCATAATATAACCGTCATCTAACTTTAAGCGTGTGGACCATATGGGTTCGAGAACTATGTAGACATGACCGAGACACGTCTCTGGTCAATAACCAATAGCGGAACCTGGATGCTCATATTGGCTCCCACATATTCTACGAAGATCTTCATCGGTCAAACCGCGTAACAACATACGTTGTTCCCTTTGTCATCGGTATGTTACTTGCCCGAGATTTGAACGTCGGTATCTCAATACCTAGTTCAATCTCATCACCGGCAAGTCTCTTTACTTGTTACGTAATGCATCATCCCATAACTAACTCATTAGCTACATTTCTTGCAAGGCTTATAGTGATGTGCATTACGGAGAGGGCCTAGAGATACCTCTCCGATAATCGGAGTGACGAATCCTAATCTCGAAATACGTCAACTCAACAAGTACCTTCAGAGACACCTGTAGAGCACCTTGATAATCACTCAGTTACCTTGTGACGTTTGGTAGAACACAAAGTGTTCCTCTGGTAAGCGGGAGTTACATAATCTCATAGTCATAGGAACATGTCATGAAGAAAGCAATAGAAACATACTAAACGATCAAGTGCTAAGCTAATGAAATGGGTCAAGTCAATCACATCATTCTCCTAATGATGTGATCCCACTGATCAAATGACAACTCATATCCATGGTTAGGAAACTCAACCATCTTTGATCAATGAGCTAGTCAAGTAGAGGCATACTAGTGACACTATGTTTGTCTATGTATTCACACATGTATTATGTTTCCGGTTAATACAATTCTAGCATGAATAATAAACATTTATCATGATATAAGGAAATAAATAATAACTTCATTATTGCCTCTAGGGCATATTTCCTTCAACATTAAGCAAGATGACATAATGTCGACAAAATAAGACCAATTAATATGACCGAACCCCGTCGTTTTAAACTTAGTAGCAACAATACAAATACGTGTCTTGCAACTCCTCCTATGACAGAGTAAGGTCACCGCAAGATCGAACCTACAAGTATGCACTACTCCCTCTGAAGATACAATCATTAACTTGGCCAAAGGAAACTCATAGATTGGAAAGCTATAAAATTACACGTAAAAGAAACTTCAGAGAGATTCATATACTTACAATTAATAATCTAATCATAAAACCGCAATTCATCTGATCCTAACATATGCACCACAAAAATTTACATCGGATTGATCTCAGATGAGATCATTACATTAAAGATCAAGATTAAGAGAGAGAGGGACAGGGAGAGAGAGAGATCTAGCTACTACTATGGGCCTGTAGGTCCTATGGGAACTACTCACACATCATCATGGAGGCAACAAGATTGACGAGGATTGCCTCCTCAATGGATTCCTCCTCCGGCAGAGTACCAGCAGAGCCCTCCAGGTTTGATTGCTTCAAAACAGAGGCTTGTGGCGGCAGAAGAACCATTTCAAGTCTCACTCTGGGGGTTTCTTAATATTACAGAATTAATAGACCAAGAATTGGGGCAAATAGAGCCACAAGTGGCCACAAGGCACCTGGGTGCACCCTACCCCCAGGGCTCAGCCCTGCCTTGTTGCTCCCTCGTGCATTCTTCTATTCTCCTCCCTAAGCTTCCAGCTTCTCTTTATGTCCAGAGTCCTCAAAAAGTTTCATCATGTTTGGACTTTGTTTGGTATGGGTTTCCTGAAAAACCAAAAAACATGCAGAAAACAAGAACTCACACTGGGCACTAAATTAATAAGTTGGTCCACAAAAACAATATAAAATGGCATATAAAGGAAACAATAAAAAATGATTGATTAATTGAAGATGTATCAGACCCCTAAAACAAATTATATATGGAACCGTCGATCCAACCGTCCCCGTATACATTTCAAAGAAAAGTCAAACAAACCGGTAAAATTTCATGAAAACTGGGCGATTTTTTATTTAATACATACCAAATTCATTAAATTTTACATAGTTCAACTATATAAAAGAGGATGTCACTTTTTTAACCTAGTCTAAATCTTCGTCGGCCATTGAGGCATCAATGTTCCACGTTCTGCCTTTTCCAAGTCTGGCAATCTCAACGGCCGTGAGCCCCAGGAAGTGAAGTTGTGGGAGGGTATGCATAAGATGTCGGACACAGTTGACGTGGGACACCAGATGTGGTCGCGTCCGTGTGCCACTTCCTAATCTTCCTCCCCGCCGGAGTCTGCCGTTTGGACGGCGCCGGATGTCCAGCCTCATGGTCTTTGAGGGTAGGTGTGAACCGCACGGGTTGTTGGGGAACGTTGCAGAAAACAAAAAATTTCCTACGGTTTCACCAAGATCCATCTATGAGTTCATCTAGCAACGAGTGATTAGATGCATCTACGTACCTTGTAGATCGCGAGCGGAAGCGTTCAAAGAACGGGGATGATGTAGTCGAACACGACGTGATCCAAATCACCGGAGATCCTAGCACCGAACGGACGGCACCTCCGCGTTCAACACACGTACGGAACAGCCATGTCTCCTCCTTCTTGATCCAGCAAGGGGAGAGGAGAGGTTGAGGGAGATGGCACCAGCAGCAGCACGACGGCGTGGTGTTGATGGAGTTGCAGTACTCCGGCAGGGCTTTGCCAAGCGCTATGGAGGAGGAGGAGGTGTTGGAGAGGGAGAAGGAGGCAACCAAAGGCGTGGGATGAAAGCCCTCCTTCCCCCACTATATACAGGAGGGCCAAGGGGGGCGCCGGCCCTAGGAGATCCAATCTCCTAGGGGGGTGCGGCCAAGGGGGAGGAATCCCTCCTCCCCAAGGCACCTAGGAGGTGCCTTCCCCTCCTAGGACTCTCTCCCCTTGTAACCCTAGGTGCATGGGCCTCTTGGGACTAGTGCCCTTGGCCCATGTAAGCCAAGGCGCACCCCCTGCAGCCCATGTGGCCCCCCGGGACAGGTGGCCCCACCCGGTGGACCCCCGGGACCCTTCCGGTGGTCCCGGTACAATACCGATAACCCCGAAACTTGTCCCGATGCCCGAAACAGGACTTCCCATATATAAATCTTCACCTCTGGACCATTTCGGAACTCCTCGTGACGTCCGGGATCTCATCCTAGACTCCGAACAACATCCGGGTTACTGCATATACATACACTACAACCCTAGCGTCACCGAACCTTAAGTGTGTAGACCCTACGGGTTCGGGAGATATGTAGACATGACCGAGATTGCTCTCCGGTCAATAACCAACAACGGGATCTGGATACCCATGTTGGCTCCCGCATGCTCCACGATGATCTCATCGGATGAACCACGATGTCGAGGATTCAAGCAACCCTGTATACAATTCCCTTTGTCAATCGGTATGTTACTTGCCCGAGATCCGATCGTCGGTATCCCAATACCTCGTTCAACCTTGTTACCGGCAATCACTTTACTCGTACCGTAATGCATGATCCCGTGACCAGACACTTGATCACTCTGAGCTCATTATGATGATGCATTACCGAGTGGGCCCAGTGATACCTCTCCGTCATGCGGAGTGACAAATCCCAGTCTTGATCCATGTCAACCCAACAGACACTTTCGGAGATACCCGTAGTATACCTTTATAGTCACCCAGTTACGTTGTGACGTTTGGTATACCCAAAGCACTCCTACGGTATCCGGGAGTTACACGATCTCATGGTCTAAGGAAAAGATACTTTACATTGGAAAACTCTAGCAAACGAACTATACGATCTCATGCTATGTTTAGGATTGGGTCTTGTCCATCACATCATTCTCCTAATGATGTGATCTCGTCATCAATGACATCCAATGTCCATAGTCAGGAAACCATGACTATCTATTGATCAACGAGCTAGTCAACTAGAGGCTTACTAGGGACATGTTGGTGTCTATTATTCACACATGTATTACGATTTCCGGATAATACAATTATAGCATGAATAAAGACAATTATCATGAACAAGGAAATATAATAATAATGCTTTTATTATTGCCTCTAGGGCATATTTCCAACAGTCTCCCACTTGCACTAGAGTCAATAATCTAGTTACATTGTGATGAATCGAACACCCATGGAATTCTGGTGTTGATCATGTTTTGCTCTAGGGAGAGGTTTAGTCAACGGATCCGCTACATTCAGGTCCGTATGTACTTTACAAATCTCTATGTCTCCATCTTGAACATTTTCATGAATGGAGTTGAAGCGACGCTTGATGTGCCTTGTCTTCTTGTGAAACCTGGGCTCCTTGGCAAGAGCAATTGCTCGAGTGTTGTCACAGAAGAGCTTAATCGGCCCCGACGCATTGGGTATGACTCCTAGGTCGGTGATGAACTCCTTCACCCATATTGCTTCATGTGCTGCCTCCGAGGCTGCCATGTACTCCGCTTCACATGTAGATCCCGCCACGACGCTCTGCTTGCAACTGCACCAGCTTACTGCCCCACCATTCAAAATATACACGTATCCGGTCTGTGACTTAGAGTCATCCAGATCTGTGTCGAAGCTAGCGTCGACGTAACCCTTTACGACGAGCTCTTCGTCACCTCCATAAATGAGAAACATTTCCTTAGTCCTTTTCAGGTACTTCAGGATATTCTTGACCGCTGTCCAGTGTTCCTTGCCGGGATTACTTTGGTACCTTCCTACCAAACTTATGGCAAGGTTTACATCAGGTCTGGTACACAGCATGGCTACATAATAGACCCTATGGCCGAGGCATAGGGGATGACACTCATCTCTTCTATATCTTCTGCCGTGGTCGGACATTGAGCTGAGCTCAATTTCACACCTTGTAACACAGGTAAGAACCCCTTCTTAGAATGATCCATATTGAACTTCTTCAATATCTCATCAAGGTATGTGCTTTGTGAAAGACCTATGAGGCGTCTCGATCTATCTCTATAGATCATGATGCCTAATATATAAGCAGCTTCTCCAAGGTCCTTCATTGAAAAACTTTTATTCAAGTAGGCCTTAATGCTGTCCAAGAGTTCTATATCATTTCCCATCAAAAGTATGTCATCTACATATAATATGAGAAATGCTACAGAGCTCCCACTCACTTTCTTGTAAACGCAGGCTTCTCCATAAGTCTGTGTAAACCCAAACGCTTTGATCATCTCATCAAAGCGAATGTTCCAACTCCGAGATGCTTGCACCAGCCCATAAATCGAGCGTTGGAGCTTGCACACCTTGTTAGCATTCTTAGGATCGACAAAACCTTCCGGCTGCATCATATACAATTCTTCCTTAATGAAACCATTAAGGAATGCCGTTTTGACGTCCATTTGCCATATTTCATAATCATAGAATGTGGCAATCGCTAACATGATTCGGACGGACTTCAGCTTCGCTACCGGTGAGAAAGTCTCATCGTAGTCAACCCCTTGAACTTGTCGATAACCCTTAGCGACAAGCCGAGCTTTATAGATGGTCACATTACCATCCGCGTCTGTCTTCCTCTTAAAGATCCATTTATTTTCTATGGCTCGCCGCTCAACGGGCAAGTCAGTCAAAGTCCATACTTCGTTTTCATACATGGATCCTATCTCGGATTTCATGGCTTCTAGCCATTTTTCGGAATCCGGGCCCGCCATTGCTTCTTCATAGTTCGAAGGTTCACCGTTGTCTAACAACATGATTTCCAAGACAGGGTTGCCGTACCACTCTGGTGCAGAACGTGTCCTTGTGGACCTTCAAATTTCAGTAGGAGCTTGATCAGAAGTATCTTGATCATCATCATTAACTTCCTCTCTAGTCGGTGCTGGCACCTCAGGAACATTTTCTTGAGTTGCGCCATTTTCCGGTTCAAGAGGTAATACTTCATCAAGTTCTACTTTCCTTCCACTTACTTCTTTCGAGAGAAACTCTTTCTCTAGAAAGGACCCATTCTTGGCAACAAAGATCTTGCCTTCGGATCTGAGGTAGAAGGTATACCCAGTAGTTTCTTTAGGTATCCTATGAAGACGCATTTTTCCGACTTGGGTTCGAGCTTTTCAGGTTGAAGTTTCCTGACATAAGCATCGCATCCCCAAACTTTCAGAAACGACAACTTAGGTTTCTTACCAAACCATAATTCAAACGGTGTCGTCTCAACGGATTTCGACGGAGCCCTATTTAAAGTGAATGCGGCAGTCTCTAAATCATACCCCCAAAAGGATAGCGGTAAATCGGCAAGAGACATCATAGATCGCACCATATCTAATAGAGTGCGATTACGACGTTCGGACACACCATTACGCTGAGGTGTTTGTTGGAAATATGCCCTAGAGGCAATAATAAAAGGATTATTATATTTCAATGTTCATGATAATTGTCTTTTGTTCATGCTATAACTGTATTATCCGGAAATCGTAATACACGTGTGAACACTTAGACCCAATGAGTCCCTAGTGAGCCTCTAGTTGACTAGCTCGTTATGATCAATAGATAGTCATGGTTTCCTGACTATGGACATAGGATGTCGTTGATAACGGGATCACATCATTAGGAGAATGATGTGATGGACAAGACCCAATCATAAGCATAGCATAAAAGATCGTATAGTTCGTTTGCTAGAAGCTTTGCCAATGTCAAGTATCTATTCCTTCGACCATGAGATCGTGTAACTCCCGGTTACCGTAGGAGTGCCTTGGGTGTATCAAACGTCACAACGTAACTGGGTGACTATAAAGGTGCATTACAGGTATCTCCGAAAGTATCTGTTGGGTTGACACGGATCGAGACTGGGATTTGTCACTCCGTATAACGGAGAGGTATCTCTGGGCCCACTCGGTAATGCATCATCATAATGAGCTCAATGTGACCAAGGTGTTGGCCACGGGATCATGCATTACGGTACGAGTAAAGTGACTTGCCGGGTAACGAGACTGAACAAGGTATTGGGATACCGACGATCGAGTCTCGGGCAAGTAACGTACCGATTGACAAAGGGAATTGTATACAGGGTTTGATCGAATCCTCGACATCGTGGTTCAACCGATGAAATCATCGAGGAGCATGTGGGAGCCAACATGGATATCCAGACCCCGCTGTTGGTTATTGCCCGAGAGTCGTCTCGGTCATGTCTGCGTGTCTCCCGAACCCGTAGGGTCTACACACTTAAGGTTCGGTGACGCTAGGGTTAGTAGGAAGTCAAGTATGTGACTACCGAATGATGTTCGGAGTCCCGGATGAGATCCCGGACGTCACGAGGAGTTCCGGAATGGTCCGGAGGTAAAGATTCATATATGGGAAGTCCTGTTTCGGGCATCGGGACAAGTTTCGGGGTTATCGGTATTGTACCGGGACCACCGGAGGGGTCCCGGGGGCCCACCGGGTGGGGCCACCTGCCCCGGGGGGCCACATGGGCTGTAGGGGGTGCGCCTTGGCCTGCATGGGCCAAGGGCACCAGCCCCACATAGGCCCATGCGCCTAGGGTTCAAGGGGGCAAGAGTCCTAGGAGGGGAAGGCACCTCCTAGGTGCCTTGGGGGGGAGGGAAACCCCCCTTGGCCGCCGCCCCCTAGGAGATTGGATCTCCTAGGGCCGGCCCCCCCCCCCTTGGCCCTCCTATATATAGTGGGGGAGAGGAGGGATTTCATACCTTGAGTCCTTGGCCTTTGGTTGCCTCCTTCTCCCTCCCCAACACCTCTCCTCCTTCGTTGTGCGCTCGGCGAAGCCCTGTCGGAGTACTGCTTCTCCACCATCACCACGCCGTCGTGCTGCCGGTGGAGCTGTCTTCCTCAACCTCTCCTTCCCCCTTGCTGGATCAAGAAGGAGGAGACGTCGCTCGTCCCGTACGTGTGTTGAACACGGAGGTGCTGTCCGTTCAGCACTTGGCATCGGTGATCTGAATCACGTTCGAGTACGACTCCATCATCACCTTGCAAGCTTCCGCACGCGATCTACAAGTGGTATGTAGATGCAAGCTCTCTCCCATGACTCGTTGCTTAGATGAACTCATAGATGGATCTTGGTGAAGCCGTAGGAATAATTTTAATTTTCTGCAACGTTCCCCAACAGTGGGATCAGAGCTAGGTCTATGCGTAGTTCTCTAATGCACGAGTAGAACACAATTTGTTGTGGGCGTTGATCTTGTCATCTTACTTGCCTCTACTAGTCTTTTCTTGCTCAACGGTATTGTGGGATGAAGCGGCCCGGACCAACCTTACACGTACGCTTACGTGAGACCGGTTCCACCGACTGACATGCACTAGTTGCATAAGGTGGCTGGCGGGTGTCTGTCTCTCCCACTTTAGTTGGAGCGGAATCGATGAACAAGGCCCTTATGAAGGGTAAATAGAAGTTGACAAAATCACGTTGTGGTGATTCGTAGGTAAGAAAACGTTCTTGCTAGAACCCAATCGCAGCCACGTAAAAGATGCAACAACAACTAGAGAACGTCTAACTTGTTTTTGCAGCGATTGATCATGTGATGTGATATGGCCAGAAGTTGTGATGAATGTTGAATTGTGATGTATGAGATCATGTTCTTGTAATAGGATTCACGACTTGCATGTCGATGAGTATGACAACCGGCAGGAGCCATAGGAGTTGTCTTTATTTTTTTGTATGACCTGCGTGTCATTGAAGAACGCCATGTAAACTACTTTACTTCATTACTAAACGCGTTAGTCATAGAAGTAGAAGTAGTCGTTGGCGTGACAACTTCATGAAGACACGATGATGGAGATCATGATGATGGAGATCATGGTGTCAAGCCGGTGACAAGATGATCATGGAGCCCCGAAGATGGAGATCAATGGAGCTTGATGATATTGGCCATATCATGTCACAACCATATAATTGCATGTGATGTTTATTATGTTTATGCATCTTGTTTACTTAGGACGACGGTAGTAAATAAGATGATCCCTTACAAAATTTCAAGAAGTGTTCTCCCCTAACTGTGCACCGTTGCTACAGTTCGTCGTTTCTAAGCACCACGTGATGATCGGGTGTGATGGATCCTTACGTTCACATACAACGGGTGTAAGACAGTTTTACACAGCGAAAACACTTAGGGTTAACTTGACGAGCCTAGCATGTGCAGACATGGCCTCGGAACACGGAGACCGAAAGGTCGAACACGAGTCGTATGGAAGATACGATCAACATAAAGATGTTCACCGACGATGACTAGTCCGTCTCACGTGATGATCGGACACGGGCTAGTCGACTCGGATCGTGTAACACTTAGATGACTAGAGGGATGTCTAATCTAAGTGGGAGTTCATAATTTTGATTAAGAACTTTATTATCATGAACTTAGTCTAAAACCTTTGCAAATATGTATTGTAGATCAATGGCCAACGCTCATGTCAACATGAACTTCAACGCGTTCCTAGAGAAAACCAAGCTGAAAGATGATGGCAGCAACTATACGGACTGGGTCCGAAACCTGAGGATCATCCTCATAGCTGCCAGGAAGCAATATGTCCTAGAAGGACCGCTAGGTGCCGCTCCCGTCCCAGAGAACCAAGACGTTATGAACGCTTGGCAAACTCGTGCTGATGATTACTCCCTCGTTCAGTGCGGCATGCTTTACAGCTTAGAACCGGGGCTCCAAAAGCGTTTTGAGCATCACGGAGCATATGAGATGTTCGAAGAGCTGAAACTAGTTTTCCAAGCTCATGCCCGGGTCGAGAGATATGATGTCTCCGACAAGTTCTACAGTTGTAAGATGGAGGAGAACAGTTCTGTCAGTGAACACATCCTGAAGATGTCTGGGTTGCACGCACGTATGACCCAGTTGAACATTAACCTCCCAGATGAGGCGGTCATTGACAGAATCCTCCAGTCGCTCCCACCAAGCTACAAGAGCTTTGTGATGAACTACAACATGCAGGGGATGGTAAAGACCATTCCTGAAGTGTTCTCGATGCTGAAGTCAGCAGAGGCTGAAATCAAGAAAGAACATCAAGTGTTGATGGTCAATAAGACCACTAAGTTCAAGAAGGGCAAGGGTAAGAAGAACTTCAAGAAGGACGGCAAAGATGTTGCCGCGCCCGGTAAGCCTGTTGCCGGGAAGAAGTCAAAGAATGGACCCAAGCCTGAGACTGAGTGCTTTTATTGCAAGGGGAAGGGGCACTGGAAGCGGAACTGCCCCAAATACTTAGCGGATAAGAAGGCCGGCAACACCAAAGGTATATTTGATATACATGTAATTGATGTGTACCTTACCAGTACTCGAAGTAACTCCTGGGTATTTGATACCGGTGCCGTTGCTCACATATGTAACTCACAGCAGGAGCTGCGGAATAAACGGAGACTGTCGAAGGACGAGGTGACGATGCGCGTCGGGAATGGCTCCAGGGTCGATGTGATCGCCGTCGGCACGCTGCCTCTACATTTACCTACGGGATTAGTTTTAAACCTCAATAATTGTTATTTAGTGCCAAGTTTGAGCATGAACATTGTATCTGGATCTCGTTTAATACGAGATGGCTACTCATTTAAGTCTGAGAATAATGGTTGTTCGATTTATATGAGAGATATGTTTTATGGTCATGCTCCGATGGTCAATGGTTTATTCTTGATGAATCTCGAGCGTAATATTACACATGTTCATAGTGTGGATGCCAAAAGATGTAAAGTTGATAACGATAGTCCCACATACTTGTGGCACTGCCGCCTTGGTCACATTGGTGTCAAGCGCATGAAGAAGCTCCATGCTGATGGACTTTTAGAGTCTCTTGATTATGAATCATTTGACACATGCGAACCTTGCCTCTTAGGCAAAATGACCAAGACTCCGTTCTCCGGAACAATGGAGCGAGCAACCAACTTGTTGGAAATCATACATACCGATGTGTGCGGTCCAATGAGCGTTGAGGCTCGCGGAGGATATCGTTATGTTCTCACTCTCACTGACGACTTGAGTAGATATGGGTATGTCTACTTAATGAAACACAAGTCTGAGACCTTTGAAAAGTTCAAGGAATTTCAGAGTGAGGTAGAGAATCAACATGACCGTAAGATAAAGTTCCTACGATCAGATCGTGGGGGCGAATACTTAAGTCACGAATTTGGTACACACTTAAGAAAATGTGGAATCGTTTCACAACTCACGCCGCCTGGAACACCTCAGCGAAACGGTGTGTCCGAACGTCGTAATCGCACTCTATTGGATATGGTGCGGTCTATGATGTCTCTTACCGATTTACCGCTATCATTTTGGGGATACGCTCTAGAGACAGCTACATTCACTTTAAATAGGGCACCGTCTAAATCCGTTGAGACGACACCGTATGAATTATGGTTTGGGAAGAAACCTAAGCTGTCGTTTCTAAAAGTTTGGGGATGCGATGCTTATGTCAAGAAACTTCAACCTGAAAAGCTCGAACCCAAGTCGGAAAAATGCGTATTCATAGGATACCCTAAGGAAACTGTCGGGTATACCTTCTACTTAAGATCCGAAGGCAAGATCTTTGTTGCCAAGAACGGATGCTTTCTGGAGAAAGAGTTTCTCTCGAAAGAAGTAAGTGGGAGGAAAGTAGAACTCGATGAAGTACTACCTCTCGAACGGGAAAGTGGTGCAGCGCAGGAAACCATTCCTGTAATGCCCACACCAACTGAAGAGGAAAATGTTGATGATGATCAAGGTACTTCAGATCTAGTTGCTACTGAATTTCGAAGGTCCACAAGGACACGTTCTGCACCAGAGTGGTACGGCAACCCTGTCATGGAAATCATGTTGCTGGACAACAATGAACCTTCGGACTATGAAGAAGCAATGGCGGGCCCGGATTCCAACAAATGGCTTGAGGCCATGAAATCCGAGATAGGATCCATGTATGAAAACAAAGTATGGACTTTGACAGACTTGCCCGATGATCGGCGAGCGATAGAAAATAAATGGATTTTTAAGAAGAAGACGGACGCGGATGGTAATGTTACCATCTATAAAGCTCGACTTGTCGCTAAGGGTTATCGACAAGTTCAAGGGATTGACTACGACGAGACATTCTCTCCCGTGGCGAAGCTTAAGTCCGTCCGAATCATGTTAGCAATTGCCGCATACTATGATTATGAGATATGGCAGATGGACGTCAAAACGGCATTCCTTAATGGACATCTTAAGGAAGAGCTGTATATGATGCAGCCGGAAGGTTTTGTCGTTCCTCAGAACGCTAACAAAGTATGCAAGCTCCAGCGATCCATTTATGGACTGGTGCAAGCATCTCGGAGTTGGAACATTCGCTTTGATGAGATGATCAAAGCGTTTGGGTTTACGCAGACTTATGGAGAAGCCTGCGTTTACAAGAAAGTGAGTGGGAGCTCTGTAGCATTTCTCCTATTATATGTAGATGACATACTCTTGATGGGAAATGATACGAAACTCCTGGACAGCATTAAGGCCTACTTGAACAAGTGTTTTTTCAATGAAGGACCTTGGAGAAGCTGCTTATATATTAGGCATCAAGATCTATAGAGATAGATCGAGACGCCTCATAGGTCTTTCACAAAGCACATACCTTGATAAGATTTTGAAGAGGTTCAAAATGGATCAGTCCAAGAAGGGGTTCTTGCCTATGTTACAAGGTGTGAGATTGAGCTTGGCTCAGTCACCGACCACGGCAAAAGATAAAGAAGAGATGAGTGTCATCCCCTATGCTTCAGCCATAGGGTCTATTATGTATGCCATGCTGTGTACCAGACCCGATGTAAACCTTGCCGTAAGTTTGGTTGCAAGATACCAAAGTAACCCCGGCAAGGAACACTGGACAGCGGTCAAGAATATCCTGAAGTACCTGAAAAGGACAAAGGACATGTTTCTCGTTTATGGAGGAGATGAAGAGCTCGTCGTAAAGGGTTACGTCGACGCTAGCTTCGACTCAGATCTGGATGACTCTAAGTCACAAACCGGATACGTGTATATGTTGAATGGTGGAGCAGTAAGCTGGTGCAGCTGCAAGCAGAGCGTCGTGGCGGGATCTACATGTGAAGCGGAGTACATGGCAGCCTCAGAGGCAGCGCATGAAGCGATTTGGATGAAGGAGTTCATCACCGACCTAGGAGTCATACCCAATGCGTCGGGGCCGATCAAACTCTTCTGTGACAACACTGGAGCTATTGCCCTTGCCAAGGAGCCCAGGTTTCACAAGAAGACCAGGCACATCAAGCGTCGTTTCAACTCCATCCGTGAAAATGTTCAAGATGGAGACATAGAGATTTGCAAAGTGCACACGGATCTGAATGTCGCAGATCCGTTGACTAAACCTCTCTCGCGTGCAAAACATGATCAACACCAGAACTCTATGGGTGTTCGATTCATCACAATGTAACTAGATTGGTGACTCTAGTGCAAGTGGGAGACTGTTGGAAATATGCCCTAGAGGCAATAATAAAAGGATTATTATATTTCAATGTTCATGATAATTGTCTTTTGTTCATGCTATAACTGTATTATCCGGAAATCGTAATACACGTGTGAACACTTAGACCCAATGAGTCCCTAGTGAGCCTCTAGTTGACTAGCTCGTTATGATCAATAGATAGTCATGGTTTCCTGACTATGGACATAGGATGTCGTTGATAACGGGATCACATCATTAGGAGAATGATGTGATGGACAAGACCCAATCATAAGCATAGCATAAAAGATCGTATAGTTCGTTTGCTAGAAGCTTTGCCAATGTCAAGTATCTATTCCTTCGACCATGAGATCGTGTAACTCCCGGTTACCGTAGGAGTGCCTTGGGTGTATCAAACGTCACAACGTAACTGGGTGACTATAAAGGTGCATTACAGGTATCTCCGAAAGTATCTGTTGGGTTGACACGGATCGAGACTGGGATTTGTCACTCCGTATAACGGAGAGGTATCTCTGGGCCCACTCGGTAATGCATCATCATAATGAGCTCAATGTGACCAAGGTGTTGGCCACGGGATCATGCATTACGGTACGAGTAAAGTGACTTGCCGGGTAACGAGACTGAACAAGGTATTGGGATACCGACGATCGAGTCTCGGGCAAGTAACGTACCGATTGACAAAGGGAATTGTATACAGGGTTTGATCGAATCCTCGACATCGTGGTTCAACCGATGAAATCATCGAGGAGCATGTGGGAGCCAACATGGATATCCAGACCCCGCTGTTGGTTATTGCCCGAGAGTCGTCTCGGTCATGTCTGCGTGTCTCCCGAACCCGTAGGGTCTACACACTTAAGGTTCGGTGACGCTAGGGTTAGTAGGAAGTCAAGTATGTGACTACCGAATGATGTTCGGAGTCCCGGATGAGATCCCGGACGTCACGAGGAGTTCCGGAATGGTCCGGAGGTAAAGATTCATATATGGGAAGTCCTGTTTCGGGCATCGGGACAAGTTTCGGGGTTATCGGTATTGTACCGGGACCACCGGAGGGGTCCCGGGGGCCCACCGGGTGGGGCCACCTGCCCCGGGGGGCCACATGGGCTGTAGGGGGTGCGCCTTGGCCTGCATGGGCCAAGGGCACCAGCCCCACATAGGCCCATGCGCCTAGGGTTCAAGGGGGCAAGAGTCCTAGGAGGGGAAGGCACCTCCTAGGTGCCTTGGGGGGGAGGGAAACCCCCCTTGGCCGCCGCCCCCTAGGAGATTGGATCTCCTAGGGCCGGCCCCCCCCCCCTTGGCCCTCCTATATATAGTGGGGGAGAGGAGGGATTTCATACCTTGAGTCCTTGGCCTTTGGTTGCCTCCTTCTCCCTCCCCAACACCTCTCCTCCTTCGTTGTGCGCTCGGCGAAGCCCTGTCGGAGTACTGCTTCTCCACCATCACCACGCCGTCGTGCTGCCGGTGGAGCTGTCTTCCTCAACCTCTCCTTCCCCCTTGCTGGATCAAGAAGGAGGAGACGTCGCTCGTCCCGTACGTGTGTTGAACACGGAGGTGCTGTCCGTTCAGCACTTGGCATCGGTGATCTGAATCACGTTCGAGTACGACTCCATCATCACCTTGCAAGCTTCCGCACGCGATCTACAAGTGGTATGTAGATGCAAGCTCTCTCCCATGACTCGTTGCTTAGATGAACTCATAGATGGATCTTGGTGAAGCCGTAGGAATAATTTTAATTTTCTGCAACGTTCCCCAACAGTGTTCCAGGCGGCGTGAGTTGTGAAACTATTCCACACTTTCTTAAGTGTGTGCCAAACTCGTGACTCAAGTATTCTCCTCCTCGATCTGATCGTAGGAACTTGATTTTCCTGTCACGTTGATTCTCAACCTCACTCTGAAATTCCTTGAACTTTTCAAAGGTTTCAGACTTGTGTTTCATTAAGTAGACATACCCATATCTACTCAAGTCATCAGTGAGGGTGAGAACATAACGATAGCCACCGCGAGCCTCAACACTCATTGGACCGCACACATCAGTATGTATGATTTCCAATAAGTTGGTTGCTCGCTCCATTGTTCCTGAGAACGGAGTCTTGGTCATTTTACCCATGAGGCATGGTTCGCACGTGTCAAATGATTCATAATCAAGAGACTCTAAAAGTCCATCTGCATGGAGCTTCTTCATGCGTTTGACACCTATGTGACCAAGGCGGCAGTGCCACAAGTATGTGGGACTATCATTATCAACCTTACATCTTTTGGTACTCACACTATGAATATGTGTAGCAATACGCTCGAGATTCATTAAGAATAAACCATTTACCATAGGAGCATGACCATAAAACATATCTCTCATATAAATGGAACAACCATTATTCTCAGATTTAAATGAGTAGCCATCTCGAATTAAATGAGATCCCGATACAATGTTCATGCTCAAAGCTGGCACTAAATAACAATTATTGAGGTTTAAAACTAATCCCGTAGGTAAATGCAGAGGCAGCGTGCCGACGGCGATCACATCGACCTTGGAACCATTCCCGACGCGCATTGTCACCTCGTCCTTCGCCAGTCTCCGCTTATTCCGCAGCTCCTGCTTTGAGTTACAAATGTGAGCAACTGCACCGGTATCAAATACCCAGGAGCTACTACGAGTGCTGGTAAGGTACACATCAATTACATGTATATCACATATACCTTCCGTTTTGCCGGCCTTCTTGTCCGCTAAGTATTTGGGGCAGTTCCACTTCCAGTGACCACTTTCCTTGCAATAAAAGCACTCAGTCTCGGGCTTGGGTCCATTCTTTGGTTTCTTCTCGGCAGCTTGCTTGCTGGGCGCGGCAACTCCCTTGCCGTCCTTCTTGGAGTTCTTTTTACCCTTGCCCTTCTTGAACTTAGTGGTTTTATTGACCATCAACACTTGATGTTCCTTCTTGACTTCTACCTCTGCTGATTTCAGCATAGCAAATACTTCAGGAATGGTCTTCTCCATCCCCTGCATATTGAAGTTCATCACAAAGCTCTTGTAGCTCGGTGGAAGCGACTGGAGGATTCTATCAATGGCCGCATCATCCGGGAGATTAACTCCCAGCTGAGTCAAGCGGTTATGTAACCCAGACATAGTGAGTATGTGCTCACTGACAGAACTATTTTCCTCCATCTTACAGCTGAAGAATCTGTCGGAGACTTCATATCTCTCGACCCGGGCATGAGCTTGGAAAACCATTTTCAGCTCTTCGAACATCTCATATGCTCCATGTCTCTCAAAACGCTTTTGGAGCCCCGGCTCTAGGCTGTAAAGCATGCCGCACTGAACGAGGGAGTAGTCATCGGTACGTGCCTGCCAAGCGTTCATAACGTCTTGTTCTGCAGGGAGAACAGGTGCGTCACCCAGCGGTGCTTGTAGGACATAATCTTTCTTGGCAGCTATGAGGATGATCCTCAGGTTCCGGACCCAGTCCGTATAGTTGCTGCCATCGTCTTTCAACTTGGTTTTCTCTTGGAACGTGTTGAAGTTGAGGACTACGTTGGCCATTTGATCTACAAGACATATTGTAAAGATTTTAGACTAAGTTCATGATAATTAAGTTCATCTAATCAAATTATTCAATGAACTCCCACTTAGATAGACATCCCTCTTCTAGTCATCTAAGTATAACATGATCCGAGTCAACTAGGCCGTGTCCGATCATCACGTGAGACGGACTAGTCAACGTCGGTGAACATCTTCATGTTGATCGTATCTTCTATACGACTCATGCTCGACCTTTCGGTCTTCTTTGTTCCGAGGCCATGTCTATACACATGCTAGGCTCGTCAAGTTAACCCTAAGTGTTTTGCATGTGTAAAACTGTCTTACACCCGTTGTATGTGAACGTAAGGATCTATCACACCCGATCATCACGTGGTGCTTCAAAACGACGAACTTTAGCAACGGTGCACAGTTAGGGGAGAACACTTCTTGAAATTGTTGTGAGGGATCATCTTATTGACTACCGTTGTTCTAAGCAAACAAGATGAAAAACATGATAAACATCACATGCAATCAAATAATAATAGTGACATGATATGGCCAATATCACACAGCTCCTTTAATCTCCATCTTGGGGCTCCATGATCATCTTGTCACCGGTATGACACCATGATCTCCATCATCATGATCTCCATCATTGTGTCTCCATGAAGTTGCTCGCCAACTATTACTTCTACTACTATGGCTAACGCGTTTAGCAATAAAGTAAAGTAATTTATATGGCGTTTCTTAATGACACGCAGGTCATACAAAAAAATAAAGACAACTCCTATGGCTCCTGCCGGTTGTCATACTCATCGACATGCAAGTCGTGATTCCTATTACAATAGCATGAACATCTCATACATCACATATATATCCTTCATCATTCATCACAACTTTGGCCATATCATATCACAAAGCACTTGCTGCAAAAACAAGTTAGACGTCCTCTAATTGTTGTTGCATGTTTTACGTGGCTGAAGTAGGGTTCTAGCAAGAATGTTTTCTTACCTACGTGAAAGCCACAACGTGATTTGTCAACTTCTATTTACCCTTCATAAGGACCCTTTTCATCGAATCCGCTCCAACTAAAGTAGGAGAGACAGGCACCCGCCAGCCACCTTATGCAACTAGTGCATGTTAGTCGGTGGAACCGGTCTCACGTAAGCGTACGTGTAAGGTTGGTCCGGGCCGCTTCATGCCACAATACCGTTGAAGCAAGATAAGACTAGTAGCGGCAAGAAAGTTGACAACATCAACGCCCACAACAAATTGTGTTCTACTCGTGCAAGAGAACTACGCATAGACCTAGCTCATGATGCCACTGTTGGGGAACGTTGCAGAAAACAAAAATTTTCCTACGGTTTCACCAAGATCCATCTATGAGTTCATCTAACAACGAGTGATTAGATGCATCTACGTACCTTGTAGATCGCGAGCGGAAGCGTTCAAAGAACGGGGATGATGTAGTCAAACACGACGTGATCCAAATCACCGGAGATCCTAGCACCGAACGGACGGCACCTCCGCGTTCAACACACGTACGGAACAGCCACGTCTCCTCATTCTTGATCCAGCAAGGGGAGAGGAGAGGTTGAGGGAGATGGCACCAGCAGCAGCACGACGGCGTGGTGTTGATGGAGTTGCAGTACTCCGGCAGGGCTTCGCCAAGCGCTATGGAGGAGGAGGAGGTGTTGGAGAGGGAGAAGGAGGCAACCAAAAGCCTGGGATGAAAGCCCTCCTTCCCCCACTATATATAGGAGGGCCAAGGGGGGGGGTGCCGGCCCTAGGAGATCCATTCTCCTAGGGGGGTGCGGCCAAGGGGGAGGAATCCCTCCTCCCCAAGGCACCTTGGAGGTGCCTTCCCCTCCTACGACTCTCTCCCCTTGTAACCCTAGGGGCATGGGCCTCTTGGGGCTGGTGCCCTTGGCCCATGTAGGCCAAGGCGCACCCCCTACAGCCCATGTGGCCGCCCGGGACAGGTGGCCCCACCCGGTGGACCCCCGGGACCCTTCCGGTGGTCCCGGTACAATACCGATAACCCCGAAACTTGTCCCGATGCCCGAAACAGGACTTCCCATATATAAATATTCACCTCCGAACCATTCCGGAACTCCTCGTGACGTCCGGGATCTCATCCGGGACTCTGAACAACATTCGGGGTTACTGCATATACATATCCCTACAACCTTAGCATCACCGAACCTTAAGTGTGTAGACCCTACGGGTTCGGGAGACATGTAGACATGAACGAGATCGCTCTCCGGTCAATAACCAACAACGGGATCTGGATACCCATGTTGGCTCCCACATGCTCCACGATGATCTCATCGGATGAACCACGATGTCGAGGATTCAAGCAACCCCGTATACAATTCCCTTTGTCAATCGGTATGTTACTTGCCCGAGATCCGATCGTCGGTATCCCAATACTTCGTTCAACCTCGTTACCGGCAAGTCACTTTACTCGTACCGTAATGCATGATCCCGTGACCAGACACTTGATCACTCTGAGCTCATTATGATGATGCATTACCGAGTGGGCCCAGTGATACCTCTCCGTCATGCGGAGTGACAAATCCCAGTCTTGATCCATGTCAACCCAACAGACACTTTCGGAGATACCCGTAGTATACCTTTATAGTCACCCAGTTACGTTGTGACGTTTGGTATACCCAAAGCAATCCTACGGTATCCGGGAGTTACACGATCTCATGGTCTAAGGAAAAGATACTTGACATTGGAAAACTCTAGCAAACGAACTATACGATCTCATGCTATGTTTAGGATTGGGTCTTGTCCATCACATCATTCTCCTAATGATGTGATCTCGTCATCAATGACATCCAATGTCCATAGTCAGGAAACCATGACTATCTGTTGATCAACGAGCTAGTCAACTAGAGGCTTACTAGGGACATGTTGGTGTCTATTATTCACACATGTATTACGATTTCCGAATAATACAATTATAGCATGAATAAAGACAATTATCATGAACAAGGAAATATAATAATAATGCTTTTATCATTGCCTCTAGGGCATATTTCCAACACGGGTGGCATGACCGACATGGAGTTGGCGATGTCCTGCACCTACACCTGCCACTACAGGAATCACCTTCTTTGACGTCTGCCATGGTGGACAGCAAAGGACCAGAAAGCGGACGACAAAGGTCTTTGACGTCTACTTATATTCAGTGCACGACAGAGGTCTTTGCCGTTCGCTATCCAGGACAAGAAGACGACAAAGAGTCTGGATGGCATAGCAGAGCAGCTATCCCCGTTAATTAACGGCAGGCTTTGTCTTCAGCTGGCGGACGATAAAGAGACAAGGTCCTTTGCCGTTTGCCTGGTGACGTCAGCTAGCCTCACTCTTGTTAGGGTCATTGCCGTCTGCCTGGCATGTCTTTGCCATCCATCACCAGACGTCAAAGTAAGGAAATGGACAGACCTAGTACCCCCCAGGTTGCACAAGTTGCTGCCACGTCTCACCTTTGCCGTCAGTGGCAGATGGCAAATGGCTCTTTGTCGTCAGTGGCAGACGGCAAAGTGCCAGTATTGTTACTGGTTTTTTATTTTTTTTGCTATATCCCTGCATTTTCAAAAGCCATATATTACATATATAGTTTCAACCACAAACATAGCCCATGTATCCAACATCTAGCAGTCCATCAATGCAACAGAACACATTGGGTATTAAAAGATCCAATACATACATAGTTTCACAGAGTTCATCCATATATACATACATAGTTTCACATTGTTCATCAATACAAATGAAAACAAAAACTAAACACTAGCAGTCCATCAATGCTTGCTTCCATGAAGTGAATCAAACCTGCAAAAATGGGAGTAAGAAAGTTAGAAGAAGAAGAAGACTAGAAGAATAAGAAGAAGAAGAGAAAAAGAAAGAAGAGAAAAAGGAAGAATAAGAAGATATTTTCTTCTTCCTCTTCTCTCCTTTTCCCATCTTTCTTCTTCTCTTCTATCTTTCTATCCTTTTCCTTCTCATTCTCATTATTCTTCTTTTATTCTTTCTTTTTCTTCTCTTTCTTCTTCTATTCTTTCTTTTTCTCCTCTTCCTTGTTTTTCTACTTATTATTCCTTATTTGTGTCATTTTAGAGCTAACTTAGGTAATTATGCAATTTTTGAGCTAACTAAGCTAATTATGCCAATTTGGAAGAAAATAAGGTAAGTACATGTCATTTGTTGCTAACCTAGGTGATAATGCCATTTTGAGCCAACTTAGGTAAGTATAGCTCATTTTTCATCTAACTTAGGTAATTATGCCATTTTGGAGGAAAATAAGCTAAGTATATGACATTTATGAGATAACAGAGGTTATTATGCCATTTTTGAAATGAATAAGCTAATTATGTCATAAATGAACTAAATAAGCTAATTATGTCATTTTGGAGGATAATTAGCTAAGTATGTCTTTTTTGGGGAAAATAAGCTAAGTATGTGGCATAATAGGGCTAACAAGCATGTACGAAGCTAAGTATGCATTTGTTAAGCAAAACACTAGAGAAAACTTACCGTCATCATGGATGTGAAGCAATAACAAATGCAATCAAGATCACAACTAAGGTAACAATTGATCCAACAATATAATGATACCACGCCCCATTATCAATGGCATATTTTCTAATCTTTCTAATCTTCAAGCGCATTGCATCCATCTTGATCTTGCGATGATCGACGACATCGACAACATACAACCCCAATTTCATCTTCTCTTCTTCAATTCTTTTCATTTTTTCTGTCAAATACTCATTTTATTTTTCAACTAAATTTAACTTCTTGACAAGAGGGTCGGTTGCAATTTCTGGTTCACATACCTCCTAGATAAAAATATCTATGTGAACTTGATGGGCATAATTGTCATAAACGTGAAATGCAACAATAGTTATAAAAGAGAATATACCACATCCGAATCATAAACCGGACGAGGGCCGACTGGGATGGATATCAAGACCATGGTCCTATGTATAACAAACAATCATACAAGTAATAAAATTATACAAGTAACTATCTAAATCATACAAATAAGATTCTTTTTTCATAAAAAGGATAAGAAAATTTAATACCGACATGAATAATAATATGTATATAACTTAAGTGTACCATCATCAAGTACAACATAGAAAAATGGAATACCTGACACGAACTAATAATAATCTTGATCGTCTATATATGCTCCGGGATCAATAAATGCATCATCATCATCATCACTATCATGAATGACGTGCTCATCGGGTTTAGAGGCATCAACATGTGCAAGGCCACCTTTATGTAATCAGTCAAGCATTGACAGGTCATTCACAGCAGTAACCTCTTCTTGTTCCGACTCTTCTTGTTCCGGCTCAGGGGTGATGTCGAATTCACTATAGCTGTCTACTTTAATGTTCTAGGGTGAAGTAGAGGCGTTCTTGAAATGTTTTTGTGGAAAGACATGTTTCTTGAAAGAATTCTCCTTCGTATGTGTCTGGTTTAATGTGAGGTTCATAATCCTCTTCATTGGGGGGGGGGGGTGTCTAACATTTGGCGACATTTCATAAACGACATCCCAACCATTCAAATTTGGATCAGTTTGGCAGGCCCATGCTAGATAGAATACTTGGGTCAACTGTTGAGCCATAATATATACATCGGGTACATATAAATGGGTGCTTTGTTTGATTTCGACTAGCCCTATATGTTAATGAGTCCTTCTAGTCTCCTTCGGCTAGAACCAATAAGATTAGAAGAGTACGACATTCGGTGGGTTTTCACCATAGAATTGAAGTTCATAAATTGCTTCAACTCTCCCATAATTCTCGGTACCTCCTTCGCCGATAGCAGAGACACAAAAATTTGTAGACTTTCGGTCGGCCATAGATAGCTCTTTGCCAAAGGTACGAAGCGATACCTGATACGTCCATTTTGCATCATGTTTCCATACCATTATTTCCAATGTTTTTATGCACAATAATGCTTTTTGGAGTAATTCTAATGCATTTTCTCTCATAATATGCAAGGTTTACACAAAGGGGGAGAATACCAGCAACTCAAATTATGGACCTGAAAAAGCACGCCAGAGTTACCTATTCTGCACAACCCCAAATTAGCTGAAACTTCATGGAGATTTTTTATTGAATATATAAAAAATACTAGAGCAAAGAGCTACCAGTGCGGGGCCACCTGGTGAGCACAAGCCACCAGGGCGCCAGGCCCCCCAAGCGCGCCCTGGTGGGTGGTGCTCAGCCCAGCCCACTTCCGGAGCCCCCCTTTGGTACATAAGTGTTTTTGACCTATAGAAAAAAATAAGGAGAGGACTTTCGGGATGAAGTACCACCGTCTCGAGGGGGAACTTGGGCAGGAGCACTTTTGCCCTTTGGCGGAGCGATTTTGCCGGGGGAACTTCCCTCCCGGAGGGGGAAATCATCGTCATCGTCATCACTAACAACCCTCTCATCTTGGAGAGGGCTATATTCATCAACATCTTCAACATCACTAACTCCTCTCAAACCCTAGTTAATCTCTTGTGTTCAATCTTTGTACCAGAACCTTAGATTCGTGCTTGTGGGTGACTAGTAGTGTTGATTACATCTTGTAGTTGATTACTATATAGTTTATTTGGTGGAAGACAAAATGTTCAGATCCATTATGCTTATTAATACCCCTCTGATCATGAGCATGCTTATCTTTTGTGATTAGTTCCTTTTGTTCTTGAGGCCACGTGAGAAATCTTGTGAACTTGATATGTGTTTGATATTTTGATGATATGTATGTTGTGATTCCCTTAGTGGTGTCATGTGAACGTCGAGTACATGAAACTTCACCATATTTGGGCCTAAGGGAATGCATTGTGGAGTAGTTATTAGATGATGGGTTGCTAGAGTGATAGAATCTTAAACCCTAGTTTATGCGCTACTTCGTAAGGGACTGATTTGGATCCAAAAGTTTAATGCTATGGTTATATTTTATATTAATACTTTTCTCGTAGTTGCGGATGCTTGCGAGGGGGTTAATCATAAGTAGGAGGTTTGTTCAAGTAATAACAATACCTAAGCACGGTCCACCCACATATCAAATTATCAAAGTATCGAACGCGAATCAAGCCAACATGGTGAAAGTGACTAGATGAAATTCCCGTGTGCCCTCAAGAACACTTTGCCTATTATAAGAAATTGTTATGGCCTGTCATTTGCCTCAAAAGGATTGGTCTACCTTTCTGCATACTATTTACCATTACCATTACTTGCTCGTTACAAATTATCATGCTATCAAACTACTCATTATCTACAATTTCAGTGCTTGTACAAATTACCTTGCTGAAAACCACTTGTCATTTCCTTCTGCTCCTTGTTGGGTTCGACACTCTTACTTATAGAAAGGACTATGATTGATCCCCTATACTTGTGGTTCATCAAGACTATTTTCTGGCACCATTGCCGGGGAGTGAAGCGCTCTTGGTAAGTGGAAATCGGTAAGGAAAAATTATTACTAGGTGCTGAAATTTATTGTTACTTGTCACTATGGAAAACAATCCTTTGAGGGGTTTGTTCGGGGTATCTTCACCTCGACCAGAAGCACAATTAGTTGCCCCTCAACCTACTGCACCTACTGAAAATATTGGTTATGAAATCCCTTTGGGTATAATAGAACAACTGCTAGCTAATCCTTATGCCGGAGATGCAACCGAACATCCTGATATGCACTTGATATATGTGGATTAAATTTGTGGATTATTTTAAGCTTGCAGGTTTACATGGAGATGATGTTAAGAGGAGGGTTTTGCCTTTATCTTTGAAGGGAAAAGCATTGGCATGGTATAGGCTATGTGATGATATTGGATCATGGAACTGGAATCAATTGAAAATGGGATTTCATCAAAAAAAATATCCTATGCATCTAGTTCATCTTGATCAGAATTATATATATAATTTTTGGCCTCGTGAAGGAGAAAGTATCGCTAAAGATTGGGGGAGACTGAAGTCAATGTTATATTCATGCCCCAATCATGAGCTCTCAAGAGAAATTATTATTCAGAACTTTTATGCTCAGCTTTCTCGTAATAATCAATCCATGCTTGACACTTCCTGTATTGGTTCATTTATGCAAAAGACTATTGAATTCAGGTGGGATCTTTTATAAAGAATTAACCGCAACTCTGAATATTTTTAACTTGACGAAGGTAATGATTCAGGTATCAATCTTGAGTTTGATTGTGTTAAATCTTTTATGAATACCAATGCTTTTCAAGAATTTAGCACTAAATATGGACTTGACTCTGAGATAGTAGCCTCTTTCTGTGAATCTTTTGCTACTCATGTTGAACACCCTAAGGAGAAGTGGTTTAAATATCATCCCCTTATTAAAGAACAAATTAAAGAACCCAACATAGCTAGATATGAAACTATTATTTGTAATGTAGACCCAGTTGTTCCCACTGCTTACCTTGAAAAACTACCATTCCCTATTAAGATTAAGGAACATGCTAAGGCTTCAATTGTGGTTCGCAAAAGTAATATTAGAGCACCCAAACCTGCTGAACAAATTAAAGTTGAACCTAGTGTTGCTATGGTTAAAGTTCTTTTGGTAGAAAATATTAATGGGCATTTTATCTACTTCTGTGATGAAGCTGCTAGAATTGCTAAGCCTGATGAAAAAGACAAACATAGACTTGTTCTTCGCATGCCTGTTGTCTTAGTTAAAATAGGAGATCATTGCTATCATGGTTTATGTGATGTGGGTGCTACCGTAAGTGCTATTCCTTTTACGTTATATCAAGAAAGTATGGATGACACAGCACCCACTGAAATAGAAGATATATATGTTACTATTAAACTTTCCCTTATAGACACCATCACACTGATACGTCTCCAACATATCTATAATTTTTGATTGTTCCATGCTATTATATTATCCATCTTGAATGTCTTATATGCATTTATATGCTATTTTATATGATTTTTGGGACTAACTATTAACCTAGAGACCAGCGACAATTTATGTTTTTCCGTGTTTTTGAGTTTCGCAGAAAAGGAATATCAAACGGTGTCCAAATGAGCTGAAAATTTATGGTGATTTTTTATGGACCAAAAGAAGCCCACGGAGCATCGAAGACGGACCAGAAGTGTCCCGAGGCCACCACAAGGACAGGGGGCGTGCCCTACCCCCCTGGGCGAACCCCCACCCTTGTGGTCGCCTCGTGGAACCCCCTGACTTGCCCCCGACGCCAAAAATTCCTATAAATACCAAAAACCCCAGAAATAAACCTAGATTGGGAGTTCCACTACCGCAAGCCTCTGTAGCCACCAAAAATCAATCAGGACCCTGTTCCGGCACCCTGCCAGAGGGGGGAATCATCTCTGGTGGCCATCTTCATCATCCAAGTGCTCTCCATGACGAGGAGGGAGTAGTTCATGATACGTTTCCAATGTATGTATAATTTTTGATTGTTCCATGCTAGTATATTATCTCTTTTGGATGTTTAATAGGCGTTTATGTGCTATTTTATATTACTTTTGGGAGTAACCTACTAACCGAGAGCCCAGTGCTAGTTTCTGTTGTTTTTGCCTATTTTAGAGTGTCACAAAAAAGGAATACCAAACGGAGTCTAAACAGAATGAAACTTTCGCGATGATCTTTCTTGGACCAGAAGGAGACTAGAAGACTTGGAGATGAAGTCGGAGACGCAACGAAGCCGCGTCGAGGTAGGAGGGCGCGTCCCCTACCTCGTGGGACACTCGAGGGTCTCTTGACCTAGCTCCTTCGCCTATATATACTCTTATACCCTGAAAACATTCAGGAGAGTCACGAAACCACTTTTCCACCGCCACAACCTTCTGTACCCGTGAGATCCCATCTAGGGGCCTTTTCCGGCATCCTGCCGGAGGGGGATTCAATCACGGAGGGCTTCTTCAACAACACCATTGCCTCTCCGATGATGCGTGAGTAGTTTACCACAAACCTACCGGTCCATAGATAGTAGCTAGATGGATTCTTCTCTCTCTTTGATTCTCAATACCATGTTGTAAGGGCATATTTATTCCCTAGTGGTTTTGGTGATTGATGACAATGCTTTTGCGGTCTAATCGTGTGCGTTAAGTTCCTTCAGAGAATCATCCATTGGCACGAGACGATTTCCTCCCCTCGGTGTTTTTATTCAAGACGGTGTAGCTCCTGCGTTTCGTTGCTGGTGGAGTAGTTTCGCAGGACTCACCGTACTATTAAGAGGGGATCCTCTTTGGTTAGACTAGGGTGGAATCAACACGTACACATCCTTATCACACCCGTCGTCTTCTTATCGCATCTTTGGAGCTGCACTTCTCTTCCGTACCTGCTTCGCCCTGTGCCAGCAGTAGTACCGCGATCTACAGCGGTAGTACCGCCGAAGCCTCCTGGCGGTAGTACCGCTCCACCGAGCGGTAGTACCGCTCTCAGCGGTAGTACCGCTCCGTAGAGCGGTAGTACCGCTCGCGGGTTTCGGCTGTAGTACCACGATAGTACCGCGCCTACTTCCGCCTCGATTCGAGACGATGTTTTCTCGTGTCGGGTTTTGCGGTACTAGTAGCGGTAGTAGAAGCGGTAGTACCGCTCAGAGCAGTAGTACCGCTCCTCTCCCGCGGTAGTACCGCTCTGGGGCCAGTGGCCTGACTCCTTCTTCAGCGCGGTAGTACCGCTAGGAAGGGAGCGGTAGTACCGCTCTCAGCGGTAGTACCACCCTTCCCTAGCGGTAGTACCGCCCTGTGTGTGGCTGCTCAGTGGGGTAACGGTTGGATGTGTTCCCCCACTATAAAAGGGGTCTTCTTCTTCCTAGTTAACTCACCTCTTTCCCGCAAAGCTCCATTGTTGCTCAAAGCTCCATTTTCGCCCGATCTCTCTCCCTAGCCAATCAAACTTGTTGATTTGCTCGGGATTGGTTGAGAAGGCCCAGATCTACACTTCCACCAAGAGAAATTTGATTCCCCCCACTTATCCCTTGCGGATCTTGTTACTCTTGGGTGTTGAGCACCCTAAACGGTTGAGGTCACCTCGAAGCCATACTCCATTGTGGTGAAGCTTCGTGGTGTTGTTGTTGTTGTTGGGAGCCTCCGGTTGTTGTGGAGATTGCCCCAACCTTGCTTGTAAAGGTTCGGTCGCCGCCTTCAAGGGCAACAATAGTGGAATCACGGCATCTCGCATTGTGTGAGGGCGTGAGGAGAATACGGTGGCCCTAGTGGCTTCTTGGGGAGCATTGTGCCTCCACATCGCTCCAGCGGAGACGTACTTCCCTTTAAAAGGAAGGAACTCCGGTAACACATCCTCGTCTCCACCGGCTCCACTCTTGGTTATCTCGTGCCTTTACTTTTGCAAGTCTACTTGTTTACATCCTTTGCTTGCTTGTGTGCTAGTTGTCATTGCATCATATAGGTTGCTCACTTAGTTGCACATCTAGACAACCTATTTTGTTGCAAAGTTTAATTTGGTAAAGAAAAGCTTAAAAATTGTTAGTTGCCTATTCACCCCCCTCTAGTCAACCATATCGATCCTTTCAATTGGTATCAGAGCCTTGTCTCTTTATTAAGGACTTTGCCGTCCGAAGAGTACGGTTGACACCAACGATGGTGCGGAGGAACACTTCGGTGTGAATCCCATCTCATCTTCGGCCGAAGGGGGAACCTCGGTCTCACGTGAGGAATTCAATGTGGCTTTAGACACATTGAAAACCTCCGTGACGGCCGAGGTTAAAAGCATGTTTACTGAATTTCTAGAGGGACTTAAACTATCTTCCTCGCCTATGAAAGTGGGTGATCCCACTAACAAGGTGACGGATGCTAACTCCGATAAGGGGGAAGCTAACAATGAAAAGAGTCCTTCTACTAGTGGTAGAAATGGCACCGGCATCTTTGCCCATGTGGAACCTCCTATCTATAAAGGACCGATTCCCTCCACTCATTTAAATCATGCCGGTCCTCCTTCTAACTATGTAAAAAAATGAAGATTTTGATTCTTGGGTTTATCACTTCAAGCAACATTTAAAACATGTGAACACTAACCTTTGGAGAATCATTGAAGAAGGTTTCTATCCTCATGACCCAAGCAACTTCACCCCTCGAGAAGAAGTGGACAATCAATTCAATGAGGGTGCTCTCTTCATCATCCAAGATGCTATCCTTCCCGAAGATCTTCCTCATCTTCGACCTCATGCCATGGCTAAAGACGCATGGAAGTGTGTCGAGCGTATGTACAGAGGAAGTGCTAGCATTCAACGCTCCAACTATGAAGTGGTGCAAGATGAAGCCGATGAGTTTGCAATGAAAGAGGATGAAGAACCTCGTGAGCTCTTTCGAAGAGTGACCAAACTTGCGGTCGCACTCCGAGATCATGGGAGTAAGGACACGGATGACAACTGGATCAAGCGCAAGTTCCTCAAGGCCATGATGCCCTACAACAAGGCCATGTCCTCAGTCATCCGCCAAAGACCGGACTTCCACTCCATGACCTCTAGTGAAGTGTCGGATGAGTTTATTGCAATGAACATCTTGGATAAGACCGCCGACAATGCGGTGCTTTGTTCCCAAAGGGCTAAGAAGCCCAACCTTGCTCTGAAGGCCAAGGTTATTGTGGAAGAAGAGGAAGAAGTGGAAGATGAGGAAAGCAACCCTGAAGACACCAAATTTGATTATCATGAGCACATGGCCCTTGCTTCAAGACAATTTTGGAACAAGAAGAGTTCAAGACCCAACTTCAACAAGAACAACTCCAGTGGCGTCAAGGGCAAGCAATGAGTTAGAACTTGCTTCAATTGTGGCAATGTGAGCCATTTCGTTGCGGATTGTCCTTACGAGAAGCGGGAAGACAATGGTGGCAAGTTCATCCGAAAAGACAAAGCCAAGTCCTTCCCCAACAAGAATAACTTCGCCAAAAGGACTCCCACTCGTGGGTTGGTGGTTCAAGAAGAATACCAAGAGGATGACGATGATGATTGAAATGAAGAAGCAATGGCCATGTCATCCGTTGCCATTGCCACTACTCCCCGGGTGTCTCTCTTTGATTCACCCAACGAAAACATCACCGCCAAATGCCTCATGGCTAAAGCTTCAAACAAGGTAACCCCCAACATTAAAACCACCATCATTCCTAATCCCTCCGTGGAGGATTGCATTGATGAACATTGTGGGTCTAATGAAGAAGTAAATGAGTTTGAGTCTTTTATGAGTAAGCTCAAGGGCAAGTCCAAGAAGCACTTTGTTGCTCTCTTGGAACAACTTGGTGAGGCCAATGACATGATCGAGGCTCACGAAGAAACCATCTCTAAGATGGAAGGTCATAGTCATGATTATGCCGATGAGATATCGGATCTCTCTAATGCTCTTGAAGGAGAGCGTGTGCATCATTTGACTCTTGAGGAGTCACACAATGATGACCATGCTAAGTTAAAGAAAGATCTTGATCATGCTCTTGTCGTGTCTCGTGTGCTAACTTCCGAGAAGGCTAAACTTGGGGTTGATCATGCTAGACTCAAAGAGGAGTTTGAGATACTTGACAAGGCCCACAAGGTCTTGAAGGGTACTCATGCTAGCCTCAAAGAGTCTCATGCTCAACTCCAAGTTAAGCTAATCAAGGAAAAGGCCACCTTTCCTCATATGGTATTAATTGATAATGCATGTGCTACTAACCCATGTTGTGAGCATGTGCATCTTGTGGAGGAAAATGCCAAGCTGAAGGATCAACTTGAGAAAGGCCTTGTGTCTTGCATTCAAGGTGAGAAAAACCTCAACGACCTTTTGAGCAATCAAAAGGAAGTTGTGGCCAAGGAAGGAATTGGGTTTGCACCCAAGTCCAAGATCAAGAAGAAGAAGAACAACAAGACAAATCGTCCTCCTCCTCTCAAACAAACGTTTGTGAAAGAGGGAGAAGGTGCTCCTGAGAAGAAGAAGGAGAAAGTGAAGGGAGTTGATGTCAAAAATGGCAAAAGAATTTCCTCAAACAAAGTCGGCGACTTTAACCCGTCATATGTGTTGTGCCGTGCTAGTGATGGACATGTTTATGCTCGATTTGTTGGTTCTTCTTATGAGTACATTGAATGGTCTATTTGGGTTCCCAAGACCCTTATTACTAACATCAAAGGACCCATTACTAAATGGGTACCTAAAACCAAGCATTGATCTCGTGTAGGTGTTTGCTTCCGGTGGGGGATCATGGTTGCTCGATAGTGGAGCAACAAATCATATGACCGGAAGCAAGGACTTGGTGGTGGACGTGCAAGAGATTCCATCTATGCCCACCAATGTCGAGTGGGGTGATGCATCACATTCTAAGGTATTGGGTCTCATCAAGGTTGTCATTTCTCATGATCTAATGATCGAGAAAGTCATGCTTGTTGAGTCCCTTGCATATAATTTGCTTTCCGTTCGTCAACTTGCACTCATGGGCTTTGCTACATTCTTTGACATTGATACCGTGGCCCTCTTGTGGAGCAAGACTCTTAAAGTAGCCTTTGTTGGGCATGTCGAGAACGGTCTTTATGTGATTAACTTTTCGGAGCGACCCACTAAGACCGCGACATGCCTAATGGCTAAAGTTGACGTGGGATGGCTTTGGCATCGCCGTTTAGCCCACGTCAATATGAGATCTTTGCAAAGTATTCTCAAGGGGGACCATGTCCGTGGACTAACAAACGTTAGCTTTGCCAAAGATCGTGCTTGCAGTGCTTGTATCGAAGGGAAGCTTCTTGAAAAGGCTCACCCTCCTTCAACCATCATCTACTCGAAGAGACCCTTGGAGCTCCTTCACATGGATCTCTTTGGGCCTCCATCCTTTGATAGTCTTGGAGGAAGAAAGTATTGCTTGGTGATTGTGGATGATTATTCAAGATACACTTGGGTATACTTCTTCAAGAGGAAGAGTGAGACTCAACAAACCGTCATCAACTTTGCAAATGAAGCTCAACGTCAACATGATGCAAAGATCTTGACAATAAGAAGTGACAACGGCACCGAGTTCAAGAACTACACTTTGGATGAGTTTCTTAGTGATGAGGGGATCAAGCATCAATATTCTGCACCATATACCCGTCAACAAAATGGTGTTGCGGAGAGAAAGAACCGGACGTTAATGGATGCGGCAAGGACCATGATGGCGGAGTTCAAGTCTCCGTACAACTTTTGGGCCGAAGCCATCAACACCGCTGGTCATGCATCCAATCGGCCCTATCTTCGCAAAGGCTTGAACAAGACCCCTTATGAGATACTCACCGGCAACAAGCCCAACCTCAAGTACTTCTGGGTGTTCGGTTGTAAGTGTTTCATTCTCAAGAAAGGTGTTCATTTGTCTAAATTTGAGGCTAGAGCTCATGAGGGCATATTTGTTGGTTATGCTACAGACTCTCATGCTTACCATGTCCTCAACAAGTCCACCGGACTCATTGAGGAGATGTGTAACATGGAGTTTGACGAAAATAACGGCTCCCAAGTGGAGCAAAGTGGTACTTGTGATGTAGGTGATGAAATTCCTCCCCAAGCCATAAGAAGAATGGGTATTGGTCAAATTCTACCCATTGAGGAACCCCTTGTGGCCGAAGGAGAAGGACAATGCTCTACTCAAGAAGAGCCATCACCTCATCAAGACCCACACGCTTCCGAAGAACAAAGTGAAGGCCCTCAACCTCGTGAACAAGACCGAGGGCAAGATCAACTTCTAGATGGTAGTGAACCTCTGAATGATGCCCAAGGTCAAGTTCTCTCCCTCGAGCAAGTTCAAGATCAAGAGCAAGCTCAAGATCAAGAACAAGCTCAAGATGGTGCTCAAAATGCTCAAGTCAACCCTCCTCCTTCCACATCCGAGGAGGAATTAGAGCGTTGTGCCGCAAAGATAGCTTCCAAGCTCACCACTCAAGGCCATCTCATGGAAAACATGGTTGGAAGTCTAAGAAAGGGGCTAAGCACTCGTAGACAATTAGCAAACTATTGTGAACATCACGCGTTTGTCTCTTGTGTTGAACCCCAAAAGGTCTATGAGGCGCTCAAAGACTCGGATTGGCTCAATGCCATGCATGAAGAACTCTACAACTTCGAGTACAACAAAGTGTGGAGATTGGTACCAAGGCCATCCGGGAACCACAATGTCATTGGAACCAAGTGGATCTTCAAGAACAAGCAAGATGCTCATGGGAACATCATTCGCAACAAGGCGAGATTGGTAGCACAAGGCTACTCCCAAGTCGAGGGTATCGACTACGGTGAAACCTTTGCTCCCGTTGCTCGTCTTGAATCCATTCTTTTGTTGATTGCATATGCTTCCCATCACAACTTTAAGTTGCAACAAATGGATGTGAAAAGTGCTTTTCTTAATGGTCCCATTAATGAGTTGGTCTATGTCAAGCAACCCCCCGGGTTCGAGGACCCCTACTTTCCGGATCATGTGTATCAACTCGATAAGGCACTCTATGGCCTTAAACAAGCC
The DNA here is from genome assembly GCA_963921465.1 of Triticum timopheevii. NCBI lineage: Eukaryota > Viridiplantae > Streptophyta > Magnoliopsida > Poales > Poaceae > Triticum > Triticum timopheevii. Next base: position 619,706,057 of record OY997268.1, on the reverse strand, counting down.
CCACGTGCGTGGTATGATCACCTTACCGAGTTGCTACAAGATCGTGGATTTGAAGTAGGTCAAATCGACCCCACTCTTTTTACTAAGAAAGTTAACGGGGAGTTGTTTGTATGCCAACTATATGTTGATGATATTATCTTTGGTTCTCCTAACAAAACTTTCAATGAAGAATTTGCCGCTCTCATGACCTCCAAGTTTAGGATGTCCTCGATGGGAGAGTTGAAGTTCTTCCTTGGTTTCGACATCAAACAAAGAAGAGAAGGAACCTTCATCAACCAAGCCAAATACACTCAAGACATGCTTAAAAGATTCAAGCTAAGTGATGTCAAGCCGGCCACTACACCAATGCCTACCAAATGCCAACTTGACATCGATCCCGATGGTAAAGCGATGGATCAGAAGGTATATCGCTCCATGATTGGCTCGTTGCTTTACCTTTGTGCATCTAGACCGGATATCATGTTGAGTGTGGGGATGTGTGCACGTTTTCAAGCCGCACCAAAGGAAAGTCACTTTGTGGCGGTCAAGCGAATCTTTCGATATTTGGGTCATACCCCAAACTTTGGCTTATGGTACCCAAGAGGAGAAAACTTCAAGCTTGAAGGTTTCACTGATTCTGATTGGGCGGGAGACAAAGTGGATAGGAAGTCCACTTCCAGAGGGTGCCAATTTCTTGGTTGCTCTTTGGTAAGTTGGTCTTCCAAGAAGCAAAGTTGTGTGTCTCTCTCGTCCATCGAAGCGGAGTATGTGGCGGCCGGTAGTTGTTGTGCTCAACTCCTATGGATGAGGCAAACTTTAAAGGAGTATGGTGTCATTTGTGACAAAGTGCCTCTTTGGTGTGACAATGAAAGTGCCATCAAGATTTCTCTCAACCCGGTGCAACACTTCAAGACAAAGCACATTGAGATTCGGTATCACTTCATCCGGGATCACATTAGGCGAGGGGAGATCGATCTCAAGTATGTCAACACTCATGATAACCTTGCAGATATTTTCATGAAGCCCTTGGATGAAGCAAGATTTCGCGAGTTAAGGCATGAGATAAATATCATTGATTTGAGCAATGTGACTTGAAACCGTGCACCCCCCACCACACTCAACTTGTTGTCTCATTTAGGTGTAGGCATGGACATAGGGGGAGTGTTGTTCTCTCAATGAACTCTCCCTCCCCCCGTTATGCATAAATAGATCAACTCTTTCACATTAGCCATTTTTGATGGTACTTGTGCTTCAAAGACGAGTTTTGGTCATGGGCCCAAGGATAATTCTTCGCGGTGCCATACCAATTGACTCAAACATAGGTGGCTCCGGCCACCGCCCTCTCTTGAGAGAGGCCAAAGCTCGCTCTTTTTGTTGCTTTGAAGGAGTGAGTTCCGGTTCGTTGTTTCGTGTGTGTCGTCTTGTTGTTCTGTTTGTTCCTTGTCTTTGCCTTCCCGCTCTTCGCATTTGTTTGTTTTAAGCCGAGAAGCAGTTTTCGGTTGCTGGCGGTAGTACCGCCGCTGGCGAGCGGTACTACCGCTCCAAGCGGTACTACCGCCCTCCAGCGCGGTACTACCGCTGAGAGGCGCGGGTGGGGGTTATATCGGGGGCAGGGGGAGTTTCTTCTCCCCCATACCCATTCGCACGCCCCCTCGCCTGTTCCTCTCTCTCTCTCTCCAGCAACCAGCGGTGCGGGAGGGCTCCGGCGGATCTCTCTCTCCGGGCCATCCCTCTCCATTCCCTTCGGTGGAGTCGATCCCCACCTTGTCCTCTTGCCATGGATGCCGGTATTGCCCCCGTTCTCTTGTTCATTTTGTCTAGGTTTTCAATCTAGCATCTAGGGGAAGTAGCAGTTGCATCTTCAGATTTTTGACCAAATCTAGGCTTGAGTAGGGTGGAGAATGCTTCTAGGCAGTTTGGATTGATGTTTGGTTGGAGTATTTTTGAATTTGGTAGGACGGTAGTGCCGGATCTGACCACGGTAGTAGGAAACTGCTGTTTCCCCGCCCCGAGCTGTACTACCGCCCTTCCAGGGCGGTACTACCGCTTGGAGCGGTACTACCGCTCCCTGTGGAGCGGTACTACCGCTCATGGCGGTACTACCGCTATCCGGTCGCGGTACTACCGCTCTCTACCAACTTCCACTCTACTTCTACCTTTCAGTGATCTTTTTGCTCGTGTTTGGTGTCTTATGCTCGTGTTTTCTGGTTGTTTGCATCTTGTGTGTGGTTCCAGGTTATGAGGTCCCTGAGCATCAGGCTCGTCATGTCAATCCCGGACGTGCCACGTCCAAGCATTACCGCACCATCGAGCCTGCCGGAGGATCCTCAAGTGCTCCACCTCCACCTCCTCCTAAACTCTAGAAGAAGGCTGGGGTCATGCCAAAGGCAACCAAAACCGTGCCTGAAATGCCTCCCAAAGAGTTCTGGGCAAGGCGCCGCCGCAACCCGTATGAGATCGACCAAGATCCCACTTTGGTCAACCGTCCGTTCTGGAACAGATTCCAGTTTGCCATCTTCTTTGATGTTCTCAAAGCCAAGAAGAATCTCTATGTCAACGTGCACTCCATCGACACCGAGCATATGGAGAGTGATCCCGACTACTTTGGTGAAGCTCTTCAGATGTGCACTCAACTGAACATTCTCAGGATCATGCAATTCAACAAGAACTACGATGCTGATATTGTGGCTCAATTCTATGCCACGGTTCATCTAGGGACTGATGAGGACAGGACACTGACTTGGATGACAAATGGCAAGTTGCTTTCTGTCAAGTGGAAAGCTTTCATGGAGTTGGTTGGGGTGGAAGATCTAGGTCTTGAGTCTCTGGTTGGCTTTCGCCCCCACGCCAGTGCCCATTGCACTCACAAGCAGGCTCTCTGGACATTCTGCACTCTAAAGATCAACCCTGAGACACACAAGGAGACCTATGAGCTGCCTGCCTATTTGGATATCCTGCACCGCATCTTCAGAGAGACTCTTTTCCCTCGCATTGGGAATCTGGACCAGGTTCATTCTTATCTCGTGGATATGCTTCTTTTCTGCCAGCGTGAGAAGGAAAATCCCACCGGGGAGTCTTTGGATGTCTCTCATGTTATGTGGGCTGAGTTTGTTTGTGCTATCTCCGAGCGCAAGTGCCCGATCTATGGTCCGTTGATTATGCTGCTCATTGAGAAGGCCTGGGATCGTGTCTATCCCAAGGCAGTGCTGGAGATTGGCGATTTGGTCTCTCACGATGTCAAGCATCTGAGGAAGAAGGATAACTGGGCACTCAGGCCCCTAGGACTGGAGTCCCGTCATCTGCTGCTGCCATGGAGACTGAGGAGGAGTTTGGTGCTGAGGCTGAAGATGAGGATGATGACTACGTGCCCTCTGGGACAGAGCCATCTTGGGCCAAGAAGCTCAAGACCAAGGTAAAGAAGCTCTTCTGCATGGAGTCTCACGGTCAGTACATGGCTCACGTGGCTGAGAAGAAGGCCCGCGGTCGCCACAAGGAGCTCATGCGTCAGATGGGTGCTATTGTGATTAGTGGCTCTGAGGATCAGCTCACCGAGGAGGAGGAGTGGATTCAGCAGCACTGCCCTAGGACTGATTCTGATGCTGAGCACTTCCCGGCTGACGATGGTGGCGCAGATGACCCCTCTGAGATCTGATGCGTGTGTCCCTCATTTGCTCTCACCTGGAGCGGTAGCAACACTCCCTCTCCTTTTTGGTGTCTCGATGCCAAAGGGGGAGAGAGTTTAGGGATTTGCGAGTTGTGTCTTCGTCTCTTATTCGTGTCTTGTTCATGTTTTCCTCTCATTTGCTTTGGTTGGTTTGTATGTGAGACCTAAGTTTGAGTGAGACTTATGTTCGAGTCATATGGTGTGAGACATATGCTACCTTACCCTTCAGTATCATTATCGATGTCTATCTAGCTCATGAGTTGCGTGATTTTCTTGTTATATCATCTATGCTCCTCTCATACACCATGCTTAGATTATTGGTCTCTAAAATGTAGGGGGAGCTTTGATTCAAGTATGTGTGCTGTGTAGTCCAAAGCACTTATCCAAATAGCACACATCTAGGGGGAGCCCATCTACATGTTAGGACCGTCGGATTTGTATGCTTACTATATTGTGTTTATGCAAATCCCGTATTGTCATCAATCCACCAAAAAGGGGGAGATTGTAAGGGCATATTTATTCCCTAGTGGTTTTGGTGATTGATGACAATGCTTTTGCAGTCTAATCGTGTGCGTTAAGTTCCTTAAGAGAATCATCCATTGGCACAAGACGATTTCTTCCCCTCGGTGTTTTTATTCAAGACGGTGTAGCTCCTGCGTTTCATTGCTGGTGGACTAGTTTCGCAGGACTCACCGTAATATTAAGAGGGGATCTGCTTTGGTTAGACTAGGGTGGAATCAACACGTACACATCCTTATCACACCCGTCGTCTTCTTGTCGGATCTTTGGAGCTGCACTTCTCTTCCGTACCTGCTTCGCCCTGTGCCAGCGGTAGTACCACGATCTACAACGGTAGTACCGCCGAAGCCTCCTGGCGGTAGTACCGCTCCATCGAGCGGTAGTACCGCTCTCAGCGGTAGTACCGCTCCGTAGAGCGGTAGTACCGCTCGCGGGTTTCGGATGTAGTACCACGGTAGTACCGCGCCTACTTCCGCCTCGATTCGAGACGATGTTTTCTCGTGTCGGGTTTTGCGGTACTAGTAGCGGCAGTAGAAGCGGTAATACCGCTCCTCTCCCGCGGTAGTACCGCTCTGGGGCCAGTGGCCTGACTCCCTCTGCAGCGCGGTAGTACCGCTAGGAAGGGAGCGGTAGTACCGCTCTCAGCGGTAGTGCCGCCCTTCCCTAGCGGTAGTACCGCCCTATGCGGGGCTGCTCAGTGGGGTAACGGTTGGATGTGTTCCCCCACTATAAAAGGGGTCTTCTTCTTCCTAGTTGACTCACCTCTTTCCCCCAAAGCTCCATTGTTGCTCAAAGCTCCATTTTCGCCCGATCTCTCTCCCTAGCCAATCAAACTTGTTGATTTGCTCAGGATTGGTTGAGAAGGCCCAGATCTACACTTCCACCAAGAGAAATTTGATTCACCCCACTTATCCCTTGCGGATCTTGTTACTCTTGGGTGTTGAGCACCCTAGACGGTTGAGGTCACCTCGAAGCCATACTCCATTGTGGTGAAGCTTCGTGGTGTTGTTGTTGTTGTTGGGAGCCTCCGGTTGTTGTGGAGATTGCCCCAACCTTGCTTGTAAAGGTTTGGTCGCCGCCTTCAAGGGCACCAATAGTGGAATCATGGCATCTCGCATTGTGTGAGGGCGTGAGGAGAATACGGTGGCCCTAGTGGCTTCTTGGGGAGCATTGTGCCTCCACACCGCTCCAACGGAGACGTACTTCCCTTTAAAAGGAAGGAACTCCGGTAACACATCCTCGTCTCCCCCGGCTCCACTCTTGGTTATCTCATGCCTTTACTTTTGCAAGTCTACTTGTTTACATCCATTGCTTGCTTGTGTGCTAGTTGTCATTGCATCATATAGGTTGCTCACTTAGTTGCACATCTAGACAACCTATTTTGTTGCAAAGTTTAATTTGGTAAAGAAAAGCTTAAAAATTGTTAGTTGCCTATTCACCGCCCCCTCTAGTCAACCATATCGATCCTTTCACATGTTCTCCTCGATGTTCTTGGAGATCTATTTGATGTAATATTCTTTTGCGGTGTGTTTGCGGAGATCCGATGAACTGTGGATTTATGATCAGATTATCTATGAATATTATTTGGTTCTTCTCAGAATTCTTATATGCATGATTTGATATCTTTGCAAGTCTCTTCGAATTAACGGTTTAGTTTGGCCTACTAGTTTGATCTTTCTTGCAATGGGAGAAGTGCTGAGCTTTGGGTTCAATCTTGCGGTGTCCTTTCCCAATGACAGTAGGGGAAGCAAGGCACGTATTGTATTGTTGTCGAGGATAAAAAGATGGGGTTTTCATCATATTGCTTGAGTTAATTCCTCTACATCATGTCATCTTACTTAATGCGTTACTCTATTCTTTATGAATTTAATACTCTAGATGCAGGCAGGAGTCGATCGATGTGTGGAGTAATAGTAGTAGATGCAAAATCGTTTCCGTCTACTTGACACGGACGTGATGCCTATGTTCATGATCATGGCCTTAGATATCATCATAATTATGCGTTCTTCTATCAATTGCTCGGCAGTAATTTGTTCACCCACCGTAATATTTGCTATATTGAGAGAAGCCACCTTGAGAGAAGCCACTAGTGAAACCTATGGCCCCTAGGTCTCTTTTCCATCATATAAGTTCTCGTTTACATCTTACTAGTTTCCGATCTACTATTTTGCAATCTTTACTTTCCGATCTATAGACCAAAAATACCAAAAATATTTACTTTACCCTTTATCTATCTCTATCAGATCTCACTATTGCAAGTAACCATGAAGGTATTGACAACCCCTTTGTCGCGTTGGGTGCAAGTTGTTGATTGTTTGTGCAGTTATTCAGTGATTTGTGCATTGTCTTCTACTGGATTGATACCTTGGTTCTTAAACTAAGGGAAATACTTACGCTACTTTGTTGCGTCACCCTTTCCTCTTCAAGGGAAAACCCAATGCAAGCACAAGAGGTAGCAAGAAGGATTTTTGGCGCCGTTGCCGGGGAGATCTACGTCAAGTCAAGCCATAACAAGTACCCATCATAAACTCTTCTCTCTTGGATTACATTATTCGCCATTTGCCTCTCATTTTCCTTTCCACCACTTCTAAAACGATTTCTGAAAACCTTTGCCTTTTCTTTGCCCCTCTTCCGTTCGTCTCTTTTCGCTTGTTTTTTGTGTGCTCATTGGTTAGATTGGTTTGTTTCTATCATGTCCGAAATTGGCGAGGTTATTTTTGAGAAGGATAGTACTAACGATGGGGGGAACTTTGATGCTTTTGATAATACTCATCCTCATGAAATACCTATTATTTTGCACACTAAAAAGTTCTGCATTAGTAGTGGCAATATTATTGGAAAAGGAGTTATTCAAGATTTCTTTACTTGTGCTAGTTCTTTATCCACTATGGGTGGGTCTATTCTACATGAAACTAGTAGTCTTGCAGACGCTATATCTCTGGTCGTAGTCGAACTTGAAAGACAATCTATTCACATGCATCCTTCCATACAAAGAATTTTTCTAGAGTTTTCTAATATCGAGCATTCTTTTGTTAAGCGCGCAACTACCGTCTTTCTAGCACATGAGTTCAGATTTATAATAAAAGAGGCTAATGAAATTTTTGTGCATTATAGGGTGGACGCTGGTCGTCCTCCCATAGAACCAATTCTCTTTAGCCAAGAAGACATAATGCGTTTACGATCCTTAAATCATGTTGCTTATAATGAAAATCTAAGAAAGAGGATTCCTACCGATGTTCTAGTTGATAGGATTTCTGAACTTAATGATGATTTTGCTATTTAGAAAAATGGGTTGGGTTTCTCTCTTGAACAAAGGCTCATGACTTTTTTCCAAAAGAATGCCTATAATGATGAGTTGGTTGTACAATATGAAGGGCCAAAGGAGGAACCAATTCCTCCCGAGCTTGATCTTGGGGATTTCTGTCCCATTAAATTTAGCCCTTTTGATTACTTTTGCTTGCCACAAAGGAAACTTTCTGCTGAGCATAGGGAGTACGAGAGAGTTTTCGAGATTTGCACTATCATTATTATGGCAATACCTAGATCCATTCGCATTTTTATGCCTAGCTAAGGGCGTTAAACGATAACGCTTGTTGGGAGGCAACCCAATTTTATTTTTGTTCTTTCCTTTTTGTTCCTGTTTAGTAATAAATGAATTATCTAGCCTTTGGTTAGATGTGGTTTTATGTTTTAATTAGTGTTTGTGCCAAGTGAAACCTTTAGAATAGCTTACGGTGATAGTTGTGTTGATCCTGCTGAAAATCAGAAACTTTTGCGCTTAGTAAATTAGTTTTGAAAATTCACAGAAACTTTATTTTGATCTGAGTATTTTTGATCTGGATTGGTACACAAATTTATCAGGTTTTCCTAATTTGGATGGATTTTTGGAGTTACAGAAGTATTCGAGAGTTATAGATTACTACAGACTATTCTGTTTTTGAAAGATTCTGTTTTTCGCGTGTTGTGTGCTTATTTTGATGAATCTATGGGTAGTATCGGGGGGTATGAACCATGGAAAAGTTGGAATATAGTATATATTACACCAATATAAAAAAAGAATGAGGTTGCAACAGTACCTTAAAGTGGCGATTTATTTTCTTATACTAACGAAGCTCATGAGATTTTCTGTTGAGTTTTGTGTTGTGAAGTTTTCATGTTTTGGGTAAGGATTTGATGGACTATGGAATAAGGAGTGGCAAGAGCCTAATCTTGAGGATGCCCAAGGCACCCCAATGTAAAATTAAAGGATAACCAGAAGCCTAAGCTTGGGGATGCCCCGGAAGGCATCCCCTCTTTCGTCTTTGTCTATCGGTAACTTTACTTGAGGCTATATTTTTATTCACCACATGATATTGTTCGCACATGAACACGTCACTGTGTACCTCCAATGCCGAGGGTGATGCACTGCAACTCACGTGGAAGGAGACTCATCCGGAAGCGCGGTACGCAAGCAATCTGGCGGGTGCTTTTCAGGAGACGATCCCCACGCGCCCGGGAGGGACCCCGTCAGGACACGCGGCGGCTATGGGCTGCCCTAGGCCGGTTCACCCGCCGCTAGAGCCTCGAGGATCGGTGCCCTTCAACGCGAAGAACGAACGAAGAATGAGAGAGGAAGAACCAGGGAGAGATGTAAACCTAGGGTAAAAACTAGATGGGTTTTGCGATTGTGTGTTGTTATTCAATCGACTGTCACCCCTTAGGTATATAAGAGGCGGCTGGACTTCCCGCGCAAGGAAAAGTTTTGGAATCACGTCCAAAACCCTGGTCAAATTCGGATTGGTTTTGTCCGAACTTTCCAAAACTGTTCGGTTTTAACTGGCTGTACCTTGCGGTTAATTTTTATGGTGGTAAACAACCTCGGATGGAAACGATCCCAAAAGATATCTTGACCGCTTTGACAATACGAACAATTTTCATGTTTAATGTTTTTTTATCAGAGGTCATCTTGAGGGTCAAATCAATCGCGCAAAACAGTATATCCCCTCGTGCTACCCATAACACATGTGTCTGGTGGGGCGCGCCACATCTCGCCTCATGACAGGGCTTCACTCCGATTGCTCTAACTTTTGCATACGAACTCGGATATGGACGACTTTTATATCAAATCGATCGTTTCGACAAGGCGAAGACAATTACTGTAGAATGTTTTTCCATATGAGGCCGTCTTGGCGGGGTAATCAGACGAATATTGTTCTGAATACAAAATCTCAGTATTTCGAACACAACTTCAGCCTTTGAGATGACATCGGATGGCGATGGCCCAAACTTCAAAGATGTTCATATGGATAATAGGAAACTCTTTTACATAGATCACTTCTCCATTTGAGGCCATATTAATTAAGTTATTGACCATGCCAAAATCTGGTGTCAACACATACCCCCTGTTTTTCGGCAAACTTGTGTGCCAAAAAATAACTTGCACGATGCTTTTTCTAAGGACGATGTCAACACTCGATCAGCCATTTATTTTTCTCAGGATGATAATTATGTATCGACTATGTTTTTGATTAGGGCGATAATTTTACAGCCACTGATTTTAACTTCTTGTTCACATCATACCTTGTAGCCGATTACCACCAATCGGCTTTAAAGAGATGGGAATGAACCCGTTCCTTGTAGAACTAAGGAAATCAAACTCTGAGATGTCACGCCCTGTTAAGCAAGTAACATCAGGATGATTCCATTCCACTGATGCATCGGCCAAAGCAACACAAGCCGAATTATCCGCGTGAATGACTTCTACCTCATCATCGACCCATTGTATTAAGAATTGATGCATGGTAGATGGCACACATTGGTTAGCATGAACCCAATCGCGGCCTAATATAACATTATAGTTACCTTGCACCTCGGCGATGAAGAATGTGGTGGCCAAAGTTTTAATTCCCACGGTGAGTTCCATGCACATCACACCTTTGGCCTCTATCTTTTCTTTACCCTCAAATCCATTAAGTACCATATTGGTCTTCATCAATGCATCATCATCTAACCCCAACTTCTTGAAGACCGAGTAGGGCATAAGATTTACCATGACCCCACCATCAACGAGCATCCTAGCAACCGGTGATCCGTTAAGATGACCTTTGAGGTACAATGGATTCAAGTGTTTCACCAGTTATTTTGGCTTCTCGAAGATAGCATTCTTAGGACCAAAATCCAGCCGGGCTACCTCCCCTTCTTCACCTATATCACGAAACTCGGCAGGTAAGTAATATACTATATTAATATCCATACCTTCCTGAACCGGCGTAGATTCATAATCCACCATCTCATCTTCATCTCCCAATGTGTATATTGGGCTTAAAGTTTCCTCAATTGAAGGGGATGTTTCAGGTGGTGTGGATGATGTAATAGGGGTCGCATCATCCTCTTTCGGCGGTGAAGGTGTTGCTGCAGCTAGTGTAGAAGCATCTGTGTTTTGTTTTGGTTTAGGCCTCCACACTTGTTTTATCAGTGCCATGGGACAAATTTCACTGAACAATTCGTCTCTTTGCATCTCCTCTTTGTGCTCTACCTTCTCGTGGTTCCTCATGCGTTGTAATCTCCTTTTCATGGTCTTAGTTAAATCGGGAGGACACCACTTAGGTTGAGTATATTTGTGATCCCTTGGTTTGGCCTTGCTTGTGCTCGCCTCATGATCATCAACCATGGAACCCTACTGAACAATAACAATATCACCATTAGAAGTAGCCAGATTACCAACAACCAGCTTTTTGATCTCCTTTTGCTTGTCGCATTATGAATTTTCTGCATTAGGTGACTTAACACGCCACACTTTTTTATTGTCCTTACTTGCAGATTTTTTTATTGGCCGATTAGTACCATAGCTCAAACGGCCTTGTGTGGGATAATAAAGCCTCTTGCGAGAAGGCCTTCTAGGTGCTGTCCACCCCATATTGAAAGCATAAGGAGCCATTGGGGGCTGCCCCCATCCTCCATTGAAGTCTCTCATGTAATATGGCGCATATGAGGGTTGTGACATCCATGGTGTTGGTGCCCATGACCCATGTGGCCTTGTATAGCGTCGAAACTCTTGCTCCGGAAGCGATCTTGAACGCTTCAGATGTGATGGCTGATTAGAGCTAGAACCGGCCGCTTTACTTGCATATTTTGATAGCAACATATCAAAAGTTGGCTTGATTCGCTTGCGCTTAGCTTCACCCTTTCCCCACTTCCCAACTTCTGAATTCTTGGGCTTGATAAATTTAACATGAGTATCTTCTTGTACTTCTAGTTGCACCCCGAGTGCGGGATTTTTTATGGTGATCTTCAATACTTCCGTGCCACCGGGTTGCTTATCAAGCACAACCTCTCTTCCCAAGACTTTGTCACCCTCCTTGACTTTCCTGGTTCACCAATAACAACATTATCTTTATTAGCAGATTCGGCTATGCTAGGCTGAGTTAACATTTTCTTTCCCTCCAAGTCCATTGTGTTTATCGGAAAAGGTTGTTTATCAACTTGCATCTCAGCAAAATTCAATCCTCCGTCATTAATGGCCGATTGTATCTGTGGTCGAAAAACATTGCAATCGTTAGTAGCATGAGAAAATGAATTATGGTATTTGCAATAAGCACGCCATTTTAGCTCGTCAAACGGGGGGTATGGTGTGTGATATTCTAATCAGCTTATCCTGCAAGAGAGCATCAAGTATTTTATCACACTTAGATATATAAAAGTAAACCTCATCTCCTCATCATGATTCTTGAGAATCGGCTTAAGAGCATTGCGCGTATAGGGTTTGGCCTTTAAGGACCAAACAAACTCAGTAGTATAGACATCAACCTCATCATCCGAATTATCATCATTTTATTCAACCATATGCATTCTAGAACGATCGGTTGTAGACTTATGAACCTCCTTACTTCAAATCTCTTGAGCCAAAGCCTTTTGTCAGACTTGGTTAATATTAAAAAACTCATAACTTTCTAGCCTCTCTTTAATGTGAGTTTTTAAACCATTAAGAACAAGATCCGCCAAGTCTCTTTCAGTTATCACCAAGCTATAACATCGGTTTTTTATATCTCTAAATCTCTTGACATAATCGGTGACCGATTCATCATGTTTTTGCCTAACCGATGTAAGATGTGACAACTTAAGATCATTATCGCCGCTATAAAAGTGATTATGAAACTTTTGCTCTAATTGCGACCATAAGAGAATTGAACCATGTGGTAAAGTAGCAAACCATTAAAATGTGGTACCAGTTAAAGATAATGGAAATAAACGCACTTTCAATTATTCTATGGAACCTGCTTCACCCTACTGTGCTAGATACTAACTAACATGCTCCCATGTTATTTTCGTGACCTCTCCACTAAATTTGACAAAATCAGGAACCTTATAACCTTGAGGGTACCAAACTGCATCAAAGTGTTCAGGATAAGGCTTTTGATACACACGTCTCTTTACTTTCGGTTCGTTTCCGAAAGTTTCTAAAAACATCTTATGCAAATCCTCCCTTAATTTAGCTAAAATTGGATCCGAGGTAGATGAAGACGATTGTGGCAATGACATAGGAGCAACCTGAGTACTAGCTATTGGTGCAACTTGTGGGATGGGAGCTGAACCATAATTTAGCGGAAGACTAAACATGCTTGCGGCTATGGGTGGTGTGACAAAGTGATTCGGCGTTGACGCCGAATTGGGCACACTCATAATAGGATTAGGATATGCAGGTGCAGCCACAACCTGGTTGGTTTGACTAGGGTAAAAGTTCAATGGCATACTATATTGTTGTTGTATAGGAGGTGCCGATGAAATAGGTAAAGTTGGACTAGGGTTTTCAGATATACCAAGAGTACCACTAGATGACGGAGGCATATTTTTCTTAGCATTAGTATTTGCCACAAAACAATTGTACGTCATCACATTACCCTTACTAACAAGACTTTCAATCACAACCACTTGCTCTGGAGAAAAAACTTTACTCATAGTGATTGCATCTTGTTCATCAATGAGAGGAGGGAAATTGGTGTTTCCAATTGGAGTAATGTTACCTTGACGGTCCTTCTTGAAATTTGCAAGAAACGCCTCCAAATCCTGCTCCTCGCACTTCTTCTTGAGTGCCTCAGAATCCTCCTCATGCTGTTTCTTGAATGCTTCGTAGGCTTGGCGATGTTCATCTGATAGTTCATCAAGACCGGGCTTAATGATGTTATCGACGCTAACTTCTGAAGGCTTTGGGAGATTAGAAATGATTGATGATGATTCTTGATCTTTTTTCCCCAGTGGAGTCACCAAAAGGTGTGTTCGCACACAAACACTTAACCGTGTACCTCCAACACCGAGGGTGATGCACCGCAACTCACGTCGAAGGAGACCCGTCCAGAAGCGCGGTACACAAGCAATCCGGTGGGTGCTTTTCAGGACCCGAAACCCCACACGCCAGGGAGGGACCCCATCTAGATGTGTAGCGGCTATGGGCTGCCCTATTCCGTTTCGCCCGCCCCTAGAGCCTCGAGGATCGCTGCCCTTCAACACGAAGAACGAACGAAGAACGAGAGAGAAAGAACCAGGGAGAGATGTAAAACTAGGGTAAAAAGTAGATGGGTTTTGCGATTGTGTGTTGTTATTCAATCGACCGTCACCCTTAGGTATATAAGAGGCGGCTGGACTTCCCATGCAAGGAAAAGGCTTGGAATCACGTCCAAAACCCTGGTCAAATTCTGATTGGTTTTGTCCGAACTTTCCAAAACCGTTCGGTTTAAACTAGATGTCCCTTGCGGTTAATTTTTAAGGTGGTAAACGACCTCGGATGGAAACGATCCCAAAATAAATCTTGACCATTTTGACGAGACGAACAACTTTCATGTTGAACGTTTTTTGATAAGAGGTAATCTTGAGGGTCAAATCGGTCGCGCAAAACAGTATATTTCCTCGCGCTACCCATCAGACATGCGTCTGGTGGGGCGCGCCACATCTCGCCTCGTGATAGGGCTGCACTTTGATTGCTATAACTTTTGCATACAAACTAGGATCTAGATGATATTTATATCAAAATGGATCGTTTCTACGAGACGAAGACAATTCCTGTAGAATTTGTTTCCATATGAGGCCATCTTGGGGGCATAATCAGCCGAATAGTGTTCTGAATACACAATCTCAGTATTTCGAACACAATTTCGGCCTTCGAGATGCGATCGGATGGGGATGGCCCAAATTTCAAAGATGTTCATATGGACAATACGAAACTCTTTTATGTAGATCACTTCTCCATTTGAGGCCATATTAATTAAGTTACGGACCGTGCCAAAATCTTGTGTCAACAGATATGTGTTTTGCTTGGAGCGTCTTGTATGATTTGAGTCTTTGCTTTTTACTTTACCACAATCATCCTTGATGTACACACCTTTTTGGAGAGACATGCATGAATCATGATTTATTAGAATACTCTATGTGCTTAACTTATATCTTTTGAGCTAGGCAATATTGCTCTAGTGCTTCACTTATATCTTTTTAGAGCATGACAGTGGCTTTATTTTATAGAAATTATTGAACTCTAATGCTTCACTTATATTATTTTGAGAGTATTTTAGAACAACATGGTAATTTTCTTTGGTTATAAAACTAGTCCTAATATGATGGGCATCCAAGATGGATATAATAAAAACTTTCATATAAAGTGCATTGAATACTATGAGAAGTTTGATTCTTTATGATTGTTTTGAGATATGAAGATGGTGATATTAGAGTCATGCTAGTGGAGTAGTTGTGAATTTGAGAGATACTTGTGTTAAAGTTTGTGATTCCTATAGCATTCACGTATGGCGAACCGTTATGTGATGAAGTTGGAGCATGATTTATTTATTGATTGTCTTCCTTATGAGTGGCGGTCGGGGACGAGCGATGGTCTTTTCCTACCAATCTATCCCCCAAGGAGCATGCACATAGTACTTCGTTTCGATAACTAATAGATTTTTGCAATAAGTATGTGAGTTCTTTTTTACTAATGTTGAGTCCATGGATTATACACACTCTCACCCTTCCACCATTGCTAGCCTCTCTAGTGCCATGCAACTTTTTCCGGTACCATACACCCACCATATACCTTCCTCAAAACAACCACCATACCTACCTATTATGGCATTTTCATAGCTTTTACCAAATATATTGCCATGCAACTTTCCACCGTTCCGTTTATTATGACACACTCCATCATTGTCATATTGCTTTACATGATCATGTAGTTGACATCGTATTTGTGGCAAAGCCACCATTCATAATTCTTTCATACATGTTACTCTTGAATCATTGCACATCCCGGTATATGGCTGGAGGCATTCACATAGAGTCATATTTTTTCTAAGTATTGAGTTGTAATTCTTGAGTTGTAAGTAAATAAAAGTGTGATGATCTTAATTATTAGAGCATTGTCCCATGTGAGAAAATGATGATGGGGACTATGATTCCCCCACAAGTCGGGATGAGACTCCGGACAAAAAATAAAAAAGAAAAAGAAAAAGAAGAGGCCATAAAAAAGGAGAAGGCCCAAATTAAAAAATGAGAGAAAAAGAGAGAAGGGGCAATGTTACTATCCTTTTTCCACACTTGTGCTTCAAAGTAGCACCATGATCGTCATGATAGAGAGTCTCCTATTTTGTCACTTTCATATACTAATGGGAATTTTCATTATAGAACTTGGCTTGTATATTCCAATGATGGGCTTCCTCAAAATGCCCTAGGTCTTCATGAGCAAGAGAGTTGGATGCACACCCACTTAGTTTCTTTTTGAGCTTTCGTACACTTATAGCTCTAGTGCATCCATTGCATGCCAATCCTTACTCACTCTCATTGATATCTATTGATGGGCATCTCCATAGCCCGTTGATACACCTAGTTGATGTGAGACTATCTTCTCCCTTTTTGTCTTCTCCACAACCACCATATTCTATTCCACCTTAGTGCTATATCCGTGGCTCACACTAATGTATTGCGTGAAGATTGAAAAAGTTTGAGAACATCAAAAGTATGAAACAATTGCTTGGCTTGTCATCGGGGTTGTGCATGATTTAAATATTTTGTGTGATGAAGATAGAGCGTAGCCAGACTATATAATTTTGTAGGGATAGCTTTTTTTAGCCATGTTATTTTGAGAAGACATGATTGCTTTGTTAGTATGCTTGAAGTATTATTATTTTTATGTCAACATTAAACTTTTGTTTTGAATCTTTTGGATATAATCATTCATGCCACGATAAAGAAAATTACATTAATTGATAAATATGTTAGGTAGCATTCCACATCAAAAATTCTGTTTTTACCATGTACCTACTCGAGGATGAGCTGGAATTAAGCTTGGGGATGCTTGATACGTCTCCAATGTATCTATAATTTTTGATTGTTCCATGCTATTATATTATCTCTTTTGGATGTTTAATAGGAATTTATATGCTATTTTATATCATTTTGGGACTAATCTATTAACCGAGTGCCCAGTGCCAGTTTCTGTTTTTTTTGCCTATTTTAGAGTTTCGCAGAAATGGAATACCAAACCGAGTCCAAACGAAATGAAACTTTCGCGATGATCTTTCTTGGAACAGAAGACTTGGATGAACTCGGAGACGCAACGAGGCGGCCATGAGAGAGGAGGGTGCGCCCTATGGGGTAGGGCGCGCCCCTACCTCGTGGGCCCTCGAGGGTCTCCTGACCTAGCTCCTTCACCTGGGGAGACACGAAACCACTTTTCCACCGCCGCAACCTTCTGTACCCATGAGATCCCATCTAGGGGCCTTTTTCAGTGTCCTGCCGGAGGGGGATTTCAATCACGGGGGGCTTCTTCATCAACACCATTGCCTCTCCGATGATGCGTGAGTAGTTTACCACAGACCTATGGGTCCATAGCTAGTAGCTAGATGTCTACTTCTCTCTCTTTGATTCTCAATACCATGTTCTCCTCGATGTTCTTGGAGACCTATTCGATGTAATATTGTTTTGTGGTGTGTTTGCCGAGATCCGATGAACTGTGGATTTATGATCAGATTATCTATGAATATTATTTGGTTCTTCTCTGAATTCTTATATGCATGATTTGATATCTTTGCAAGTCTCTTCGAATTATCGGTTTAGTTTGGCCTACCAGATTGATCTTTCTTGCAATGGGAGAAGTTCTTAGCTTGGTTCAATCTTGCGGTGTCCTTTTCCAGTGACAGTAGGGGCAGCAAGGCACGTATTGTATTGTTGCCATAGAGGATAAAAAGATGGGGTTTTCATCATATTTCTTGAGTTAATTCCTCTACATCATGTCATCTTACTTAATGCGTTACTCTGTTCTTTATGAACTTAATACTCTAGATGCAGGCAAGAGTCGGTCAATGTGTGGAGTAATAGTAGTAGATGCAGAATCGTTTCAGTCTACTTGACATGGATGTCATGCGTATGTTCATGATCATTGCCTTAGATATCATCATAATTATGCACTCTTCTATCAATTGCTCGGCAGTAATTTGTTAACCCACCATAATATTTGCTATCTTGAGAGAATCCACTAGTGAAACCTATGGCCCCGGGTCTATTTTCCATCATATATGTTCTCATTTACATCTTACTAGTTTCCAATCTACTTATTTGCAATCTTTACTTTCCGATCTATAAACCAAAAATACCAAAAATATTTACTTTACCATTTATCTATCTCTATCAGATATCACTTTTGCAAGTAACCCTGAAGGGATTGACAACCCCTTTGTCGCATTGGGTGCAAGTTGTTGATTGTTTGTGCAGGTATTCGGTGACTTGTGCGTTGTATCCTACTGGATTGATACCTTGGTTCTCAAATTGAGGGAAATACTTACGCTAGTTTGCTGCATCACCCTTTCCCTCTTCAAGGAAAAACCCAACGCAAGCTCAAGAGGTAGCAGTTCACTGAGGGAGTCCTGGATAAGGGGGCATCCGGACAGCCGGACTATATACATCGTCCGGACTAATGAAGCATGAAGATACAAGACTCAAGACTTCGGCCCATGTCCGGATGGGACTCTCCTTGGCGTGGAAGGCAAGCTTGGCGATCCGGATATTGTGTTTCCTTCCTTGTAACCAACTCCATGTAAACCCTAGCTCTTTCTGGTGTCTATATAAACCGGAGAGGATGGTCCTTAGAAGGCCGATCACATTTACAATCATACCATCATATGCTAGCTCTTAGGGTTTAGCCTCTAAGATCTCGTGGTAGATCTACTCTTGTACTACCCATATATTCAATATTAATCAAGCAGGAAGTAGGGTTTTACCTCCATCAAGAGGGCCCGAACCTGGGTAAACATCTGTGTCCCTTGCTTCCTGTACCATCATCCTTGACGCACAGATCGGGACCCCCTACCCGAGATCCGCCAGTTTTGACACCGACATTGGTGCTTTCATTGAGAGTTCCTCTGTGTCCTCGCTGCAAGGCTCGATGGCTCGTCTCGTCATCAAGGACAACATCACCTCGGGGGGAGCTCTGGCTGTAGGCCAAACTCTCTGACTTGGCGGCTTTATCATGGCCGCCCCATCGGCGGTAGCACCGACGATGGCCTCTCGGGTCATCAATCGTAACCTTCGTATCAGTTTAGAACTCGCCAAATAGATAGATCCGATGGAGCAATCCTCCCTTAATGAGCTCTTGGATCGCATCACTGCTCTGGGAGTCGCCACAGACTATGACCGGGTCGGTCTTAAACCCGACCAAAGGGACATTAGATCCCCGCCGGCCACCCATGAGATTGCGGTAGTAGAGGAACCGCACACGGACCGCTCCTCGACTTTGAGGACGAACTATGTCCGGATCACCGAACTCCTTGAGCCGAATACCTGCTCAAGGGAAGACATGAGCCAAGTCCCGGACTTAGAACCAAGCATTGGGACGAAGAGATCGGGCGATACTCCGGATCCCGAGCTTTCAGGCTCGGAACCTCACACGCCCCTGGGTGTTAGGTCGGATCGGAATCCGGATTCAGCCAACAACGCCCACCAGGACATAAACCGTCTCTCCCGCATCAGGCAAGAGCCCCAGTAGACCGTACATCACTACTGGGCCAAATTCCTCCTTGCGTTTAACAAGGTCCAGGACTGCCGCGAGGAGGACGTAGTCTTACTCTTCTGGAAAAACTGCACGGACAAAGGACTCCTTAATGCTATAAGTCACCGTGACATAGTACACTTCACGGATTTGGCAATCACAGTACAGGAGTACTGTGCTATGGAAAGCACCTGGAAAACCCAAATAGAATTTCGGGACAGTACGACTCTCACCAAGATCTTTGTCCGAACTAAACGGGCGAACTCTCGTAAGTCGGCCGACGCTGTCCCCAAGAAGCCAAAACACACCCCAGTGCGGGGAACCATATTGGAAGAATGGCTCAATGGACCATGTAAACTCCACAGCACTCCGGACACGAGACCAACTCATAGCCTTAGAGCATGTTGGATACTCCGGCAGGTTGCAAAAAGTGGCGAGGATTTTCTTGCAAACCATAAAGCGGAACAATATCCCACCAACAAACACAATGAGGTGTTAACAGTCTTCGAGACTTTCGTCTCAAACAATAGGCGCAAGCGAGCTCATCGAAGCTCCGCCGAAATTTGCCATGTGGCAAAGATAAACCCCTGGAACGACACTGCTATAACTTTCAATGCCAGTGACGAACCCCGATCCCAGACTGTCCGGGCACCGGCCGCTATGGTCCTTAGCCCAATTGTGGATGGCTTACGGCTCACTAAAGTACTCATGGATGGCGGAAGCGGATTAAACTTGATCTATGAAGAAACGCTCAACAAGATGGAAATTGATAAAGGACGCATTGAGCAAAGCGGCACCACCTTCAGGGGAATCATCCCTAGCCGGGAAGCACGGTGTGCGGGAAAAATCACACTCGATGTGGTATTCGGCATCCCAGAGAATTACAGGCCTGAAGAAATGACATTCCAAGTGGCTCCTTTCAGCAGCGGATACCATGCCCTTCTAGGGCGGGACCCGTTTGCAAGCTTTCAAGCTATACCCCATCACTTTTACATGAAGCTTAAAATGCCCGGACCCAATGGAATCATCACTCTAGTTAGTGATCCGTATTTCGCACTCCGCGCCGAAAACAAAACCGCAGCACTAGGCTTGGAGGCATTATCCGAAGCCCTAGTAGCAGAAGAATTAACAACACTGCGTGCCACCATGGACAGGGATGACATGATACTCGACAAGCGATCCAAGTCCACCTCCTTTAAACCCGCAGATGAGATAGTCAAATTCCAAGTCCATCCAACGGACCCCACGAAGATAGCTTCCATCGGGACACAGTTGAGCCCCGCTATTGACGCCGCACTATGAGACTTCTTACGTGAGAATTGGGACATTTTCGCCTGGCACCCCTCTGACATGTCGGGCATCCCGCGTGGATTGGCCGAACATAGCCTCAACATACTAAAGGGATACAAACCTTTTAAACAGACCCTAAGGCGATTTTCAGAGCCCAAACGGCAACTCATGGGGGAAGAGCTAGCCAAGCTACTTGAGGCCGGATTCATCAGAGATATCAAGCATCCGGATTGGCTGGCAAACTTGGTAATGGTACCAAAGAAGGACAAATCCTAGCGCCTGTGCATCGACTTCAAAGACCTCAACAAGGCTTGCCCCAAGGATCCCTTTCCCCTCCCTCGCATTGATCAAATCATCGACACCACAGTAGGACATGACTCGCTGTGTTTCCTCGACGCATAATCTAGATACCATCAAATAAAGATGGCAGAGTCCGACCAAGCTGCAACAGCCTTCATAACGCCATATGGCCCCTTCTGCTTCAACACTATGCCTTTCGGGCTTAAGAATGCTGGCGCAACCTATCAACGCATGATTCAAACATGCCTGGAAAAGCAAATCGGCAAAACAGTGGAAGCATACATGGACGACGTACTCATAAAAACAAGACACGTCGAAACCCTAATAGATGACTTGAGGCTTACGTTCGACAACCTCCGAACATACGACATCAAGCTGAATCCGGAAAAATGCGTTTTCGGCGTTCCCTCCGGAAAACTGGTAGACTTCATCGTTTCCAGTAGAGGAATTGAAGCCAATCCGGCAAAAATTCGAGCCTTGTCACAATTGGCTATACCAACAGACCTCAAACACATCCAGAAACTAGCTGGATGTGTGGCTGCGTTGAGCCATTTTATCTCCATGTTAGGAGAAAAGGCGTTACCTCTTTACGGCCTTCTCCGGCGCACCGAACACTTCATGTGAACGGATGCAGCCGCGGCCAGACTCGATGAAATAAAGACCTTATTGGCCAATAATCCAGTCCTAACAGTGCCAAATATCAGCGAACCTATGCTGTTGTACATAGCTGTAACACATCAAGTGGTAAGCGCAGTGCTCGTCGTCGAACGAGAGGGTGACGGATACAAATTCCCGCTCCAAAAGCCGGTTTATTACGTATCCACGGTCCTCACCCCATGCAAATCCCGGAAGCTGCGACACTACTTTCAAGAGTGTTCGATCACATTAGCCTCCGAAGTACCACTCAATGACTTAATAAATAACCACGACGCTACAGGCCGGATTGCTAAATGGGCTATCGAGCTCCTTCCGTTCGACATAATATACAAACCAAGGCGGGCCATCAAGTCACAAGTACTGGCGGACTTTGTCGCCGAATGGACGGAAGTCGAACTCCCTAAAGAGTATGGCGCGTACTCCAACTGGATCATGCACTTCGACGGCTCAAAAATGCTGGCCGGATTGGGAGCAGGTGTAGTCCTGATGTCTCCCACCAGAGACACGGTCCAGTACGTCCTCCAAATATTATACACAGACTCCAACAATGCAGCCCAATATGAGGCTCTGTTGCATGGTCTTCGGATGGCAGTATCTATGGGCATCCAACGCCTGGAGGTGCGCGGGGATTCAAACCTTGCAATATCACAAATAAACAGAGACTTTGATGCCAAGGATCCGAAAATGGCGGCCTACTGTAACGCCGTCCTCAAAATGTCAGCTCGGTTCGAGGGGATCGAATTCCACCTTGTGGCTCGAGAAAACAATCAAGCGGCGGACGTCCGCGCCCGCATCGGTGCTAAACGCGACCCTGTCCCACCTAACATATTTTTGGAAAGGTTGTTCAAGCCATCCGTAGTATGGGAAGGGGAGTCCGGCAGTACTAGCATAGATCCAAACACACCCACGGATTCCAAATCGTCAGACATAATCTGAGGCTCTACCACCGAAATAACATCTTCAGCCCACGAAATCATGGCTGTCATCGCACTGTGGACTGGGCCTTTCTTGGCCTACTAAATAGGTAGGAGCTCCCCGAAGACCAAAGTGAAGCATGCTGCATCGTTCGGCGTTCTAAAGCTTACAAAGTCCATGAAGGGGAACTCTATAAGAAAAGTGCGACCGGAGAGCTCCAAAGGTGCATCTCCGAAGAGGAAGGGCGGCAGCTCTTGGCTGAAATCCATGTTGGACTGGGCGGACACCACGCCGCGGCTCGAGCACTAGCCCGCAAGGCCTTCCGTACAGGGTTCTACTAGCCGACGGCCCGAGCAGACGCACATGACCTTGTCCAACACCGCGTCGGTTGCTAGCTCTTCGCCAATCAGAGTCATATGCCCCCTACCGCTCTCCAAACAATGCCCATAACTTGGCCCTTCGTGGTTTGGGGGCTAGATATGGTTGGACCCCTTAAATGGGGAAGCCACAAGAAAAAATACTTATTGGTCATGGTAGAGATGTTCACCAAATGGATAGAAGCCAAACCAGTTAAAACGGCCGAATCCGGACAAGTAATAGACTTCATATCTGGGGTCGTACACCGATACGGTGTCCCCCACAGCATCAGCACCGATAATGGCTCAAATTTCACAGCCGATGAAGTCAAAGCTTGGTGCGGCAAAATGGGCAAGCTTGGTGCGGCAAAATGGGCATTAAGCTCGACTATGCTTCTGTCTACCATCCTCAAAAAAAATGGCCAGGTCGAACGGGCAAATGGTCTCATCATGAGCGGCATCAAACCCATATTAGTGAGATCCTTGACTGAGTCGGACACTCACTGGGTGGAGGAGCTCGACTCCGTACTCTAGGGGCTGCGGACCACGCCGAATCGTACCACCAGATATACACCTTTTTTATGGTGTACGGCGCGGAAGCAATACTACCCTGCGACATAATACATGCTTCGCCACGCGTATGCATGTACGAAGAGAAGGAAGCCGAGTTAGATCGGTTGGATAACTTGGATGCCCTGGAGGAGGAGCGCGACGTTGCAAAAGCCCGTTCCGCATTCTATCAGCAGCAGGCTTGACGATATCAAAGCAGAGAAGTGCGGGCCAAAACTTACAATATTGGCGAGCTCGTTCTACGCCTACCGGAGAAGAAGAAGGACAAACTCAAACCCAAGTGGGAAGGTCCCTTCATCATTGACAAAGTTCTCACCGGAGGAGCATACCGCTTACGTAATGCATCCGATAACAGACTCGACCCGAACCCATGGAACGCGGCCAAACTCCGGAGATTCTAAGCCTAACACCGAACTCAGCGTTTGTCTCCTTTCCCCTCCCCCTTTTTTATTTTTACGACCCACCCCACTTTTCCTTTCTCGACCCTTTTTCTCTTCACACAAAGTACTTAGTATAGTGCGGACTCCCGGATTACTCCGGCCGCACTATGTGTGTAAGCAATACCTGGGGTTTCCCGTACGGAAGCTAAAATTAACTACTCAAATGGCTTTTTGCCCATCATATATGAGTTTCTTTTCCATATGTTCCTTTTCTTCACCATTATATGCATCGATATGACTTAAGACGTGGCCAAGCTGGGTTGCTTGGCTCTTGTGTTTATGCCCTACGTTCCCGTTAATTCGGCTAGGGCATAAGGGGAGCACCTTTGTGATTGTTACTGCCGGTTCAGCCGGATGTGTATCTCAGACTGGGTGAAGCCGAAAGCTAGTTTCCTTAAGAGAATATTCGGTCAGTGACCAAAAGAAGTATTCGTTTATTACAACGTAAATCCCCAGAAGTCTTGTATCCTGCGCCATCACTCGCAGTTCGGACATGCGCATTGCCGCACGCATAACTAGGGAAAGGAACCCCTAACGGAACTATTCTCCCTGGAAGATGTTTCTTACTATGCATGTAATATAACATAACTAGTTCGGTACTTGTCTGTTCAAGCACTTATGACCCCTATGCCTGGTCTCCACGCATACCCCGGTTTTGTATAACTGAGCGGGTATTCGGACATACCCCGGACTGTAGGATCTGGGGGTTGAAGCGAAAAGGTCCGCCATGACAAATGATTTTAATCCGGCTAGGGGCTAATCACACCCATCTAATTACACAGTCACTTGGACTGACTATATTCCTCCTCTATGCCATCCAACAGGCTATCTAGCTTACAATCCTGTTGAGAATACTTTGTGGCTAAGGCTACCTGGTCATATACCAGAGTTACGGGAATTTCTTTCCCATCTGGCCCCGCCAGTCCTACTTCGGCCATATGGCTCGGGTCCAGCTTTGTGTATCGCGTCTTCACCATTGCCCAAGCTTCTCTTGCACCTTGCCGGCACGTTGATATCTTCCACAGTCGGAAGTGCTACCGGGCTCCTTGAAGCAGGTCCACAATCTCCCACATGCCATTCGGCAGGAGGCTTGATGGCCACAAGGCCTGAGCAATGCCGTGCATCACATGCGGAGCTCGCTCGTGCAACTGTGAAAGTTCTTGTAGTACATCACCTGTAGATGAGGGCATCCCCTCCTTGGGGCGACCCGTTAACATTCCTACAAGCAAAAAAGATTCAACACACTTCCCCGCTGAACTACCATACAGTTCGTCTAGGCACTAACCATAAATGCCGCGTCGAAGCCTTTTATTCTCCTTTACGGAGTCCGCCAGCTGGGCGCGGACGTCCTTTAACTCCACGTCCAGCCGGATATTGGCATCTTGAAGATTGTTCTTCTCCTACCGAACTTGTGTGAGAATGCGCTCGCCAGCCTTTAGCAGCCCTTTGAGATGCGAGTCGTCATGTCTTCCACCCTCAGAATTCACCCCGGGATTATCTGCAGAATTTTCTGTTAGATTTATCATATTAGCCATTTACTAACTGGTGCCTCTTAGTACAATTGAGACAAATGTTACCAGCGGATGCCTTCTGGGATCCCTCTAACTTGGCAACCGCGTCCCTCAGCTGGGCCTTACACCCCTCTAACTCCCGAGCCAATTGTTCATTCTTATCTACAAGAATTTGTGCAGACATTGATCCTTCAAACAGTTGTTCCAACTATTTCAAGTCCCAGGGGCTACTGCTACACATACTTATCAAAATTTCTTACCCGTATATCTTTGGTATACTGGTTCGTCGCCTGGGCAAGCCCGCCTTGTGTAGCTCGGATGTACGCGTATGCCGAATTGAAGGCATTAAAGGCCTCTTCGGAAAAGATGTTGTTCCGAAGCACGGCCCTCTAGCGCCGGTGATTCATGGTGCTCTCCACTTTGGAGTTTGTGGCCAATAACATATCCGCATCCTCTGTCGGAGAACTATCCGGTACTGGCCCCGTACGCGCCTCCGCCCTCGAAGCTAGTTCTGGAACCCGGCTGGAGGAGGCATGATTGGCAGGATCCCCGGATATAGTCCGGTTGCTCCTCTTCCTGCCAAGACACAAAGGGCGCTGTCATATTTCAAATACTATTATCGCAGGACAGGTTATTACTTTACCTCTACAGTGGTGTGTCGACCCTCACCGCCTTTATCTTAAGCCTGTCCGATTTGGACGCCCATGGTTGACGAGGCCCTAGGGGCTCGGCCCCGCGCTCCTACCGTCGTCTCTGCAAGCAACACGATGCCTCAAGGGTATATCATGATACCTGAGGAGAGTCCTCTTCGGAGGATAGGGTTCTTTAGTTAGGCTTACACACGACACAAGGAGCAGTCCGGGATAATCGGCTATAATGGCCACTGAGGCACCATCCCAGCTCGCTTGATGAAATACCCCATTGATGAGCTCCATGGTAATATCCAGATCTTCTTTGAGTCCTGGATCCAGGGCCCTTCCAGGGTCCTCTGGCTGCGGGGAGGGGCTGAAGATTCCTTCTACAACCCTCCTCAGTTCCTGCTCGGAAACATCGATGCAGGTAATCTTAGCAGAAGAATGCTAAAATAAGTAAAACGAGGAAAGGAGTGATGACTCACCCAATCTAGGGGGTTATACATGGAGAATCCGTCCCACGGTTTAATGCGAAGGAACTCCTCCTCTTCCCCTTTGTATAAATCGGACAATAGCCTTGCCAAAGCAGTGGCGGAGTCCGGACCCTTACGCCCGCAGTGGGTGGCGTCGTCTTCCCCGTTGAACTGCCACATGGGCTTCCCCCGATACTAAAGCGGTTGCACTCCCCGTATTATGCATATTGCCATGACCTCGACTATCGTCAGTCCGGATTTGGCCAGTAGCTTTATCCTGCTCATTAGGAAGTGCATTTCCCTCGTGTCCTCTTCTTGAGGGCCCCAAGGGCGCCAGCTTAGGTGTGCCCTCGGTGGGGCATTACTGAACTTGGGGAGACCTGTCCGGATTGGATCTGTAAGGGGAATGTCATCAATGTAAAACCACTCTGAAGGCCAGTTTTCCGGTGCCTTCTTAGGAGTGCCGGACATGTATCTGGTCTCGGCAATGTGCCATACTTCAGCCCTGCCCACTTGACATAGGGATTCTCCCTGGGTGCGGGGGACGAGGCAGAACAGCTTCCTCCACAATCCGATGTGAGGTTCGCAGCCTAAAAATAGCTCGCAAAGGGCGACATACCCTGCTATATGAAGAATGGAGGCAGGGGTGAGGTTGTGCAACTGGAGGCCGTAGAACTCCAGGAGCCCGCGAAGAAACGGGTGGATGGGAAACCCGACGCCCCTTAGCAGATGCGGGATGAGGCATATACGCTCTTCTGGAGATGGATTTGGAGATCCCTTCGCTTGTTCCCCTTCGTCGTAAGTAGCTATTCCAGCTTGGACGGGGACCATGAACGCTGGTGGGATAAACCCTTGGGCCTGTAACTCTATCAAACGGCTATGAGGAACTAAACACTCTCCCCAATCCCCCGGCTTGGAACAAGGAGAGCGAGTAGAAGAGCTGCGACGGCCGACCATGTTGGAATGGTTTTTTGCGGAGCGCTCTGTTGGATGCTAGCTCAGGGAGGGAGAGTGGGGTTTGGATATGAGAATCCCGGTCCCTTCAAATAGACATGGCCTCCAGGTATACCAGCTTCCATATTTCTATGGAGTTGGGGCTCAAAACCAATTTGGACTGCCCGAGCAAACGTTGAACCAGCGCTCTTCAACCCAAAGGCATCCGTACAAAACAGTACGTACCACATGGGGTGATGAACGTGGTTTTCTCTTCATCTTCCTTTGCCATGACGATCTGATGATACCCTGAATAAGCATCAAGGAACGACAACAGGTCGCGCCCAGTTGTGGAGTCCACCATTTGATTGATACGTGGCAATGGGAAAGGATCTTTAGGACAGGCTTTATTGATATCAGTATAGTTGATACATAGCCTCCACTTCCCATTTGCCTTACGTACTACGACCGGATTAGCCAACCACATCAGGTGGAGAAATCCCTTGACCAAACCTGCTGCCTCAAACTTCCTGATCTCCTCGACGATAAACTCTTGTCACTCCAAATCTTGCTTTCTGACCTTATACTTGACGTGTCATGCATGAGGGCAGACAACAAGATGTTGCTCAATCACCTCCCTGGGAATGCCGGGGATGTCGGATGCTTGCCATGCAAACACGTCGACATTCGCCGCAGGAAGGCAACGAGCGCACATTCCTATTTACTGTCAAGGGTGGAGCTTATGGCGAAAGCTCCGCCTGTGCCGTCCTCCTTGACGAACACCCTCTTGGTCTCCGGCGGGGCCGCCTTGGACTTTTTGCTCTTACCATTAGAGTTCTCTGGTATGTCTCCGGCAGAAACACAGTGCTCCAAGGAGGCGTGTTTGCCGGAGAAGGTACAGGATCCCTTGTCTGAGTCACGAGTCTTGTTGGTGCCGAAGCCTTACTGGTCCTCTTCTCCGTGGCAGGAGCAGGTGCCTTGGCGGCAGATGCTGCAACTGCCTCTCGATAGAGCTGATCGGCGCAGATGAGTGCGTCCTTCCTATCGTAGCCGACAGTGATGATGCTCATTGGGCTAAGAATCTTCAACTTGTTGTAGGCGTAGTGCGACGCCGCCATGAACTTGGCCAGCGCAGGCAGCCAAGGATCCTGTTGTACGGCAACGGGATCTCAGCGACATGGAAAATGATCCTCTCTATCCTTTACTAGAGGACGCCACTAAATTTAACTGGTAGCATGACCTTTCCCTTGGGAAGACTTCTCCCCGGATTGATCCCTTGGAATGTGCTTGTCTCTTCGAGGTCCTCATCGGGGATATGGAGCCTCTTGACCACGTTGGGTGAGATCAAATTAAGGCCAGCCCCACCGTCAACCAAAATCTTCGTCACCTTGAGGTTGCATATTGTTAGGGATACCAACAATGGAAAACACCCGACCGCAGTGATGCAATTAGGGTGATCCTTGGCGTCAAAGACGATAGGCATGTGGGACCACCTCAACGGCTTCTAGGCATTGACCATTGGTTCTATTGCATTAATCTCACGCGCCCACTGTTTTAGTTGGCGGTGAGAAGAATGCAGCGAAGCACCTCCGTCGACACAAATGGCTTCTGTTGCCTTCTGGAACTCATGCTCGGTGGATTCATCGTCATCATCACAATCGTCATCCTCCTCTTTCTTGTCGTGGTCTTGGGCAGGCCTCTCTTGCTGCTTCTCCTTGTTGCTGCATCCTCCTTGGCCGCCGCGCTTCTTGCTGGACCCTTCAGCGCCTCCTTGGCCCTTCTCCTTGTCTTGACTTTTGTACTCAGCCCTTTGCTTCTCCATTAGCAGCTCCACTTGGCGGCAGTTCTGGAGGTCGTGGCCCTTGGTACAGTGAATCTTGTAGTACTGCTTGTCGGAGCCCTCTGAGGGAGTCCTGGATTAGGGGGTGTCTGGATAGCTGAACTATCACCTTTGGCCGGACCCTTGGACTATGATGATACAAGATTGAAGACTTTGTCCCGTGTCCGGATGGGACTTTCCTTGGCGTGGAAGGCAAGCTTGGCGATACGGATATGCAGATCTCCTACCATTGTAACCGACTCTGTGTAACCCTAACCCTCTTCGGTGCCTATATAAACCAGAGGGTTTTAGTCCGTAGGACGAACAACAATCATACCATAGGCTAGCTTCTAGGGTTTAGCCTCTCCGATCTCGTGGTAGATCTACTCTTGTACTACCCATATCATCAATATTAATCAAGTAGGAGTAGGGTTTTACCTCCATCGACAGGGCCCGAACCTGGGTAAAAACATCGTGTCCCTTGTGTCCTGTTACCATCCGCCTAGGCGCACAGTTCCGGACCCGCTACCCGAGATCTGCCGGTTTTGACACCGACATTGGTGCTTTCATTGAGAGTTCCTCTGTGTCGTCATCTTTAGGCCCGATGGCTCCTCCGATCATCAACAACGATGCGGTCCAGAGTGAGACTTTTCTCCCCAGATAGATCTTCGTATTCGGTGGCTTTGCACTGCGGGCCAATTCGCTTGGCCATCTGGAGCAGATTGAAAGCTATGCCCCTGGCCATCAGGTCAGATTTGGAAGTTTGAACTACACGGCTGACGTCCGCGGAGACTCGATCTTTGACGGGTTCGAGCCACAGCCAAGCGCGCCGCACTGTTACGATGGGCATGATCTAGCTCTGCCGCCGAACAGTGCCCTGGAGGCCGCACCAGTGTCCGCTCCGACCCTTAGCTCGGAGCCGACTGCACCGATCGAGGACGGGTGGCTCGACACCGCCTCGAGGGCTGCAATCTCTATGGTGATTGAGCCAAACACCATCCCTGTCCTTTGCAAGGCTCGTAACTCCAAGGTGCCGGACTCCTCTGCGGACTCCGAACCTTCCGCGCCCCTGCCAATCGAATCCGATTGGGCTCCAATCATGGAGTTCACCGCCACGGACATCTTTCAGCACTCGCCCTTTGGCGACATCATGAATTCACTAAAGTCTCTCTCTTTATCAGGAGAGCCCAGGCCAGACTATGGTCAGGAAGGTTGGGATGCGGACAACGAAGAAATTCAAAGCCCACCCACCACCCACTTCGTAGCCACTATCGATGATTTAACCGACATGCTCGACTTCGACTCCGAATACATCAACGGTATGGACGACGATGCAGGACACGACCAAGAACCAGCGCCTACAGGGCACTGGAAGGCCACCTCGTCATACGACATTTACATGGTGGACATCCCAAAAGATGGGAATGGTGATGGAACAATGGAGGATGACCCCTCCAAGAAACAGCCTAAGCGCTGGCGTCAGCGGCGCCGCTTTAAATGCCGCCACAGCAAAAATGGTGATTCCAGCACAGGAGACAATAACACCCCGGAAAGTGCCGAACACAACCCCCTCCAGCAGGATTCAGCACAGGAGGATGGAGAAGCCAGCCCTCATGAGAGAGCGGCAGACAGAGAGGTAGAGGACGATAATTACATGCCTCCCTTCGAAGACGAGGCAAGCCTCGACGACGACGAATTTGTCGTGCCCGAGGATCCCATCGAACAGGAGCGTTTCAAACACAAGCTTATGGCCACGGCAAGCAACCTCAAGAAAAAGCAACAACAACTTAGAGCTGATCAAGGTTTGCTAGCTGACAGATGGACTGAAGTCCTTGCGGCCGAAGAGTACGAACTTAAAGGCTCCTCCTAGAGCTACCCAAAACGCAGGCTGCTACCCCGATTAGAGGAGGAAGCACCCAAACCTACATCACCAGTGCATGATGCGGCCGACCGGCCACCTCGTGGCCGTGACAGGGAGGCCTCTCGGCCCTCCACTCAAGCCGCACCCCCGCGCCGCTAAGAAAATACCAAGGCACGGGGAAGTGCGCCAGACCTGCGAGATATATTGGAGGACAAGGCAAGGCAGACAAGATCAATCTACGGATCACGTGGGCGCCTCACTACACGTGACGACAGCCGTCACGCCGGATACAGCAAATCCGGCCAGGCCGAACACAGCAGAAAAAACCCATTTGAGCTACGCCATGATATAGCCCAATACAGAGGCACCGCACACCCACTATGCTTCACAGACGAGGTGATGCATCATCAAATCCCTGAGGGTTTCAAAACCCATAAACATTGAATCATACGATGGCACAACAGATCCTGGGGTCTGGATCAAGGACTATCTCCTTCATATCCACATGGCCCACGGTGATGATCTACACACCATCAAATACCTCCCACTCAAGCTTAAAGGACCAGCTCGGCATTGGCTTAACAACTTGCCAGCGGAGTCAATTGGTTGTTGGGAAGACCTGGAAGCCACATTCCTCGACAACTTCTAGGGAACTTATGTGCGACCACCAAACGTCGATGACCTAAGCCACATAATTCAGCAGCCAGAGGAATCAGCCAGACAATTCTGGACACGGTTCCTAACGAAGAAAAATCAAATCATCGACTGTCCGGATGCAGAGGCCCTTGCAGCCTTCAAACATAACATCCGTGAAGAGTGGCTTGCCCGACACCTAGGACAGGAAAAGCCGAAATCCATGGCAGCCCTCACAACACTCATGACCCGCTTTTGCGCGGGAGAAGACAGCTGGCTAGCTCGTAGTAACAACATGACCAAGAGCCCTGGTAATTCGGATACCAAGGACAGCAGTGGCAGGTCGCGTCGCAACAAGCACAAGCGCCGCATCAATGGCGATAATGCTGAAGATACAACAGTCAATGCCGGATTCAGAGGCTCTAAACCTGGTCAGCAGAAAAAGCCATTCAAAAGAAATACTCCAGGCCCGTCCAATTTGGACCGAATACTCGATCGCTCGTGCCAGATACACGGCACCCCCGAAAAACCAGCCAACCACACCAACAGGGATTGTTGGGTGTTCAAGCAGGAAGGCAAGTTAAATGCCGACAACAATGACAAGGGGCTGCATAGCGACAACGAGGAGGAGCCCCGACCGCCAAACAATAGAGGACAGAAGGGCTTCCCCCTACAAGTGCGGACAGTGAACATGATATACGCAACCCACATACCCAAAAGGGAGCGGAAGCATGCACTAAGGGACGTATATGCGATGGAGCCAGTCGCCCCAAAGTTTAACCCGTGGTCCTCTTGCCCGATCACTTTTGATCGCAGGGACCACCCCACTAGCATCCATCATGGCGGATTCGCCGCATTGGTTCTAGACCCAATAGTTGACGGATTTCACCTCACTAGAGTCTTGATGGATGGCGGCAGCAGCCTAAACCTACTTTATCAGGATACAGTGCGCAAAATGGGCATAGACCCATCATGGATTAAACCCACAAAGACAACCTTTAAAGGCGTCATACCAGGTGTAGAGGCCAACTGTACAGGCTCAGTTACACTTGAAGTGGTCTTCGGATCCCCGGATAACTTCCGAAGCGAGGATTTAATCTTCGACATAGTCCCGTTCCGCAGCGGCTATCATGCACTGCTCGGATGAACCGCATTTGCAAAGTTCAATGCGGTGCCGGACTACGCATACCTCAAGCTCACGATGTCAGGCCCTCGAGGAGTCATTACGGTCAATGGAAACACCGAACGCTCTCTCTGAACGGAGGAGCATACGGCCACCCTCGCGGCGGAAATACAAAGCAGCCTCTCAAGGCAACTCTCAAGTCCGGCTATTGAACATCCGGACACCGTCAAGCGCGCCTGGAGTAACCTATAACAAGACCGCCTGGCACGTCCCGAGCACGTGTAGCAATGCGGCCCCAACACCAGCCCTCACCAAATTGCGAAACCAGTACTACACGTACATAA
This sequence comes from Triticum timopheevii, assembly GCA_963921465.1. NCBI lineage: Eukaryota > Viridiplantae > Streptophyta > Magnoliopsida > Poales > Poaceae > Triticum > Triticum timopheevii. The sequence goes on along the minus strand of OY997268.1, from coordinate 619,673,043 downwards.
TTACGCTCTGGAAATACCATGGGCATAGGGGGAGGGGCACGACCACGGCAGGCCCAGAATGCGGCTCAACCGCACCAGGGGCTCCCAATTGTGTCATTCTTTTTTTTCTTCTCTTACTTTCAGTACTCCTTTCTTAAGAAGCCCTGTTCGGCAGTAGAATCGTCGAATGCACGATGCAATAGCCAGGGAAGCAGAAAGCTACGTCGAGTGTCCAGGTCGTCTCTATAACAAGCAATATACCTATTTTACATATCATCCCGCAGCTCGCTTCTAGAGGGGGACATGTCAAATAGTCCCGTCCCTTGCTTATCGCACTATTTGTATCGTTCTGCTTTTACCGCAGCCTTTTTGAATAAACAATGCATAGCTTTTGCCTATTATTGCACTCCTTTTTTTATTTATATATGTTCACTTATGACACGTTGCATCCGTACGCTTTGGTAAGGCCAAATACACCAGGGGCTTAAGTACCCCAAAAAATGGTGTGATAAGTCCGAACACTTTCACAAGTGCGGCACCCTGAACTTATAGCATTATATGCATCGGCTCCGAATCATGTCTTGGGTCAATAGTTGGGTTTGGCCGGCTCCCATGTTTTGGTACCTTACGTTCCGTTATATCAGCTAAGGTAGCGCTGGGAGAACCACTGCGATTGTGCCCCAGTTGAGCTGGGTTGAGCACCTCAGTGGAGAAAGCTAAAATTGACCATCATGATAGGGTGAGAGCCGGTCGCTGTTCGAGAGGTTTTCGAGTCCCTAAAGACTTATGCTGCTTAGAGCGAGGAGTCGGCTTTGTCCGGCCCAGGCGTGGATAGCGCCCCGAATTCGGTCTTCCGAATACTAGGGGCTTCGCCGAAATTTAAAATTATAGAATTCTATGGCTAAGTGAGAGTGTTCAAGCATTATAGTCCGGTTGCCTTGTTCGTTGCATTGAGCGCCTCCCTTGAAGGACCCAGCACTCGTGGCATGGGGGCAGAAGCCGACGACTCGCCATCTCTCAAATTTAGTAAACGGCCGCATAGAAGGTAATATTTTAAATTCACAAGCGTTGCTGAGCGCATATGAACAAGTTTTCAAGCATACAGGATAACAAGTGCGAGTTTACTCAAAAATTACATCTTTGGAGCATTCACCCGCTATAAGGCGGGCACCCTTCAGGACGCCCTCATAATACATTTCGGGCTTGCGATACTCCCTGCCCGGCGGTGGAGCGTCCGTCACAAGCTTCTCAGCGTCCATCTTGCCCAGTGTACTTTAGCACGGGCAAGGGCCCTACGGGCACCTTCGATACAGACGGAGCGCTTGACGACTTCAATCCACGGACATGCGTCCACCAGCTTCCTCACCAGCCCGAAGTAGCTCCCAGGCATGGCTTCCTCAGGCCACAGCCGAACTATGAGGCCCTTCATGGCCTGTTCGGCCACCTTGTGGAGCTCGACTAGTTGCTTCAGCTGGTCGCTCAAGGGCATCGGGTGTCCGGCCTCAGCATACTGAGACCAGAACACCTTCTCCGTCAAGCTCCCCTCCTCGGCTTGGTAGAATGCGGCAGCGTCGGACACACTGCGGGGCAGATCTGCGAATGCTCCTGGAGAGCTCCGGATTCGGGTAAGTAACAAATAATTCACTTTCACGTGCTTGCTCTGCATGGAGAATGCCTTACCCGCTGCTATCTTCTTCATTGCCTCAATTTCCTGGAGGGCTTTTTGGGCTTTGGCCTTAGTGGCTTTGGAGCTCTCAAGAGCCGAGGCAAGCTCGGACTCTCGAGTCTTTGAGTCACGCTCCAAACTCTCGTGTTTTTCCACGAGAGCCTGGAGCTCTTGCCGCACCTCTGCCACCCGCGCCTCCTGCTTCTCTCGCTCGATGCGCTCCGCGGCTGCATTGCTTTCGGCCTTGGACACCGCTTCGTTCAGGGTCACCACCTCGTTCGTGGCCCCCGCAATTCTCACGTTATTCCTGCTATTTTTTGCAACCACATCTTTTATATACTTCCATAAGGTATTACTTACCTTCCTTGTCCTCGAGCTGCTTTTTGGCAAGGCCGAGCTCGTTCTCGGACCGCTCAAGGCTCTGCTTCAATGCATTGACCTCTGCAGTCAGTGCGGCAGAGGTCAGCAACGCAGCCTGCATTCCCCATATTGACATACTAATGTTAGACTCCTGCATACATCTTTTTAGATCCTCAGTTTGGCTTTTCTTTCCGAACACCAAACTGAGCATCAGGGGCTACTGTCTATGCGGTAATTTTTTACATATCTTAAATACATACCTCAACGCCTGTTAGAAGGCTGGCACAGGCTTCAGTCAACCCGCTCTTGGCGGACTGAACTTTCTGGATCACCACACTCATAACAGTGCGGTGCTCCTCGTCGATGGAGGCGCCGTTAAGCACCTCCAGCAAATTATCCGGTGCCTCCGGTTGGACGGAGGTCACCGGTGCCGCAGTCTCGCCCTTATTACGAAGGGGCCGCCTGCCGGACTCCGGAACCACTGAAGGTTCCGGTATGGAGTCCGGCCCAGGGCCGGACTTAGAGCCCTTTGGGGTTTGATCCCCCTTGCGCCTGGAGTCCGGGAGGTTGCCTTGCGGTGCCTCCTGGGCCTCCTCCTCCTGGCTGGGCCCCTTTTGGGATCCCACCTCGGCGTCATCCGCAGCGCGAGGAGAGGAGGCAGCCGGAAGTGAAGTACTATTCACGTCCGACGAAGCCAGGGAGCCGCTCATTGAAGCGTCGAGCTCGTCCTTGGGTGGGCTGCAGGGTTATATTCGGCGTTAAAAGATTCTATACGACAAACGAAACGCCATGAGTTATTCTGGTCTCCGAACACTTACGATATCGCCAGGGGCTTAGGCCTCGGCGGCCATTCCTCTTCGCCGTCATCGACGTTGGTGGAGTAGTCTGGGAGAAGGGTCCTTCCCTTCTTGGACCCTCCGGCCTCCCAAGTTGGGGCGGCCTTCCTTTTCTTCTCTCCCCCCGCTGGGGGAGAGGCCTCTTTTTCCTCCTCCTCGTCTTCGCGGGAGGAGTCCGCCTCGGAGTCATCAGACGATGAGTCCGACAACACCTGGCGCCGAGAACTCTTTCGAGTTCCCGTGGCCTTCTCGTTGGCCTTCTTCTCCGGCACCACGTGAGGCGCCGGAACCAGCAGCCCCGTCAATTGGGCATTCGCTGGGTCTTCTTGCAGGGGAGCCGGGCAGTTAACCTGCCCGGACTTCTTCTGCTAGGCCTGTCAAAGGTAAGGGAGTTTAGATCCCGCATAGAGTCAAACTATGAAAAATAAGTGTCCTGTAAGGGTAAACTAGCTTACCTCGCTGGCTTGACGCCGCGAGCTGAATCCGCGATCTTCAGTAGCGGATGTGGGAGCCTCGGCGCCCTTGAACAACACCTTCCAGGCATCTTCGTACATAGTGTCGAAGAGCCTGCTCAGGGTTTGGTGGTGTGCCGGATCAAACTCCCACAAATTGAAGGCCCGTTGTTGGCACGGGAGGATCCGGCGGATGAGCATGACCTGGACTATGTTGACGAGCTTGGGCTTCTTGTTCACACGGTTTTGGACGCAGGTTTGGAGTCCGGTCAGCTCTTCTGAATTACCCCATGTCAGGCCCTTCTCTTTCTAGGAGGTAAGCCGTGTGGGGATGCCAGATCGGAATTCGGGGGCCGCTGCCCATTCAGGGTCACGCGGCTCGGTGATGTAGAACCACCCCAATTGCCACCCTTTGATGGTTTCCACAAAGGAGCCCTCGAGCCATATAACGTTGGGCATCTTGCCCACCATGGCGCCTCCGCACTCCGCTTGCTGGCTGCCCACCACCTTCGGCTTGACATTGAAGGTCTTTAGCCATAAGCCAAAGTGGGGCTTGATGCGGAGGAAGGCCTCGCACACGACGATAAACGCCGAGATGTTGAGGATGAAGTTTGGGGCCAGATCGTGGAAATCCAGGCCGTAGTAGAACATGAGCCCCCGGACAAATGGGTGGAGTGGGAAGCCATTCCGCGGAGGAAATGGGGGAGGAACACAACCCTCTCATGTGGCCTGGAGGTGGGGACGAGCTGCCCCTCGTCTGGAAGCCGGTGCGCAATGTCGTTGTGCAGGTATCCGGCTTTCCTCAACTTTTTGATGTGCCCCTCCGTGACGGAGGAGGCCATCCACTTGCCTCCTGCTCCTGACATGGCCGGTGAAGGTTGAGGCGGGATGTATGGACTTGGGTGCTGGAGCTCGAGTGCACGGAAATAGATGAGCAAAGGAGGAAGAAGGCATGTGTGAAAATGGGGATCCTTATCCCCTTATATGGACGGACGAAGCTATGCGTCCTCACCAGCCTGGTAAAACTCGCTTATCTCCCAAGCGCCGTAACTGATGGTGCGGTTGGGTTACCCACACCCGTATTGATGAGAATCCCGGAATAAGGGGACACGATCTCTGCTTCGACAAGACGTGCCAAGGAAACCGCCTCGCTAAACGCGCTGAGGTGGGACAGTAAAAACGATTCGAATAAAGGCTTGGCCGTGGTGTGATGTCACACCATGGAATACGTCAGCAGATTGAGTTTGTGTAAATATTGTTCTCTCTACGGTGGCATGTGGAACTTATTTTGCAGAGCCGGACACTATCCTTGTGTTCAAAATCTTCTATGAAGTATTCGAAAGAGGAACCTGCCTTGCAATACCGAAGACAATATGCGCGCCAGACTCGTCATTATTGAAGCCTGGTTCAGGGGCTACTGAGGGAGTCCTGGATTAGGGGGTGTCCGGATAGCTGAACTATCACCTTTGGCCGGACTCCTGGACTATGAAGATACAAGATTGAAGACTTCGTCCCGTGTCCGGATGGGACTTTCCTTGGCATGGAAGGCAAGCTTGGTGATACGGATATGCAGATCTCCTACCATTGTAACCGACTCTGTGTAACCCTAACCCTCTTCGGTGCCTATATAAACCGGAGGGTTTTAGTCCGTAGGACGAACAACAATCATACCATAGGCTAGCTTTTAGGGTTTAGCCTCTTTGATCTCGTGGTAGATCTACTCTTGTACTACCCGTATCATCAATATTAATCAAGCAGGAGTAGGGTTTTACCTCCATCGAGAGGGCCCAAACCTGGGTAAAAACATCGTGTCCCTTGTCTCGTAGATGCACAGTTCGGGACCCCCTACCCGAGATCCGCCGGTTTTGACACCGACACCCTCTGACTTGCCGGTAGCCGCCAAGGCCCGACATGCATCGCACCCAGCAACATCCTTGCCGGGGTCGTCGACCTTGGCCTTCTTGGCGGTGTCGGGGTCGCTATATTCCTCAACGGCAAGCACGGTCTTGCCCTTGCGCTTCTTGTTACACCGCAGGCCCTTCTTCGCTGGGGCAACAAAGTCTTCGTCTTTTGAGTCACTCCCCATGTCGGTGTCTTCACCGGTGTATTTCATTCCCTCCTCTGCTCGGGCACATCTGACAGCCAGAACCTACAACTCGACATCATCCGCGACCTTGTTCATGGCCAACTCTTCATGTATCATTCGATTGCGCATGTTTTGGTGGAACACGCTGATGACGGCGGCAGGATGAACATCGGGGATGTTGTACTGTACACGGCTAAACCTTTGTATGTACTTGCACAAGGATTCGCCGTCCCTCTAAGGGATCACGTGTAGGTCGCTTGCCTTCCTAGGAGCTATGTGGTGGCCTGTGAAGGCACCAACAAACTCATGGCACAGGTCGGACCAAGAGGCAATGGAATCTATCGGCAGATGCATCAACCATGACCTGACGTTGGGCTTAAGTGCCAATCGGAAATAGTTGGCAAGTATCTTGTCGTCCCGTGCTCCGACAGCTTCCATCAAAATGGTGTAAACGCTAGAGAACTCAGACGGGTGAGTCTTGCCGTCGTACTTCTCCGGGACCTCCGATTTGAACATGCGGGTGTTGGGCCACTTGAACTTCCGTAGCTCACGGGCGAATGCTGGACAAGTGATTGCATATGGCAAATCACTAGCATCCCCCAGCGCAGGCCTATACTCAGCGGGCCCAGCATGCCTATCGGACTAGTGACGTGCTTCCTGTCGCCGCTTGATGGTAGTCCGGGCGTCCTCCTTGAGGCGCTCTCGAAGAACTTGGCGTTGGTCACGGTGCATCCGTGTGTCTGACGATGCCGTGGACACGTTGTCCCGGGCTTCGCCCCAACGGGCCGACCGTGGCGGAGGGGAGTGCAGCGTGCACTACAAAGAAAAAACATCCATGACATTTTGGGCGGAACGAAATTTTTTCTGTCATACTTATGACACTTCTATGACGATAATTGGGACAAAACCCGGTATCATCATAGATGTGGTGAGCTCCTACTTCTATGACAAAAAATCATGAAAGAAAATGGGATTTTTGTCCTGGGCGGGCCGGAGACACAGCTGCATGACATTCTTTGGGCCGTCCATGATGGAAAAACCATGGTAGAAGCGAGGGCGAGGAAAATTTCGGGGAGTTCTCGGTTATGGTGGGTGGTCGGGGGCCGAGCGATGCGCGTTTCTCTCATACATGTACGCGTGTGGGTGCGAGGCGTTGGGCTCTAACTGAACCCGAGCGAGGCGTTCGCCTAACTGAACCCGAGGGATTGCACTATAGGCTACGCGTTACTGAACCCGAGCAATCGAGCGATTCCTTCGCTATTGCTGCTAACTGAAACCAATCGATGCTGCTACTGGATGAACAGTTAGCATTGCTGGGGGGGGGGGGTTGGATGAACAGTGAGCGTTGCTGGGGGGGGGGGGGTTTGGATGAACAGTTCCCAGTGGGGTGGATGAACAGGACCCCGTGGTGTTGCCTCTGGATGAACATGACCCCGATCAATCGAGCCAGTTGGGGCTGGATGAACAGGAAAACATGGAGGGTTTGATGAACAGGACGACCCCATGGAGGGCTGGTTGAACAGTAGCCGGTGGAGGGCTAGATGAACAGTAGCCCGTGGAGGGGTGGTTGAAGAGGAGCCCGTGGAGAGGGCTGGTTGAACAGTAGTCGGTGGAGTAGCGCGCGGTGGAGGCTGGATGAACAGGAGCCCGTGGATGAGCAGTCATAGGTGGAGGCCGGAGGAGGTCGACGGTGGATGAACAGTAGCCCGTGGAGGCTGGAGAAGGTCAACGGTGGAGATGAACAGTATCCCGTGGAGTCCCGTTTTGCGGTACGCCACACCCCTCCTGATGAATAGAACCCCCGTTTCGACCATAGCACTCCAACACAAGTCCGTTTCTTCCGTTTTGTGGTACGCCACACCCCTCCTGATCAACAGGACCCCGTTTGGACCATAGGAGGTCCAACAGAAGTCCGTTTACTTTGTTTTGCAGTAAGCTAGACCCCTCCCGATGAACAGGATCCCGTTTCGACCGTGGCCGGTCGAACATAAGGCTGTTTCCTCTGTTGTGTGGTAGGCCAAGCCTCGTTTCCATCGGCTGTTCCATCCAAGCCCTCCCAATGAACACGATGTCATTCCGACCCAGCCGGTTGGCTCCCCATGAACACGATGACGACGATGTTTCTTCGTTCTGACCCTGCCATGTACACCAGCCCTGGCCGTACGTATGCGCGAGTAGGCGTTCGAGAATCCGCCCGTATGTATGTACGTGGCTGTATTTTCTTTCTTGCACACTGGCCGTTGTACGTACGTGTACATGCTACGTGCACGATTCTACTATGACACGTGCGCGCCTCTACATCGACTAGTATGTACGTACACGTCCGTGACCAGAATGACAACGCTACGTACGCTTCGACCAGGTGGGTCCCGACTGTCAGGCACTTCCTTGCATGCGAAGATGTAGCTGGTGGGTCCCAGTAGTCAAGGGGCGAATCGGTTTTTTTGCTTGTAATATGGACGCACTTCCTTGCGTTCGAAGATGTAGCTGGTGGGTCCTAGTAGTCAGGGGGTGTCGGTGTCAAAACCGGCATATCTTGGGTAGGGGGTCCCGAACTGTGCGTCTAGGCGGATGGTAACAGGAGACAAGGGACACGATGTTTTACCCAGGTTCGGGCCCTCTTGATGGAGGTAAAACCCTACGTCCTGCTTGATTGATATTGATGATGTGGGTATTACAAGAGTAGATCTACCACGAGATCAAGGAGGCTAAACCCTAGAAGCTAGCCTATGGTATGATTGTTGTAATTGTCATTGTCCTACGGACTAAAGCCATCCGGTTTATATAGACACCGGAGAGGGCTAGGGTTACATAGAGTCGGTTACAATGGTAGGAGATCTACATATCCATATTGCTAAGCTTGCCTTCCATGCCAAGGAAAGTCCCATCCGGACATGGGACGGAGTCTTCAATCTTGTATCTTCATAGTCTTGGAGTCCGGCCGATGATGATAGTTCGGCTATCCGGACACCCCCTAGTCCAGGACTCCCTCAGTAGCCCCTAAACCAGGCTTCAATGATGACGAGTCTGGCGCGCATATTGTCTTCGGCATTGTGTCACAACCGGTTTTCCAATAAAAATATTTATTGAGAAATCAATCTTTTGAGTCCAGTATGAGAGAAATCCTCCTCACTGGTAGACAAATTCTTGATACAATAAGCCAGTAGCATAAAATATATTACAGGGTCGAACTACGGTTGCTCAACCAAATTATTACAAGCACGCCAATAATTATACATAATGGCGGACATGACACAGTGGTGTGGAGGCATACTACTGACTCGAGGATAGGACGGTGGTGGAAAAACGCAGCAGGGAGAGAGATACAAGACTCTAAAACTGTCATCTCATCGAGCATCGAGGTGAGGCTCGATGAATTTATTTGGTAGCGGAAGCGGATATAATACAGTGACCAAATCCAAGGTCGCACGAGACTGACTGGGACTCCTCTAGGCGTCGGACTCGCTATCAAATTCTTCATCCATGAGATCGCCTTCGTCAGCATCTGGCCAAATCAACAAGCCAGTGAGTACTTTGAAAGTACTCGCAAGACAGTTCGGACATAAGATATAACAAATGCATGCATGAATGCGTCATGATTAAGTCACCAATGTACATTCAAAAATTTGCATAACGAGGTAAGTAAAAAGGGAAACGGCGGTAGTCCGCCTAAAATCCAAACAAAACATAAATGAAGACCGATCGGGTGTCTGAAGCGACGCCTCGAAAGGTGAACGAATAAATATACGGAAATGATGCCACAGTCGAGCGTCTTAGAAACACCACATAAAGGGCTTTAAAAGAAATGCCACAGTCGGACGTCGGGGCGACATCACAGAAAGGGCTTTAAAAGAAATGCCACAGTCGGGCGTCTTAGCGACACCACATAAAGGGCTTTAAAAGAAATGCCACAGTCGGACGTCTGAGCGACATCACAGAAAGGGCTTTTATTCACAAGTAAATAATACTCATAATAAACATTCAATTCATGAAAATAAATGGGTTAGTCCATCCACAGAAATGATTATTTAACCGGACTTAGCACTCATGCGATTCACCGGAGTCTCTGTCATCAAAACTGACATTTGGTCAGGATAAGATAATATCGAGCTTGGACATGGAATAGATGATTCGAAGGAATATATGACTCTGCAGAGTTTGTACAAAATTTTTCCCACAGCCAACGGATTTCCGTAGTCATGAAGGACTAGTTCCGTTTACGGTTTTTCGGTAGGAAACACAGCTAACCAGTACACACCCATCCTACCTCTCGATGCTAGGAATCACCCTAGACATCGTCCAAGAAAAACTTTTGAGACGGGGAGATCACAATCTCGAATAGCATGGGATCAAATTTATATACGCGCGCTCTAAGGGGTGCCCCCCTCTCGGTCCCAACCGGAAACACCCATGCCCCATGACCGGATGACTGGCTTTAATCCAGGGCCATGGAACCATCATCACGGCCTCTCCTTTTTGGTGTGTACCAGGAAAGCGGTTTACAACTTACTAAGCCATATTCCTTGCGGAAAACATGTGGTAGTACAAGGAAGGAAGAATGGAAAGAACTGGAATGATACGAGTTGACATTGAAGTCACATAGTCTGGCATAAGCCTGGCATGCTACAACACTGCCATCTTACCCATCCTCATGCCAACACATGGCCATGCATACTCACATCCATCCACTCATGGATTTTCGAAACTCACTTGCCTCATCGTCTCAGGTAACATGACATTCGTCGGTATGTTCATCAACATGCCATGAACCACTTAATGCAAACATGCCAAAACAATCATCATATCAAAAGTTCACACATGCTTTCCTGGTTCGGAGTAGTCGGAGCCTAGCTCGGTGAAATTTGCGGTCCCGTCACCTACTTCGGTATCTACGGTATAAAGAAAATATACGTGCTATCGTGAATACCATGAGGTGCACAAAAATTATAACAAATATTTTTCAAATAAATCTGATAAAAAACTAGACAAAAAACTGAAGAGAACAGAAGAAGAATCAATCAAAAATACTATTCTGATTAAAAGTTATAAAGATTTTTGTCCAGGGACTCATCTGTAATGAAACAGAAAGTTTCCAGGGGCTAGCTTATAAAAACAGAAAATGTTCCAGTCTTGAATACGCCAGCCCAGAGGGGAAAGCGTATTTTGCCCGAAGGCGATTTCAGAAAACGATTCGTTTAAAAGGATCTGAGAGGCTGACGGGCGGGTCCCACTCGTCAGGTTTAAACTTTCAAACGGGGGACGAAGCTCGTCGGCGCCCGAGAGCCGCGGTGGTCGCCGACGGCGATCCACGGCGAGGCAAGGAGATCGGAGGGTACCTCCGTGTTCAGGGCGCCCTTCCGCGTCGGTTGGTGGTGGTGGTGGCGGTCGGCGAGCACCACGTCGACGGCGAGCCTTGCTCCGGCGGACGGCGGTTCGGGTGGTCGAGGGCCTCGTCGGATGGAGCTGCGAAGGCCAAATTGAGGAGGGGGTTAGACTTCTGGTAGCTAGAGGGGGTAACGGACGGGGTTTGGGCGCCGGAGACGGCCTCACCGGAGCGAATCGAGGTGGAGGCCGAGGCGGAACGGGGCAGCCGGAGTTGGGGGAGGAGACCTCCTCGAGGTCCTCCTGATGGCTTGGCAGGGTCTTGGAGAGGTGCAGTGAGGGTGTGGGGGTCGTGAGCGAGCTCGGGGTCCTTTTCATAGGCGATCCGAGGCGGTGGCCGTGAATGGGGATCTCCGGTGAAGGTTACGGCGGCGCAGTGCTTGGTCGGGGGAGATTAGGGAGTTGGGCGTCATCTTGGAGGTTTACTGGTTCCATTCAGATGCTAACCTCAGCGGGATTCGGCTGTTCAGGGGGAGCTCAACGAAACGGGGCGGCGCGGGCCCGTTGGCGGTAGAGAGCGTGCCCAGTGCCTGCCGGGCCACGGCCATGGTGCAACGGGGTGTGCTGGCGTGCATGAGGCCACGCGGAGCTACCAGGAGGATTGGGCGGCGCCGAACGGCGTTGAGCCGCCGTTCTGCTCTCTGTCGGCCGCTATGGTGGTTCGGCCGCTGCAAGACACGCCGGCGCAGGCGGGCCAGGGCGCCGCCGACGCCGGGAAGGCGCCAAGCGCACGTGTGGTGCTCCAGACAGGAGGAAGAGGCAGCGAGGAACGTGCCAAGGGCACTGTCTACGCGTGATTGAAACTGACGAACGAAAACGACACTGAATCTGAATATTCCTGAATATGAACAGCAACAACGCATGCAAGGTGTTCGACAGAATGAATTTGGCCTCTGGGGATTTTTCCTTGAGCTGATTTTTGGTGGAGTGGCTACTCATTGCTCCAGTAGGCTGCCTGAATTTTGGTGGAATTTTTGAAGAAGTGTAGATATGAATTTGACCAAATTTGGCAAATCTGGTCCAAACTTGCAGAGACTGAAATTTGAAAAATTTGAAAAGAGGAGGAGTGGATCAAGATGGTTCTGGGTTGTGGGTACAAAGGACCATCCAGGAGAGTTGGTTTGAGGTCAATACTCAAATGCAAAAGGGTACTTGCTTTGAAAATCTCTCAGGCTCCAAATAATTTGCAGAAATGATTTGAGGGGAAAGAAAATTAGAATAAAATCCAAAACTTGCTTGGATTAGTTGGGACAGATAACTTAGGTTAATTACAAGGAGGAGGGGAGGTTTTGGAGGGGTTTTACCACATGGGCAAAATACAAAGTCATGGGTGGTTTCCAAGATATGAAAATCCCAAATTTTCATAGAGTTTCTTTTTAAAAGAAAAAAATTAAACTCCCAAAATAATTTGAGAGGGAACCAACAGAGAAGAAGTTTTCAAAAGATCAAACACCACAATTTGAAGAAAAAATAAAATCCTTGCCAAAGAAAAGAAATGTTTTTAAGAGGAAGGTTTTCTGGAAGATTTTAAATGGCCTCTTTTCAAAAACCCCAAAGTTTTTGCTGAAAACCAAAATAAAAATTTTGGAGTGTCACAACACCTACCCCCTTAGGAAAAATCTCGTCCCCGAGATTTCAGCTGATCCTTAAATAAGTGTGGATGCTCTGTCCGAAGGAAATCCTCCCTTTCCCAGGTTGCTTCACTTTCGGTGTGATTGCTCCACTGAACTCTGAAGAACTTGATGGTTTTCTGTTGGGTTCTCCTTTCAGACTCCTCTAATATTTTTACTGGACGTTCTCGGTAGGTGAGATCTGGTTGTACGTCAATGTTCTCATGGGATACTTGTTTCTCTGGTTTGCTTACGCACTTCCTTAATTGAGAGACGTGGAACACGTCGTGAATGTCGGACAAGTCTTCAGGTAAGTCTAGCTGGTAGGCTACAGTGCCTCTTCGTGCCACTATGCAGAATGGTCCAATGAATCTTGGTGCTAACTTTCCTTTAATTTTAAACCGTTGCAGTACCCTCATAGGTGATACTCGTAGGTACACAAATTCACCGGGTTCAAAATTGACCCCACGATGTTTCTGATCGTAATAACTCTTATGTCGGCTTTGAGCGGTCTTGAGTCGGTCCCTGATTAGCTTGACTTTTTCCTCGGCTTCTTTGAGCACGTCTGGGCCGAAGATACGACTGTCTCCGGTCTCTGACCAATTTAGCAGGGTACGACATCTCCGTCAGTATAGGGCTTCAAAAGGTGCCATTTGCAGGCTGGCCTGGTAACTGTTGTTGTATGCGAACTCGGCATATGGCAGGCTTTCTTCCCAACTGGTTCCATAGGTGAGGACACATGCTCTCAGCATGTCTTCTAAAATTTGGTTTACGCGTTCAGTCTGTCCATCAGTTTGGGGATGGTAGGCTGTGCTGAAGGCCAATTGAGTTCCCAGAGCCTGTTGTAAATGATCCCAGAATCTCGAGACAAACTGAGTGCCTCTGTCGGATATTATAGTCTTCGGGACTCCATGCAGACAAACTATACGGGAGAGATAAATCCTGGCAAGCTTCTGAGTGTTGTAGGTTGTCTTCACTGGAATGAAATGTGCCACCTTGGTTAATTTATCGGTGATGACCCATATGGCATCATTCCCGTGTCGTGACCGAGGTAGTCTGACAATAAAATCCATCCCTATTTCATCCCATTTCCACTCAGGTATTTTGTTTGGTTGCAGTAGTCCGGCTGGTTTTTGATGCTCAACTTTTATGCGTTTACAAGAATCGCAACATGCAACGAATGTGGCTATGTCCCTCTTCATACCGTGCCACCAAAATCTTTCCTGAATATCCTTATACATTTTGGTTCCTCCAGGGTGGATTGAATATGGAGTGGTGTGTGCTTCAGCTAGGATTTGCTGTCTGAGGTCCTCTATGTTTGGCACGTAGAGTCGGTCCCCGTACCGTAATATTCCATCATCACCTATGACAAATTCCGAGGCCTTGCCCATACTCACCTTTCTTTTAATTCCTTCAATGCTGGGGTGACCAGGCTGAGCTTCTTTAATTCTCTCCACAAGGTCAGGCTTTATTTCCAAGTTTGATATGGTGCCTTCCGCGATCATTAACAAGTTGAGTTTGGAAAATTCTTGTTGGAATTCAGCTCTCAAACTTTGTAGATTGTTTTCGTCGGAGCTGGGGTTTCGACTAAGAGCATCGGCCACTACATTTGCTTTCCCTGGATGATAGTGGATACCAACGTCATAATCCTTTACCAATTCCAACCAGCGTCGTTGCCGTAAGTTTAGTTCTGGCTGTGTTAAAATATATTTGAGACTTTTATGGTCCGTGTATATTTCACATCTATTCCCAAGTAAGAAATGCCTCCATTCCTTAAGTGCATGAATGACTGCTGCCATTTCTAAGTCATGAGTGGGATAATTTTCCTCATGCTTGCGGAGTTGTCGTGAAGCGTATGCGACAACCTTGCCTTCTTGCATCAACACGCACCCGAGACCTTTTCGGGATGCGTCACAATACACCACAAAGTTTTTGTGTATGTCTGGCACAATTAATACCGGTGCTGGGTTAATTTCCGTTTTAACTCTTGGAAACTTTTTTCGCAGGCTTCTGTCCATTCAAACTTCTTGTCCTTCTTGAGCAACTGCGTCATTGGCTTGGCTAGAGTGGAGAATCCTTCAATAAATCTGTGGTAATATCCTGCCATTCCCAAGAAACTTCGTATGTCCGTTATGCTGGCTGGTGCCTTCCAGTCAAGTATGGCCCTAACTTTCTCCGGGTCCACTGCGATACCGTCTTGGGTTAGCACGTGACCTAGAAAGCCTACTTGCCTTAGCCAAAATTTGCACTTGCTGAACTTGGCATACAATTGATGCTTCCTGAGTTCTCCTAGCACAATCCTGAGATGTTCCGCGTGCTCTTCTGGTGTTTTGGAGTATATCAGAATATCATCGATAAATACCACAATGAATTTGTCCATAAACTTCATAAATACTTTGTTCATGAGGTGAACAAAATATGCGGGGGCGTTTGTTAATCCAAAAGGCATAACTGTGAACTCATATAGTCCATATCTGTAGGTGAAGGCTGTTTTGGGGATATCTTCTGTTCGCACTTTTAATTGATGGTATCCTGACCTTAAGTCAATCTTTGAGAATACCTTGGCCTGAGCGAGCTGATCAAATAAATCATTTATCCTCGGCATCGGGTATTTGTTCTTGACTGTGACCATGTTAAGTGCTCGGTAGTCTATGCACAATCTCAGTGTTCCATCCTTCTTTTTGGCAAATAAAATTGGTGATCCCCAAGGTGAGGAGCTGGCTCGAATGTATCCCTTGTCCAGTAATTCCTTTATTTGTTTCTTCAACTCAATCAACTCGGATGGTGCCATTCTGTATGGTTTCTTGTATATGGGGGTGGTTCCTGGTGCTAGCTCAATGCTGAATTCTATTCCTCGGTCTGGTGGCATGCCTGGTAGTTCTTCGGGAAATACGTCTGGAAATTCACATACTACTGGAACCTTGCTTAGCTCAGAAACGTCCACCTTATTCAATCTCGGCTGCCGGGGTATTTTTCTTTCCTTGGATGATACTTTTATTGTCTTCCCGTGGTGGTGCGTGAGAATTACGGTCCGGTTGAAACAGTCAATAAAACCTTTGTTGGTGGTTAACCAGTCCATCCCTAGGATGACATCCAGTCCTTTATTTTCCAACACAATAAGATTGGCGTAAAATTTCAATCCTTCGAACTCAATGACCACATTCTGACAGTAACTCTGAGTAACTTGCTGAATCCCAGGGGACTTGATGATCATGGATTTTTCCAAGGGAAACATCGAAAAATTATTTTGCAAAGCAAAACTTTTCGAAATGAATGAGTGAGAAGCTCCAGAATCAAACAAAGCCGCTGCAGGTATTGTGTTGACAGGAAACGTACCGAGTACGATATCCGGAGCATTTTGTGCTTCTTCTTTGGTCACGTGGTTTAGATGACCCTTCCTGTGGTTGTTGTTGGGGTTGAAATTGTTGCGCTTGGGCGCTAAATTATTGCCACCGTTGTTTGGCTTCGGGGTCGAGTTCCTTGGCCTGGGAAACTGTTTGGCGTAGTGCCCTTCTTCTCCACAAGCGTAGCAAGTAACGCCTGGGCGATATGTGAACTCTTTGTCCCTTGCATGGAAACACTTGGTTGGGCGAGAGATGTTTGATGTAGGTTTGTGTGTCCCACCTTTCTGAAAATCTTTCCTGCTTCGGTGGTTGCGCGCAAGAGTAGTCTGGTCTCTTTTTCGCTTGCGTAAATCCTCCAAGCTACGTCTCTCATTTTCCAGAGTAATGGCTTTGTCCACTAGTGTTTTAAAATCTGGAAAAGTGTGCACGACCAGTTGGCATTTAAGCGCGGGCGCCAGACCGTCAAGGAATTTCTCCATCTTCTTGCTTTCAGTCATACGTTCTTCATTGGCGTAGCGAGACAATAGAGTAAATTGACCGTTGTATTCTGACACTGTCATGTTCCTTTGTTTGAGGTCATCGAACTCTCTCTTCTTAATTTTCATAATACTCTTGGGAATGTGTGCACCATGGAAACCTTCCTTGAAATCATCCCAGGTTATATCATTTTCGTTGGGGTGCATGTGCAGAAAATTCTCCCACCATGATGCAGCTGCTCCTGTGAGATAGTGCGGAGCATATAGTACTTTCTCGAGATCTAAACATTTTGCAATAATTAATTTTCTCTCCATATCTCGAAGCCAATCCTCGGCTTCAAGAGGCTTGTCAGTATGAAAAAAGGTTTGGGGACGTGTCTTCTGTAGCTCAGATAACTTGGAATGCTGCTGATACTGTCCATGGTGATTTCCCATGTTGATGACTTGGTTCATCATTTCCCGATGTTGTTGCTGACTCTGCTCATAAAGGCGGCACATTTGTGAAAGTGCCGATTCACTGCCCTGTTGGCTTGACTGTCCCTGAGTGAACTCGTTGCTGGGTTGGGTATCAAAATTTTCCTCTGGTGGAGTTGGCATGGAGCGAGTCCAAGGATGAGATATTTTTCACTCTGGGGATATATTTTGTAAAACCCATAAGAAAAGCGGAAAGAGTCGCAAAAACAATTCCATAAATGCATAAAGCTGGCAAATAAAATTAAATAACCAAGCTTACTTAAGAAAAACAAATCGACTTGCGCACGGAGAAGGACTGCTCATTACATATCTTACACGTGGGCGATAATTATACAATACATCACTCAGGATATGCGTACATAATCCTGACATGTTATTTAGGCTAGTGCACTTCTCCAGATCCTACATGATGCGCAAACAGGCTACTTCTCACAACCTATGTACATATAAACATATCATACAAAGCGGTACATTACATGGCGGCTAAGCATACTCAGGCGGAGATGTTGACGACCTCCTTTGCCCTGCCGAGGGTGAGGCGTAGCGAGGCTGGGGACTCGACTTCCTCCTCGCTAATAGGCTCCATACGTGTAGTGTTGCGCAGAGTGGACGGAGCAGGTGCCAGGGGCGGAACAACACGAACAGGAGTGGGCGCGAAGGGTGGTGCAGTGCGCGCTAGAGTGGGCGCAATAACTTGGTTGAATTCTTCGGAAGAAGGTAGGCGACGAGTAGGTGCATAAGATGCTGAGGACGAGACAAAAGTCAGTGGCGGTGCGGTGGGTAGGAGCTCCCTCCTGTTGGCAGCACAGCCATGAACTGAGTCCATGCGGGCAGCCACGAAGTCGTCCACCAGGTTGTCGAAGGCTGCCTCCAGGGCCCGGAGATACTCAATAAGCATCTCAAAAGCCTCGTCTCGTTCCCCTCTGGGGCAGGAGAATGCGTAGTGACAGGTGTAAGGCACATGGCATGGAAGATAACGGTAACGACGAGTCTTCATCACGGGGAGGACATCCCTGAGACGAGCTATCGCCTCGCGGGCTGCCATCTGCATAGCATGCCTCTCCGTAGGCATGGCTCTTCCCAAGAACCGGAAGCGGCGTAACTCACCACGCCCTCCCTTGAACTGCACCGCGGCCTGGTGCATGGTCAGACTGTCGTTGACTCGGTGCTGGCAGAGTGTGCAGACTGGGCGCACCGATGGCCCCATCGCGACCTGAACGATGAAGGAAAGAAGCTTGATGAACCCATCGGGCATGTTGGCGAAAGTCTGAGACTTGCAGCTGTTGTCGGCCATCTACAAAAGTAGGCAAAAATTCTGAATGGTCAGATCATAAATTTATGCTGACTGTCAGAAATGTCTACAATTGCAGAAAAATATAAAATGGCTCTATTATGCTAATAACCAATTAGCGATCGCACCTAGTGGTTTCCTACAGTCAGCCTAGCTCTGGTACCAAGCTTGTCACGACCGGTTTTCCAATAAAAATATTTATTAAGAAACCAATCTTTTGAGTCCAGTATGAGAGAAATCCTCCTCACTGGTAGACAAATTCTTGATACAATAAGCCAGTAGCATAAAATATATTACAGGGTCGAACTACGGTTGCTCAACCAAATTATTACAAGCACGCCAATAATTATACATAATGGCGGACATGACACAGTGGTGTGGAGGCATACTACTGACTCGAGGATAGGACGGTGGTGGAAAAACACAGCGGGGAGAGAGATACAAGACTCTAAAACTGTCATCTCATCGAGCGTCGAGGTGAGGCTCGATGAATTTATTTGGTAGCGGAAGCGGATATAATACAGTGACCAAATCCAGGGTCGCACGAGACTGACTGGGACTCCTCTAGGCGTCGGACTTGCTATCAAATTCTTCATCCATGAGATCGCCCTCGTCAGCATCTGGCCAAATCAACAAGCCAGTGAGTACTTTGAAAGTACTCGCAAGACAGTTGGACGTAAGATATAACAAATGCATGCATGAATGCGTCATGATTAAGTCACCAATGTACATTCAAAAATTTGCATAATGAGGTAAGTAAAAAGGGAAACGGCGGTAGTCCGCCTGAAATCCAAACAAAACATAAATGAAGACCGATCGGGTGTCTGAAGCGACGCCTCGAAAGGTGAACGAATAAATATACGAAAATGATGCCACAGTCGGGCGTCTTAGCGACACCACATAAAGGGCTTTAAAAGAAATGCCACAGTCGGACGTCGGGGTGACATCACAGAAAGGGCTTTAAAAGAAATGCCACAGTCGGGCGTCTTAGGGACACCACATAAAGGGCTTTAAAAGAAATGCCACAGTCGGACGTCGGGGCAACATCACAGAAAGGGCTTTAAAAGAAATGCCACAGTCGGGCGTCTTAGCGACACCACATAAAGGGCTTTAAAAGAAATGCCACAGTCTGACGTCTGAGCGACATCGCAGAAAGGGCTTTTATTCACAAGTAAATAATACTCATAATAAACATTCAATTCATGAAAATAAACGGGTTAGTCCATCCACAGAAATGATTATTTAACCGGACTTAGCACTCATGCGATTCACTGGAGTCTCCGTCATCAAAACTGACATTTGGTCAGGATAAGATAATATCGAGCTTGGACATGGAATAGATGATTCGAAGGAATATATGACTCTGCAGAGTTTGTACAAATTTTTTCCCACAGCCAACGGCTTACCGTAGTCACGAAGGACTAGTTCCGTTTACGGTTTTTCGGTAGGAAACACAGCTAACCAGTACACACCCATCCTACCTCTCGATGCTAGGAATCACCCTAGACATCGTCCAAGAAAAACTTTTGAGACGGGGAGATCACAATCTCGAATAGCATGGGATCAAATTTATATACGCGCGCTCTAAGGGGTGCCCCCCTCTCGGTCCCAACCGGAAACACCCATGCCCCCTGACCGGATGACTGGCTTTAATCCAGGGCCATGGAACCATCATCACGGCCTCTCCTTTTTGGTGTGTACCAGGAAAGCGGTTTACAACTCACTAAGCCATATTCCTTGCGGAAAACATGTGGTAGTACAAGGAAGGAAGAATGGAAAGAACTGGAATGATACGAGTTGACATTGAAGTCACATAGTCTGGCATAAGCCTGGCATGCTACAACACTGCCATCTTACCCATCCTCATGCCAACACATGGCCATGCATACTCACATCCATCCACTCATGGATTTTCGAAACTCACTTGCCTCATCGTCTCAGGTAACATGACATTCGTCGGTATGTTCATCAACATGCCATGAACCACTTAATGCAAACATGCCAAAACAATCATCATATCAAAAGTTCAAATATTCTTGCCTGGTTCGGAGTAGTCGGAACCTAGCTCGGTGAAATTTGCGGTCCCGTCACCTCCTTCGGTATCTACGGCATAAAGAAAATATACGCGCTATCGTGAATACCGTGAGGTGCACAAAAATTATACAAAATATTTTTCAAATAAATCTGATAAAAAACTAGACAAAAAACTGAAGAGAACAGAAAAAGAATCAATCAAAAATACTATTCTGATTAAAAGTTATAAAGGTTTTTTTCCAGGGACTCATCTGTAATGAAACAGAAAGTTTCCAGGGGCTAGCTTATAAAAACAGAAAACGTTCCAGTCTTGAATACGCCAGCCCAGAGGGGAAAGCGTATTTTGCCTGAAGGCGCTTTCAGAAAACGATTCGTTTAAAAGGATCTGAGAGGCTGATGGGCGGGTCCCACTCGTCAGGTTTAAACTTTCAAACGGGGGACGAAGCTCGTCGGCGCCCGAGAGCCGCGGTGGTCGTCGGCGGCGATCCACGGCGAGGCAGGGAGATCGGAGGGTACCTCCGTGTTCAGGGCACCCTTCCGCGTCGGTTGGTGGTGGTGGTGGCGGTCGGCGAGCACCACGTCGACGGCGAGCCTTGCTCCGGCGGACGGCGGTTCGGGTGGTCGAGGGCCTTGTCGGATGGAGCTGCGAAGGCCAAATTGAGGAGGGGGTTAGACTTCTGGTAGCTAGAGGGGGTAACGGACGGGGTTTGGGCACCGGAGACGGCCTCACGGGAGCGAATCGAGGTGGAGGCCGAGGCGGAACGGGGCGGCCGGAGTCGGGGGAGGAGACCTCCTCGAGGTCCTCCTGGTGGCTTGGCAGGGTCTTGGAGAGGTGCAGTGAGGGTGTGGGGGTCGTGAGCGAGCTCGGGGTCCTTTTTATAGGCGATCCGAGGCGGTGGCCATGAACGGGGATCTCCGGTGAAGGTTACGGCGGCGCAGTGCTTGGTCGGGCGAGATTAGGGAGTTGGGCGTCATCGTGGAGGTTTACTGGTTCCATTCAGACGCTAACCTCAGCGGGATTCGGTTGTTCAGGGGGAGCTCGATGGAACGGGGCGGCGCGGGCCCGTCGGCGGCAGAGAGCGTGCCCAGTGCCTGCCGGGCCACGGCGACGGTGCAACGGGGTGTGCTGGCGTGCATGAGGCCACGCGGAGCTACCAGGAGGATTGGGCGGCGCCGAACGGCGTTGAGCCGCCGTTCTGCTCTCTGTCGGCCGCTATGGTGGTTCGGCCGCCGCAAGACACGCCGGCGCAGGCGGGCCAGGGCGCCGCCGACGCCGGGAAGGCACCAAGCGCACGTGTGGTGCTCCAGACAGGAGGAAGAGGCAGCGAGGAACGTGCCAAGGGCACTGTCTACGCGTGATTGAAACTGACGAACGAAAACGACACTGAATCTGAATATTCCTGAATATGAACAGCAACAGCGCATGCAAGGTGTTCGACAGAATGAATTTGGCCTCTGGGGATTTTTCCTTGAGCTGATTTTTGGTGGAGTGGCTACTCATTGCTCCAGTAGGCTGCCTGAATTTTGGTGGAATTTTTGAAGAAGTGTAGATATGAATTTCACCAAATTTGGCAAATCTTGTCCAAACTTGCAGAGACTGAAATTTGAAAAATTTGTAAAGAGGAGGAGTGGATCAAGATGGTTCTGGGTTGTGGGTACAAAGGACCATCCAGGAGAGTTGGTTTGAGGTCATAACTCAAATGCAAAAGGGTACTTGCTTTGAAAATCTCTCAGGCTCCAAATAATTTGCAGAAATGATTTGAGGGGAAAGAAAATTAGAATAAAATCCAAAACTTGCTTGGATTAGTTGGGACAGATAACTTAGGTTAATTACAAGGAGGAGGGGAGGTTTTGGAGGGGTTTTACCACATGGGCAAAATACAAAGTCATGGGTGGTTTCCAAGATATGAAAATCCCAAATTTTCATAGAGTTTCTTTTTAAAAGAAAAAAAAAATTAAACTCCCAAAATAATTTGAGAGGGAACCAACAGAGAAGAAGTTTTCAAAAGATCAAACACCACAATTTGAAGGAAAAATAAAATCCTTGCCAAAGAAAAGAAAGGTTTTTAAGAGGAAGGTTTTCTGGAAGATTTTAAATGGCCTCTTTTCAGGAGGAGCTCGGTCTGTGGCAACAGGAGTGATTCTATATCACCGCTCCCAGGGGCAGCAGACAGAGGCCGCCACCCGCCATTCGCCCGGGGCCTCCACCACGGCTGACATCATGGGTTAATAAAGGGTTCGACTGGGGGCCGTCCAAGGACGTACCTCTATTGGAGGGCCGGATTCGAGATCTCCAAGAGAGGGAGATCAATCTAGTCGTAGTGACGTAGGTTATGCTGATTCAGCATCTTCTGCCCTGCAAACATCGCCCCCTACGCCTGTGGCAATTCAATCCGGAGGGACCACGAGCTCTCCAACACTTTATGGGTACAAAACCCGCGGAGATGTACAAACTGTTCTTCAGATCACAAGAAGTGTGTCCAGACTTGACCGAGGACGCTGGCCTAAGCTGCAATCGCCCGGATACTCAAGTAAGTAGCCCTGTGACCGGACATATCATCCATTTATTTGTCATGGATTTGCCCTTTAACCAGCTATCCCTTGGACAGGAGTGGATAGCGCAAGCAAAACTGATACGGTGTCCGGCCCCCCTCCCCGAGACCACGCCGGATCCCGTGTTAATCAAAATGTTGGAGGTTGCGCCTCCAGAGGAAGGCGAAGGGGGGAACAAGGAAACTACCACCTCTGTTAAGGAGGCTCTCAGTAAGGGGGGAATCAAGAATCCCTCCCTCCAGGGGGAGAAGAGGACCGCTTCCGATAACTCAGAGGCCAAAGCCTCGAAGCGGGGAAAGAAATCTGCACCGGAAGGTCCTGTGCCGGGAGGAGTCCCGGCCGTACAGTCTCCCCAAAGGAATCAGCCCTCCAACGAGCCGTAAGTAGAAAAAAGGGAAGTTTTATAATAAAGGGCATCCCTATTTTATTTCTAAGGATAACCGAAGTTTTTACCTTGTAGTTCGGATCTCAGCCCTTCTCAGCAGAGCTCATCCTCAGTGGACCTTCGTCCGGAGATGATGGAGAGTGAAACGCCTCCATTTGCCATCGCATCAGGAGGGGCGGACGACCCTGAGGTGTCGTCACAGAGGGTCTCCCCGAGTCCGGCGGGGCCTGGGAGTTCGGCACCTGCTGGAGTGCGGCCGGTGGGGCTGCAGGGTTTGCTCGAGTGGGCATCTCTCTCAGAAGATCACCGCGCATTAATGAGTGTGGTGATTGAAAGGATCTCATCCGCCGAAAGCGGGTTACATGAGGCCGTCGGAAGTTTACTAACGGGGTTTGAGGTACGCAAAAAAATGACATACCTTTTGACAGTGTTGCACATAGGGTGCGCCCTGTATAGATAGTAGCCCCTGAGACTCGGTATGTTGTCGAAAGCGACAGCGTGCCGAGGATCATAATCTCAGTTATGAAATGTCGCCTTTCCTATGCAGGTGGCGGGGCGTTCGGTGGTCAGCCGGACTGATAGAGTTGCCAAGCTGAAGCGGCAACTCGACATTGCGGATGCGGACATCACGCTGGTCAATAAACGACTTGACGAGTCGCAAGGTAAGTGGTGCTTCTGCGGTTACCTGGTAAGGGAGCTAATGCCCACTCCTTACAACATGTATGCTTGATGCAGATGGTGCCGCTGCTGTGGAAGACCTTCGGGCGGAGCTTGCTCGAGCCAATTACCAAGCCAGAAAAAGTGATGCGGCTACCTTGAAGGCAGCGGAGGAGCTAAAAGCCGAGAAGGCTGCTCACTGCCGAAGCAGGGAGGAAATGGCCGTAATGGCCGTGAAATTAAAAGATGCTACCGACCGCTATGATGTTCTTGAAAGAGAACGCCAAGCGGAGCGAGAGGGCCTGAAGAAGGCCACCGCCGAAGCCAAGGATGTTCGTTCTGCAATGCGGGCTATAAAGGAGGAACTGCGTCAGGCCGGAGACATTGTGGCTGGAAAGCCCTTTCTGCTGCGTAGGAAATTCACGGATCCGAAGTACGCTCAGTTGGGACAGTTGTGGAGTGCGGAGGATTCTTATCTGGATTTGGCGACGAGTGCGGCGGACACAGTTCGGCACTTCCGGAGTCAGAAGGATCATGCAGTGGAAGAGCTGTTTTGGTCTCAATTCCATAGTCTGGAACGTCCACTGCCGTTGACCGATCAGTTGGCTCAGTGGGCTGAGCTGAATAGATTGTCCGGACTAGCCATGACGGATTTAGTGGCTCATCTGTGGCCGGAAAGGCCCAAGCCGAAGAGTTATTTTGGTTTATTGCAGCAATTCCTTGGGGCGGTGCCGCATATCAAGGCGATGAAGCGGTCGGCTTGCATAGAGGGTGCACGGATGGCTCTTGCCCGTGTTAAGACATACTGGGCGGAGATGAATGCCACCGATGTTGCGTCCTGGGGTTCGGACGAGAGCCGATTACCCACCGAGCACTATTTTGAGGAAGTCCTGCAGGGCGCTCGGTTAATAGAGTCGCAGTGCTCAAAAAATGTCATTTTCAAATGACGTGTATGATTTGTGATATCATATTTATAATATAACGACTTTTTATACTTGTGCGTTCAAGTATTGAAATATCTCCTGTGCGGCCGTTAATGTATATGTGTTTACAACCTGAAAGATGGCAGTCTTTGGCTTCAGCCCCCACGCACATAGTGCGGGGGTGTTTGCAAAAAAGCACATATTCACACTTAATCCAACGTCTTGGTCCTTTGAAGGAGGTGATAGCATAGCAAACTAGGCAACCGGACTATAATGCTTTATCACTTTCACTAAGCCATAGGAGCTCGATGGTGGGGCTACGATATAGCCCCTAGAGGCACCGCGATCTCCGAACTCGGGGCACGTGTGTGCCTGACCGGGAAGCGGTCCTTCGTCAAAGCGGAGGAATTCTAAACATTTCGATAGTCGATCGAGTGGTTGACCAGTCTCTCGCTATATCATGACAGTCAGTTTTCGGCTTTCTCTACTGAGGTGCTCGCCCAGCCGAACCGGGGCACAATCGCAGTAGTTCTCCTGGTGCCGTGTTAGCCGACGATGCGGAACGTAAGGCAGCAAAACACAGGAGCCGGGCAAACCCAACATTTGACCAAAGACATGGTTCGGAGCTGAAGCATATAAGTTCTAACTCGAGACGCCGAACACTCCCTAAGGTACTCGGACTTTATGATAACGGGCAGAACAATGCCCTAAGCCCCTAGTGTCCAGGTGCAAGCGAGAACTTCTGACGCGGCCGATGCCAAAACGCCAGCCTCCTCCTCGGTTATGGTAGGAAACCGGGGGATGAGTATCAACAACAGACAGTAAGAAAGGTTTGCGCAGGGTCTTAATCTGAAAAGAATCCTTGCAACGGGTCCCTGCTGCATGTCTGCGCCTGTGTCTCCGTTGTGCTGTATCCTGGACGGGTGTAGCACGTGGTTCATCTGTAAAAGAGAAGAACTTAGTTTGGAAAAAATATCACGCAAAAAATGTATTTAAAACATAGTATAATTTGGGAGATGAATAAAGCTGAGTTTTATTGGCTCTCATTGTTTATACGTGCAGCCCCTTGTAAAGAGGTATGCGGCTGCGAAGCCCCTTGTTTATCTAAGCCGGACTCATCTAACCGTGTCCGAGGTCTAAATGATGTGTGGCTGTCAAGGTAGTCTCACGTTTTCTGTGGTCAAGGAACACTTGGAGTTTCCTTTTGATAAGAGTATGCCTCGTGAACCGGGCATTTTGAGTGTGAGAGACGCGTAATGCGGTATTGCGTTAAAGCGGGCGAAATCTTCGTGTCCCAGCGGTGCTTGATGGCCACTTTTAAATGGGGCGATACGGAGGATTAGCTTTTCGCGACGGAAGTTGTTGGGTGAACCGAACACAACTTTTAGTAGTACAAAGCCTGTACACTTGGCATAAGGGACTGACGTCACTCCTTTAAAGGAAGTGTTGCTATGACCAATCTTGGTAGGGTCTATCCCCATTCCGCGGATGGTGTCCTGGTATAGCAGCTTTATATCGCTTTCGCACAACTTATCACATGAAGTGAATTCACTGTTTTGACCTCTAGTGGGAACGTCTTCTGTGCTCCAGTCTGCTGCTTGTGGGATTCGTCATTGTCTTCGCTTGGTGTGTCAAGCCCCTTGTGTTCGGCGTTAAGTCGACCGGACTGCTTGAAGACCCAAGAATCTCTGTGGGTATGGTTTGCAGGCCTCCCGGGGGTACTGTGTATTTTACATATCCTATCCAAAATTTTGTTTAGGTTGGTTTGCTCATCACTGTTGTCCTTAAGGGGCATTGTTTTGTTATTTGGCCGAGAGCTTTTGAAACCGGCATTGACCGCCGTGCTATTTGAGCCGCTTTCCTTATTCCTGCGTTGATCTCTTCTGCGTCTTGATTTCCCATTTCCATCCCTGACTTCGGATGTACTCGGGTCGCTGGTGCTGCATCTTTCTAGCCAGCTATCTTCCCCCGCACAAAAGCGGGTCATGAGGCTTGTTAGTGTGGCCATTGTTCTTGGTTTTTCCTGGTCGAGGTGTCTGGCAAGCCATTCGTCTCGGACGTTATGTTTAAAGGCTGCTAAGGCTTCGGCATCCGGACAGTAGACGATTTGGTTCTTTTTGGTGAGGAACCTGTTCCAGAATTTGTGTGCTGACTCCCCGGGTTGTTGAGTTATGTGACTTAAATCGTCTGCGTCCGAAGGGCGGACATAAGTTCCATGAAAATTTGCTCGAAACGCATCCTCAAGCTCTTCCCAACTTCCAATGGTATTTTCTGGGAGGCTTTTGAGCCAATGCCAAGCTGGCCCTTTGAGCTTGAGGGGTAGGTATTTTATGGCGTGGAGATCGTCTCCTTTAGCCATATGTATGTGTAGGATATAATCCTCAATCCAGACTCCGGGGTCTGTTGTTCCGTCATATGCCTCTATGTTTACGGGCTTGAATCCTGCCGAAAATTCATGATCCAGTACCTCGTCGGTGAAGCATAGTGGGTGTGCGGTGCCCCTGTATTTGGTTGTGCCGTTATCTTCGAACACTCGGCGGGTTGTGTTGCTTCCTGGAGCTTTCTTTTTTGGCCCATAGATAGACCTGACTGGGCCATCCTTTTTGCTAGGATCCTTGTTTGGAAAGTGTGCCAGATTATGTGCGGCGCCGCTTGCCGTTCTTAGCCTGTTATCTGGTCGTCTATCCGGCCAGGTGGCCTCTTTATTTTTTGATTGTGGGGGCTCTACGGCCTCCTCATCAAATTCGGGCAACAGTTTGCGCTTTGGGTAGCTCTTTGCATGGTGACTGTCGCCGTATTTATCTGCGGTCTTGAGTACTTTGCTCCATCTCATTCTGAGTACGTCTTCCGCCGTTTTGAGCTTCCGCTTGTGCTTCTTCAAACTCCTTGCAGTGGCGACAAGCCCTCTATGAAGGTTCTTATGCTCCGGTGATGTGTCCGGCGCGAGATTGTCTGGACTATTGTTTTCTCCGGAAATGGGTTGCTCATCCACTGGTTCGCCCTGCTCTACGGCTGGGTCCGTATGGGTGCCGTTGTTATCGAGGCGGGACTTCAGGCGGTGCTTGCATCGCAGTTTTTGTTGTTTTTCGGGGGAATTATCCTTCGCCGCGTCACGTTGTTCCTCGTCATCACTTCCTTTTGGTGTATCCACCATGTATACGTCGTGGGTTGAGGTGGCTTTCCAGTGCCCAGTAGGCGCTGGTTCTTGGTCATCTCCGGCATCATCGTCCATACCGTCGATGTCTTCGGAGTTGAAGTCTAGCATGTCGGTTAGATCGTCGACAGCGGCTACTAAGTGAGTGGTGGATGGGTCTTGAATTTCTTTGTTGTCCGCATGCCAACCGCCCTGACCGCAGTCCGGCCAGGGCTCTTCTGATAACGAAAGATATTTTAGCGAACTTAGAATGTCGCCAAAAGGTGAGTGTTGAAAGATGTCCACGACGGCGAACTCCAGGATCGGCGCCCAATCAGATTCGATTGGAGAGGGCGCGGGAGGTTCGGAGTCCGGCAAGGAGTCCGGCACCTTGGAGTCGCGAGCTTTAGAAGGGACAAAGTCGGTATTCGGCTCTATCGGCGTAGAGGTTGTAGCCCCCGAGGCGGTGTCTAACCATCCGTCCTCGATCTGCGCAGTTGGCTCCGAATCGAGGGTCGGAGCGGATTCATGTGCGGCCTCCAGGGCATTGTCTGGCAGGAGAGCTAAATCATGCCCATCGTGACAGTGTGGCGCGCTTGGCTGTGGCTCGAATCCATTGAAGATCAAGTCTCCGCGGATGTCAGCCGTGAAGTTAAGACTTCCAAATCTGACCTGACGGCCAGGGGCGTAGCTTTCGATCTGCTCCAGATGGCCAACCGAATTGGCCCGCAGTGCAAAGCCCCCGAATACGAAGATCTGTCCAGGGAGAAAAGCCTCACCCTGGACCGCGTCGTTGTTGGTGATCGAAGGAGCCATCGAGCCTATCGGTGACGACACAGAGGAACTCTTAATGAAAGCACCAATGTCAATGTCAAAACCAGCGGATCTCGGGTAGGGGGTCCTGAACTGTGCATCTAGGCGGATGGTAACAGGAGACAAGGGACACGATATTTTACCCAGGTTCGGGCCCTCTTGATGGAGGTAAAACCATACGTCCTGCTTGATTGATATTATGATGTGGGTATTACAAGAGTAGATCTACCACGAGATCAAGGAGGCTAAACCATAGAAGCTAGCCTATGGTATGATTGTTGTAATTGTCGTTGTCCTACGGACTAAAGCCGTCCGGTTTATATAGGCACCGGATAGGGCTAGGGTTACATAGAGTCCGTTACAATGGTAGGAGATCTGCATATCCGTATCGCTAAGCTTGCCTTCCACACCAAGGAAAGTCCCATCCGGACACGGGACGAAGTCTTCAATCTTGTATCTTCATAGTCTTGGAGTCCCTCAGGGGGGAAACGTTTTTTTCGCGAAATACAGTGGCCCGTCCGGTGGGTCCCTGCTGTCAGGTGGAAGAATAATTATTTTGCACGTAATAAGGAGCCAATTCCTTGCGGGTGTCGTGGACCCAGCTGTCAGCCTATCAACGTACAATACTCTTCCGATGGAAGTCGTTCCTTGAACACGTTGACCACGCTGCGGCGAGAGCACCAGGGCGGTGGACGACGGCGAGGCCTAGGAAGGGGACGACGCGGAGCTGGGGTAGACGTGGCAGTGGATGCCCATGCATAGAGGAGTATGAGGGTTCACCGGTTCGGCTGCGGTGTGAGGCTGACGTCGCCGCAGAATAACAGGGGGTGTGGGTGAGTAGAGGGATGGCTGGCCAGCGGGGGGAGTAGTAGGGGGCGGTGAGGCCTCCACCGCATCACAGCGGGACACGGGAGGAAGGAGCACGCGACACGACCGGTGCTGGATTGGGCGGCTGGAGCAAGAAGACCAGAGGCTGAAGAAGCACTACAGCCATTGGATGGACATCGTACGGTCACTGGAGCTAGAATCATTCATATGGACTAAGTTGACAAAGCCCACCGTCCCCGTCAACTTAGTTGGCCCACAAGTCAGCCTCCCACTATGGTAGGTCCCAGCTAGAAGGGGGTACTCATTTTTTTGTGCGTAATAAGGAGACACTTCCTTGCGTGCGAAGATATAGCTGGTGAGTCCGACCTGTCAGCGGGGGGACTTTTTTTCGCAAAATACAGAGGCCCTTCCGGTGGGTCCCAGCTGTCGGGTGGACGAATCATTATTTTGCGCGTAATAAGTAGACATTTCCTTGTGTGTGACCGTGGACCCAGCTGTCAGCCTCTCCATGCATAATCTACTTCCAATGGTGTCGTTCGTTGACCACGTTGACCACTCCGTGCCGAGCGCATCCAAGGTGGTGGACGATGGCGAGACCTCGGACAACAACGAGCTGGAGATGGGAAGACGCGGGAGTAGAGTTGCAGACGGAGAGATGTACGAGGGTTAACTGGTTCTGGTGCGGTGTGGTTCCGTCGAGGGAGAAGAACAGGAGGTGTGGAGGGGTGGAGGGATGGCTTGGCCAATTGTGGAGTAGCGCTTCACAACGAAGTGTGCTAAGCAGAGCTGCTAGCAGGAGGAGGCGGGAGCAGGTGGTCCCGGTGGCGCTGGAGGAAGAAGACGAGAGATTGAAGATGGATGCCGGTCGTTGGATGTAAATCCAACGGCTAACAATGTCAGAATCATTTGTTGACTAAGTTGACAACGACTAAAATTGGCTTCGACCTATTTGCCCACATTTTAGCCTCCAAAAACGTGGCACGTAGTCAACCCGTTTTTTCAGAATTTACAGTCTTTTTTTTGGGGATAGAATTTACAGTCAATTTGATCTTTTTTTGAATTACAGTCCATTAGCTGGGCTGGCTGAACAAATAATGTAGCATCCATGCGGCCCATTTATTTTTCCCTAAAAAATTACAGGCCATTTGCACTTTCTCGAAATACACGATTTTGCTGGGCAGATTCGAATTATAATGTTGGGTTGGGCAGCAATTTTATCAAAAAATAAACAGGGCTAAGCATTTTGTTATAAATATATTTAAATAATAAGTGATTTATTATTACATTGGTCCTTAAATCTTACCAAGCTTTTGTACACAATCACCTGGATTTTCGTTGCCAAAAAAAATCCAGGATTATATTGTTAAGAAATTATTTTTATAAGTTAATAAGATGTGGGATATTGGTTTCTTACATATGTAAGAATCTGTTAAATATATGATGACAATAACAATAATACATAATAACATATAAAATAATTTAAATATATATAATATAGTTAGAAGGAAAACATAAGTTGGACCAGGCGTTCCTATTCTTATATAGAAAAATAGAACAGACCTTTGAGTTTTCTTCAAAAAAATACATAAATTGGGCTGTCGATGTTTCAGGAAAAATAAAACCTTGGATGGGAGGTCCATAGGCCGGTCGATACATGACGACTGTCAAGAAAATACAAACCGACATGTCATGGGCTGCGCATGTTTAAAAAGAAAGCCTAGACGGGGGAGCCCAAAACCCAGCTGATACTTGCTGCCCCAGTGATAATAAATGATACCTGCCAGCTCTCCGGCTTTGTTGTGAATTTAGCTCCTATAGTAACTACATTGAAGCACCTAAAAAATGTAACTATGTTGACAAACCCGTGGGTCCCAACGTCTGTATAGCATTAGGAGGTAGTATTTTTTTGATGAGGCACTATTAGGAAAAGGCCTGCTAGTGGCGCACCTATTTTGCCTACTAATGGCGCACTACAGGTGCGCCACTAGCATCACGCCATTAAAATTTTATACTAATGGCGCACCAGGGAGTGCGCCATTAATATATCACACGGTGCGCCATTACTATCTTACTTAGTAATGGCGCACCACATAGAAGTGCGCAATTAGTAACAAATTTTTTTCAAATATTTTTTCAGAATTTTTTTTTGTTTTTTTCTTAATCTCAGGTCACTATGGCTTAATCTCGGGTCAATATGCTTAATCTCAAGTCAAATTGCACTAAGTGGTCAAACTTCTCGGAAGGTCACCCATCCTCACACTACTCCAGCCCGAGCACGCTTAACTTCGCAGTTCTATCCAACCCCCACACAACTTCACTTAACAGGCACTTGTTCATATATCTATCATATCAATCCTATTAAACCTTATTGATGTCTAGGACTTTGTTCATAATCATGAGTATGATGAAATTTTGAAAAATATTTCAAACTTCCCGGTCATATTACCTATCATTTTTTGAAAAAAAATTCAGAAAAAAATCAAAACCAATTTTTTTCTGTTATTAGTGGCGCACCTAGCAAACGGTGCGCCACTAGTAAGTTTGAATTTTTTTTTAATTTTTCCCCTCTAGATCTTAAAAGCTCCGTAACTTTTTTCGGTTAGGTTTTTGAAGATTTTGAAAATGTTTAACGGGGTTCCCATTTTACAACAAAATGCTCCGTATATTCGGATGTAACTTTTCGAGTAGATGATTTTTCATATAAAAAACTTTTTAATCCGAGTTCGTATGTAAAAGTTATGCCCATTTTACAAATTACAGAGAGATTTTGCAAATAAAGTCGAAATTCATATTTGTAAATTTTCCCAACATGTAGACCACATATCACATGGGAAACTTATTTTCTTTTATTTTTTGACATTTCCATCATTTTCTTTTATTTTTTTAAAAACTGAAAAGACGGTCCAGGGGGGTGTGCATTCGGTGGAATGTTTGGGCCAAGTTAGTAATGGCGCACCATGGGAGTGGTGCGCCATTACTAGTTCTAGTTATGGCGCACCACTCCCACGGTAAGCCATTACTAGTTTTGAAAAAAAATTTGAGAAAAAACTTGATTTTTTTTACTAGTGACGCACCGTGGATGTGGTGCGCCATTACTAGTTTAACTAGTAATGGCGTACTATCCCCTGGTACGCCATTACTAGTTTTGAAAATAACATTGAAATTTTTTACTAGTGGCGCACCGTGGGTGTGGTGCGCCATTACTAGTTTAACTAGTAATGGCGCACTATACCAGGTGCACCATTACTAGTTTTGAAAATGAAAAAAAATTGTTACTAATGGCGCACCGTGGATGTGGTGCGCCATTAGTATTTGGACACTAATGGCGCACAAACACATGGTGCGCCATTAGTATATAGTAGTAGCGCACCACATGTGTGGTGCGCCATTAGTGTCCATGTCATCTATAGCCCTTTTCCTAGTAGTGAGGCACTTGCTTGTGTACGGCCATAGACCTGGTGGGTCTCGACTGTCCGCCTCTCCACGTACAGTCCTCTCCAGATTCCTCTCGTTTGTACAGCATGTTCACACTGGCAGACAGCAGCATTGCGGCGAGCGCACAAAGGCGCAGGAGGAGATCCGACCACCTGAGGAAGTGCCTTATTAGTAACGAAACCACTGAACTAGCCTAGTGGCCAAGTGACACTACCCGACAGCTGTTCCGGGCTAGGTTCGATTCCACCTATGCAGGGAAAATATCTCCAAATTTTTTGCCTCTGGCTTTATTGACATCTGGGTCCCCATTGTCATCTATGCACACCACATCCAATACTTGCCAAAACTTCGTCCCTCGTTTTCTCTGTTTTTCGCACACTCGACATTGTGTGGGCATTTTGAAAATAGCATATCTTTTTGACTGTGCATCATACGAAGATGTGCTATGCATGAATGTTGATCAGCATGATGTTAACTGGCTGGTAGTTCCATTTTCGACCATGAATAAAACTTCCAACATGATATTAACCCTGTTTGAAAAGGCCGTGTTAATATAAATGTTATGCCTAGGAAAGTTGCAGTTTCTTATCTGAAACTAAACTTGCAGTTTCTTATCTGAAACTGAAACTTGTAGTTTCTTCTCTGAGAATCACATTGTCTGCACTTTTATACTCCTATGAAACTACATTTTTTTAAGTGCTAAAAATAGATCTATAGAATTCATAAAATACTTTATATGCTCAATACTGCAAATCTGAAATTCAAAAGACATTCATACCTGAAAGTACTCTCAAAATACACAACAAAAAACACAATTCACAAACCTGCAAATACTGACAACCCTAAGCTCCTCCTGACAATTCACAACCTTCCTGACTATTGGGCTGGGAGGTAGTTTCCTCCTATTCCTTGGCAGCAGACGGCCGCCCCGTGAGGTGATGTGAACGGCGTGGGAGAGGATGGCGGGGAAGCGTCGTCGAGCCAACTGCTTTTCTCCTCTTGCAGTTGGGTTTGGTCGACGAAGACTCCACCGGCTCGCTCTAGCACGACACCCTCACCAACGGCACCTTGTAGATGCTCGATCCTTCTATCTCTAGTGGATGCTCCATCTGGGATCGATACTCCCACCACCGCTCCCTCACGATCAGATTCATTGAATCTGTTTGCTCCATGCCCTAGAGGAGCAGCTCTATGTACTCCCGCGCGACTCCCTCCAGGAGTATCGCCGCCTTTTCACTTTGTTGCAGATATTTGGCCATGGATGTCACCATCGCCGCTAGTTGGTGTTTGTTATCAAACCAAGACTGTATCTCCAACACCCTAGCTAGCTTCATAGGGTCGCCATCTGCGATCCTCATGTATTGGTTGTACTCCTCCATCGATCTACTTCTCCACAGCACCTTCACTCGCCGACGGTGGTTTTTGAATGGAAGAGGAGAGGAGAAGCACTGGTTTTGGATTAGAACGGGAGAGGAGCGACGCTGGTTCTTGTTTGGAATAGTTGAGGAGGGGCGGTGGTTTTGAAATGGAAGTGGAGAGGAGCGCCGCTGGATTTAGATTGGGAAAGGAGAGGAGCGGCGGTGGTTTAAGAGGAGAAGAGCAGAAGAGTGGCGCTGGTCTTGGAAGTATTTTTTTGTTTTGCATATTTTTGGTCAAAGTTTGACCACGTACTGTATTTAACAAGCAAAATGTGAATGCATGTCACCAAAAATTGTATCGTTTGGTTCATATCTGAATGTACTTTCAAATTATATTATTTTTGCAATGTATAACATATATTTTATTTGCGAAAATCATGGTCAATTATGACCCAGAATAAAAGGGAAACTAGTTAATGTGGGGTCGCTTTCTTAATTGAAGGGTAAATTGATTTTGATTTTGATCCAATCACAGTGTGTCGGCCCTCTCATCCAATCCTAAATCGCTGCTGCACGCTCCTCTCCCTCTTGTCCATTGCAAAACCACCTCCTCTCCTCTGCATCATATCCATTCCAAAACCACTGTCTTGCCTCTCTCTCTTCTCCATTGCAAATCCACCTCCTCTCCTCTCCATCATCTCTATTCCAAAACCACCGTCTTGCCTCTCCCTCTTCTCTATTGCAAGGCCACCGTCTCTCCTCTCATCTTCCAAAGCTAGAACCAGACCACTCAGAAGGACATCTATGGAGAGGATGCATGAGTGAATGAGGCAGATCGCCGGTGGCAACCTGGCAAAGTTAGCCAGGTTGAAGGAGATCCTTGCTTGGTTTGACAATGAGTGGGAGATTTCAAGGACGGTGAGGGCCATGTGGCAATATATGCGAATGAGCGAGACGGCGGCGATGAGGGCGGTGATGTACATGTACTCCTCGGCGGCAGTCACGCCGCAGTCCTTCGAGTTCATCAAGTATCTCCTCTGGGTGATGGAGTAGATAGATTCGCCCGAGGAGACAGTCAGGCAGAGGTGGTGGGCATACAGGTCGAAGGTCGACCACCCAGAGGATAACGAATCGATCGAGTACAGTGTGCCGTTCGTGAGGGTGTAGAGCGAGCCGGAGCCACAGGAGTAT
Source organism: Triticum timopheevii (assembly GCA_963921465.1). Lineage (NCBI taxonomy): Eukaryota > Viridiplantae > Streptophyta > Magnoliopsida > Poales > Poaceae > Triticum > Triticum timopheevii. The sequence continues at coordinate 619,637,777 of OY997268.1, read as the reverse complement.
TCGTTCTCCCACCGCAATAGGAGGCCAGATGGCGCGACATTGCTTCCCCGCCGTTCTCCACAGTTCCCTCGACCCTCGCCTTGTTTCAATGGCAGCAGTAGGGTTTAAGGTAAGCTTCGCACTAACCTAATCTTCCACCTGCTCATGCTTACAATCAGTGTGACAGCTAATGAAAATCATGCTTACAGTCAGTCTCCGAGTACTACGCCAATCACCCTAAAATAGCTCTAGACCTTTGGGTCAAAGTTGTGACACTATGTACAAATAAAGAAAAATAGATTGGTGCTTCTTTCATAAAAGAGTACTCCTTAGAAAACTGCTAATATAAGCTACAAGTATTTGGTTAGAGGATTTGCTGCCGAGAAAGATCTGTCCACAGAGAGCTCCACACATCCCACTGGTGGTGGTGGATGCCAATGCGTGCATGGAACATGGTTGGTGTCAGTAATTTTTACTTGGCACACCTCGCACTCTGCATATATGCCGGTTCCATACGTACATTTGTGCAGTTCCACCAAAATGCAGCTGAATAACCCTGGTTACACAGATAATGAAAAAGCGTGATTACAAAATAGTGGCACTAGTTGATGAAACACACAAAATAAATAGAAGAAAATATTGCGATAGTATCATAGTATGCAATGCTGCGAGGGAGAGATGGGCCCTACGTCATACGGTATGCCTCATACTGGAAATTGTCCCCGAGTCTCCCAGATACACCTTTTTCTAGTGATGAACGTTAGTGTAAAGTGGTAGTACAGCGAGGGGCCTTGAGACATTCAAATATCTATTTTTGTGCAGATCAACTAAAATTAAGCACCCCAGTTTGCAGAAACGCTTAAACATTAACAATGGGACTAGTTGATGAAACATACATTAACAAAGAGAAGCACTTTCTTTATCTACATTGGAAATGAAATGATAGAGAGGACACTCGCTCTATTTTAACTGTATTATTACTTCATTTTATCAGTGACACAAGGGTCGAGCTGGTGTTGCGTCCCCTACCTGCCTAGCTTATGTGGCGAACTTGTCTCCTGCTAGTACTCAGTCCGTTCTAGTAGTAGTTGCATAACTGCCCGTTTACACTGAGATGTTGTCGGATAATGGTTCTCTATGGTTGGATTTCCTTAATGAAATCGGAGGGAACCCCCTCTTTCGATATATAAAAAAACAGTGGCACTAGCGGTGCCAAAACATTGCCTCAAATTAATACTGCCACTAGATTAAGGTGCAAAATAATAACATTACTACTTTATCATGGCAGTGCCAAAACAGTAGCATAAGAGAAGGATTAACATGCAGGATCTTTGGCAAATGGTCAGACCAAAAAGGAACATACCTCGTGATGGGAACCATATCTACAGTCAACGCCATCATAGAAGGGATGACACCAGTCACCAGCATGGATGATTCAATTCATGGGACCTTTTGGTGCAATTCACCTAAAATGAAGCAATGTCCCATAAGCTAGCAGCTTCTTTTTTCAAGAAAAGGGCTCCAGCCCCGGTTCCATTTCCATCAGAAAACGAAACCCATAGAGATTCTTCTTCATTAGTTGCAAAAAAATTGAGCAACATCAAGCTTGGTTGTGAAGCTCCTAAATGATTAGCAATAATTTGGATATCATTTGTGCAGTTCAACCAAAATCGAGCATGAAATGTATATCTTTGTTTGCACAAAAAAGCTGGAAAGGAGGTTGTCTAGCAAGTGATGAAACATGCATAAAATAAAAATAAGCATGTTCCTTATCTGAATGGCAATCCTACAAGTAGAGTAGCAATTTCTAAAGCAGCAGCATTGCTAGATATTAGTGTGAGCATTAGGATTAACTATGACAACCATTAAATACGACATTACTTTAATGGTGCCATTGCTTCATTTTACCAGCAACATTACATTAACAGCTACTACAGAGTCGGTATTTGGGCATGGGAGAGTAGGCGGACCGGGACAGTTGCATTTCTAACAAAAAGAAGCAACTTATCTTAATGAGAAATTTAGCAGGACATAAAAAAGTGCCATTGATTCATATTACTGGAGGCATTACATTGAAAACAACATTGGTTTGACGTGTCCTTACTTTTAACAGTGCGACTGCTACATTTTACCAATGGTGTTGAGGATGTAACTACTGAGTGTAAACCACCCAGGAGGGGCCGGTTCACGCTCAACTATACTGAAGCCCATGAAGACAAAGAAGATGGCGCTTTACTGGTATAGCTTAGAGGCCCAGAGCCCAAAGGCGGATTAGGGCCCATAATGGTAAACCGCCATAATTGTATAACTTGTATTGTAAGTTAGGGAAAAGGGAGAGACCGAGCCTGACACTTGTATGAGACGGCCTCGGGACTCTGTAAACCGGCCGGACGTCAACCTGTGTATATAAAGGGACGACCCGGTGGCGGTTCAGGGACAAGAAACAACAAATCGAGACTCGGGCAAAGCATATTCGCTCCCTGGTCATCGAAACCCAAGCAATTCCATCACAACTAGACGTAGGCTTTTACCTTCATCGTAAGGGGCCGAACTAGTATAAAAATCTCGTGTCCCTTGTCCGGTTTAACCCCTTCAAGCTAATCTCATTGCGATGGCTCCATGACTAAGTCCTTCCGTTAGGACATCTGACATGATATTTCCACGACAGTTGGCACCCACCGTGGGGCTATCGCACAATGGTTTCGAGTTCTTGAAGGGCAGCTTTGAAGGACTCAAAGGGTACGCGGTTGGCCGGATGACCAAGAGTCGTCGCGACAAGCTCTACATCGACGATGCAGGATGGGGCCCCGAGACCGGCTCAATCGAGTACGGGTACCGGGCCTTTGGCGGAATTCACGTCTTCATTGGCAAGATCGGCGAACCGGGCCCTGAGCCGGACATCTCCACCGACCTTGTCGAAATGGCTCAGCGTGCGAGTCCTACCCGGGTTCAGCCTGCCATGAAGCGTGCGTTCGTAGGATTCATCCATGGTGCAGATATGAACCGGTGTCTGATGATGAGACGGCCATCTACTCAGATGGCGAGTCATCCACTGGTGAAACCGAGTTGCGGTACCAATTGCAAGACGGCCGGATTGGGGCCTATTCCGATGGCAATAGTATTCTGAACCCCTTTGAACCGCCAAACCGGGTTGCAGTCTTCATGGTCGGAACACAACCCACCTTGCAATCTTCATCCACAGCAGCAATGATGTCCGGATTAGCAGCCGCGGCAGGAGGCCCGGCGCGCCGACCGGCTCAAGTTCTCTCCGGTTTGTTGGATGCCTGGGTGACCTTGTTAACCACGGCAACCACCCCAGAGACGCATGATCTGCTTAATGCAGAGGTTACCAAGCTAAAGGCTAGATAACACAGGCTAAGGAGGACCTGGCAGCTGAGGAAGTTAGGATGGCTAAAGAACGGGCCAGTTTAGATGCCCAGTCATAGCAGATCCAGGCGCAGAATGACCGGCTTATTTTGGATCAGAACGCGTCAAATGAAGTGATGCGAAGGAAGTACCGGTCTCGTCTGCCGCCGGTCTACGAAGGACTAAATCTCTTCAATACGCCCAGGGCTGGGCCGAGTAATCCGGCAGCAGTAAACTGGACTGAGGCACCTAGGGCACAGCCGAATCAACCACAAATAATGGACCCACCTTGATGAACGGATAACCCACCGCAATATGTATCAACACCACCGGGTCATTTTTCTAGCCCTTTGGATAACATGATTGCTGCGGCATCCCGTCTGGCAGCTATTCCGATGGAGGGTGATTCACTGACGGCGATTGAGACGCAACGGGCCAGGGATCTTCTTCAAACCGCTGTTGTGCAGCAGCAGGCTTATTCCTATAGCCGAGACAGAATCTATTCAACCCCCCGTCTGAGCAAAAGGTATAGCAGGCACATGGATGAGACGGGGGTGTCCAGCAGTGCACGGCGCTGTAATGCCCCCAAGGGCCCAATCCGGCGCACAGTGGGGTAAATGCTCAGGACGTGGTGGATAATGGCAGAGCACGAAGGGAGGCCCCATTAGCAGCACAATATGCGAGTCATCGTCAACCCGCCCTGGTTAAGCCAGCGGCATCAGTAGAGCGGGGGATCGGGCTTGCCTTTAGCTCCTGGGGAGTGCCATGGCTCATCCCGGCTCTCCGTAATGTGTGATTGCCCAAGGATTTCAAGGGTCCGCATAAAGTGCCTAATTATACCGCGATCAACCTCCTGAGGCGTGGGTTGAAAGTTATGAGATGGCAATGGAGGTGATGGATGTGGATGAAGCGGCATGTGCAAAATATTTCACCATGATGTTGGAAGGGACAACCCGCACTTGGTTAAAGAGCATGCCCGCCAACTCCATCGGATCATGGGACCAATTGAAGGCCCGGTTTATAGCAAACTTCAAGGATACATGCAAACAACCTATGTCCATTGTGGATCTAGATGCCTATGTCCAAGGAGAGAACGAGTCAACAACTCATTGGGTGCGCAGGGTTTCAGAAGTCTTGCATTTGTCGGACCGCATCAATGCTGACACGGCGATCGTAATATAATTGCCGGTTTAAGTCACTGAAGATGAAATTGGGACGGCTCAAGCGCCACTGCAATGACATGGGAACACTTATGACAGCCTTGGTTAAGTATGCCGATTCTGACAATACCAAGGATCCCGATTCTAACAAAGAGAAACCGGAGAATGGAAAGAAGAATGGTGGGGCGAAGGGACAGCAACACAACCAAGGAAGCCATGTGAACAATGGTAAGCGCAAAGCAGATAATTCGGATTTTATGGCTAACACCAATGTGCAGGGCAATATGCAAAGTCGTAAGGGTAAACCGACCCAGTGTGGTGGAGGTATGAATCTGGAGCGTCTGTTAAACCAGTCCTGCCCAAAGCACGGGACAAAGGAGGTTCCAACAACACATCTCTGTAAGGATTGTTTCATTATGAAGGAATTCAAAAACTCTGATCTTTTCCGGTATGATTAGGGTCCGTCTAGCGGTTCAGGTCCAGGTTTTCATGGTGGCGGCGGTTCAAACTCTGGATTTCAAAATAATCAGAGCAACTAGAACAACCAAGATGGTAACAACCAACAGAACAATCAGGGAAGTCAGCAACAATCAGGTTTTTAGAGTCACCCAAAGCAGTTGAATGGCGGGCAGTATCATGTTTTCACCACTAGCTTGTGTAAGCGCGATCAGAAGCGTCACAAGAGGGCAGTTAATGCTGTTGAACCGGCAGTACCCCGTTACTTGCATTGGTCTGAGCAAGCCCATTGTGTGGAGTAGAGAGGATCATCGGCCCCGGGTTGACAATCCTGGTCATCTGGCTTTAGTGGTGGCACCTCAGGTGGGAGGATATAAATTCACCAAGGTGCTCATGGATGGAGGGAGCAGCATCAACATCCTGTATTATGAAACCTTTCGTCGCATGGGATTGACAGATAAGAATCTTAAACCATCAAACACTATTTTTCACGGTGTAGTACTAGGTAAATCGGCATATCCAATTGGCAAGATAGCTTTGGAAGTTGTGTTTGGTGATGAGCATGACTCCAGGTCAGAAACATTGACCTTTGAAGTGGTGAAAATCCAAAGCCCATATCACGCCTTGTTTGGACGTTCGGCTTATGCAAAATTCATGGAAAGGCCATCTTATATTTACTTATAGCTCAAGCTACCAGGTCATAAGGGGACCATCACGGTGCACGGGAGTCGTAAGATCGCTTTGGACTGTGAAGAGGGTGATGCAGCTTATGCTGAGTCAGTTTGTGCAACAGAAGAGTTGATGTTCTACAAGGACAATGTTGATCCGGCGGATATGACTCCTCTCAAGAAGCCCACCATAGAGCATGACCCGACCTTGAAGTTCAAACCGGCTGATGAGACTAAACTTGTTGATTTCGTTCCTGGTGATTCATCCAAACAGTTTAGTATCAGCACAAATCTGGATCCGAAATAGGAAAGCGCGCTCATTGAGTTCATCCGTGAGAACCGGGACATTTTTGCATGGAAGCCTTCTGACATGCCAGGTGTACCAAGGGAACTTGCTGAGCACACTCTCAATATTGATCCCAAGTTTAAACCGGTCAGGCAGTGTCTTCGCTTCTTCAAAGAGGAATGACGCAAGGCCATTGGAGAGGAAGTAGCCCGCCTGTTGGCTGCTGGGTTTATAATTGAAGTTTTTCATCCGGAGTGGATGGCTAATCCGGTGCTAGTTCTTAAGAAAAACGGCACTTGGTGCATGTGTGTGGACTACACAGACTTGAACAAAGCTTGCCGGACAAATCCTTTTGCTCTCCCGCGTATTGATCAAATCATTGATGCGACGGTGGGTTGCGAGCATTTGAGTTTTTTGGATGCTTATTCTGGTGTCTAACAGAGGCATTGAGGCTAATTCGGAAAAGATCAAAGCGTTACATCTTTGGCTAAACCAGCATGCATCAATGATGTTTAGCCACTGGCGGGTCGAATTGCAGCTCTAAGCCGGTTTATCATCCGCTTGGGAGAGAAGGCAATCCCTCTGTATCAGATGTTGAAGAAAACAGAAAATTTTGTCTGGAGTGATGCAGCTAATGCGGGGTTTGAGGACTTGAAGAGACAGTTGGTTGAACCGCCAGTTCTTGCTGCTCCGGTTGATAAGGAGCCACTGTTATTATACGTGGCTGCTAATGCTCGGGCTGTCAGTGTCGCCATTGTGGTGGAACGCAAGGAGGCTGGGAAGGAATATCCGGTTCAAAGGTCGGTTTCTTATAACAGTTAGGTGTTAATTGAGTCAAAGCAAAGATATCCGCATTGGCAGAAGCTAGTGTATGGGGTTTTCTGGCAAGTCGAAAGCTTAAATAGTACTTTCAGGGCCATCCCATCACAGTGGTCAGTTCTGCTCCTTTGGGGGGATATAATCCAGAATAGGGAGGCAACTAGCCGGGTTGCTAAGTGGGATATTGAACTGGGATCACATGGTTTGAAATACATGCCTCGCACGGCCATCAAGTCTCAGGCTCTTATGGATTTCATCAACGACTGGACAGAGTTGCAGGCACCAGAAGACAAACCAGACAGCAAATACTGGACTATCCACTTTGATGGGTCCAGACAATTGGATGGCTCGGGGGCTGGAGTTGTCCTTACTTCCCCTCGAGGTGATAAAATTTGTTATGTTCTCCGCTTAATGTTTCCTTGTACTAACAATGTAGCTGAGTACGAGGCCTTACTCCATGGTCTCCGTGTAGCCAAGGAAATGAACTTAAGCCGGGTGCGCTGCTTTGGAGATTCTGATCTGGTGGCTCAGCAAGTTTCTAGCACTTGGGACTCTAAGGATCCCCTCATGAAGGCTTACGGATGAGAGGTGGATGTTGTGGCTGATCACTTCAAAGGTTATCAGGTTGAGCACATTGATCGGCGCAAAAATGAAGCAGCTGATGCTTTAAGCCGACTAGGGTCTCAACGTAAACCGGTGCCGCCCAATACCTTTCTGGATATCTTGCATAACCCGTCTGTAAAGTTGCCCATAGATGAGGATTTGACTATTCCCGATCCGGAGGCACAATTGGTTGCCGCTTTACATATAATTCCGGAATGGACGGTTCCATATTTGGCGTATATAAGCCAAGGCGAGTTGCCAGAAGATGAAGTTCTGGCTAGACAGGTAGTCCGGCGATCAAAGTCCATGGTTATTCACAATGGCGAGTTACACCGTTGAAGTGTTTCAGGCGTATTCCAACATTGTGTTTCTCCTAAGGAGGGCCAAGACATCTTGCGTGAAATCCATGAAGGCGATTGTGGTCACCATGCCGGTTCAAAATCCCTGGTTACTAAGGATTTTCGTCATGGTTTTTAATGGTTGACGGCTCATGCCGATGCTTAGGACCTGGTAAAGTGGTGCGATGCTTGTCAGAAGTTTTCTCGCAGAGCTCATGTTTCGGCTCAAGAGCTACAGATGATTCCAATCACTTGGATGTTTGCTACTTGGGGGCTTGATATGGTGGGTCCTTTTAAGCGATCCAAGGATAAGAAGACCCACCTCTTGGTGGTGGTTGACAAATTTACTAAGTGGGTTGAAGCGGAGCCAGTAAGCGAATGTGACGCAGCCATGGCGGTTCAATTCATCAAGAAGGTGATCTTCCGTTTTGGTTTTCCACACAACATCATCACAGATAATGGCACGAACCTTTCCAAAGGTGAGATGGAGGAATTTTGTCAACGAGAGCACATCTGTCTTGATGTAGCATCCGTGGATCACCCCCAGTCTAATGGTCAAGCTGAGAGAGCAAATCAAGAAATCTTGAAGGGTATCAAGCCCCGGCTTATGGTTCCTTTGAAACGGACACCAGGTTGTTGGGTGGAAGAATTACCTTCTGTGTTATGGAGCATAAACACCACCCCAAACCAGTCTACGGGTTATACACCTTTCTTCATGGTCTACGGGGCAGAGGCAGTCCTCCCAAGTGATATTCGTCATGACTCGCCCCGGGTCGCCAATTATGTTGAAGCGGACAATGAGCAAGCGCACCAGGAGGCACTGGAGCTGTTAGATAAGAAACGGGACATGGCTTTTGCTCGTTCAGCGGTTTATCAGCAAGACCTGCGGGGTTATCACAGCCGCCGGGTTAAAACAAGAACCTTTCAAGAAGGCGACTTAGTGCTCCGGCTCATCCAGGATCAGACGGGTATGCACAAGTTATCCCCACCTAGGGAAGGGCCCTTTGTGGTCAGCAAGAATCTGCATAACGGATCATACTACCTCATTGACGTTCGAGAGCACAAAGAATCACACATTTCTGAGGAGGGGACCCGGCGGTCGTGGAACATAGCTCTCCTTCGGCCTTACTACAACCGAGCTATAGGCTCCTCTTATGTACATATTTCGACAATGTATATATTATGATGAATATAATAAACCGGCATCCTTGCTATAAGCAGGGCCTCTGCCATTTTTCCATTATCTTTTGATTACATGGGGGCTTCAGCTGACAAAGCGGAGTTCTGCCTGTTAAACCGGCTATCACGCCATAATACAGTTTGGGAGCTTCACACCCAAGGGGCCAAAGAGAGTCTGGATGCTATGCACAGCTCAAACATAGGAACCCATTGAGCACAGCTCACAAAGTTACTTGGGGGCTCTTTGTGCACTGCAACAAAGAGTTTGAAAGGACCCTTGTAATATGCTATCAAGCATGGCTTGGAAGCCTGGTGTATTCACCTAAAACCCCGGGATAACCTGCCTTCATCAAGTAAGCCAATCCTATCCAGGTAATCCTGGCATGACCCGCCGAACGTTTGACAAGTCAATCTTATACAGACCCAGAACTTGTTAAAGTTAAAACGACGATTGGTTAGTTGGAGGTCCATTTTAAAAGGCTTTGTCAAATGGTTTAACTCAGCGGCCTGGCAGCCCATGAAAAGCCTCGAATTTGGTCCTGGCAGCCCTTGAAAAGCCTCGACTACACGATTTTATTTCCCTTTGTGAAGATTTTTCTCCTTTGGTAACATTTTATGTTGAACCGGTGTCTATTGACCCGGCATGGCTATCAGTCATCCTAATAACCCGGTGTTTGTTAACCCGGCTTGGCTTTCAGCTACAAGTTGTCAGATCATATTCATTAGGGATATTTAAATTAGTGCCCCTGGTTCCTTAGTTGTGCTCACTTTTCCCCACGCTCCAAATGTTTGCTCACTTTTCCCCTCTTCCTTAGCTGAAACTCTCACAAATGCTCATAGAGGGCGTTTGCCGTCTTGAACGTCCATTGCCCGTTAATTGCTGACGAGTGGGGCCAAGTCTTCGTCTGACTGTTGCTTGCTGATGGGTGGGATTGCAAGGAGACACGTATTGGGTAGCTTGTCTGAATCTGAAACAGATCTAGACAGGCCGCACTGCACCGCGCCGCCCCGCCCCCTCCGCCGGCGTCGTTCTGCGTCCACCGTTGTTGTTTCCTCAACCCTATGCCCTTTTCCGTTCGTCAGCGACGCCACGTCTCCGCCAGATATAGCCCACCTCCCCATCTGGGATTACATAGCGATGTTGAGTGAGGACGCCCGGAATGCAGTCGAACGTGGAGAGGATTGGGTCGAATCCGCGGCAGATAATTCTTGGATTAAACCTGGGTAAGCATTGTTTCCTCTCGAATTGACGTTCTAAGTCGTATTGTAGGCCGTATTTGACTTCTATTTGCTTGAATCGTTCGAATTTGTGCTCGATTTTACCCGGCTAACTGAAGCCTTTGTTTCCTTCCCCAACAAAATAGGATTGATCCCGCGCTGGCTTTCCGGCTGGCGATTAGAATGGAAACTAGTGTGCTGCGTGGTACTAAACCGCATTTGATTTCATCATTTTTCTATCCCAAAGTGGTAGAAACCAGCATGTCTTTCAAAGATTTGCGAGCTGAGCTCCGAAACACCTATCCCTGGAGTGATGCCGATGCTGTTGAACTGAATTACTTCAGCAGTGACGAGCAAAGATTTCTCCCACTAACTTGCGATGATCATATGCCGTTGCTTTTAGCTGGGATTGCTGGCTGCCGATTCAGTAAACTCCAAATCGATGTGCTTCAGCCACGCGCAGTACGGGCGAAGGGGAAGGGAGTTCAGACATCATCTGTCAATGCTAATAGCCAGCACCCCGGCACTCCTTGTAGGTCGACACCAAGTAAAGCAAGTGGTTCGTGGAGCCACAACATGCCTGCTGCCAATTCTGGTTCCGATTCAGCTGCTGCTTCTTGTGTACCTTCTGTAGTTGGTGTAGAAGAAGATGCAGAACCTGACGAGGCAGTGCCTACAAATGATGATGAAGATGAGATGATGTTTCCTGAACTGGTCGATGTAGCCAGTCAGCAAGTAGTGGATGACGAATATATGGAGTAGCCCATCAGCCAAGCTAAGTTTGATGACACTGACGATGAAGAGAAGGTGGAGAACATGGACAGCTTAATCGAGGATGAATACGATGGTGATGACATGCCAACAATTGAGTGGAACAGAGAAAAACCTGAGCTTACTGTAGGTACCATTTTCCAATCAATGGTGGACTGTCGGAATGCAGTGACAACATGGTGCATTATATCTGAAAACACCTATAAGATCAAAAGGAGTGAGCCAGCAAGGTTCATAGTTTTTTGTCCATATCCTAGGTGTAGGTGGAAGTTGCATGCATCTCTTATGAGAAAGAGCAAATATATTCAGGTAATCCAAGTTCAGTTAGTAATTTAGTTTCAGATTGTTGAGTAAGGTTTCTTAACTGTTCTTTACCCTTTTATTTTGTTTCAGATAAAGAAAAACGCACACAAGCACACTTGTCCACCTGGAGGGGGAGGGGGGAAGGCCAAAACCAAGCTAGCAAAAACTAGGTGGGTGGCAGATGCTATATTGGATTGGCTGAGAGAAGAACCTGGACTTGGTCCAACAGCACTGCATGGGAAGCTTTTTGAGAAGTACAAGATAGAAATTCCTTACATGAGAATTTTCAATGCTAGGGAAAAGGCTCTTGACAGAATTAATGGTCAATGGAATGACAGTTTTCAGCTGCTTTACACTTTCAAAGCTGAAGTGGAGATGGCAAGTCCAGGGAGTGTTGTGGAGATTGACAAGCATACAATTCCTTTCAAAATAAAAAGGAAGTCATTTCAGAAGGAGTGCTTCAGAAGGGCTTTTGTTTGTTTCAAGGCTTGCTGGCAGGGGTTTCTAGATGGTTGCAGGCCCTATTTGGCTGTAGATGCTACACATTTGATTGGAAGATGGAGAGGACAGCTAGTAGCAGCTTCTGCAGTTGATGGACACAACTGGCTATTCCCAGTTGCATTTGGTGTGGTGGAGGCAGAGTCTGAGGAAAGTTGGGTATGGTTTCTGCAGCAGTTGCGCAACATTATAGGCACACCCCCAGGTTTAGCTATACACACAGATGCTTGCAAGGGTTTAGAGAGTGCAGTGGAAATTGTATTCCCTGGAGTGGAGCATAGGAAATGTATGCGACACCTAGCGCATAATTTCAAAAAGAAGTTCAAAGGTAAAGTTTATGATGAGAACTTATGGCCAGCATCATACACATGCAGCAAAAGGAAGCATGAACACCATTTGAGAGTGTTGTATGCTCAAAATCCTCTTGTGAAGGAGTACATGGATGCACATCATAGCAAGGTGTGGTCAAGAAGAAAATTCAACGAGATCTGCAAAGTAGATTATGTGACCAGTAACCTTGCAGAATGCTTCAATTCAAAGTTCAAGTAAGTGAAAGGGCTCTTGTTGTGGCAAGCATTTGACAAGATGAGGCAAATGATCATGATAAAGATTGCTCTTCGCAAAATAATTGCAGAAACACAATATGTTGGTCATCAAATGCTCCCATCACTGATTAAGGCATTGCACTTGAAGGCAAGAGGACTGAAGATGAAATGTATTCGATCTGGTACATATGAGGGAGAGGTTACCTATACTGACACTAAAAATAGGGTATGGAGGTATCCTGTGAACCTAAGTATTAGAGAATGTAGTTGTAGGCAATGGCAGATCCGTGGGAAGCCATGCATACATGCCCTACATCTGATGACCGTTATCGGGGGTGCAGATCAATATTGCTCTGAGTATTTCTCTGTTGCCAAATTTATGGCTGCTTATGCTGACAATGTGCCTGCACTATTGGGGAAAGATCAATGGAACATAGTAGATCCAGGGTTCAAACTCCACGCTCCTGTCATTACTAGACCACCAGGAAGACCAAGGAAACAGAGGATTAGAGCAGGTGAGGAAGGTCGTCTACCAAAGAAGCGTGCTTGCAAAAAATGTGGAGTTCTGGGGCATATTGCTAGGCTTTGTACCAATGCATTGGATGCATCATTTGGAGAGGAGGAAAGATGGACAACAGCCAATGCTGAGGATAATGTAGCAGCAATGGAGACTGAAGATGCAGTGGAGAATGCAGCAGCAATTGAAGCAGTGGAGAATGCAGCAGCAATTGAAGCAGTGGAGAATGCAGCAGCAATTGAAGCAGTGGAGAATGCAGCAGCAAATGAAGCATCTTGGTACGTGTTTGCACCCTTCGTAGAATGCAGCTACCCTTTTGTTTGCATTTGTTCTCTTTTTTGCCTATGGCTTATAATTTTATTTACCAGCTCTAGGGAGAAAAGGCCAAGAGATGAAGAAGCAGAAGATTTTGAAACCATGGCCTTTGATGGTTTTGAATCTATAAGAGAGGAAGAGGAGGGCGTAATTATTCCATTTGTGCCTTTAAAGATTACTGAACCCATAGATGACCGTCAAATGGTCATCAAGTGCTCGGCGAGTGCAACTACTCCATCAGCACCTCCACGAGGAAAACCCCAAGTAAAGCCCAAGATCAAAAGGAACAAGAGTCTGAAAGAAAAGAGCATCTCAACTAGGGAAACCAGGAGCAAGACGGTGAAGCCAGCTGCAAACACAAGGAGCAAGTCGAAAATTTGAATTAAGTTGTTGGAAAAATTGAATCAAGATTTGTATTAAGATGTTGGCATCTTAAAACTTGGTAGATTTGAGCTACTGTGAAAACTTATCAGTTGTAATAATGTTGCTTCTACTTTGGTTTCTTATTTCAGTCAGAATTCAAATTTCCATCAAAATTTGAATTTAAATCAATATTTGAATTTGGGCCAAAATTTGGATCCAAGTCAAAGTTGAAGTTGAACATTGGAGGTTCATTGCTCTGTGCGGTGTATTTGATCGAGCATTTGAAGTCCAATATTCGTAGGTGAACAGTGCAAATGAGAAATGTGCTAGAAATGAGCTCGAAAGCTAGGGTAAACAGCCCTATTTGAAATCAAGTTTTTCTTGACCTAGCCTAAATGAGGCATATATATTTTTATTAACACTTGTTCCATATATATAGGGTAAAAACGAAGTCTCACTATTTATTGATTAATATTCATATTACTACATTTTTTTGAAAAAAATATGCTTTTATTTCAAAACCGTCAAATAACACGTTTTAGATATGAAAATGAAAAAGTAAGTTCAGATGCTTCTTACTCACTCCAAAATGAAGCTATGGAGATTTTTCTGATTTTTTTTAATTATTTTGAAAAAAAATTCAAACCCTAAACCCTCTCTCCCTATTCTACGAACTATGAAAATGTTCATAGGTGATAGCTCATTTGTGTGAAGACTTTTTTTCATGAAAATGACCTACACCAAGTTTATATTTTTTTTCTCATAACCTTGCCACATATGACGGCTATGTGCGCAAGAATTACAACATTTTGAATTTTTTTGAATTTTTTAAAAACATTTGAACTTGATTTCGACAGATCACTTCAAAAAATGATTTTTCAAAAAAATGACCCTATGCCAAGTTTATATTTTTTTATGGTAACTAGGTCTCATAAACGGACGAACTACGTTTGTTTTATATTTTTGCGATTTTTTCTAATTTAGTTATGGCCATTTGAAATCTGGTCAAACCCTAATAACCCCGTTGACTCGCTCATAACCCCGCAGAAATGCTCCAAACCCTAGCGTCGAACGTGCGCCATCGGATCCTACCAAGCGTCAAACACCACCTGTCAGATGTGGGGCAGGCATGCGCGATCCGCGTGATCCATCCTGATTGGCTACTGCACTGTCCTTCTCGGGTTTTTTATGATCTGCCCCACTTTACATATGAAATTGTATTTTTCGCACATGACCACCACATGTCAGTGTTAAGAGTTGGTTGAAATATTCAAACTGCAAAATACAATGTGGCAAATCGTCAATATAGCTTCCCCTTCTCCTCTTCTCCATCTGACAGACAAAGGCATCGAGCAGATCGAGCAATTCCTCTGTTTCTTTCCCCATCTTCTCGTTCTTCTTCCTCTCGAGCAACTCCTCTGTTTCTTCCTCTCGGGCGATATGTCGATCTCCTCGTCAGCCCCCCATTCCACGTGGCCGGTGTATGGTCCAGTGCCGATGACTCGATGCCCTGACTGCCCACGGACTGCGCCACTGAAGCAGTTGACTTCGAAGGAGGAGAAGAATGGGAACTTTGGGCGCGAGTTCGTCAAATGCGAGAGCAAGCCGGAGGGGCAGGTTAGATCTGAGTTTTCCTCGCATCCTTTATCTCTAATTTCTCAAAAAATCTGTCAGATTTGGATTTAGGATACATGATTTCATTTTCAGATCGTGAAGAAATGCCACCATTTCGAGTGGATGGATGATTAAATCCAGAGGCTTCAAGGGTCGGGCTTGCTGGATTCGAGGGGGAATGCAATCCGAGAGTCCAATCTGCCCCATGACAGTGCCGCTCCGGCAGCAGCAGCGTGTCCGGAATACCCGATGGCGTTTGAACTGAAGACGGAATTGAAGAATATGAACAAGAACTTCAAGGAGCTTATTGAGTTGAAGAAGCAATCCAATCTGATAGCTTTAGGAATACTTGCTCTAGGAATTTTTTACTTGATGGCCATCTCTCGTTAGAGATGTTTGTCTACTGTTTAGTGAAACTGTCGATCTCTGAATGCAACTTTGTTTAGTGCAACTGTCGATCTCTGAATGTATGTAGTTTAATGTTATGTTTCGACACTTTTAGTTTCGGCAGAAGACAACTACCAGTTCAGTGATAGGATTATTTTGTTAGCTAATAACCTCGAGTGTTGGATCATACCCTAGCTCGTCAGATGACAGTAAGCAGTACTTGAGCAGCACAAGGGATATACATCAAGTTCATCTCTTCTCTCTCGCACTTGCCAAACTTTTGTCCTCGAGTTTGTCAGTTCTGCTAGAAAAAAAACCTAGTTCGCGGGCCCAAAGAGAATCAAGCTGCAATATGCTCACAAAGGATAAATGAGGCCCAGAAACAAGTGATGTTTCTTTTTTTGTTTAGGAATGATTGCTTTGTTCTTTCTTGTTTCTGATTGATTTTTTCATTAATTTGGTTGCCCAATCTCTTCTATTTCATTGGGAAATTTTTTTGGCTTTCCTTTATGGGTCCCTTCACTTTTTTTGATTTGATTTCTCTTCACCGTATTTGCTTTTGTTTTGCTTTCTCACAACCTGGCTTAGTTTGGTAGTGGAGTAATTTTAGAATCAAACTATTTGCAAACATCGGTATTATTATGCCTAGCAAACCAATACTTCAGTATTGGAAAAAGAGGTCCAACCCTCTTTTTTATATACTTCAAAAATAGTGTAGTTTTCTAGATATTAAAGTATATAAAACTACACTTTTGACTAAAGCCAAACATCTCAAAGTATTTGATACTTCAATATTTCTGGAAACCAAAGTATTCTTGGAATACCTAAAAAATACAGAGCTCCCAAACCAAAGCCGTGTACAATATGTTCTTATTTTTAGAAGGCATCTATAAACACATCATTTTTAGTTAGTTTGGTTAATTTTGCCCATGTCAATTAGCCGTGTCTAAACTTGGGACAAACAAAATACAAACATAACAAATCATTAATATAACACACATAACTTAACTTAGATAGAGTTGCTAGGGAAACACAAGTTCTTACATATAGCACGACACCAATACATATAACACATAACTTAACTTAGATAGATAGGGTAGCTAGCTAGGGCAACACACACACCAAACTCACACTACATAGTAGTAGGGTAGCTAGGGCAACACCGCCATGTCTTCACCGTCGTCTTCACCTTAACCGCCGGCTTCACCATCTTCGTCGCCGCCGGCTTCAGTACTCCTCCTCCTCAAGGCCATTGTCGCCGACGTAGTACAGGAGGCTGTGCATGCGGTTGCGAGCGGGGAAGACGCTTTCAAAGTCGGTGAAGATGTTATAGGTCGTGAATGCAATGAACTCGCACCCACACCAATACACCTTGCCGAGCAGGTAGTAGGCATCGAACCTGTTGGTGAAGTGGACGACGAGCCCTACCACTGGAGCGTTGGCGTGGGGACACTGCTCCACGAGGTTGAACATGGGCGGCGAGCCCGCCGGGAGGTGGTGGAAGCCCGCAAGGAGGAACCCCCGTGCAAGCTTAGTGCTTCCCCTCCAGCGGGAGAACGCCCACACGCGGAGGGATTCCTCGACGACGACGTTGGCGGGGTACCGCCGTTCCGGCATGGTGGGCGGTGCTTGGAACGTCGGCCCGTTGTACTACATCTTGCTCGCTTCGCTGAGTGGAACGGCTTTGGATTTTGGGGTAAGAAGAGAAGTTGGAGGCGCAGATAGATCTGTAGAAGAAGAGGCAATGAAGGGTAGTTTAAATAGCCAGGGGAGACGAAGTGGGTACATGCGCAACCGGCGTAGATCGTGACTCGGTCCGTGCGTGAACCGATGCGATCATCAATTTGTGAATGTGAATCGATGCGAGCGTGCTTTGCGTGCTCTGCGTTGATGGCTGCCTGCCTCCCCCTTCTGCGTGCTCTGCGTTGGCGGCTGCGTGCCTCCCATTCACGAGCGTGCATGCAGCCTGCCGCATGAACCAATGCATCGACATATGGACACGACCGTGCGTGCAGCCTGCCCCTTCTGCCACCGACACGTATGCCTGCGACGCATGAAACGATGCTGCAGAGTGACTGAATCCACCGGCAACTGTGTGGCATGGTTTGATGCGTGCGTGTCGGCGTGCATGCATGCGATTAGGTCTAGGTCACTAGATGCGTGCGTGTCGGTGTTCGCATGCATAGTAGGCTACATCAATGCCAAAGCCGGGCATGCATAGCAGGCTGCATCCATCCATAGCAGGCTTTTTTAATTGGGCTCCCTTTTTAATTTATTACCATCCAACTAACGGGCCCGTCCTATGAACACAAACACGGCCCAACCAGCGAAGCCATAGCCACAGTCAACAGAGTACAACGTGGCCCCACAAGTCAGTTAACGGCCAAGATGGCAAATGTCTGTGATGAACATTTGTGAGAGTTTCAGCTAAGGGAATGGGGAAAAGTGAGCAAAAGTTTGAAGCGTGGGGAAAACTGAGCACAACTAACGAATTGGGGGCACAGATGGAATAAGCCCTATTCATTATTAAACCGGTATTTCATAACCTAGTCTGGCTTCGACTACATGTTGCCGGTATGATCATCCGGTGTTCATCGCAACCCGGTATGACTTATCACACACCAGCACTGCATGGTGGAAGTTATCAACACTAAAAGAGTTGGGTTTTCACCGTTACTAGAATGAAGTTGGTAAACCAACAACATAATTTCATATCACAGGCATGATCTATTTTTGATATTTTTGCAACCTTGGTTATTCATGACCCACAAGTGTAGGGGATCAATCGTAGTCCTTTCGATAAATAAGAGTGTCGAACCCAATGAGGAGCAGAAGGAATGATAAGCGGTTTTCAGTAAGGTTTTCTGTGCAAGCACAGAAACTGTAGGTGATAGATAGTTTTGTGATAAGACAAATAGTAACGAGCAATAAGTAAATAAAGTATATAAGGTGCAGCAAGGTGGCCCAATCCTTTATAGAGCAAAGGATAAGCCTGGACAATTTCTAATAATGAGAAAGGAGCTCCCGAGGACACACGGGTATTATCGTCAAGCTAGTTTTCATCACGTTCATATGATTCGCGTTCGGTACTTTGATAATTTGATATGTGGGTGGACCGGTACTTGGGTACTGTCCTTACATGGACAAGCATCCCACTTATGATTAAGCCCTATTGCAAGCGTCCGCAACTACAAAATAATTATTAAGGTAAACCTAACCACATCATTAAACATATGGATCCATATCAGCCCCTAACGAAGCAACGCATAAACTAGGGTTTAAGCTTCTGTCACTCTAGCAACCCATCATCTACTTATTACTTCCCCATGCCTTCCTCTAGGCCAAAATAATGGTGAAGTGACATGTAGTCGACGTTCACATAACACTACTAGAGGAAAAGACAACATACATCTCATCAAAATATCGAACGAATACCAAATTCACATGACTACTAATAGCAAGACCTCACCCATGTCCTCAGGAACAAACGTAACTACTCACAAAGCACATTCATGTTCATAACAGAGGAGTAATAATATGCATAAAGAATCTGAACATATGATCTTCCACCAAGTAAACCAATTAGCATCAACTACAAGGAGTAATCAACACTACTAGCAACCCACAGGTACCAATTTGTGGTTTTGGTACAAGATTGGATACAAGAGATGAACTAGGGTTTTGAGAGGAGATGGTGCTGGTGAAGATGTTGATAGAGATTGACCCCCTCCCGATGAGAGGATCGTTGGTGATGACGTTGGTGATGATTTCCCCCTTCTGGAGGGAAGTGTCCCCGGCAAAACAGCTCTGCCAGAGCCCTAGATTGGTTCCGCCAAGGTTCCTCCTCGTGGCGGCGGAGTTTCATTCCGTAAGCTTGCCCACGATTTTTTCCAGGGTAAAAGCGATGATATAGCAGAAGATGGACACCGGAGGCCCACCAGGGGGCCCAAGAGATAGGGGGGCACGCCCTATAGGGGGGGTGCGTCCCCCTATCTCCTGGATAGGGTGTGGGCCGCATGGTGTATTTCTTTCGCTCAGAAATTCTTATTAATTCCAAAAAGTTGTTTCGTGGAGTTTCAGGACTTTTGGGGCTGTGCAGAATAGGGTTCCAAAGTTTGCTCCTTTTCCAGCCAGAATTCTAGCTGCCGGCATTCCCCCTCTTCATGGTAAACCTTGTAAAATAAGAGAGAATATCCATAATTATTGAGATAGATGTGTAATAACAGCCCATAATGCAATAAATATTGATATAAAAGCATGATGCAAAATGGACGTATCAACTCCCCCAAGCTTAGACCTCGCTTGTCCTCAAGCGAAAGCCGAAATCGAAAAATATGTCCACATGTTTAGAGATAGAGGTGTCGATAAAAATAAAATATGAACATGAGGGCATCATGATCATTCTTATAACAACAACATATATAGATTTTATCATATGATTTCTTATGCTCAAGTGACAATCAATCCACAATGTCAAGTATTGTTCAAAACTTCATTGGGAACTAATAAACCATAATCTCAGTCATTGAAGCAATTGCAATTTATCGTAATATCAGAAAGAGTCAACAATAGAGCTTTTCAGCAAGTTCACATACTCAACTATCTTGTAGTCTTCTATAATTGCTAACACTCACGCAATACTTGTGGTTATAGAGTTTCAGCCGGACACTGAGAAATATAGGGTCTTATTGTGTTGCCTCCCAACGTATTCACCTTTAGGTGATGTCAACAATAATAGCCCGTGCTAACTAGCATCCAATTGGCTATATATATCATGATGTTTCAAACACGAGGAGCTTGCCAAAGGATAAAAATGAAAAAGGGAAAGGTGAGGGTCACCTTGACTCAAGCATAAAGTAAAAGATAGGCCCTTCGCAGGGGGAAGCAGAGGTTGTCATGCGTATTTAGGGTTGGATGCACAAAATCTTAATGCAAAAGAACGTCACTTTATATTGCCCCCTGTATGTGGACCTTTATTATGCAGTCCGTCACTTTTATTGCTTCCATAGCAAGATCGTACAAAGCTTATTTTCTCTGCACTAATAAGTCATACATATTTAGAGAGCATTTTTTATTGCTTGCACCGATGACAACTTACTTGAAGGATCTTACTCAACCCATAGGTAGGTATAGTGGACTCTCATGGCAAAACTGGGTTTATGGATATTTGGAAGCACAAGTAGTATTTCTACTTGGTGCAAGGAATTTGGCTAGCATGAGGGGGAAAGGCAAGCTCAACATGTTTGGAAGGTCAATGACAATATACTTTAACTGAGATGCCGGAAAACATAAACCATTACGTTGCCTTCCTTGTCCAACGTCAACTCTTTTAGCATGTCATACTTAATGAGTGCTCCCAATTATAAAAGGTGTCCAAAATAATATATTTATATGTGAACCCCTCTTTCCTTATCACTTCCTATTAATTGCAACGATGACCAAGGCTAAGTTTATCAACTCTCAACAATTTTTATGCCTCATACTTTCTATATGTAAAGTTATCACTATCCATAAGATCAATATGAACTCTTTTATTCTTTATACTTTCTCAAGATCATAGCAACATAACAAGGCCCTTGACTCAACACTAATCCTTATTATAGATAGCTCACGGACTCGATTACAAAAAGAGATCACAAAGCAAAACTCAGACTAATTGAAAGCAAAACTTCAATCTACTAGCTAGATCAAGATACTACTAAAAGGATCGAACTAAATAAAACGATAAAGATAGGAGTGTGATGGTGATACGATACCGGGGCACCTTCCCCAAGCTTGGCAGTTGCCAAGGGGAGTGCCCGTACCCATGTGATTATGTCCTCAGAGGTGATGTAGGTGGTGGTTGTCGGTGTCAAAACTGGCGGATCTCCGGTAGGGGGTCCCAATTTGTGCGTCTGGGCTGATGGTAACAGGAAGCAAGGGACACAGATGTTTACCCAGGTTCGGTCCCTCTCGATGGAGGTAAAACTCTACTTCCTGCTTGATTAATATTGAAGATATGGGTAGTACAAGAGTAGATCTACCACGAGATCGTAGAGGCTAAACCCTAAGAGATAGCCTATGATGTTATGATTGTAATTGTGATCAGCCTTCTAAGGACGAACCTCTCCAGTTTATATAGACACCTGAGAGGGCTAGGGTTTACATGGAGTCGTTACAAAGAAGGAAACACAATATCCGGATCGCCAAGCTTGTCTTCCATGCAAAGGAGAGTCCCATCCGGACACGGGCCAAAGTCTCGAGTCTTGTATCTTCACGCTTCAATAGTCCAGATGATGTATACAGTCCGGCTGTCTGGATACTCCCTTATCCAGGACTCCCTCAGTGGTGTTGTTGCATTTTTCTTCTCTAGCTTGCATCTGAGGCTAAAATTTTCCTCCCTCAGATCCTCATTCTCGAGCTCAAGTTTCATTATCTTTTTGCATAATGCCGCTTTGCTGTCCTGCAAAAAACATGGTGGGATAGATTGAACCTTAGGGAGGCTTGACTTCTTGAACTCCACATGCATATCGCCAGGTTGAGGTAGTGGATCGTCCTCTTCATCGGAGATTGTCTCCTCCTTCCCCTTGGGGTCATAATCTTCTTCTTCCTCCGTGGTCCAGCCATAATGCTCTACATCCCCATATGCTTTTGGGTTTGCGATATAGTCAACCACATAGCTCTCTCCCTCCGAATCTTGGGACAACATCTTGCTCCAAATCTGCTGCAGAAACAACTCAAAACGAAAACAGAGGATATTTGCGTGATACGGTAGTCAAAACCTTCGGGAGTATATAATGAATTTTTACCAACCAAAATACGTAACATGCAAGAAAACGGAGTCCGGGAGGCACAGGAGGTACCCATGATACAGGGGGGCGCGCCCTATAGGGGGGGCCTCCACTCTTGTGGGAGCCTCGTGTCCCTTTCGGACTACTTCTTTATTCCTAAAATTCTTAAATATTCCAAAACTGATAAAAAATGCCTTTGGAGTTGTTTTGGAGTCGGTTTACTTACCATACCACATACCTATACCTTTTCGGAGTCTGGGACGTTCTGGAAAGTGTCCCTTATGTATTCCTCAGGGGTTACGGTTTCAATAATATTAGTTTCAAGATTGATAGGATTACCTGAAATATAATGTTTGATTCTTTGACCGTTTACCACCCTTGGACTCGTGCCTTCGAAGTTGTTGATTTTTATGGCACCAGAACGATATACCTCCTCGATAACGTAAGGACCTTTCCATTTTGAGAGAAGTTTTCCTGCAAAAATTCTTAAACAAGAGTTGAATAATAATACATAGTCTCCTACGTTAAACTCACGCTTTCGTATCCTCTTATCATGCTAGCGTTTGACTTTTTCTTTAAATAGCTTGGCATTCCCATAGGCTTGAGCTCTCCATTCGTCAAGTGAGCTAATATCAAATAACCTATTCTCACCAGCAAGTTTGAAGTCATAATTGAGCTCTTTAATAGCCCAATATGCCTTATGTTCAAGTTCAAGAGGTAAATGACACGCTTTTCCATAGACCATCTTATATGGAGACATACCCATAGGATTTTTGTATGCAGTTCTATAGGCCCATAATGCATCATCAAGTTTTTTGGACCAATTCTTTCTAGATCTATTCACAGTCTTTTGAAAAATAATTTGAGCTCTCTGTTGCTCAACTCTACTTGACCACTAGACTGCGGATGATAAGGAGGTGAGATTCTATGATTGACATCATACTTAGCAAGCATCTTACCGAAAGCACCATGAACAAAATGTGAACCACCATCAGTCATAAGATATCTAGGGACTCCAAACCTCGGAAAAATAACTTCCTTAAGCATTTTAATAGAAGTGTTATGATCAGCACTACTAGTTGGAATAGCTTCTACCCACTTAGTAACGTAATCAATAGCAATTAAAATATGTGTATAACCATTAGAGGCAGGAAAAGGTCCCATATAATCAAAGCCACAAACATCAAACGGTTCAATAACAAGAGAATAATTCATAGGCATTTCTTGACGTCTACTAATGTTACCTATTCTTTGACATTCATCACAAGATAAGACAAACTTACGAGCATCTTTGAAGAGAGTAGGCCAATAAAAACCAGATTGTAGTACCTTGTGTGCAGTCCTATCTCCAGCGTGGTGTCCTCCATAGGATTCAGAGTGACACTTACATAGGATCTGTTCCTGTTCATGCTCGGGCACACAACGTCTAATAACACCATCTACTCCTTTATAAAGGTGTGGATCATCCTAGAAGAAATGTCTTAAATCATAAAAGAACTTTTTATTTTGCTGGTATGTGAAACTAGGCGGTATAAATTTAGCAACAATGTAATTAGCATAATCAGCATACCAAGGAGCAGTACGAGAAGCATTGAAGACCGCTAATTGTTCATCAGGAAAGCTATCATTAATAGGCAGTGGGTCATCAAGAACTTTCTCTAGCCTAGACAAGTTATCTGGAACGGGGTTCTCAGCTCCCTTTCTATCAATAATATGCAAGTCAAATTCTTGGAGTAAGAGAACCCATCTAATGAGTTTAGGCTTAGCATCTTTCTTTTCCATAAGATACTTAATAGCAGCATGATCAGTGTGAATAGTAACTTTGCAATCAACAATATAAGGTCTAAACTTATCACATGCAAACACAACTGCTAAGAACTCTTTTTCGGTAGTGGCATAATTTCTCTGGGCAGTATCAAGAGTCTTACTCGCATGCTAGATAACATTCAATTTATTATCGATTCTTTGCCCTAGAACAAACCTACAGCATAATCACTAGCATCACTCATAATTGCAAAAGGTAAATTCCAATCAGGTGGCTGAACAATAGGTGCAGTGATCAAAGCTTTCTTAAGTGTTTCAAATGCTTCTACACAATCATCATCAAAGACAAAAGCAATATCTTTTTGCAATAAATTAGTCAGCGGCCTGGACATTTTAGAAAAGGCCTTAATGAACCTCCTAAAAAAACCGGCATGACCTAGTAAACTTCTTATACCTTTTATGTCCTTGGGACATGGCATCTTTTCAATAGCATCAACTTTGGCTTTATCAACTTCAATACCTCTCTCGGAGATCTTGCGCCCCAAGACAATGCCTTCATTAACCATAAAGCGACACTTTTCCCAATTCAGGACGAGACTAGTGTCTTCGCATCTCTGCAAAACTCGATCAAGGTTGCTGTCGGTGTCAAAACCGGCGGATCTCGGGTAGGGGGTCCCGAACTGTGCGTCTAGGCGGATGGTAACAGGAGGCAAGGGACACGATGTTTTACCCAGGTTCGGGCCCTCTTGATGGAGGTAAAACCCTACGTCCTGCTTGATTAATATTGATGATGTGTGTTACAAGAGTGGATCTACCACGAGATCAAGGAGGCTAAACCCTAGAAGCTAGCCTATGGTATGATTGTTGTTCGTCCTATGGACTAAAGCCATCCGGTTTATATAGTTACCGGAGAGGGCTAGGGTTACACAAAGTCGGTTACAATGGTAGGAAATCTACATATCCGTATCGCCAAGCTTGCCTTCCACGCCAAGGAAAGTCCCATCCGGACACGGGACGAAGTCTTCAATCTTGTATCTTCATAGTCTTGGAGTCCGGCCGATGATGATAGTTCGGCTATCCGGACACCCCCTAGTCCGGAACTCCCTCAGTAGCCCCTGAACCAGGCTTCAATGACGACGAGTCCGGCGCGCATGTTGTCTTCGGCATTGCAAAGCGGGTTCTTCCTCCGAATAATTTATAGAAGATTGTGAACACCAGGATAGTGTCCGGCTCTGCAAAAATTAATTCCATGTACCACCGTAGAGAGAATAATATTACACAAGTTCAATCTGCTGACGTATTTTGTGGTGTGACACCACGCCACTACCAAGCCTTTACTCAAATTGTTTTTATTGTTCCACCTCAGCGCGTTTAGCGAAGCGGTTTCCTTGGCATGTCTTGTCGAAGCAGAGATCGTGTTCCCCTTATTCCGGGATTCCCATCAATACAGACGTGGGTAAGCCAACCGCGCCCGTTGCCACGCCCCCTCCATCAAAGGCGGGTTCCAAACGGTCACGGGGACAGCTCTTGGTATTCTTCCTCTTTATAATGAGACCAAGGCCCGTTCTTTTCCTTCAATCCTCTATCGAATCCGCCCCTCGCCCTGAGTTCCAACACCCAGGGCCCCAGATTCGGGTACCTTCGATCTTCGACAATATCCGGCAGTGACCTACGAGGCCGGTGGATGCTCTCCTCTGTCACGGAAGAGGACATGCTAAAGCTGAGAGACGCCTGGTACTTAACCTACGAGATTTTGCATAGGCTGCCTGCCCGAGGGCAAGTTATTCCTACTCCCGAGCTTGGCGAGAGCGTCGTGTTCATGTCTCACCTTCTTCGGGGTCTAGGCTTCCCGACGGATCCCTTCGTGAGGGGGATCATGTTTTACTATGGGCTGGAATTCCATGACTTGGCTCCGGAGTCCATCCTCCACATCTCATCATTCATTATCGTCTGCGAAGCCTTCCTTCGCACTACCCCTCACTTCGGCTTGTGGCTCAAAACCTTCAACGTGGAGCCGAAGATGGTCGAGGGGCATCAGGCAGAGTGCGGCGGGGTGGTTATAAGCAAGAGGGCCGAAGCTCCATGGCCCGAGGGCTCTTTTCAGGAGGAGCTCGGCTTGTGGCAACAGGAGTGGTTCTATATCACCGCTCCCAGGGGCAGCAGGCAGAAGCCACCACCCGCCTTTCGCTCGGGTCCCCCGCAACAGCTGATGTCATGGGTCAACAAGGGGCGTGACTGGGGGCCGTCCAAAGACGTACCCCTGTTGCAGGACCGGATTCGAGGCCTCCAAGAAAGGGAGATCAATCTAGTTGCAGTGGTACAGGTTATGTTGATCCGGCGCCTACTGCCCTGCAAATGTCGCCCCCTCCGCCTGTGGGAATTTAATCCGGAGGTGCCGCGAGCTCTTCAACACTTCATGGGTTTGACACCCGTGGAGATGTACAAATTGTTCTTCGGATCGCAAGAGATGCATCCGGAATTGACCGAGGACGCTGGCCTAAGCTGCAATCGCCCAGACTCTCAAGTAAGTAGCCCCATGTCCAGACACACCATCAATTTATCTATCGTAGGTTTTCCTTTTAACCAACTATCCCTGGACAGGAGTGGATAGTGCAAGCAAAACTGATACGGTGTCCGGCCCCCCTCCCGGAGACCATGCAGGAATCCGTGTTAATCAAAATGTTGGAGGTCGCACCTTCGGAGGAGGGCGAAGGGGGGCACAGGGAAACTACCACCTCTGCCAAGGAGGCTTTCCGTAAGGGAGGAATCAAAATTCCCTCCCTCCAGGGGGAGAAGAGGACCGCTTCCAAAGACCCGGAGGTCAAGGCCTCAAAGCGGGGAAAGAAATCTGTACCGGAAGGTCCTGTGCCGGGAAGAGCCTCGGCCGTACTGTCTCCTCGGAGGAATCAGCCCTCTAGCGAGCCGTAAGTAAAAAGGGGGGATGTGTAATAATGGACACCCCTGCTTAATTTCTAAGGGTAACCAAAGTTTTCACCTTGTAGTTCGGATCTCAGCCCATCTGAGCACAGCTCATCTTCGGGAGACCTTCGTCCGGAGATGATGGAGAGCGAAACGCCTCCGTCTGCCGCCCCGTCGTGCGGGGCGGGTGACCCTGAGGTGTTGTCACGGAGGATCTCCCCAAGCCCGAGGGGTCGGAGAGTTCGGCACCCATTGGAGTATGGCCTGTGGGGCTGCATGATTTGCTCAAGAGGCTTTTATCTCAGAAGATCGCCGCACATTAATGAGTATGGTGATTGAGAGGATCTCGTCCGCTGAAAGCGGGTTGCGTGAGGCCGTCGGAAGTTTGCTGACGGGGTTTGAGGTACGCAAAAAATGACATACCTTTTGACAGTTTTGCACATGAAGTGCGCCCTGTATAGATAGTAGCCCCTGAGACTTGGTATGCTGTCGAAAGTGACAGCGTGCCGAGGATCATAATCCCAGTTATTAATTGTCGCCTTCCCTTTGCAGGTGGTGGAACGGTGGGTGGCTAGCCAGACTGATGGATTTGCCGAGCTGAAGAGGCAACTCGACGGTGCGGATGCGGACATCTCGCTTGTCAATAAACGACTTGATGAGTCACAAGGTATGTGGTTGCTCCGCAGTCGCCTAGTAAGGGAGCTGACGCCCATTACTTATTATTTGTATGCTTGATGCAGATGGTGCTGCTGCTGTGGAAGGCCTTCGAGCAGAACTCGCTCGGGCCAAGGATCAAGCTAGAAAAAGCGAGGCCGCTGCCTTGAAGGCAGCGGAAGAGCTAGAAGCCGAGAAGGCTGCTCACTGCCGAAGCAGGGAGGAGATGGCCGGAATGGCCACGAAATTAAAAGTTGCTACCGACCGCCAAGAGGTTCTTGAAAGAGAACGCCGAGCGGAGCAAGAGGACCTGAAGAAGGCCGACGCCGAAGCCAAGGATGCCGGTAGTGCGATGCGGGCTATGAAGGAGGAACTGCGTCAGGTCGGAGACATTGTGGTTGGAAAGCCCTTTATGCTGCGTAGGAAGTTCACGGATCCAAAGTATGCTCAGCTGGGCCGGTTGAGCGGTGCGGAGGATCCTTATCTGGACTTGGCAGCGAGTGCGGCGGACGCAGTCGTGCACTTCCAAAGCCAGACGGATCACGAAATGGAAGAGCTTTTCTGGTCTCAATTCCATAGTCCGGAGCGTCCACTTCCGTTGAGTGATCGGTTGGTTGAGTGGGCTGAGCTGAATAGATTGTCCGGACTTGCAATGACGGATGTGGTCACTCATCTGTGGCCGGAAAGGCCCCAGCCGAAGAGTTATTTTGGCTTGTTGCAGCAATTCCTTGGGGTGGTGCCGCGTATTGGGGCGATGAAGCGGTCGGCATGCATAGAAGGTGCACGGATGGCTCTCGCCCATGGTAAGACATACTGGGCGGAGATGGATGCCACTGCTGTTGCATCCCGGGGTTCGGACAAAAGCCGATTCCCCACCGAGCACTATTTTGAGGAAGTCCTGCAGGGCGCTCGTGTAATAGAGTCGCAGTGCTCGAAAGATGTTATGTTTGAATGACATATATGATTTCTGAGATCATGTTTATAATGCAATAGCTTTTTATACTTGTGCGTTCAAGTATTGAACTATCTCCTGTGCGGCCGTATATGTATGTATTATCTGAAAGATGGCAGTCTTTGGCTTCAGCCCCCACGCAAATGGTGCGGGGGTGTTTGCAAAAAGAAAAGCGCTTTTTCACACTTAATCCAACGTCTTGGTCCTTTTAAGGAGGTGATAGCGTAGCAAACTAGGCAACCAGACTATAATGCTTTATCACTTTCACTTAGCCCTAGGAGCTCGAATGTGGGGCTACTATATAGCACCTGGTGGCACCGCTCATCTCCGAACTCAGGACGCGTATGTGCCTGACCGGGAAGCGGTCCTTCATCAAGGCGGAGGAATTCTAAACATTCCAATGGTCGATCGAGTGGTTGACCAGTCTCTCGCTATACCATGACAGTCAGTTTTCGGCTTTCTCTACTGAGGTGCTCGCCCGGCCAAACAGGGGCACAATCGCAGTAGTTCTCCTGGTGCCGCGTTAGCCGATGATATGGAACATAAGGCAGCAAAACACAGGAGCCGGGCAAACCCAACATTTGACCAAAGACATGATTTGGAGCTGATGCATATAAGGCCTAACTCGAGACACCGAGCACTCCCTGAGGCGTTCGGTCTTTATGGTACCGGGCAGAACAATGCCCTAAGCCCCTAGTGTCCAGGTACAGGCGGGAACTTCTGACGCGGCCGATGCCAAAACGCCAGCCTCCTCCTCGGCTATGGTGGGAAACCGGGGATGTGTATCAACAAGAGACAGTAAGAAAGGTTTACGCAGGGTCTTAATCTGAAAAGAATCCTTGCAACGGGTCCCTGCTGCACGTCCGCGCCTGTGTCTCCGTTGTGCTGTATCCTGGACGGGTGTAGCACATGCTTCCTCTGTAAAAGAGAAGGACTAAGTTTCTGAGGAATATCGTGCAAAAGTTGTATTAAAATAAGGTATATTTATGAAGATGAAGAAAGTTGAGCTTTATTGGCTCTCATCATTTGTGCACGCGGCCCCTTATAAAAAAAGGGGGTATGCGGCTGGAAAGCCCCATGTTAAGTTATGCCGGACTCGTCTAACCATGTCCGAGGTCTAAATGACCTGTTTTTAGGGGTTTTGGACCTGCAAGGTCTGATTAATGTGTGGCTGTCGAGGCAGTCGCACATTCTCCATGGTCGAGGGACGCTCGGAGTTTTGAGATTATGCTACGTGGACCGGGCATTTTTAAGCTTAAGAGACGCGTAATGTGGTATTGCATTAAAGCGGGCAAAAGTTTCACGCCCCAGTAGTGCTTAAGGGCTACTGCTAAATGGGGCGATGGAGATTGAGCTTTTCGCGACGGAGATTGTCGGATGAACCGAACACGACCTCTAGTGGTACAGAGCCTGTATAAATGGCTTAAAGGCCTGGCGCCACTCCTTTGAAGGAAGTGCTGCTACAGCGAATTTTGGTAGGTTCTATCCCCAGTCTGCGGACGGTATCCTATTATGGCAGGTGCCACGCTGTGTGTTATCACATGAAGTGAGTTCTTTGTTTTTACTTCTAGTGGGAAAGTCTTTTGTTTTCCGGATTGCTGCTTTTGGGTTTTGTCACTTTCACTTGGTGTGTCGAGCCCCTTGTGTTCGGCGTTAAGTCGGCCGGACTGCTTGAAGACCCAACAATCTCTGTGGGTATGGTTTGCAGGCTTCCCGGAGGTACCATGTATTTGGCACAGTCTATCCAGAATCTTGTTTAGGTTGGATAGCTCGTCACTATTGTCCTTTAGGGGCAGTGTTTTGTTGTTCGGCCAAGAGCTTTTGAATCCGGCGTTGACCGTCGTACTATTTGGGCCATTTTCCTTATTCCGGCGTTGATCTTTTCTGCGTCGTGATTTCCCATTTCCATCCCTGATTTCAGATGTACTCGGGTCGCTGGTGCTGCATCTAGCCAGCCAGCTGTTCTACCCCGCGCAAAAGCAGGTCATGAGGCTTGTTAGTGCGGCCATTGTTCTTGGTTTTTCCTGGCCGAGGTGTCTGGCGAGCCATTCGCCTCGGACGTTGTGTTTAAAGGCTGCTAAGGCTTCAGCGTCCGGACAGTCGACTATTTGGTTCTTTTTAGTGAGGAACCTGTTCCAGAATTTGCGTGCTGACTCTCCGGGCTGTTGAGTTATGTGACTTAAATCGTCTGCATCCGGAGACCGGACATAAGTCCCCTGAAAATTTGCTCAAAACACATCCTCAAGATCTTCCCAACTTCCAATGGTATTTTCTGGGAGGCTTTTAAGCCAATGCCGGGCTAGCCCTTTGAGCTTGAGGGGTAGTTATTTTATGGCATGGAGATCGTCTCCTCTAGCCATATGTATGTGTAGGATATAATCCTCAATCCAGACTCCGGGGTCTGTTGTTCCATCATATGCTTCCATGTTTACGGGTTTGAATCCCGCTGGAAATCCATGATCCAGTACCTCGTCAGTGAAACATAGTGGGTGTGCGGCGCCCCTGTATTTGGGTGTGCCATTGTCTTCAAATGCTCGGTGGGTTATGTTGCCTCCTGGAGTCTTCTTTTTTGGCGCATAGATGGACCTGGCTGGGTCATCCTTTTTCCGACCGTTTTTATGCTGATCGTGTGCCGGCTTGTGTGCGGCGCCCCTTGTTGCTGTTGGCCTGTCATCTGGTCGTCTATCCGGCCAGGCGGCTTCTTTCTTTTTTGCTGCGGGGGCTCTAAGGCCTCCTCGTCAAATTCGGGCAACAGCTTGCGCTTCGGGTAGCTCTTTGTCTGTTGACTAGTGCCATATTTATCTGCGGTGTTGAGTACTTTGCTCCATCTCAGTTTGAGTGCGTCCTCCGCTGTTTTGAGCTTCCGCTTTTGCTTCTTCAAACTTTTTGTAGTGGCGACGAGCCTTTTATGAAGGTTCGTATGCTCCGGTGATGTGAGATCGTCTTCGCCGGGGATGGGTTGCTTGTCCAGTCCGTCATGTTCGGATGGCTGTTCGGTCACGTGTGCGTCGTCCACTACTTCGCCCTGCTCTTGGGCTGGGTCCGTATGGGTGCCATTTTTGTCGAGGCCGGTCTTCGGGCGGCGCTTACGTTGCCGTTTTGGTTGTTTGTATGGGGAGTTGTCCTTCGCCACGTCCCGTTTTTCCTCATTGTCGCTTCCTTTTGGTGTATCCACCATGCATACGTCGTGAGTAGGGGTGGATTTCCAGTGCCCGTTGGGCGCTGTTTCTTGGTCGTCTCCGGAATCGTCGTCCATGCCATCGATGTCTTCGGAGTCGTAGTCTAGCATGTCGGTTAGATCGTCGACAACGGCTATCAAGTGGGTGGTGGGTGGGCTTTGAATTTCTTCGTCGTCCGCATCCCACCCGTCCTGACCGCAGTCCGGCCAGGGCTCTCCTGATAACGAGAGATACTTTAGCGAATTCAAGATGTCGCCAAAAGGTGAGTGTTGAATGATGTCCGCTGCGGTGAACTCCACGATCGGCGCCCAATCGGATTCGATCGGAGGGGGCGCCGGAGGTTCAGAGTCCGGCAAGGAGTCTGTTGGGGAACGTTGCAGAAAATTATAAAATTTCCTACGGTTTCACCAAGATCCGTCTATGAGTTCATCTAAGCAACGAGTCAAGGGAGTGAGTTTGCATCTACATACCACTTGTATATCGAGTGCGTAAGCGTTCATGGGGATGGTGATGATGGAGTCGTACTCGCCGTGATTCGGATCACTGATGACCAAGTGCTGAATGGACAGCACCTCCGCGTTCAACACACGTACGGGACGCACGATGTCTCCTCGTCTTGATCCAGCAAGGAGGAAGGAGAGGTTGAGGAAGGCAGCACCAACGGCAGCACGATGGCGTGGTGTTGTTGGTGCAGTAGTACTCCGACAGGGCTTCGCCAAGCACGTACGGAGGAGGTGAGGTGTTGGGGAGGGGAGGGGCTGCGCCTTGAGTTGTGTCCAGCAGCCCTCCCCTCACCCCTCTATTTATAGGGGAAGGGGCAAGGGGGGCCGGCCCCTCTAGATGGGATCTAGAGGGGGGCGGCGGCCAGGGAGGGGGGACTTGCCCCCCAAGCAAGGGGGGCGCCCCCTTTAGTGTTTCCCCCCCCCCCCCCCCCAACCCTAGGCGCATGGGCCCAAGGTGGGGGGCGCGCCAAGCCCTCCAGGGGCTGGCTCCCTGCCCCTTGCGGCCCATGTGGCCCTCCGAGAGGGGTGGCCCCTCCCGGTGGACCCCCGGAACCCCTCCGGTGGCCCCGGTACAATACCGATATGCCCCCGAAACTTTCCGGTGTCCGCATGACAACTTCCCATATATAAAACTTCACCTCCAGACCATTCCGGAACTCCTCGTGACGTCCGGGATCTCATCCGAGACTCCGAACAACATTCGGTAATCACATACAAGTCTTCCTAATAACCCTAGCGTCACCGAACCTTAAGTGTGTAGACCCTACGGGTTCGGGAGACATGCAGACATGACCGAGACTGCTCTCCGGTCAATAACCAACAGCGGGATCTGGATACCCATGTTGGATCCCACATGCTCCTCGATGATGTCATCGGATGAACCACGATGTCGAGGATTCAATCAAACCCCGTATACAATTCCCTTTGTCAATCGGTACGTTACTTGCCCGAGACTCGATCGTCGGTATCCCAATACCTTGTTCAGTCTCGTTACCGGCAAGTCACTTTACTCGTATCGTATTGCATGATCCCGTCACCAACCACTTGGTCACTTTGAGCTCATTATGATGATGCATTACCGAGTGGGCCCAGAGATACCTCTCCGTCATACGGAGTGACAAATCCCAGTCTCGATCCGTGTCAACCCAACAGACACTTTCGGAGATACCTGTAGTGCACCTTTATAATCACCCAGTTACGTTGTGACGTTTGGTACACCCAAAGCACTCTTATGGTATCCGGGAGTTACACGATCTCATGGTCTAAGGAAGAGATACTTGACATTGAAAAGGCTCTAGCAAACGAACTAAACGATCTTGTGCTATGCTTAGGATTGGGTCTTGTCCATCACATCATTCTCCTAATGATGTGATCCCGTTATCAATGGCATCCAATGTCCATAGCCAGGAAACCATGACTATCAGTTGATCAACGAGCTAGTCAACTAGAGGCTTACTAGGGACATATTATGGTCTATGTATTCACACGTGTATTACGATTTCCGGATAATACAGTTATAGCATGAATAAAAGACAATCATCATGAACAAAGAAATATAATAATAATACTTTATTATTGCCTCTAGGGCATATTTCCAACAGTCTCCCACTTGCACTAGAGTCAATAATCTAGTTACATTGTGATGAATCGAACACCCATAGAGTTCTGGTGTTGATCATGTTTTGCTCGCGAGAGAGGTTTAGTCAACGGATCTGCGACATTCAGATCCGTATGTACTTTGCAAATATCTATGTCTCCATCTTGAACATTTTCACGGATGGAGTTGAAACGACGCTTGATGTGCCTGGTCTTCTTGTTAAACCTGGGCTCCTTGGAAAGGGCAATAGCTCCAGTATTGTCACAGAAGAGTTTGA
Source organism: Triticum timopheevii (assembly GCA_963921465.1). NCBI lineage: Eukaryota > Viridiplantae > Streptophyta > Magnoliopsida > Poales > Poaceae > Triticum > Triticum timopheevii. The sequence continues at coordinate 619,603,777 of OY997268.1, read as the reverse complement.
TCGGCCCCGACGCATTGGGTATGACTCCTAGGTCGGTGATGAACTCCTTCACCCAAATAGCTTCATGCGCTACCTCCGAGGCTGCCATATACTCCGCTTCACATGTAGATCCCGCCACTACACTCTGCTTGCAGCTGCACCAGCTTACTGCTCCACCATTCAACATATACACGTATCCGGTTTGTGACTTAGAGTCATCCAGATCTGTGTCAAAGCTAGCGTCGACGTAACCCTTTACGACGAGCTCTTCGTCACCTCCATAAACGAGAAACATGTCCTTTGTCCTTTTCAGGTACTTCAGGATATTCTTGACCGCTGTCCAGTGTTCCTTGCCAGGGTTAATTTGGTACCTTCCTACCAAACTTACGGCAAGGTTTACATCAGGTCTGGTACACAGCATGGCATACATAATAGATCCTATGGCTGAAGCATAGGGGATGACACTCATCTCTTCTTTATCTTTTGCCGTGGTCGGGCATTGAGCCGAGCTCAATCTCACACCTTGCAATATAGGCAAGAACCCCTTCTTGGACTGATCCATTTTGAACTTCTTCAAAATCTTATCAAGGTATGTGCTTTGTGAAAGACCTATGAGGCGTCTCGATCTATCTCTATAGATCTTAATGCCTAATATATAAGCAGCTTCTCCAAGGTCCTTCATTGAAAAACACTTATTCAAGTAGGCCTTAATGCTGTCCAAAAGTTCTATATCATTTCCCATCAAGAGTATGTCATCTACATATAATATGAGAAATGCTACACAGCTCCCACTCACTTTCTTGTAAACGCAGGCTTCTCCATAAGTCTGCATAAACCCAAACGCTTTGATCATCTCATCAAAGCGAATGTTCCAACTCCGAGATGCTTGCACCAGCCCATAAATGGATCGCTGGAGCTTTCATACTTTGTTAGCGTTCTTAGGATCGACAAAACCTTCCGGCTGCATCATATACAGTTCTTCCTTAAGATGCCCGATAAGGAATGCCGTTTTGACGTCCATCTGCCATATCTCATAATCATAGTATGCGGCAATTGCTAACATGATTCGGATGGACTTTATCTTCGCTACGGGAGAGAATGTCTCGTCGTAGTCAATCCCTTGAACTTGTTGATAACCCTTAGCGACAAGTCGAGCTTTATAGATGGTAACATTTCCATCCGCGTCCGTCTTCTTCTTAAAGATCCATTTGTTTTCTATCGCTCGCCGATCATCGGGCAAGTCTGTCAAAGTCCATACTTTGTTTTCATACATGGATTCTATCTCGGATTTCATGGCTTCAAATCATTTGTTGGAATCTGGGCCCGCCATCGCTTCTTCATAGTTCGAAGGTTCACCGTTGTCTAACAACATGATTTCCAGGACAGGGTTGCGGTACCACTCTGGTGCGGAACGTGTCCTTGTGGACCTACGAAGTTCAGTAGCAACTTGATCCGAAGTACCTTGATCATCATCATTATTTTCCTCTTCATTTGGTGTAGGAATCACAGGAACATTTTCTTGAGCTGCACTACTATCCCGCTTGAGAGGTAGTTCTTCATCGAGTTCTACTTTCCTCCCACTTACTTCTTTCAAGAGAAACTATTTTTCCAGAAAGCATCCGTTCTTGGCCTTGGATATTAAGTAGAAGGTATACCCAATGGTTTCCTTAGGTTATCCTATGAAGACGCATTTTTCCGACTTGGGTTCGAGCTTTTCAGGTTGAAGTTTCTTGACATAAGCATGGCATCCCCAAACTTTTAGAAACGACAACTTAGGTTTCTTCCCAAACCATAATTCATACGGTGTCATCTCAACGGATTTAGACGGTGCCCTATTTAAAGTGAATGTAGTTGTCTCTAGAGCGTATCCCCAAAATGATAGCTGTAAATCGGTAAGAGACATCATAGACCGCACCATATCCAATAGAGTGCGATTACGACGTTCGGACACACCGTTACGCTGAGGTGTTCCAGGCGGCGTGAGTTGTGAAATGATTCCACATTTCCTTAAGTGTGTACCAAATTCGTGACTTAAGTATTCTCCTCCACGATCTGATCGTAGGAATTTGATCTTTCGGTCACGTTGATTCTCTACCTCATTCTGAAATTCCTTGAACTTTTCAAAGGTCTCAGATTTTTGTTTCATTACGTAGACATACCCATATCTACTCAAGTCATTAGTGAGAGTGAGAACATAACGATATCCTCCGCGAGCCACAATGCTCATTGGACCGCACACATCGGTATGTATGATTTCCAACAAGTTGGTTGCTCGCTCCATTGTTCCGGAGAACGGAGTCTTGGTCATCTTGCCCATGAGGCAGGGTTCGCATGTGTCAAATGATTCATAATCGAGAGACTCCAAAAGTCCATCAGCATGGAGCTTCTTCATGCGCTTGACACCAATGTGACCAAGGCGGCAGTACCACAAGTATGTGGGACTATCGTTATCAACTTTACATCTTTTTGGTATTCACGCTATGAATATGTATAACATTACGCTCGAGATTCATTAAGAATAAACCATTGACCATCGGAGCATGACCATAAAACATATCTCTCATATAAATAGAACAACCATTATTCTCGGATTTAAATGAGTAGCCATCTCGTATCAAACGAGATCCAGATACAATGTTCATGCTCAAACTTGGCACCAAATAACAATTATTAAGGTTCAAAACTAATCCCCTAGGTAAATGTAGAGGTAGCGTGCCGACGGCAATCACATCGACCCTGGAACCATTCCCGACGCGCATCATCACCTCGTCCTTCGCCAGTCTCCGCTTATTCCGCAGCTCCTGCTGTGAGTTACAAATATGAGCAACGGCACCGGTATCAAATACCCAGGAGTTACTACGAGTACTGGTAAGGTACACATCAATTACATGTATATCAAATATACCTTTGGTGTTGCCGGCCTTTTTATCCGCTAAGTATTTGGGGCAGTTCCGCTTCCAGTGACCCTTCCCCTTGCAATAAAAGCACTCAGTCTCAGGCTTGGGTCCATTCTTTGAATTCTTCCCGGTAACTGGCTTACCGGGCGCGGCAACCTCCTTGCCGTCCTTCTTGAAGTTCTTCTTACCCTTGCCCTTCTTGAACTTCTGGTCTTATTGACCATCAACACTTGATGTTCCTTTTTGATTTCAACCTTTGCTGACTTCAGCATGGAAAATACTTCAGGAATGGTCTTTACCATCCCCTGCATATTGTAGTTCATCACAAAGCTCTTGTATCTTGGTGGGAGCGACTGAAGGATTCTGTCAATGACCGCCTCGTCAGGGAGGTTAATATTCAGCTGGGTCATATGGTTGTGCAACCCAGACATTTTGAGTATGTGCTCACTGATAGAACTATTTTCCTCCATCTTACAACTATAGAACTTGTAGGAGACATCATATCTCTCGACCCGGGCATGAGCTTGGAAAACTAGTTTCAGCTCCTCGAACATCTCATATGCTCCATGTTGCTCAAAACGCTTTTGGAGCCCCGGTTCTAAGCTGTAAAGCATGCCGCACTGAACGAGGGAGTAATGATCAGCACGAGTCTGCCAAGCATTCATAATGTCTTGGTTCTCTGGGACGGGAGCGTCACCTAGCGGTCCTTCTAGGACATATTGTTTCCTGGCAGCTATGAGGATGATCCTTAGGTTCCGGACCCAGTCCGTATAGTTGCTGCCATCATCTTTCAGCTTGGTTTTCTCTAGGAACGCGTTGAAGTTCATGTTGACATGAGCGTTGGCCATTTGATCTACAAGACATATTTTGCAAAGGTTTTAGACTAAGTTCATGATAATTAAGTTCATCTAATCAAATTATTAAAATGAACTCCCACTCAGATTAGACATCCCTCTAGTCATCTAACTGTTACATGATCCGAGTCGACTAGGCCGTGTCCGATCATCACGTGAGACGGACTAGTCATCGTCGGTGAACATTCTCATGTTGATCGTATCTTCCATACGACTCGTGTTCGACCTTTCGGTCTCCGTGTTCCGAGGCCATGTCTGTACATGTTAGGCTCGTCAAGTTAACCCTAAGTGTTTTGCATGTGTAAAACTGTCTTACACCCATTGTATGTGAATGTAAGGATCTATCACACCCGATCATCATGTGGTGCTTCGAAACGATGAACTTTAGCAACGGTGCACAGTTAGGGGAGAACACTTCTTGAAATTGTTGTAAGGGATCATCTTATTTACTACCGTTGTTCTAAGTAAACAAGATGCATAAACATAATAAACATCACATGCAATTATATAGTAGTGACATGATATGGCCAATATCATATAGCTCCATTGATCTCCATCTTCGGGGCTCCATGTTCATCTTGTCACCGGCATGACACCATGATCTCCATCATCATGATCTCCATCATCATGATCTCCATCATCATGTCTTCATGAAGTTTTCACGCCAACGACTACTTCTACTTCAATGGCTAACGCGTTTAGCAATAAAGTAAAGTAATTTACATGGCGTTCTTCAATGACATGCAGGTCATACAAAAATTAAAGACAACTCCTATGGCTCCTACCGGTTGTCATACTCATCAACATGCAAGTCGTGATTCCTATTACAAGAACATGATCTCATACATCACAATATGTCATTCATCATTCATCACAACTTCTGGCCATATCACATCACATGACAATTGCTGCAAAAACAAGTTAGACGTCCTCTAATTGTTGTTGCATCTTTTACGTGGCTGCAATTGGGTTCTAGCAAGAATGTTTTCTTACCTACGAATAACCACAACGTGATTTTGTCAACTTCTATTTACCCTTCATAAGGACCCTTTTCATCGAATCCGCTCCAACTATAGTGGGAGAGACAGACACCCGCCAGCCACCTTATGCAACTAGTGCATGTCAATCGGTGGAACCGGTCTCACGTAAGCGTACGTGTAAGGTTGGTCCGGGCCGCTTCATCCCACAATACCACTGAAGCAAGATTAGACTAGTAGCGGCAAGCAAGTTGACAAGATCTACGCCCACAACAAAATTGTGTTCTATTCGTGCAATAGAGAACTACGCATAGACCTAGCTCATGATGCCACTGTTGGGGAACGTTGCAGAAAATTAAAAATTTTCCTACGGTTTCACCAAGATCCCTCTATGAGTTCATCTAAGCAACGAGTCAAGGTAGTGAGTTTGCATCTACATACCACTTGTAGATCGAGTGCGGAAGCGTTCAAGGGGATGGTGATGATGGAGTCGTACTCGCCGTGATTCGGATCACCGATGACCAAGTGCTGAACGGACAGCACCTCCGCGTTCAACACACGTACGGGACGAACGACATCTCCTCCGTCTTGATCCAGCAAGGAGGAAGGAGAGGTTGAGGAAGGCAGCTCCAATGGCAGCACGACGTCGTGGTGTTGTTGGTGCAGCAGTACTCCGACAGGGCTTCGCCAAGCACGTACGGAGGAGGACAGGTGTTGGGGAGGGGAGGGGCTGCGCCTTGAGTTGTGTCCAGCAGCCCTCCCCTCACCCCTCTATTTATAGGGGAAGGGGCAAGGGGGTCCGGCCCCTCTAGATGGGATCTAGAGGGGGGGCGGCGGCGAGGGAGGGGGGACTTGCCCCCCCAAGCAAGGGGCGCGCCCCCTTTAGGGTTTCCCCCCCAACCCTAGGCGCATGGGACCAAGGTGGGGGGCGCGCCCAGCCCTCCAGGGGCTGGCTCCCTGCCCCTTGCGGCCCATGTGGCCCTCCGAGAAGGGTGGCCCCTCCCGGTGGACCCCCGGAACCCCTCCGGTGGCCCCGGTACAATACCGATATGCCCCCGAATTTTTTCGGTGTCCGCATGACAACTTCCCATATATAAAACTTCACCTCCGGACCATTGCGGAACTCCTCGTGACGTCCGGGATCTCATCCGGGACTCCGAACAACATTCGGTAATCACATACAAGTCTTCCTAATAACCCTAGCGTCACCGAACCTTAAGTGTGTAGACCCTACGGGTTCGGGAGACATGCAGACATGACCTAGACTGCTCTCCGGTCAATAACCAACAGTGGGATCTGGATACCCATGTTGGCTCCCACATGCTCCTCGATGATGTCATCAGATGAACCACGATGTCGAGGATTTGATCAAACCCCGTATACAATTCCCTTTGTCAATCGGTACGTTACTTGCCCGAGACTCGATCGTCGGTATCCCAATACCTTGTTCAGTCTCGTTACCGGCAACTCACTTTACTCATACCGTAATGCATGATCCCATCACCAACCACTTGGTCACTTTGAGCTCATTATGATGATGCATTACCGAGTGGGCCCAGAGATACCTCTCCGTCATACGGAGTGACAAATCCCAGTCTCGATCCGTGTCAACCCAACAGACACTTTCGGAGATACCTGTAGTGCACCTTTATAATCACCCAGTTACGTTGTGACGTTTGGTACACCCAAAGCACTCTTACGGTATCCGGGAGTTACACGATCTCATGGTCTAAGGAAGAGATACTTGACATCGAAAAAGCTCAAGCAAACGAACTACACGATCTTGTGCTATGCTTAGATTGGGTCTTGTCCATCACATCATTCTCCTAATGATGTGATCCCGTTATCAATGACATCCAATGTCCATAGCCAGGAAACCATGACTATCAGTTGATCAACGAGCTAGTCAACTAGAGGCTTACTAGGGACATATTATGGTCTATGTATTCACACGTGTATTACGATTTCCGGATAATACAGTTATAGCATGAATAAAAGACAATCATCATGAACAAAGAAATATAATAATAATAATTTATTATTGCCTCTAGGGCATATTTCCAACAGAGTCCGGCGCCTCGGAGTCACGAGCTTTATAAGGGACAAGGTCCGTGTTTGGCTCTATCGCCGTAGAGGTTGCAGCCCCCAAGGCGGTGTCTAGCCATCCGTCCTCGATCTGCGCAGCCAGCTCCGAATTGAAGATCGGAGCGGGTTCGAGTGCGGCCTCCAGGGTACTGTCCGGCTGCAGAGCTAGATCATGCTCGCCGTGACAGTGCGGCACGCTCGGTCGTGGCTCGAATCCATCGAGGATCAAGTCCCCGCGGATGTCAGCCGTGAAGTTCAAACTTCCAAACCTGACCTGATGGCCAAGGGCGTAGCTTTCGATCTGCTCCAGTTGGCCAAGCGAGTTGGCCCGCAGTGCGAAGCCGCTGAATACGAAGATCTGTCCGGGGAGGAAGGCCTCACCCTGGACTGCATCATTGATGACGATCGAAGAAGCCATCGAGCCTATCGGTGACGACACAGAGGAAATCTCAATGAAAGCACCAATGTCGGTGTCAAAACCGGCAGATCTCGGGTAGGGGGTCCCGAACTATGCGTCTAGGCAGATGGTAACAGGAGACAAGGGACACGATGTTTTACCCAGGTTCGGGCCCTCTTGATGGAGGTAAAACCCTACGTCCTGCTTGATTAATATTGATGATGTGTGTTACAAGAGTGGATCTACCACGAGATCAAGGAGGCTAAACCCTAGAAGCTAGCCTATGGTATGATTGTTGATCGTCCTATGGACTAAAGCGATCCGGTTTATATAGACACCGGAGAGGGCTAGGGTTACACAGAGTCGGTTACAATGGTAGGAAATCTACATATCCATATCGCCAAGCTTGCCTTCCACTCCAAGGAAAGTCCCATCCGGACACGGGACGAAGTCTTCAATCTTGTATCTTCATAGTCTTGGAGTCCGGCCGATGATGATAGTTCGGCTATCCGGACACCCCCTAGTCCGGAACTCCCTCAGTTGCTCAAACAATCATCAAAAGAGGATCCATAGACGGAGAAATCATCCATGAGTACCTCACAAATCTTTTCACAAAAATCAGAGAATATAGCTGAGGGAGTCCTGGACTAGGGGTAGTCCGGAAAGCCGGATCACCATCATCGGCCAGACTAACATCGGCCGGACTATCATCATCGACCGGACTCCAAGACTATGAAGATACAAGATTGAAGACTTCGTCCCGTGTCCGGAGGGGACTTTCCTTGGCGTGGAAGGAAAGCTTGGCGATACGGATATGTAGATCTCCTACCATTGTAACCGACTCTATGTAACCCTAGCCCTCTCCAGTGTCTATATAAACCGGATGGCTTTAGTCCATAGGACACAGCAACAACCATTACAATCATACCACAGGCTAGCTTCTAGGGTTTAGCCTCCTTGATCTCGTGGTAGATCCACTCTTGTAAACATCCACAATATCAATATCAATCAAGTAGGACGTAGGGTTTTACCTCCATCAAGAGGGCCCGAACCTGGGTAAAACATCGTGTCCCTCGTCTCCTATTACCATCCGCCTAGACGCACTGTTCAGGACCCCCTACCCGAGATCCCCCAGTTTTGACACCGACATTGGTGCTTTCATTGAGAGTTCCTCTGTGTCGTCACCGATAGGCTTGATGGCCTCTTCAATCAACAACGACGCAGTCCTGGGTGAGACTTTTCTCCCCAGACAGATCTTCGTATTCGGCGGCTTCGCACTGCGGGCCAACTCACTTGGCCATCTGGAGCAGATCGAAAGCTACGCCCTTGGCCGTCAGGTCAGGTTTGGAAGCCTAAACTTCACGGCCGATGTCCGCGGGGACTTGATCTTCGATGGATCAGAGCCACAGTCGAGCGTGCCGCACTGTCACAATGGGCACGACCTAACTCTGCCGCCGGACAGCGCCTTAGAAGCCGCACTCAAATCCGCTCCGACCCATGGTCCGGAGCTGACCGTGCAGTTCGAGGACGGGTGGCTGGACACCGCCTCGGGAGCTGCAACTTTCACGGCGATGGAGCCGAACACTGACCTTGTCCCGCATAAAGCTCATGACTCCGAGGTGCCGGACTCCAAACATCCTGCGCCCCTGCCAGTCGAATCCGATTGGGCGCTGATCATGGAATTCACCGCTGCGGATATCTTTCAGCACTCACCATTCGGTGAAATCTTAAATTCGCTGAAGCATCTCTCGCTATCCGGAGAGCCCTGGCCGGACTACGGCCAGGATGGTTGGGATGTGGACGACGAAGAAATTCAGAGCCCACCGACCACCCACTTCGTAGCCACCGTCGACGATCTAACCGACGTACTCGACTATGACTCCGAAGACATCGACGGTATGGACGACGATGCCGGAGACTATCAAGAACCAGTGCCTACAGGACATTGGAAGACCACCTCGTCATACGACATATACATGGTGGACACCTCAAAAGATGGGGATGGCGAAGAAGCAGCGGAGGCCGATTCCTTAAAGAAACAGCCCAAGCGCCGACGTCAGCGGCGCCACTCTAAACCCCGCCACAGCAAGAATGGAGATTCTGGCACAGGAGATAATAACACCCCAGAAAGTGCCGAAGATAACCCCCTCCAGCAAGATTCAGCGCAGGAGGAGGAAGAAGCAAGCCCTCACGAGAGGGCGGCACACGAAGAGGTCGAGGATGATAATCACATACCTCCCTCCGGAGACGAGGCAAGCCTCAACGACGACGAATTCGTCGTGCCTGAGGATCCCGTCGAACAAGAGCATTTCAGACGCAGGCTAATGGCCACGGCAAATAGTCTAAACAAAAAACAGCAACAGCTTCAAGCTGATCAAGACCTGCTGGCCGACAGATGGACCGAGGTCCTCGCGGCCGAAGAGTATGAACTCGTACGCCCCTCCAAAAGTTACCCAAAACGAAAGTTGCTCCCCCGGCTAGAGGAGGAAGCATACAAACCTGCATCACCAGCGCACAATACGGAAGACCGACCACCTCGTGGCCGTGACAGAGAGGCATGTAAGCCCTCCACGAAAACCGTACCCCGGCACCGCTCAAAAATCATGAAGCCACGGGGGAACGCGCCGGACTTGCGGGATATATTGGAGGATAAGGCAAGACAATCCAGATCTATCTATGGATCACGTGGGCGCCCCAATACCCACGACGAATACCGTCGCGCCGGATACAACTACTCCGGCCGGGCCGAACACAGCAGACAACGCTCTCTTGAGCTACGTCGCGATATTGCCCAATACAGAGGCGCCGCACACCCACTATGCTTCACTGACGAAGTAATGGATCATCAAATCCCTGAAGGGTTTAAACCCGTTAACCTCGAATCCTACGATGGCACAACAGACCCCGCGGTTTGGATTGAGGATTATCTCCTTCATATACATATGGCCCGCGGCGACGATCTTCACGCCATCAAATATCTCCCGCTCAAGCTTAAAGGACCAGCTCGACATTAGCTTAACAGCCTGCCCGCAGAGTCAATTGAATGCTGGGAAGACCTGGAAGCTGCATTTCTCGACAACTTCCAGGGCACGTATGTGTGACCACCGGACGGAGATGACCTAAGCCACATAATCCAGCAGCCAGGCGAATCGGCCAGGCAATTCTGGACACGGTTCTTAACAAAGAAAAATCAAATCGTCGACTGTCCGGATGCAGAGGCCCTCGCTGCCTTCAAACATAACATCCGCGACGAGTGGCTGGCCCGGCACCTAGGACAGGAAAAGCCGAAATCCATGGCAGCCCTCACATCACTCATGACCCGCTTCTGTGCGGGAGAGGATAGCTGGCTAGCTCGCAGCAACAACCTCAGCAAAAATGCTGGCAGTCCGGATACCAAGGACCGCAATGGCAGCTCGCGTCGAGACAAAAACAAATGCCACATTAACGGCGACAGCAATGAGGATACAGCAGTCAATGCCGGATTCCAAGGCTCCAAACCCGGTCAACGGAAGAAGCCATTTAAAAGAACCACTCCGGGCCCGTCCAATTTGGACCGAATACTCGACCGCTCTTGTCAAATACATGGAACCCCCGAAAAGCCAGCTAACCACACCAATAGAGATTGTTGGGTATTCAAGCAGGCAGGCAAATTAATTGTCGAAAACAAAGACAAGGGGCTGCACAGCGATGACGAGGAAGAGACCTGGCCGCCGAACAACAGAGGACGAAAGGGATTCCCCCCTCAAGTTCGGACGGTAAACATGATATATGCAACGCATATACCCAAGAGGGAGCGGAAGCGTGCACTAAGGGACGTATACGCGATGGAGCCAGTTGCCCCAAAATTCAACCCATGGTCCTCTTGCCCGATCACTTTTGATCGAAGAGACCATCCGACCAGTATCCGCCATGGAGGATTCGCCGCATTGGTTTTAGACCCAATCGTCGATGGATTTCACCTCACGAGAGTCCTGATGGACGGCGGCAGTAGCCTGAACCTGCTTTATCAGGATACAGTGCGCAAGATGGGCATAGACCCTTCAAGGATTAAACCTACAAAGACAACCTTCAAAGGCGTCATACCAGGTGTTGAGGCCAATTGTACAGGCTCAGTCACACTGGAAGTGGTCTTCGGATCCCCGGATAATTTCCGAAGCGAGGAGTTAATCTTCGACATAGTCCCGTTACGAAGTGGCTATCACGCTCTGCTCGGACGAACCACATTTTCAAAATTCAACGCGGTGCCGCATTATGCATACCTTAAGCTCAAGATGCCAGGCCCTCGCGGAGTCATCACGGTCAATGGAAACACGGAACGCTCCTTCCGAACAGAGGAACATACAGTGGCTCTCGTGGCAGAAGTACAGAGCAGCCTTTTAAGGCAATTCTCGAGTCCGGGCGTTAAACGACCGGACACGGCCAAACGCGCCCGGAGCAACATCAACCAAGACCACCTGGCACGTTCCAAGCACGCGTAGCAATGCGGCCCCAACCCCAGCCCTCGCACAATTGCAAGACAAACTCTCCGCGTACATAATTACGCCCTGGAGATACCATGGGCAGAGGGGGAGAGGCACGACCACAACAGACCCAGAGTGCGGTTCAACCACACCAGGGGCTCCCAAGTGTGTCGCTCTTTTTATCTTTTATTTTTTTCTTCTTTTTTTATATACAGGACTCTGTCCGGCGGCGAACCTGCCGAACTCATGATGCAACAGCCAGGGAGGGACAAAGACTGCGACGAACACTCAGGTGGTCTCCATTACGATCATTAAATTTGTTAAATACACGATTCCGCGGCCTACCCCTGGAGGGAGACGCCTTTAATTCGTCCAATCCCATGCTTTACGCACTATTTGTATCATTCCGCACTCATAGCAGATCTTCTTGAATAAATAATGCAGCACTTTTCGCCCATAATTGCATTACTTTATATATATATGTTCATTTACGACATGTTGCATCCGTATATTTTGGTACGGCCAAATACACTAGGGGCTTCTGTTCCCCGCATTATGGTGTGATAAGTCCGAACACTTTCACAAGTGCGGCACCCCGAACTTATAGCATTATATGAATCGGCTTCGAATCATGTCTTGGGTCAATAGTTGGGTTTGCCCGGCTCCCATGTTTGGCAACTTACGTTCCGTTCTATCGGCTAAGGTAGCACTGGGAGAACCACTGCAATTGCGCCCCGGTTGAGCCGGGTTAACGCCTCAGTGGAGAAAGCTAAAACTGACTGTCATGATAAGGCGAGAGACTGGTCACTGTTCGAGAGGTCCTTTCGAGCCCCTAAAGACTCATGCCGCTTTGAGCGAAGAACCGGATAGCGCCCCAAACTCGGTCTTCCAAATACTAGGGGCTTCGCCGAAATTTAAAATTATAGAATTCTATGGCTAAGTCAGAGTGTTCAAGCACTATAAGTCCGGTTGCCTTGTTCGTTGTGTTGAGCGCCTCCCTAGATGGACCCGAAAATGGGAACAAGAATGCTCAAGTTTATCCCGAACACCCCAGCACTCGCGGCATGGGGGCTGAAGCCGACGACTTGCCATCTCTCAGATTTAATAAACGGCCACACATAAGGTAATATTTTAAATTAACAAGCGTTGCTTAGCGCATATGAACAAAGTTTTCAGCGCACAGGATAACACATTGCGAATTTACTCAATAATTACATCCCTGGGGCACTCATCCGCAATCTTGCGGGCACCCTTCAGGACAGTCTTATAGTACATCTCGGGCGTACGATATTCCTTGCCCGCTGGTGGCGCGTCAGTGATTAGCTTCTCCGCATCCAGTTTGCCCCAATGCACCTTTGCGCGGGCAAGGGCCCGACGAGCACCTTCAATACAGGCAGAGCGCTTGATAACCTCCACCCAGGGGCACGCATCCACCAACCGCCGCACGAGGCCGAAGTAGCTCCCAGGCATGGCCTCTCCAGGCCACAGCCGGACTATGAGGCCCTTCATAGCCTGCTCGGCTACCTTGTGGAGCTCGACCAGCTGCTTCAGCTGGTCGCTAGGGGGCACCAGATGGCCGGCCTCAGCGTACTGAGACCAGAAGACCTTCTCCGTCGAGCTTCCCTCCTCGGCTCGATAGAATGCGGCGGCATCAGACACGCTGCGAGGCAGATCTGCAAACGCCCCTGGAGAGCTCCGAATTCGGGTAAGTAACACGTAATTTACATTCACATGCTTGCTTTGCATGAAAAATTCCTTACCCGCCGCTATCTTCTTCACCGACTAAATCTCCTGAAGGGACTTATGGGCCTCGGCCTTGGCGGCTTTGGCACTTTCGAGAGCCGAGGCAAGCTCGGACTCTCGAGTCTTTGAGTCACGCTCCAAACTCTCATGCTTTTCCATGAGAGCCTGGAGCTCTTGCCGAACCGCCGCCACCTGCTCCTCCTGCTTTTCTCGCTCCGTCCGTTCCGCGGCCGCACTGCGTTCGGCCGCGGACACGGCCTCCTTCAGGGTGGCCACCTCGCTCTTGGCCCCTGCAGTACCCATGTTATCCTTGTTATTTTTGTCGCAACCTAAATCCTTTTCTGTAAGGTACAAGTTCAAAGTGGTGTTACTCACCTTCTTTGTCCTGGAGCTGCTTCTTGGCACGGTCGGGCTCTTGCTCGGACCGCTCGAGCTCCTGCTTCAAAGCACCGACCTCCGCAGTCAGTGCGGTAGAGGTCAGCAGCGCAGCCTGCAACCCATATTGACATAATTTTTTAGCAACCCTGCGTATATCTTTTTTTTCAGATCCTCAGTCCGGCTTTTCTTTCTGAACACCGAACCGAGCATCAGGGGCTACTGTCTATGCGGTATTACATTGCATATTTTTAACTTCTTACCTCAAATCCTGATAGAAGGCTACTGCAGGCTTCGGTCAGCTCGCTCTTGGCGAGCTGTACATTCTGAATCACCGCACCCATAATAGTGCGGTGTTCTTCCTCGATGGAAGCGCTCTGGAGCGCCTCCAACAAATTGTCCAGCGCCTCCGGTTGGACGGAAGCCGCTGGCGTCACGGTCTTGCCCTTCTTGCGAAGGGGCCGCCGGCCGGACTCCGGAACCATTGCGGGTTCCGACGTGGAGTCCGGTGCAAAGTCCGGGAGGCCGCCTTGTGGCGCCTCCAGAGCCTCCCCCTGATGGTCCCTTCTTGGGATCCCACCTCGGCGTCCTCGGTGTCGCGAGGGGTGGAGGCGGTCGGGATGGAGTCTACATCCGACGGAGCCAACGACCCGCTCGATGAAGTGGGGAGATCATCATTGGTCGGACTACAGGCAACATGCGGCATTAGAATGACACTATGTGACACAAAAGAGAAATTATAAATCATTCAGGAATCCGGATACTTACGATCTCGCCGGAGGCCTGGCCCTTGAAGGCCATTCTTCCTCGCCAATGTTGATGTTGGCGGAGCTGTCCGGGGGAATAGTCCTTCCCCTCTTGGACCCTTCCGCCTCCCCAGTTGGGGAAGCCTTCCTCTTCCTCTCTCCCTCCTCTGGGAGAGAGTCCTCTTTCTGCTCCTCGTTTTCGGGGGAGGAGTCCGCCTCGGAGTCGTCGGACACCTAAAAACGGGAACTCTTTCGAGTACCCGTGCCTCCTTCTTGGCCTTCTTCTCTGGCACCATGTGCGGTGCCCGAACCAGCAGCCTCGCTAGACGGGCGTCTATTGGGTTTTCTGGCATGGGAGCCGGGCAGACGAGCTGCTCCGCCTTCTTCATCCAGTCCTGTCAAAGGAAAAGGGGAAATTAAAACCCGCATAGAGTCAAACTATGAAAAGCAAGTGTCCCGTAAAGGGTTAGAATCACTTACCTCGTCAGCTTGGCGCTGCGAGCGAAATCCGCGATCTTCAGTCGCGGATGCGGGGGCTTCGGCACCCTTAAACAGCACCCTCCAGGCGCCTTCGTACATCGTGTTGAAGAGCCTGCTCAACGCCTGGTGCTGTTCCGGATCGAACTCCCACAGATTGAATGCCCGCTCTTGGCATGGGAGAATCCGGCGGACGAGCATGACTTGGACCACATTAACCAGCCTAAGCTTCTTCACCAGCTTCTGGATACAGGCTTGGAGTCCCGTCAGCTCCTTCGAACTACCCCACAGCAAGCCCTTCTCTTTCCATGAGGTGAGCTGCGTAGGGATAACAGCTCTGAACTCGGGGGCCGCCGCCCACGTAGGGTCGCGCGGCTCGGTGATATAGAACCACCCCGATTGCCACCCCTTGACGGATTCCACGAAGGCCCCTTCGAACCAAAGGACGTTGGGCATCTTGCCCAACATGGCGCCTCCACACTCCGCTTGAGTGCCCTTCACTACCTTCGGCTTGACATTGAAGGTCTTCAGCCACAAGCCGAAGTGGGGCTGGATGCAGAGGAAAGCCTCGCACACGACGATAAACGCCGAGATGTTGAGGATGAAGTTTGGCGCCAGATCATGGAAATCTGGGCCGTAATAGAACATGAGCCCCCGGACAAAGGGATGAAGTGGAAAGCCCAGTCCGCAGAGGAAGTGGGGAAGGAAAACGACCCTCCCATGGGGCCTGCGGGTGGGGATGAGCTGCCCCTCGTCGGGCAGCCGGTGGGCACGGTCTACTTCCGTGGCCGCCGGGCACCTATGGGGCACGGGGTGCCCATTTCCTGGTTCGGAGAGGGGGTGGGGAGGCCGCGCGCAGAGCGGATCGAGGTCCCGGGCGCGCGGCGGAGCGAGAGAGGGAGACGGCGGGCGATCGTTTTTTACCCAGCTTCGGAGCTCTCCGGAGAGATAAAACCCCTACTGCTGCTTTGTGTTGTTATTTGATCTTGCTCGAATGCGAGCGCACGGTGGTGTGGTGTGTGCGTCCCTAGATGGACCGAACCCTAATCTTGGTTTCTCAGATGAACCGAACCCTAATCTTGCGTTTCTCAGATGAACCGAACCCCTTCTACGTGCGCATGGGCCTCCCTTTTATAGTCTAAAGGGGGCACCAATAGGTGGCAGCGTAAGAAGAGGGGTTAGAAAGGTAAAAACACAGGTTGGTGTAACAGTGACCAACAGTGCCCCTACCTAGCTGACGGCAGGGGACAAGGGCATTTAATGCCCGTCCGGTCGCCCCAACAGTGCAGAGAGGCGATCGTCAAATGAGCCACCGGTTGCCACGATGGCGTCTCTGTCAGCTCCGCTTGCCACCTCGCCCCGCATGGCTGTGTAGCGCCTCGCCACGTGCCTTTGGGACGGCCTTGCGGTGACACGTCGCAGGATGTGCTGGAGTTTGGTTGGCAACCTTGTCGCGGCAAGTGCCTCGCCGCGGCCCTCCTCTTGTCGTGCCGGCAAGCTTGCCGGCCCTCGGGCCTTGCCGGGGCGCACGCGGGGCGCCGTGGCAAGTCCCCTGGAGGTGCCTCGGTCGGCCTTCCCGGCAAGCTCCTCTTGTTGGGGCCTTTGTTTCCTTCCCGGCAAACTCTCCTTGCCGGGCCTTGGTTGGCCTTCCCGGCAAGCTCCTCTTGCCGGGGGCTTTAGCTTGAGTACTCCGTCCCTGAACGGTATCAATGTAGCTGCGAAGGACCTTGGTGGACGTCCGGCAAGCCCTGTCGCGGGTTGCCACGACTGCCCGTGCACAAGTTCGGGGTACTAAGGTACCCCCCTACTTTAGTACACCGACAGTAGCCCCCGGGCCTGGGCCATACACGGTGCCGAGCGTTGTTGGGCCAGGCCCAAAACAGTGCACGGGCATGCGCGGCCTGGGTCCACACAGGGTCGGACTCCGCTTCCACCGCGTCCTCCCACAACGGCACCCGTCAAACGCGGCATCGTGGGCTACGTGGTTAATACCTCATTCCAGGGAATGCGCAATGTTCGCATCCCCTATTTATAAGCGGAGGGGACGGAGTCGCTCCCCAACTTTCGCTACCTGCGGTTCCTTCCTCCGAAAGCCCCGACGCCCTCCTCTGGCTCCCGAATCGAGGACGAAGCAGCGTCCCGCCGCCCGTCGCCGCCGCCGTCGCCGTTGCTTTCGCCTTCCCCCGCCGCCCCCGCCATGGCTCCGAAGGCCGGGATGGCTATGAAGGCTGCGAAGGCCGCGAAGGCCGCGAAGTCGGCCGAGGCACTGGAGCTCGAGGCGCTGCGTAAGAAGCAGGTGCTCTTCTCCCCTGAGCTCACCCCGGAGGCGTTGCGGTCGGGGTTCTACCTCTTTTGGTCGACGGAGACGCGGGCGCATCCGCGCACGCCGGTGCTTTCCGCGGAAGCCTCCAAATCGAAAAAGTGTCCCAAAGGGTACTACTTCTTCCCCGTGTTCTTCTATTGCGGTCTCTGCCCGCCTTTCTCCGATTTCTTTTGCGACATCATGAATACCTATGGGTTCCATCTGCTTGATTTCACCCCCAATGCCGTCCTGACGATGGCGGTTTTCGCGCATCTTTGTGAGAACTTCGTTGGTATCCTCCCCAACGTTGCTCTTTTTCGCCACTATTTTTCCCCTCAGGCTGAGAAAGGGGAACCACTGGCTGGCGGAATCGCCTGGACCTCCCGGATGGGCATGAAGGAGGCGTACTTGACAGGCGAGCTTCGCAGCAAGTGGAACGAGTGGAGGGCGGAGTGGTGTTGGATCTGTGACGACGATCCGCCGTCGTTCACCGAGCTGCGCAAGACTCGGGTGGTGCGCGGCGCCGACTGGAGCGCTCTGTCGTCGGATGATACCAAATTGACGATAGCCACCACCCGAATCCTCCGGCTCCGGCACGCCGGGCTCACAACAGGGGCGGTCGGCGCGGATTTCATTCGCCGTCGTATTGCCCCTTTGCAGGCAAGGGGGAGGCCCGCCTGGCTGTTCGGCGGCCCGGCGGATTTCATGAGGCTGCGCCCGGGCCTCAACTTCAACTTCACAGTTCTGGAGCTTGACGCGATGTTCAGGGAGATGTTCAAGCACGACGCCAATCATCCAGAGTGGTTCCGGCTGCCGGCGGGCGTCATCCCCTTGTGCAACAACTCCCAGCGCGATCGCATCTGCGCAATGATGCCAGAGTGCGATTCGCACGGGGTAAGTGCTAACTGGATAGAGCCCGCCGCCGAGGTCGTGCAGCAATTCTTCGATGATTTGTCGGAGACGGCAGTCAATTCCGATGAGCAGAAGCTCCTCACCAGCTCCACCACTGCCGATGAGCTGGCGTATATCGCCAGCAGGGGCGAGGAGGTGGCGGCAGCCGCTTCCGCGGGCGAGTTTGGCTTCACGTTGGCGGAGGCGGAAGCAGCCGAGGCGGCAAGACTTGCCGCCTGGAAAGATCTCGTCGGAGATGGTGATGACGACGAGGAGGCCGCGGCCGAAGCGAGCCAGCCCGCCGAGGGCGCGAGTGGTCGGCCGTGTTCGAGCAACTTGCCGCCGATGGAGCCCTCCGCGCAGCCCCAGTTCCGACCGAGAAGGTGTCTCCGTCGAGTTGGAGAGCCGGCAGAGGCGCAGGTCGAGCAGCAGCCGCAGCAGCCGCGGCGCCGCGGGTCGCGCTCGGCCGCGACAAATCTCGTCGCGGCGGGAGGGTCCCAAGCCGTGCCGGAAACTGAGGCGGGATCTTCCCGGGCCGCCACGCCTGACCCTGCCGCAGCTCTTGGCAAGCGCCAGAGGGAGCCTACTCCAACGCCACGCCGCGCGGGGTCGGCACCGGAGTTCGACCTTTCCGCGCTGAGCTCCGATGACGACGAGGAGGAGGAGGACGAAGAGGAGTAAGGCTTCCTCCGTATTGCACTCGCCTTTTGATCGATTCTTATCGCTGTTTGTCTTGCATCTAATCTGTTTTTTTGCTTTTGAACTCCTGTTTGGCCTCAGTACTTTGGCGGACAGGGCGGCGAAGAGGGCCAAGGTCCCCGTAGTTGAGGACGATCCTGCTGTGGCAGCGGAAGATACGTCGGAGACGACCTTGACGGATCCGGCTCCTTCCCCTCATAGCAGCCCCCAGCACAGCCCCCAGCGTAAGTGCCTTGATCCACTTCCTGTCGTGGGGCGCGCATGGTCGCTGCTTCTTTTGCCAATATCTTGATTATTGGCTCTCTTTTCTTTTTTATACAGAAGAAGAACAGGCCCACCAGGAGCAGTCCGAGGCCGACCCTGAGGTGTCGTCGGCCTCGACTACGGCACCAAGGGCTGATTCCCCGATATGGGAGCCATCTCCGGCAAGGATGGGGTCTCCGGCAAGAGGTGGGATCAGTGAGCCCCCGGTGGTGGAGCCCATGATCACAGAGCTCAGCGCAGGTAACCCTCCTTGTTGGAAATTTCCCCCTTTGGTTCTTCTTCTTCTGGTCTTCTTTTTTTTGGATACTTGTTTGACTTCTCCTCCCCCTTTTCCTGCCTTCAGATCCTCCCTCCTTGGAGCCGATGGAGACCGAGGCCACCGGCGAGGAGGACTCGCGCGGCGATACCGGTGATGCTGCCGCTACTGAAGAGGAGGCCGGCGCTGGTGGCCTTGCCGACGAAGAGGCCGCCAAGGCTGCTGGCGCCGGAACTGGCGAGGGATCCGGCAATCGTACAGACGACCCGGGGGCCGCAGGAGCGCAGGGCGCTACCCCGAATGCCGATTCCTTCGCCGTGGACGTAGCGCCAGGCTCCGAAGAGCCCCAGCCCGGCGCTTATTTGAAGGCCGGCGAAGGTATATACATCAAGCTCCCCTGGGCATCGAATTCCAGGGGGCCGGTCGAGGGAGAGGAGTTTGATGGGGAGGTTCTTACCTCCGCCGGGCTGGCGGTGGTCGACAGGCCAAGCAGTAGCAGCGGCGAGTCCGAGGAGGAGCAGCTGCTCCGAAAGTTGGTGTCACTCTACCGTGTCCGGCAAGCGAAGCTTGAGTCCTGGGAAGCGCTTGTCGCGCAGGGGGGAGTTGACATAGAAAAACATGCGCAAGAACTCAAGAGCCACAACCAGGAGGCCCTCCAGTCCATAGCCGTGGAGAGGGTGCAGCTTGACGAAGCGAAGAAGGCGTTCATCCTGGAGAAGGCTGAAGCCGAGGAGCAGCAGAGGCTCATCGCCGAGGAGCTGTCCAAGCGGGACGGCGAGCTGATACAGAGGAAGGCGCACTTGGACAGCCATGACGAAGAGCTCGCCGCCCGGGAACAATCACTTGGCGGGGCACTCAGGGAGGCGAAAGACGCCGCCGCGGCCGTCGAAGCCGCCAAGAAGGAGTTGGAGGAGAAGGTGGCGCAGCTGGAGGCGGATGTGACAAGGAAGAACGAAGAGCTTGCCGCACTCCAGCGCGACCGCGAGAAGGATGCGCGGGCTCATGGCGATCTGCAGGTCCAGCTCTCCGAGAAGATCAAGGAGCTGAATGTCGCTAAGGATTCGAGCGCCAATCTGGAGCTGAAATTGGCTGCTTTGACGGAGACGCTGGACGCCGCCAAGAAGCGAGAAGATGCCCTGAGGAAAGACCTCAAAGGCAACGAGGAGCTGCTGGTGAGGGCTGCCGAGACCCAAAACACTTTCAAGGCCACGGTGGAGCTCTGGACGGAAGGCCTCGTCAGCATCGCCGCGCTCATCGATGAGGAATTGGCGGAGTTGAACTTGACGGGCTTCGGGTACCCCTCCGAAGAGAACCTCCAGCCTAGCGCCAAGCTCACGCTCTTCTTCAAGGATGTGGTGACGGCTCTTCGGCAGCTCCGGGAAAGGATCCCGAAGCAGCTGGCCAACGAGTCGCGCGCGATCTGCGCCGGGGTCTTGGAGAAGGTATTGGTGAAGGTCCTCTTCCGCAACCCGGGCATTGACCTCTCCCGCGTCACCAAGAAGTTATCGGAGGGCGCCGATCTTGAAGAGCTCAAGGCCATCGTCGCACCCATCATGGACAAGGTGAACGAGGTCAGGAGGGTCGATGGCGGGCGCGCGGATTAGGCCGCCCTTCTTCTCCTGTTTTCTTGCTGCTGTTATTTTGGTCACGAGGACAACTTAGTCAGCGTCACAATAAGTCATTCTTGTAATATAACTCTATTCTGGGTACTGTTCGCTATGTTATTCCCTTTACTTTGCTGTGTTCCTTGTATGTTTTTACCCTACGCTTTGAGGGGACTTGCTGGCGCAAGCACACTTGCTGAGCGCGGAACATCAGCAGCCCGCTGGCGGTGCTGCCTCCCAGCAAGAAACCTTGTCGGGGCTAGTTGCGGCGCGCTTGTATTGTTGAGCGGGCTCGAAACAAACCAAGGACGTAACTTAGCCACGAGTCGATTCCTCCACGCACAGGTTTTCCATACAAGGCACGGACGTTCAAGGAACATAACTTAAAAAATTTAAAACTGACTATGCTCAAACTTTGGCAACTTAGCTTTTTTTTTGTCGTCTGCGTCCCGGCAAGGCTAGATTCCTTTGAACGATGCCCGGTCCACATCTTTATCTTCTCTCCCCCCTGGTGAACTTGTGGGCGGAGGGATCTTCTTTTTGAGAAGGAAGAATTAGAAAATAATGATATGGAACCTTAAGGTTCGCTATTGCTTACCGGGGGTAAGCGCTGCACAAAGTGTCAGGTATATATGCAAAAAAGAGAGGTGCATTAAATTTGACAAAATGTGCGAGGCATATGAACTTTATTTAGGCACGGGGGCTGTACCCGGCTTTGTACAAAGTGTTACATGCAACAGCGGCAAGGCTTGTACAGAAGGTGGTTGCTGGGACAGGGCCCGGCAACCGCGCCTTATGGGTAAAACTTGCGGAGATGCTCTATGTTCCAGGAGTTGCTCATCGGAATGCCATCTTCGGTCTCAAGGCGGACAGCGCCGGGCCTAGTGACTCGTTTCACTCTATAAGGGCCTTCCCACTTCGGTGTCAACTTGTTGGAATTCTTGGCGGATTGAACGCGCCGAAGAACAAGGTCGCCTTCCTCGAAGCTTCTGGCATTAACTTTGCGGCTGTGGTAGCGGCGCAAAGCTTGCTGGTAGCGAGCAGCTCGCACAACAGCCTGAAGACGGTCTTCCTCGAGGAGCAGCGCGTCATCTTGACGCAGCTGCTCTTGCTCAAGCTCATCATAAGCGTGCACCCGAGGCGACCCGTATACGAGTTCCTTGGGGAGAACTGCCTCTGCTCCATAGACAAGAGCAAAGGGTGTCTGGCCAGTGGCTCGATTTGGCGTCGTTCTGATCGACCAAAGAACCACTGGCAGCTTCTCAATCCAATTTCTTCCGCACTTGTGTAGCCTGTCAAAAGTTCTGGTCTTAAGCCCGCGTAGCACTTCAGCGTTCGCCCTCTCCGTTTGACCGTTGCTTCTCGGGTGAGCAACAGAAGCGGAGCAGATCTTGGTGCCAAGATCTTGGACGTACTGCATGAAGGTGCGGCTCGTGAATTGTGTGCCATTATCGGTGATTATCCTGTTAGGGATTCCGAAACGGCAAACAATCGACCTGAAGAACCTGACTGCTGACTGTGCTGTCACCTTTCTCACTGGTTCCACCTCAGGCCACTTTGTGAACTTGTCGATTGCAACGTACAAGTACTCAAAGCCCCCGACGGCTCGGGGGAAGGGGCCGAGGATATCGAGACCCCAGACCGAAAATGGCCAGGACAAAGGGATTGTCTGGAGAGCTTGAGATGGTTGATGAATCTGTTTGGAATGGAACTGACACGCTTCACACTTGGTTACTTGTGAAGTTGCATCCTGGAGGGCTGTTGGCCAGAAGAAACCTTGCCGGAAAGCCTTGCCGGCGAGTGCTCTTGCGCCAATGTGGTGACCACATATGCCTCTATGTATCTCTGCCAACAGTTCTCGTCCATCTTCCCGGGAAATGCACTTCAATTTCGCTCCGTTGAATCTTCTTCTGTACAGTATGTCATCGACAAACTGGTACATACTTGATTGTCGGGCTACTCTTTCCGCTGCTTGTTGTTCCTCGGGAAGTTCTCCTGTTTGAAGGAACTGGACGATCTGCTGTGCCCATGCCGGAGCTTGTGGCTCGTCGACAAGGACTAAAGGCGCAAATGCTGCTGCAGGAACATCCGCTTCCACTGTCAGAGTCTGAGATTCTGCCGGAGCGTGATGTTCCCTGGCAAGCGTGTCTGCTTTAACGAAACAAACCCTAGGGCTTGTCGGAGTAGACTGCTTCTCAGTGCTCTCTGTGTCGAGCCTGGGGACCTTCTTGGCGGCGGCTCCGGGGAGCTCTACCGGAAAGTAGCCGTCAGTGACCAACTTTCTCTTTCCGCTCTGTCCAGTTGATGGTGTGACAGATGGTTGAGTCAGTTTGAGCACAAAAATTCCTGGTTCCACAGGTAACTTGAGCGCGGCACATTTTGACAGGCCATCTGCAATGTCATTCTGAGCTCTTGGAACATGTTCCATTTGCAAGCCGTCAAAATGTTCTTCTAGCTTTCTCACTTCATCGATGTATGCTTCCATCAACGGACTCTGATAATCTTTGTTGACTTGCCGGACGACAAGCTGTGAATCACCTCTGACAATGAGCTTCTTGATCCCCAGTTCTGTTGCTATTCTGAGTCCGGCAAGCAAACCTTCATACTCTGCAGTATTGTTTGTTGCTTGCTCTTTGGGAAAATGCATTTGGACCACGTACTTGAGGTGCTCTCCGGTGGGGGCGACAAGTAGTACGCCCGCACCGGCGCCTTGCAGCGAAAAGGCACCGTCAAAGTACATGATCCACTCTCTGCTCGCTTCCTTGACGGAGATGCTCCTCTCCGGAGTCTCTTCATCAGGTGTTGGCGTCCACTCCGCTATGAATTCTGCCAAGGCTCGGCTCTGAATAGTTGAAGTACTTTCAAATTTGAGGCTAAAGCTTGACAGTTCCAGTGCCCACTCGACAATCCTGCCTGTTGCTTCTGGATTTTGCAATATCCTCTTCAGCGGAAAGCGAGTGACAACTGTGATTTCATGTGCTTGGAAGTAATGGCGCAGCTTCCTCGAGGCCATGAGGAGGCCGAAAAGCAACTTCTGCACACCAGAGTACCTTGATCTAGCCCCCTGGAGAAGGGAACTGACAAAGTAAACTGGGCGCTGCACCATCTTCTTTTGTTTCTCCTTTGGCACTTGTACAGATCCATCCTTGCCGGAATAGGAGCTTGTCGGACCAGGGCTTGTCTGTCCGGAACTCGTCGGGGGAGTCGTCCGCTCGCCACTGGATTCGCTTGCCGCGGCCGCTGGCTCATCATCTGCCTCCCTCTCTGCTACTAACGCAGCACTAACCACTTGATTGGTTGCCGCCAGATATAGCAACAACTTCTCTTGTGGCTTAGGTGCGACAACTGTTGGAGTGGAGGACAGATATTTCTTCAAGTCTTGCAGCGCAGCCTCCGCTTCTGGGGTCCATTTCATTGGACCCGCCTTTTTCAAGATTTTGAAAAACGGTAGGGCGCGTTCAGCAGACTTGGAAATGAACCTGCTGAGAGCGGCAACGCAGCCGGCAAGCCTTCGTACGTCCTTGACTCGCTTCGGCGCTTCGATTTGCTCGATAGCCTCGATCTTGTCGGGGTTAGCCTCGATTCCCCTCTGTGACACAAAGAATCCGAGAAGCTTGCCGGAAGGGACTCCAAACACACACTTCTCGGGATTCAACTTGAGATTGATCTTGCGCAGATTTGTGAAGGTCTCGTCCAAATCTTGGATCAGAGTTGCCCTGTCTCTGCTCTTGACCACTATGTCATCCATGTAAGCTTCTACATTTCTGTGCAGCTATGGCTGAAAAGCATGACCGACTACTCTTGCAAACGTCGAAACAGCATTCTTTAGTCCGAAAGGCATCCGTATAAAGCAATACGTGCCACATGGAGTAATGAATGCGGTTTTCTCTTCATCCTCTTCTGCCATGAAGATCTGGTGATATCCTGAGTATGCATGAAGGAAGGAGAGCAGATCACATCCTGCGGTGGAATCAACAATCTGATCAATGCGTGGCAAGGGGAATGGATCCTTGGGACAGGCTTTGTTGACATCAGTGAAGTCAATGCAGAGTCTCCACTTCCCGTTCGCCTTGCGCACGACTACCGGATTGGCTAGCCACGTTGGATGGAGTACTCCCTGGACCAATCCTGCTGCTTCCAACTTCCTAATCTCCTCTGCTATGAACTCTTGGCGCTCTACTGCTTGTTTCCTGACTCTTTGCTTGACGGGCCGCGCGTGAGGGCATACGGCAAGGTGGTGCTCGATTACTTCCCTGGGAACACCGGAGATGTCAGATGGTTGCCACGAAAACACATCGACATTCGCCCGCAAGAAAGTAACGAGCGCGCTTTCCTATTTAGGATCAAGTGTGGCATTGATGGTGAAGGTACCACCGGTGCCATCCTTGTTGGCCGCCACCTTCTTGGTCTCTGGCGAGGCTACCTTTGCTTTCTTGCACTTGCCGGTGGAGCTCGATGGTGCGCTCTCGACGGCAGCGCAGCACTCCGAGGAGGTGCGCTTGCCGGAGTGGGCATCAGGGCTGCACTTGCCGGACTTGAGCTTCTCCTTCCCCCGGGGAGCTTCAGCGGCAAGTGGCTCGCGCCTTGCTGCGGCTGCTGCTTCCCGGTAAATCTTGTCGGCGCAGATGAGTGCGTCCTTCTTGTCGCCTTGGACAGAAATGACACTCATCGGGCCAGGCATCTTGAGCACGTTGTATGCGTAGTGAGAGGCTGCCATGAACTTGGCAAGCGCTGGTCGGCCGAGTATCCCATTGTAGGGTAATGGGATATCAGCAACATCGAAGGTGACCCTTTCTGTCCTGAAGTTCAGCGCATTGCCAAACGTCACTGGCAATGTGATCTTCCCTCTGGGCTTGCTCCTTCCCGGGTTTATCCCCTGAAAGGTACCAGTCTCTTCGAGCTCGCTGTCGGGGATCTGAAGCTTCTTGAGCACTGTGGAGGAAATCAGGTTCAGGCCGGCCCCGCCGTCAACCAACATCTTCGTGACCTTGAGGTTGCGGATTGTTGGTGAGACCAACATCGGCAAGCACCCGACCGCAGTGACGCGATCAGGGTGGTCTTCTACATCGAAAATGATGGGCGTGCCGGACCATTTCAGAGGCCTGCTCGCCTCGACGGACGGCTCCGTTGCGTTCACCTCTCGCACCCACTGCTTGAGTTGGCGGTGCGAGGCGTGCAGAGAGGCGCCGCCGTCGATGCACAGCACCTCCGTCGCCTTCTGAAACTCTTGGTCATCGGTCTCATCTTCCTCCATCTCATCTTCATCTTCGTCCTTGTCGCGGCCGCGGGGAGGCCTATCTCCTTGCCGCGGCTTGGGCTTGCCGCGGTGTCCTCCCCGGGCGGGAAGTTTCTTGCCGGATCCTCCGCCACCTCCCTGGGCTCTCTCCTTATCGCGGCACTCGTATTCTGCTTTCTGTAGCTCCGCCATCTCTTCGACTTTCTTGCAGGTTTGGAGATCGTGGCCCTTGGTGCGGTGGATCTTGCAATACCGCTTGCCGGAGCCATCCTGCTTGTCGGCGGCTGCCACAGCCTCGCCAGAGTCGTCGGCCTTGGCCTTGTCGTAGCCGCCTCCGTTGCCGGAATGCTCAACAGCTAGCACATCCTTAGTCTTTCTTTTCCTGTTGTTCCGTCTCCGGTTCTTCCTTGCCGGGGCGGCATCCTCACTGTCAGATCCTTTTGCTCCCGCAACCTCCTCGGGGATTTTCCTTCCTTCCTCAGCCCGTGCACACTTGTCGGCCAAAGCATAGAGCTTGCTGACGTCTCTGGTCTTGCACATCGCCATCTCCTCCCTCATCCTGCGGTTACGCACGTTCTGATGAAAGGCGCTGATAACCGCGGCAGGGTGGACGTCTGGGATGTTGCGTTGCACCTGGGTGAATCTCTGTATGTACATGCGCAGGGGATCCCCCTCCTTCTGAACGAGCAGGTGGAGGTCACTTTCCTGGCCATGAGGCTTGTGGCCGCCCGTGAAGGCGCCGACAAACTGATGACACAGGTCAGCCCATGAAGAGATGGAACCGTCCGGCAAGTGCATGAGCCAAGATCTGACATTGGGCTTGAGTACCAGTGGGAAGTAGTTGGCGAGGATCTTCTCATCGCGCCCTCTGGCAGCCTGCACCGCGATGGTGTAGATGCCGAGGAACTCCGATGGATGTATCCTGCCATCGTACTTCTCGGGCACGTCTGGCTTGAAGTTCTTGGTTTTGGGCCACTGGACTTGCCGCAGCTCGCGGGTGAACGCAGGGCAACCTGCCGCGTATGGCAAGTCGCCTGGCTCCCCTAGCGCATGCATGTCGACGGTGGGCCCAGCACGCTGGTCAGATTGACGTCGCGTCTCCCTTCTGCGCTCGATGCGCGTGCGAGCGTCTTCGTGCCGCCGTTCTTGGAGAACGTGGCACTGGTCGCGTCTAGTTCCCGGGTCTGACGACGCGGTGGAGTCGCCGTCGGGGTTGGTCCGACGAACCGGTGATCTTGGCCTTCGGGGCTGGGAGTGCACGGAGGTGGCTCCCCCAGCGATCTTGTCGGCGTAGGCTTGCGCTTGGATGCCTTGCCGGGGCCTCGACGCGCTCAGTTGTCGGGGCTTGTCGCCGTTGGCGAAGGCGATGAGGCTGTATATGGACATCCTCCAGTCGTCGATCTTGTGCGGCGCCGGAGGGTAGTCTAGGAGCAGCTGGGCTCGGGCCAGCGCTTCCTCTGCTGTCTTGGGTGGTGGCGGCGACGAGCGGCGCGAGGAGCGGGATGTGCTCGGGCTCCCAACTGGGTTGGGGGGTGCATCACCCCGCCCCGGCGACCGTACCTCGCTCGCACCAGCATGCGGGCATGCATGCTGACCTCGAGCGTCTCGCGACCCACTAGCTTGGCCTTGCTCCAACGAGAGCACGGTGCTAGGAGCAACGGGGCGTTGTCGGCCTTGCACCTCCTGGGAAGGGTGCGGTGTATGCATGGTCGCCGACGCTTGCGGGGCCTTGTTTTTGGATCTGGTGACGACGTGAGTCCCACCGTCGGCGCCCGCTCCTCCGCCGGCGCCCACTTCACCGCCCGTTTGCTCCGGCGGTGGTGGCGGAATCGATGTAGACGGAGCGGCTACCTCCGAAGGCTTCTTCTTTGGTGGCATGTCGATGAAGGCGTTGATGCAGCGCGCGCGGAGACCGGATCGGATGCTCACGACCTCGACGCGCCCCCTACTTGGCGCGCCATAGATGTCGGCGGCGGTGGGCACGGTCTACTTCCGTGGCCGCCGGGCACCTATGGGGCACGGGGTGCCCCTTTCCTGGTTCGGAGAGGGGGTGCGGAGGCCGCGCGCAGAGCGGATCGAGGTCCCGGGCGCGCGGCGGACCGAGAGAGGGAGACGGCGGGCGATCATTTTTTTACCCAGCTTCGGAGCTCTCCGGAGAGATAAAACCCCTACTGCTGCTTTGTGTTGTTATTTGATCTTGCTCGAATGCGAGCGCACGGTGGTGTGGTGTGTGCGTCCCTAGATGGACCGAACCCTAATCTTGGTTTCTCAGATGAACCGAACCCTAATCTTGCGTTTCTCAGATGAACCGAACCCCTTCTACGTGCGCATGGGCCTCCCTTTTATAGTCTAAAGGGGGCACCAACAGGTGGCAGCGTAAGAAGAGGGGGTAGAAAGGTAAAAACGCAGGTTGGTGTAACAGTGACCAACAGTGCCCCTACCTAGCTGACGGTAGGGGACAAGGGCATTTAATGCCCGTCCGGTCGCCCCAACAGTGCAGAGAGGCGATCGTCAAATGAGCCACCGGTTGCCATGATGGCGTCTCTGTCAGCTCCGCTTGCCACCTCGCCCCGCATGGCTGTGTAGCGCCTCGCCACGTGCCTTCGGGACGGCCTTGCGGTGACACGTCGCAGGATGTGCTGGAGTTTGGTTGGCAACCTTGTTGCGGCAAGTGCCTCGCTGCGGCCCTCCTCTTGTCGTGCCGGCAAGCTTGCCGGCCCTCGGGCCTTGCCGGGGCGCACGCGGGGCGCCGCGGCAAGTCCCCTGGAGGTGCCTCGGTCGGCCTTCCCGGCAAGCTCCTCTTGCCGGGGCCTTTGTTTCCTTCCCAGCAAACTCTCCTTGCCGGGCCTTGGTTGGCCTTCCCGTCAAGCTCCTCTTGCCGGGGGCTTTAGCTTGAGTACTCCGTCCCTGAACGGTATCAATGTAGCTGCGAAGGACCTTGGTGGACGTCCGGCAAGCCCTGCCGCGGGTTGCCACGACTGCCCGTGCACAAGTTCGGGGTACTAAGGTACCCCCCTACTTTAGTACACCGACAGCGATGTCGCCGAAGAGGTATCTGGCGCCGCGCAGTTTGGCGATGTGCTCCTCCTTAACGGTGGAGGCCAACCATTTACCTCCCGCTCGGGACATGGTCGGAGAAGGTTGAGACGACATGCGCAAACTTGGGCGCAGGAGCTCGAGTGCGCAGAGATGGATAAGCAAAGGAGGAAGAAGGCGTAGGTGAAAAGGTGAATCCTTATCCCTTATATAGGCGGACGAAGTCTATACGTCCCCCACCTGCCTGGTAAAACTCGCTTATCTCCCAAGCGTCACCATCAATGGCGCGGTTGGGTTACCCACGTCTGTATTGATGAGAATCCCGGATTAAGGGGGAACACGATCTCTGCTTCGACAAGACGTGCCAAGGAAACCGCTTCGCTAAATGCGCTGAGGTGGTAAAGTAAAAAACAATTCAAGTAATGGCTTGGTAGTGGTGTGACGTCACGCCACAAAAAATGTCAGCAGATTGAACTTGTGTATATATTATTCTCTCTACGGTGGAATGTGGAATTTATTTTGCAGAGTGGAATGTTCACAATCTTCTACGAATTATTCGGAGGAGGAACCCGCCTTGCAATGCCGAACAATATGCGCGCCGGACTCATCGTCATTGAAGCCTGGTTCAGGGGCTACTGAGGGAGTCCTGGACTAGGGGGTGTCCGGATAGCCGGATCACCATCATCGGCCGGACTATCATCGGCCGGACTATCATCATCGACCGGACTCCAAGACTATGAAGATACAAGATTGAAGACTTCGTCCCGTGTCCGGAGGGGACTTTCCTTGGCATGGAAGGCAAGCTTGGCGATACGGATATGTAGATCTCCTACCATTGTAACCGACTCTATGTAACCCTAGCCCTCTCCGATGTCTATATAAACCAGATGGCTTTAGTCCGTAGGACACAACAACAACCATTACAATCATACCATAGGCTAGCTTCTAGGGTTTAGCCTCCTTGATCTCATGGTAGATCCACTCTTGTAAACATCCACAATATCAATATCAATCAACCAGGACGTAGGGTTTTACCTCCATCAAGAGGTCCCGAACCTGGGTAAAACATCGTGTCCCTCGTCTCCTGTTACCATCCGCCTAGACGCACAGTTCGCGACCCCCTACCCGAGATCCGCCAGTTTTGGCACCGACAATAGCCATCATGCATCTTTGAAAGGTAGCAGGTGCATTACATAAACCAAAAGGCAAGCGTCTATAAGCAAAAGTACTAAAAGGGCGAGTAAAAGTAGTTTTAGATTGATCCTTCGCTGACACAGGTATCTGAGAGAAACTAGAATAACCATCTAGAAAGCAGAAATGTGTCTGCCTGGATAGTCCTTCTAGCATTTGATCAATAAAAGTTAAAGGGTAATGATCTTTCTTAGTAGCTTTATTTAACTTATGGAAATCAATTACCATCCTATAACCTGTAATAATTCTTTGCGGGATCAATTCATCTTTATCATTAGGAACAACGGTAATACCTCCCTTTTTAGGAACACAATGGACAAGGCTTACCCATTCACTATCAGCAAGGGGATAAATAATACCTGCCTCAAGGAGCTTTAGTATCTCCTTTCTTACCACTTCCTTCATCTTGGGATTTAATCATCTTTGAGGATCTCTAACTGGTTTGGCATCGTCCTCCAATGTAATTTTGTGTTGACATAACGTGGGGCTAACGCCCTTAAGATCATCCAGAGTATATCCAATAGCTTCTCGGTGCTTCTTCAGAGTTTTCAATAATCTTTCTTCTTCTTTCTCTGAGAGGTTAGCACTGATAATAACAGGATATATTTCTTTTTCATCAAGATAAGCATACTTAAGATTGTCAGGTAAAGGTTTGAGTTCAAACACGGGATCACCCTTGGGTGGAGCGGAATCCCCAAGAATTTCAATGGGAAGGTTATGTTTCAGCATAGGTTCCTGTTTAAGAAACACTTCATCTATTTCTTCTCTTTCCTTCATAAACAAATCGTTTTCATGGTATAGCAAATATTGTTCTAATGGATTAGTTGGAGGAACAACAATGAAAGCAAGACCAATAATTTCATCCTTACTAGGTGGTTCCCTTTCACAAGATTGTCTACTAAACTTAGCGAAATTAAACTCATGAGACATACCATCTATGCCAATAGTGACAATATTCTTTGAACAACTAATCTTAGCACTAGTTGTATTCAAGAAGGGTCTACCAAAAATAGTGGGACAAAAATCATCTTGTGGGGAAGCAAGAACAAGAAAATCAGCAGGGTATTTAACCTTCCCACACAAAACATCAACATCTCTAACAATCCCAATAGGTTTAATGGTATCCCTATTAACAAGCTTAATAGTAACATCAATGGCTTCTAATTCAATGGGTGCAATGTCGTGCATAATTTCTTTATATAAATCATAAGGTATAGCGTTAGCACTAGCACCCATATCACATAAGCCATGATAACAATGATCTCCTATTTTAACAGAAATAACAGGCGTGCCAACCATAGCAATACTAGGTTCAACATTAATTTGCTCAGGAGGTGTATAAGTCCTAGTATTACTCTTACGAACAACAGTCAAAGCTTTAGTATGATACTTTATCCTAACACGAAAAGGAGGTTTTTTAACATAAGCAGTAGGAACAATAGGATCACTATAGGTAATAGTCTTTTCTTCGACTGTAATAGGTGCAACTACTTTCACTTCAACAGGTGGATTATATTTAAACCACTTCTCTTTAGGGAGATCGACGTGAGTAGCAAAAGATTCACAAAAGGTAGCTACTATCTCAGAGTCAAGTCCATATTTAGCGCTAAATCCGCGAAAAGCATCGGTATCCATAAAAGATTTAACACAATCGAACTTAGGTGTCATACCTGACTCCTTACCATCGTTGGAACCCCAATCTTCAGAGTTGCGTTTAATTCTTTCCAATAAGTCCCATTTGAAATCAATACTCTTTAGCATATAAGAACCAGCACAGGAAGTACCAAGCAGGTTGTGATTATCAAGAGAAAGCCGAGCATAAAAGTTCTGAACAATCATTTCCCGAGAGAGCTCATGATTGGGGCATGAATATAACATTGACTTAAGCCTCCCCCAAGATTGAGAGATGCTTTCTCCTTCGCGAGGCCAGAAATTATATATGTAATTATGATCACGATGAACAAGATGCATAGGATAGAACTTCTGGTGAAATTCTAACTTCAATCGCTTATAATTCCAAGATCTTGTATCATCACATAGCCTATACCATGTCATTGCATCTCCCTTCAAAGATAAAGGGAAGAACTTCCTTTTGATAACATCATCGGAATACCTGCAAGCTTAAATAATCCACAAACTTCATCCACAAAGATAAGGTGTAAATCGGGATGCAATTTTCCATCTCCTGCAAATGGATTAGCTAGTAGTTTGTCTATCATACCCGAAGGAATCTCAAAGTAAACATTTTCATAAAGTTCAGTAGGTTGAGGAGCAACTCTTTGATCTTCTGGTTGGGGTAAAGATACCCCAAACAAGACCCTCAAAGGATTAGTTTCCATAGTGACAAGTAACAGAAAATTTCAGCACACTATATAAATGTTTTCCTTACCAAGTTCCACTCACCAAAAGCGCTACACCCCCCGGCAACGGAGCCAGAAAAGAGTCTTGATGACCCACAAGTGTAGGGGATCAATCGTAATCCTTTCGATAAGTAAGAGTGTCGAACCCAACGAGGAGTAGAAGGAAATGATAAGCGGTTTTCAGTAAGGTTTTCTCTGCAAGCACTGAAATTGTAGGTGATAGATAGTTTTGTGATAAGATAAATAGTAACGAGCAATAAGTAAGTCAAGTAAATAAGGTGCAGCAAGGTGGCCCAATCCTTTATGTAGCAAAGGATAAGCCTGGACAATTTCTAATAATGAGAAAGGAGCTCCCGAGGACACATGGGAATTATCGTCAAGCTAGTTTTCATCACGTTCATATGATTCGCGTTCGGTACTTTGATAATTTGATATGTGGGTGGACCAGTACTTAGGTACTTCCCTTACTTGGACAAGCATCCCACTTATGATTAACCCCTATTGCAAGCATCCGCAACTACAAAATAAGTATTAAGGTAAACCTAACCACAACATTAAACATATGGATCCATATCAGCCCCTAACGAAGCAACACATAAACTAGGGTTTAAGCTTCTGTCACTCTAGCAATCCATCATCTACTTATTACTTCCCCATGCTTTCCTCTAGGTCCAAATAATGGTGAAGTGTCATGTAGTCGACGTTCACATAACACCACTAGATGAAAAGACAACACACATCTCATCGAAATATCAAACGAATACCAAATTCACATGACCACTAATAGCAAGACTTCACCCATGTCCTCAGCAACAAACGTAACTACTCACAAAGCATATTCATGTTCATAATCAGAGGAGTAATAATATGCATAAAGGATCTGAACATATGATCTTCCACCAACTAAACCAATTAGCATCAACTACAAGGAGTAATCAACACTACTAGCAACCAACAGGTGCCAATTTGTGGTTTTGGTACAAGATTGGATACAAGAGATGAACTAGGGTTTTGAGAGGAGATGGTGCTGGTGAAGATGTTGATGCAGATTGACCCCCTCCCGATGAGAGGATCGTTGGTGATGACGTTGGTGATGATTTCCCCCTTCCGGAGGGAAGTGTCCCCGGCAGAACAGCTCTGCCAGAGCCCTAGATTGGTTCCGCCAAGGTTCTGCCTCGTGGCGGCGGAGTTTCATTCCGTAAGCTTGCCCACGATTTTTTCCAGGGTAAAAGCGATGATATAGGAGAAGATGGACACCAGAGGCCCACCAGGGGGCCCAGGAGATAGGGGGGCGCTCCCTGTAGGGGGGGGCGCCCCCCTTTTTTCTGGATAGGGTGTGGGCCCTTGGTGTATTTCTTTCGCTTAGAAATTCTTATTAATTCCAAAAGGTTGTTTCATGGAGTTTCAGGACTTTTGGGGCTGTGCAGAATAGGTTTCCAACGTTTGCTCCTTTTCCAGCCAGAATTCCAGCTGCCGGCATTCCCCCTCTTCATGGTAAACCTTGTAAAATAAGAGAGAATAGCCATAAGTATTGAAATAAAATGTGTAATAACAGCCCATAATATGCTATAAATATTGATATAAAAGCATGATGCAAAATGGACGTATCAGTTATCTACCAGGTTTTGTATTGGGCATTATGACCTGTCCGGCGGTAAACCGCCAGGACAAATCTTTTTTATGCAGACGCAAGGATTGCATAAAATTAGCAAGATGTATAAGCAAGCGCAGCAAATATCTGGCGGATCAAACAAAGTCATGTATCAGTGCAGCAGATCAAAGTATTCCAACTAGCCTATTACAAGGCGCTTTGAGCGCCAAAATAATGATTGTTCTTTACACAGAACATAGTCTGTGAAAATCAACCCAGTTGCCGGTTTAAGACTCATCGCCAGGTTGATGTGAGGTTGATGGATCTTCTGGCGTCGGTTCAACCTCCTCCTCCCCAACAAGTGGCTGGAAGTCAACGATGGTCCAGTCAATCCGGGTTAAAGCTTGAAAGATAGCCTCTTCACTTATAAGATTGGACGGTTCGACGTCAGGGGCATAAGTGTGCTTACAGATTGGCGGGATAAGATTCTGCACTTCTTTCACAGTAGTGTCAACCCGTTGGTTGTTTGCATCATAGAAGGACCAATGAACAGACAGGTTCACCTCTTCAGCCAATTGGCTTGACAGCGAACGCATCTCCTTTGTTAGGGCTTTGAGTGCTTCATTATCAAATGCTGACCCATTTTATTGTTCACCCGGATAGCCCTTGGTGATATCAACCGGATCCAGGTCAGCTATCCAAGCTTTGGCCCGAGTCAGTGCTAACAAAGCGCCAGCCCTGGCAGCAGATCGCTTCATTTCTTCTATCTACGCCGGTGTCATCGACAATTTGGTCAGGGTATCCTTGATCAACGTTGGTGCCGGTTTGTTGTATGAGGCCGCACAGATAACTCGTTGGGCACCATTATACAGTTGCTCTATCAACGTATATACTGCCTTCAGCTTCATCCGCATATCCGAGCCCAGATAAGCAACATGGCTACCTGCAACGGTTTAAGAATTTGCTGTTAAACCAGATATTTCAAAGATGGTTATTCCAGCTCTTTACACGAGGTACTTACGAAATATCGCATAGGTCATAGCGTTTACATGATGCTTTAACCCAGTTAGCTCTTCTGCCACTGGTTTAGGAGCTGCCTCAGCGTCTTCAGCCCGCTTCAACAAAGTAGCCTTTTCAGTTTCCCAGTTGGCACGTTCAGTCTTGAAGCCATCCTTCAGTTGTTCCATGGTTGTCAAAGCGCCTTTTAGGTCATCTTTGGCCTTGGAGGTCTCTCCTTTCTCGGACTTGATATTCTCTTGAAGATCGGCAATTTGGGAATCTTTGTTGCTTATATTGGCCTGCAAAGTC
The DNA here is from genome assembly GCA_963921465.1 of Triticum timopheevii. Lineage (NCBI taxonomy): Eukaryota > Viridiplantae > Streptophyta > Magnoliopsida > Poales > Poaceae > Triticum > Triticum timopheevii. The sequence goes on along the minus strand of OY997268.1, from coordinate 619,568,049 downwards.
AGATGATGAAGATGATAATATTTTTCTCAAAGTCCCAAGCATATAACCCGTTATACACTTGGCACTTGGGGGCTAATGCGGATTGCTTCTTTCCTGCTGATTATTTAAAGTCCCAAGGCTCAATGCAAGCATTAATCTTGGCACTTGGGGTCTAATGTGTATTTGATCAGAAAGTAAAAGGCAAAGGAATTGAAAAAAGTACAATTTGGAACATGAAGTCCCAGTTCATCTTGCTAAGATAAACCGGACATTGGGGGCAACTCAATTGAAGTGTTCTTTATCCCAAAAGTCCCGGTTTATCTTCAAGAGACAAACCGGCCCTTGGGGGCTACAATGGAGTTGGTATACAGAACAAGAAAGATTAAAGTTTTTGGAACATTACCTCATAGCGCTCCTTCATCATATTCACCAAACCGGCCTCGTAATCTCGGCTTGTGTATAGGCGGTTTAGGAATCCAGAATGGAGCTTGTCGGTGTCAAAACAGGTGGATCTCGGGTAGGGGGTCCCGAACTGTGCATCTAAGACTAATGGTAATAGGAGGCAGGGGACATGATGTTTACCCAGGTTTGGGCCCTCTCGATGGAGGTAAAACCCTACTTCCTACTTGATTGATCTTGATGATATGAGTATTACAACAGTTGATCTACCATGAGATCATAGAGGCTAAACCCTAGAAGCTAGCCTATGGTATGATTGTTGTTGTGTCCTACGGACTAAACCCTCCGATTTATATAGACACCGGAGGGGGCTAGGGTTACATAGAGTCGGTTTACATAGGAGGAGATCTACATCCGAATCGCCAAGCTTGCCTTCCACGCCATGGAGAGTCCCATCCGGACATGGGACGAAGTCTTCTATCTTGTATGTTCATAGTCCAACAGTCCGACCAAAGTATATAGTCTGGCTGTCCGGATACCCCCTTATCTAGGACTCCATCAGTAGCCCCTGAACCAGGCTTCAATGACGATGAGTCCGGCGCGTAGATTATCTTCGGCATTGCGACGCGGGTTCCACCTCCGAATACTCCAAAATTAATTCCGAACACAAGGACCGTGTCCGGCTCTGCAAGATAAATTCCATATATCACCGTAGAGAGAATAATAATCCACGAATCTGATCTGTTGACAATTCCTCCTTTTGTGACATCACGCCATGGCTCGGCAACTTATTCGAACAGTTTTTACAACTTGCTCTAGCACACATCGCGAGGCAGTTTCTTTGGCACATCCTGTCAAAGCAGAGATCGTGTCCCCTTATCACGGGATCTCCATTAATACGGGTATGGGTAACCCAACCAGCGCCATCAATCGAGGCGCTTGGAAAGATAAGAGATTTTGAGAGGCAAGTGGGGAGGCGCACATTCTACATTGCCTTTATAAAGTGATAGAGTTCTCCCGTTTTTACCCACGCCTTCTTCCTCCTTTGCTCATCCGTTCTCGCACCCTTGAGCTCCAGCGCCCAAGTTCTCACCTTCTCCGTAGGATCGCATCATGTCCGGAGCGGGAGGCAAGTGGATGGCCTCCTCTGTCACAGAGGAGAACATGACCAAGCTTCGGGAAGACGGATACCTGGCCGAGAATATCGCGCACAAGCTTCCAATAGAGGGACAGATTACCCCCACTTTGATGTCTCGGGAGAGAGTAGTATTTCTCCCTCATTTCGTCCGCGGACTAGGGTTTCCACTCCACCCGTTTGTCCGCGGGCTTATGTACTACTATGGTCCAGATTTTCACGATCTGGCCCCGAATATCGTCCTCAACATCTCGGCGTTCATCGTCGTGTGCGAGGCATTCCTCCGCATCAAGCCCCACTTCAGCATGTGGTTGAAGATCTTCTGCGTGAAGCCAGAGATCGTGAGCGGCCAACAGGCGGAGTGCGGAGGTGCCATGGTGGGCAAAATGCCCAACGTCACATGGCTTGATGGCTCCTTCGTGGAGACCGTAAAGGGGTGGCAATCAGGGTGGTTCTACATCACTGAGTCGTGCGACGCCAACTAGGTGGCGGCCCCCAAATTTAGATCCGGAATCCCCACACGACTCACTTCTTGGGAGAAGAAGGGCCTAGCCTGGGGCGAACCCACAGAGCTAGCCGGACTCGAGATGTGCACCCGAAGTATGAGGGACAAGAAGATCAAGCTTGTCAAAATGGTCTAGGTCATGCTCAGTCGCGGGATTCTCCCGTGTCAAAGACGGGCGTTTTATATGTGGGAGTTCGACCCAGCCGAACACCAGATGCTGCTAGAGCTCTTCGGCACAACGCACAAAGAAATCTGGAAGGTGTTGTTCAAGACCGGCGAAGTTCCTCCCCCCCCTTTATGAGGAACGGGGGCTCAGCGCAAGCCGCCTCGCCAATCCGGTAAGTCCTCGGGTTATTTGTAAGATATTTCCTTCCTGGTATGTTCGTGGGAGGATTTTTAGGTCACTATACTAACCAAACAGGATTGGGTGGAGACGGCGGAGCGGGTTAACCGTCTAGCTCCCTTGCCTGAGGACCCAGCGAGCGCACTCCTAGCGGAGATGCTGGTTCCGGCGCCTTACAAGGTGCTGAAGGAAAAGGCCGAGAAGAAGGCCACAGGGACCCATAAGGGTCTCCGGTGCGAAGCCGCACCAGATGCCTCGCCAGAATATGACGAGGAGCACTCCTCCCATAAAGGGGAGGAGAGGAAGAAGAAGAAGGACGCCTCAACTCAGGGGGCCGCTGGGTCCAAGAAGGTGGCCGCTGGGACTAGAAAAGGTCCCCGGCACAGGGCCGTGATAGAGTCATCATCCGAAGACGACGGGGAAGATGCTCCCCTCGAAGACGGGGGAGAACATGAAGAAATTCCGCCTCCCCATGCTAGGGAGGAGAAGAAAAGGAAGGCCGCCTCATCAGGGGAGGCCGGGACGATGAAGAAGGGAAAAGCATCCCTTCCCGATCACTCTGCTACCGCCGCTTTCAGCGACAAGGAGTGGCTGCCCAGGGGCAAGCCCCGGGCGAGGTCGTAAGTATCCGCATTCCATAATACTTTCTGTGCGACTTTGACCTCATGGTTTATAATGACGCCGGACAAGTTTATGCAGTCCAGCCGGGTCCTACCTCGAGGAGTCCTCTTCGGAGGAGTCTCTAAACGAGTTGAAGATGAATTCGCTCCCGACGGCAACCTCCCCATGACCTGTGGATGACACCGAGGTGTTGTCCCAGAAGATGCTAGAGCAGGAGGCGCCGGCTCCAGAGATGCCCCAAGGCAATATCTCGGGCGCGGGACACATGGGGGATGAGAACCCCACGGATTATGCTGCTGGGAGCCACGGCAAGTCTGGCTCCCAGCCGGTTATTGCGTCGGAACCTACAAAGGTTATGAATTCTAGTAAGCAGTCCCTCTCGAAGGAGGGCGAGCCGGACGTGCCGACGACCTCCGCCCAGCCGGAGGCATCCGATAATTTGTTGGAAGTACTTCGAGGCGCTTCCATCGAGGATGAACACCGTACACTTATGGGTATGGTGATTGAGAAGGTTCGGTCCGCCAAGGGAGGATTGGCCGAAGCCTGCACCAGCCTGCTAACAGGCTTTGAGGTAAAGAAAGTGTGAGAAAATATCACCCTATAGACAGTAGCCCCTGATACTCTTGTTGGTGTTCGGAAAGAATAGCCAAACGGAGGATCAACTAAAAAAACCGCAGGAAGCTAATGGTATTTGTCTGAATGAATTAAACAGGCACTGTTGCTGACCGCCGTTGCACGCACGACTGAGGTTGCCGGACTCAAGCGCGAACTGGGGCAGGCCGAAGAAGAGCTCGGCCTTGTGAAAAAGCAGCTCGAGGTGAACAATGGTATGAGAAACCCCGTCCATATGTCGTATAGCGGATAAAAAGTTGGTGATGCTAAGAAAAAGCATCATGGCTTTTGATATGGACCGCGACCGAAGTGGCGGCCCTGAAGGAAGCGCTGTCCGCGGCCGAAGGCAAGGCGGATGCAGAGCAAACTGAGCAAGAGAAGGAAGATGCTCGGGTGGGAGAGGTACAGCAGGAGCTCCAGGAGCTCGGCAAGAAGTTCGGCTCCCTGGAACATGACTACAAGACGCAAGCGTCTAAGCTTGCAAAGGCCCTCCAGAGCGCGGCCAACGCCAAGGCCGAAGCCCTCTAGGAAATCCAGGCGGGCAAGAAGATAGCGGATGGTAAGGCATTTTTTATGCAAAGTATGCATGTGGAGGAGTCATTTCTTTTACTTACACGAATCCAGAGCTCTCCAGGTGCATTCGCAGATCTGCCACGCAACATTTCGGATGCTGCGGAGTTCTATCGTGCTGAAGATGGGAGCTCTACGGAGAAGCTGTTCTGGTCCCAATATACTGGGGCCAGACAACCTATGCCTCTGAGTGACCAACTGAAGCAGCTGGTCGAACTCCATAATGCGGCCGAACAGGCCATGAGGGACCTCATAGTCCAGATGTGGCCTGGCGAGCCCCTGCGCGGCAGCTACTTTGGCCTGGTGAAGCTGATGGTGCATGCATGTCCATGGCTAGAACTTATCAAGTAGTCCGTATGTATTGAGGGTGCCCGACGGGCCTTTGCCCGCACGAAGGTGCACTGGGGCAAACTAGATGCTGAGCAGCTCGTGAAGGATGGACCCCTGAAGGGCTAGGAGCATCGCTACCCCGAGATGTATTATAGTGGCGTTATGAAAGGCGCTCGGCTTGTGGCGAATGAATGTCCTAAGAACATTATTTTCGAGTAAATGTACTCATGCCATCTGTGTAATATGAAGACGAGTTTGATTGCGCTATATAACGCTTTGTTTGATTTAAAATATTACCTTCTCTGTGGCCGTTTATCAAAACCTGAAAGTAGGCCAGTCGTCGGCTTCCGCCCCCTTGTAACTAGTACTGGGGTGTTCGTGGAAAACCTAAACACTCTTTATCAAAACCTGAACCTCCGCCCCCTAAGGAGGTGTTTAGCGTAGCGAACCAGGCAATCGGACTATTTGGCTTTATAACTCTCACTTGGCCATGGAAGTCTATAATTTTAAATTTCGGCAAAGCCCCTAGTATTCGGAAAGCCGAATTGGGGCATTATACACGCCTAAATCGGGCAAGGCCAATTCCTCGCCTGAAGCAGAAAAAATCTTTAGGGATTTTACTACCTCGCGAACAGCGACCAGCTCTCGCCGCATCATGACGGTCAGTTTTCGGCTTTCTCTACTGAGGTGCTCGTCCGGAAGAACTGGGACACACTCGCAGTAGTTCTCCCTGCGCAACCTTAGCCGATATAACGGAACGTAAGGTACCAAAACAAGGGAGCCGGGCTAACCCAACTATTGACCCAAGACATGATTCAAAGCTGATGCATATAATGCTATAAGTTCGGGGTGCCGCACTATTGAAAGTGTTTGGACTTTGCTTGCATTTTATGGGGCTTGATACGAAGCCCCTGGCGAGCTGACCGTACCAAAGTGTATGGATGCAAATATTGAATAAATGTTCAATGGAAAATATAAGGGTAGTAATAAGAACCTGACGCTATCTGATGCTGCCCTATTCTTCCAAGCCGAGAAGAAGGAAACTACAGAAAGGCTCTTCTGGTCGCAGTATTTGGCGCCGAATTATCCGGTGCCATTTGTCGACCAACTCAAACAGCTGATCGAACTGCATCAGGTGGCCGAACTAGCCATGAAGGATTTGGTTATCCGGCTATGGCCCGCTGAGCCCATACCGAGCAGTTTCTTTGGGCTCGTGAAGCGGATTGTGAGGGCTTGCCCTCGGCTGGACGTCATCAAGCGGTCGGTTTGCATAGAAGGGGCACGAATGGCCTTTGCCCATGCGAAAGTGCACTGGGGGGAAGCTTGATGCGGAGAAGCTGATGACTGGGGGTCTGCCGGAAGGGAAGGAGCACCGCAAGCCCGAACTATATTATGATGGTGTCCTGAAAGGCGCCCGCCTCGTGGCCGAGGAATGTACAAAAGACATTATTTTTCCCTGAAAGCATATGTGCTATCCTTTGTAAGCCAAAACAGACTCACTTATATGTAGGTGTCGGCTATGTGTAAATTCTATTCCTGTGTGGCTGTTTTGATATGTTAGTCTTGAGAGTTGGCTAGTCGTCAGCTTCTGCCCCCACGTAGGAACTACGGGGGTGTTCGGGATAAACCTGAATACTCTTTATCCCATTCTTGGGTCCATGAAGGAGGTGTTTAGCACAACGAACCAGGCAATCGGGCTATAGGGCTTTATTACTCTCACTTAGCCATAGGAATTCGAGTATGGGAGGCGCAGCCCCTGGTGTTCGGAAGACCGCACGGGGGCTCTAATAGCGCCTGATCGGTGGACCGTTCCATTGCACGCTGCATTTTATTATGGCATTTATGCAGAATAAATCTTTAAAGATTTGGCAACCTCTCGAACAGCTGACTAGCTCTCGCCTTATCATGACTGTTGGTTTTCGGCTTTCTCTACTGAGGTGTTCGTCCGGCAGAACCGGGACACAATTGCAGTAGTTCTCCCAGCGCTACCTTAGCCGATATTGCGGAACGTAAGGTACCAAAACATGGGAGCCAGGCAAACCCAACCAATGACTCAAGACATGATTCAGAGCTCATGCATATAATGCTATAAGTTTGGGGTGTCGAACGACCGAGAAGGTGTTCGGACTTTAGTCGTCGCAGTACGGGTGCGCTCGCTGGGTTCTCAGGCAAGGGAGCCGGACTATTTGCTACCCCCACTCAGATTAACCAGGCAACCAGGTCTCTCAATGAAAGCACCAATGTCGGTGTCAAAACTGGTGGATCTCGGGTAGGGGGTCCCGAACTATGCGTCTAAGACTAATGGTAACAGGAGGCAGGGGACATGATGTTTACCTAGGTTCGGGCCCTCTCGATGGAGGTAAAACCCTACTTCCTGCTTGATTGATCTTGATAATATGAGTAATACAAGAGTTGATCTACCACGAGATCAGAGAGGCTAAACCCTAGAAGCTAGCCTATGGTATGATTGTTGTTGTGTCCTACGGATTAAACCCTCCAGTTTATATAGGCACCAGAGGGGGCTAGGGTTACACAGAGTCGGTTTACAGAGGAGGAGATCTACATCCGAGTCGCCAAGCTTGCCTTCCATGCCAAGGAGAGTCCCATCTGGACATGGGACAAAGTCTTCTGTCTTGTATCTTCATAGTCCAACTGTCCGGCCAAAGTATATAGTCCTGCTGTCCGGATACGCCCTTATCCAGGACTCCCTTAGAGCTCCTGGGCAGTAAGGTTAACATAGTTGGATAAATCTGTCTTCCCTTTCCCCTTGCCCATAGCAACAAATTCTTCCTTGGCAGTATGCTTTGATAAGGCAACCGGATTGCCAGGAATAGTGTGACCAGTACCGGTGATAATAACATCATCATCGCCACCTTTTTACGGGCTTGGTGGATTGACAATATCCCTGGCTGGGCTTGGCAGGTCTTTATCCTTGACTGAGCTTGGAGGATCAGCATGAGGACTAGCCGGATTGGCTTCTGGTGGCTCAACATAGGTATCTTGACCTTGGGGTACAGTTTCATCCATAGCGATTTCAGCATCTCCACCAACACCTTCTGAGGTCCTATCCGGTTCAATTTAATCAGTGGGGATATTGGTTTTTGCTTTCCTGCTCAGTCGAGCTTTGGCGCTGTAAAAGCAAACAGAGATTAATTGGTAAACCGATGCATGAAGGCAAAGCTAAAAAGTCAGTATACTTACCCAGGGACGGTCTTGAGGGGAGGCATTTGGGTGGTTGATTAGTCGCCAGATGAAGAATTGGAAGTAACCTGATAATTCGAATCAGACGGATTAAGTGGGTATGGGAAGCAACCCGCCAAGGGATAAGGTTTATTAGAAGAGCAAGAGACCTCTGGACGACGTTTCCGGTTTGGAGTGTCTGGTAACCGGAGGAAGTGACTTGCTGGCCACTGTGCCAGGTTGTGCGACTGCCCTCAGGTTGTTGTGTCTTCAAAGAAAATTGTGGATCCAAATGAGCAAGAGGGTGAGAGTATTTTACTTTCCGAACTACACGGTGAAGTTTTTGAACCGGCACATGGTCTGAATTGGAGGAAAGGGAGATTACCTCTACATGGTCAGCACGACTGGCTTCCGCATCATCCTGGTAATAGTCATTGTCAATAAGGTGTACGAAAAATGAGCCAAGGGAGTCAAGTTCTACCTCTTGTTCCGATTCATCGACATCTTCGGGCGGATCAGAGGACTCGGCGGTTTTCTTCTTGGCTGGCTTCTTTGTGACTTTGCTTTTGGCACGAGGAGCCCTCGCCAGTTTGTCTTGAGTTTTCCTCTTCCAGAAAGGATCTTTGGCCTGTAAAATTAAACAAAGGATTATTAGAACAGTGTTAAAATGGAGATGGATCAAAAAGCACAAGGTTAATTTTTTTTTACCGCTAGCGGTTTGCTGGCGGCATAAAAAGGACGTAGCCTAGTTTTGCCGCATTCAGCGATCGGTTCATCCAGCATCTTCTTGACAGACTCAGTGACTTCATCATCAGTCATCTCTATTTCATGATACCGTTGAGGGTCCTTGATGTCCCCGGTATACTCATGCATCAACCTGGTGCGGCGGCTTAAAGGCAGGATACCCCATGAAACCCAGCAGCGAACAAGATCAATGCTGGTTAAGCCGTTTGCTAGGAAAACCCGGAGCTTAGCAAGTTGAGTTGCATAAGTTTGTCGTTCTTTGGCAGTGAGCCGTTGAGGCAGTGGATGGCCATTACTGAGCCGGTGAGCACGGTAACCCGGCAGAGGGTTTTCATTAGTAGGAGCGGTGTTCGGACAATAGAACCATGTTTGATTCCAGTCTTTAGGATGGCTATGATGTTTGGCATGAGGAAAATCGACTTATTTCCCCTTATGAATCGATACGCCGCCAAGTTCAGTATTGGGGTCGTTAGAGAATTCGGATCGGTGGTTTAAGTGGAAGAAATCCTGGAAGAGCTCAACAGTTGGTTCTTCTTCAAGATAAACTTCACAAAACACTTGGAAATTTCATATGTTGGACATAGAGTTTGGTCCAATGTCTTGAGGATGGAGTTGGAAGCTAGCAAGTACATCCCGGAAAAACTTTGATCCAGGAGGGCTAAACCCCCGGTCTAGATGCTGCATGAACACAATCACTTCTCCATCTTGAGGTTCAGGAGGGCATTCAGGGCCAGGGACTCGCCAATGAAGGACATCTTTTTTGGCCAAAGCGCTAGTTAGAACATATCCATTGAGTTGCATTTCTGTGATCCGGGAAGGAACCCAGTTGCAAGCAGCGAATTGCTTGGTCATTTTGGAAGACAAACTGTAAAAGAAGTAAAAAGGCCGATTTACGATTCAAGGTTGATGTACACAAACCGGTGTTACACCGGGGGATTTAATCAAGGCATATATACACATTAAACCGGATACTGCACAGTTTAAGTGAGGGCTAATGGTACCAGGCGGATGATGATTTTTTTACAAAGTTAAACCGCCTATAGTGGAAGCAGCAAAGATGAAATTCATTAAGTGTTGAGGAAACAGGTTTCACAAGATGATATTATAATTTTGGATCTACCGTGGCCTGATGTCTACTACACAACCTTCTTCTTGTAGACGTTGTTGGGCCTGCAAGTGCACAGTTTTGTAGGACAGTAGCAAATTTCCCTAAAGTGGATGACCTAAGGTTTATCAATCCGTAGGAGGCGTAGGATGAAGATGGTCTCTCTCAAACAACCCTGCAACCAAATAACAAAGAGTCTCTTGTGTCCCCAACACACCCAATACAATGGTAGATTGTATAGGTGCACTAGTTCTGCGAAGAGATGGTGATACAAGTGCAAAATAGATGGTAGATAAAGGTATTTGTAATCTGGAATTATAAAAACAGCAAGGTAACAAGTGGTAAAAGTGAGCGTAAACGGTATTGCAATGATAGGAAACAAGGCCTAGGGTTCATACTTTCACTAGTGCAAGTTCTCTCAACAATAATAACATGGAAAGATCATATAACAATCCCTCAACACGCAACAAAGAGTCACTCCAAAGCCACTAATAGCGGAGAACAAATGTAGAGATTATGGTAGGGTACGAAACCACCTCAAAGTTATTCTTTCGGATCGATCTATTAAAGAGTTTGTACTAGAATAACACCTTAAGACACAAATCAACCAAAACCCTAATGTGACCTAGATACTCCATTGTCACCTCAAGTATCCGTGGGCATGATTATACGATATGCATCACAAAATCTCAGATTTATCCAACCAACACAAAGTACTTCAAAGGGTGCCCCAAAGTTTCTACCGGAGAGTCAAGAACATGTGCCAACCCCTATGCATAGGTTCATGGGTGGAACCCGCAAGTTGGTCACCAAAACATACATCAAGTGGCATATGATATCCCATTGTCACCATAGATAAGCACGGCAAGACATACATCAAGTGTTCTCATAAAAGACTCAATCCGATAAGATAACTTCAAGAGGAAAACTCAATTCATCACAAGAGAGTAGAGGGGGAGAAACATCATAATATCCAACTATAATAGCAAAGCTCGGGATACATCAAGATCGTGCCATAGAGGGAACACGAGAGAGAACACGAGAGAGAGAGAGAGAGAGAGAGAGAGAGAGAGATCAAATACATAGCTACTGGTACATACCCTCAGCCTCGAGGGTGAACTAGTCCCTCCTCGTCGTGGAGAAAGCCGGGATGATGAAGATGGCCACCGGTGATGGGTTCCCCCTCCGGCAGGGTGCCGAAACAGGCTCCCAAGAGGCTTTTGGTGGCTACAGAGGCTTGCGGTGGAACTCCCGATCTATCTTGATATTCGATGGTTTTAGGGTACATAGGCTTATATAGGCGAAAGAAGTCGGTCGGGGGGGTGCTCGAGGGGTCCACGAGACCAGGGGGTCCTCGAGTATCTTCTGACGTAAACTCCAAGTCTCCAGGAAGATAATATTCCAAAAAATCACGTTGTCGAAGGTTTCATTCCGTTTGGACTCTGTTTGATATTCCTTTTCTTCGAAATACTGAAACAGGCAATAAAACAGCAATATGGGTTGGGCCTCCGGTTAATAGGTTAGTCCCAAAAGTAATATAAAAGTGTATAATAAAGCCCATAATCATTCAAAACAGATAATAAAATTGCATGAATACTTCATAAATTACAGACACGTTGGAGACGTATCATGGCCTAGTAAAGAAAATTTTCTGAACCCTAAAATGACAACAGCAGAATAAAAGAGGATCCAGATAGATTTGTTCATGGTTCTAAAAGATACTATGGTGAGGCAAAACAAGATTGTAGCTTCGTCCGCAGGAGGAAAAAGTTAGGTTGGTCTGGATTCAACAAGACAGTAAAGATTCGCGATGGCCAAAGTAATAAATCTCGGACGAACACTGATCAACACAGCCAAGTACCAAAAACCTAATGCTGATCTAGGGTTAAAGGAGAAAGGCTTACCGGATTCTCAGGAGCAGCGGAGGAGAGCTGTGGATCTCTGGAGCGTTCAGGTTGATGCAGCGGCCAGAGATGAGGCAGAGCTTCGAGGGCGACAGCGGCGGTGATGTTTGAGTTCTTGGGGTCGCGAGGAGGAAGACGATGCGAAGAGGCAAGGGGGGAAAATGGAAGGACCCCCGGTCTTATTTATAAAGGCAAGGGGATAAGCGGCATGCACAAAAATCAAGGAGCCTGAAGTGGCAAGAGGGGGCGCAGCTGTCGCCTCGATCTTCGGGAATTAATTAAAGGACGGGAATCTTTATTATCTTTTTATACAGAGATGATGTCATGAAGATTCACTCCAGTGTTCAAAAGATGACGTCATGGCGGTTTACCAAAGTTTACAAGCAGAAGGCATCATGGCGGTTTACGAGAATCGTAAGAAGATGTTCATGGAATTTTTCTAAGTATTGAAGATTGACATGAACAGGTTCAAATCAATCTGGGGCCTAATGTTGAGGATGTAACTACTGAGTGTAAACCACCCAGGAGGGGCTGGTTCACGCTCAACTATATTGAATCCCATGAAGACAAAGAAGATGGCGCTTTACTGATAAAGCTTAGAGGTCCAGAGCCCAAAGGCAGATTACGGCCCATAATGGTAAACCGCCATAATTGTATAACTTGTATTGTAAGTTAGGGAAAAGGGAGAGACCGAGCCAGACACTTGTATCAGCCGGCCTCGGGACTCTGTAAACCGGCCGGGCGTCAACTTGTGTATATAAAGGGATGACCCGACGGTGGTTCAGGGACAAGAAACAACAAATCGAGACTCAGGCAAAGCATATTCGCTCCCTGGTCATCGAAACCCAAGCAATTCCATCACAACTAGACGTAGGCTTTTACCTTCATCGTAAGGGGCCGAACTAGTATAAAACTCTCGTGTCCCATGTCCGGTTTAACCCCTTCAAGCTAATCTTGTTGCGATGGCACCACGACTAAGTCCTTCCGTTAGGACATCCGACGTGACATTTCCACGACAAGTGGCATTACATAAGAGTGGCTCGGGGCAACAAACATCAGAATAGGATATCTGGGTTGGTCCCATTTTTGTTCGGTATAGCCACCTTATACTGTGTGAGGCTAGCAAATCTAGTGCTAGACTTACTCTATTGACTTGTCCCCCAGTCCCCACTTTCTTTCCTCTTTCAACCAATATATCGGCTTTATATTGAGTTTGTACCGCGTTTCCCTTTATTTCCCTATTAGACCTAAAGACCAGTTGGATAGCTAGTCTCTACTACTTTTCACCCCCATTATTTCCTCTTTCGACCAAGTCCTAGATTCAGGTAACAAATCTTCCCCCACCCCACCCCCTTTCTTCGTTGATTGAACCAAGTAGTACTGGATTCGAGTGCATGAACTAGTTTTACCTCCTAATAGTAAAAATTTAGGTAGTTTTCGAACAGCTGATCGATCCTATCTACGAGGGGGCCTGAGAAATAGTAAAAGATACAAATGCAGCGACGTCAGGAGCTCGGGAAGTAGAGCAAGGCTAGTTTCGAAGGAAGTTATACCTAAGGGTCGTCGGGATGTCGCTAGGTGGGCGGCAGGAGGCCGGTTCTGCCCGCGCTACGGCAGCGAGGAAGAAGGGGTCGGAGGCCCTCCCTCGCCAGTGGTGCTTGGGAGAGAACGACAAGGCACGCTGATCGGGACGCGCCGGCAGTGGGTAAGAGCCGTCGCCGAGGACGACCGCGTGAATGTTGCACCTTCTCACCTTCCCCGGCGGAAAGGATCCGGCTGGATCTGTGACCAACGGTGAGCAGAGAGAGAGAGAGAGAGAGAGAGAGAGAGAGAGAGAGAGAAAGAGTGTGTGGCCACCGCTATCATGTTTAGATCTGGAGAGGATGAGACAGTGTGAAGAGAGCAACACTAGCAAGCAAGCGCGGAGGCTCGTGCCTATATAGTGGAGTACTAGTTTTCCTTTGTCTACCGAAGCCGGATTGACCTCATCAATGACTGTCGACAAGTCTTCATGCACGTGCCTCGGAGGCGCAGTTGTCGTCATTTTGATCTGAAGCACCGGATTATAAAATGTAACACGAAAAAATGCCACATGACAAGAAATCATAACCTCACTGCCCAAAGGAGACAACATGAATCCCGATGGACAAGCTAGACGAGGATCAAAGCTCAAATTAAAGATAAACTCGTAGAAAAGGGGTCCATCGATAGATGTCCTAATTAACATAGCCGGCTTGACCTAGATGATAACCGAGTAGTCTTCGTGCATGTGCCCCCAATGACTAGCCCAACTCAGTTGTTGTTGTTTAACCGTTGCAGTGATCCGAAGCACACGAGACCTAATTTTGCGAGATGGCAAGAAACCTTTTTTTAGACTTCTCACCAGAACTACAGCCCTGTACAACACAACCTGCACGATATGTAGACGATAGCCAATCTAGGCATGTCTACTGGAGTCTGGTCACATGCATGGACGAACTGATCTTCGATGTCTTGCAGGGATCGTCCATGCACCAACTTATGTACAACACTTCTCAAGTACTATCGCTCGTCTCTCTCTTCTATTAACTCACCCGACTTGCGGGGCCGGGGAGTGTGCCTATGGTCGGTTCTCAATTGAGGTCCCACATGTGTGTGCAAACGCAATATGACGCGCATTCCATTCAAACAGCGGTGCGCTAGACCGACCGACTGTCTGGGGTGTGACGCGAACGCGACGGGCGTGCTGTACACTCCATACATCTGTACCGCCATTTTCTTGAGGCTTTGCTCCGTGGTGCAATCCATGGCTACAAAATTAGTATATTGTACTATTTAAAAGTCAAGGACGGGGCTTTTCCTGCGTGCTAGGCGTGGCAGTTCCGCCTAGTCGGTTCGATAGAGATACGAGAAGATGAGGGAGTAGGCTGCTGCAAACATAGGGCTGTGTGATTTGACAGCGAGTTACTGCTGGACAGGTGGGGCTTCATGATTTGACTTGCCATTATAATTTGAACTGCGGCGCTACGACCGGCGTGAGTTTCCCGTTTCCTAACCACGTCCATACAGGTGCCTCTCCCAATGCTCCACCATGTAGGGTATGTTTGGTTGCATTTTCGTCTCAGCGTAGTTGTTTCCTGTTCATGCATGCTCAACTCAACACCCCTCTTCATGCATGCTTCTAGTGTATTTGTGCTAAGCTAGTGTGGACTCATGCACCCTCCATACACTCTACCAAACACCCAAAAGTGGGTCGAGAAGGGAACTCTTGGGCTCATGCACCCTTCATACACCCTACCAAGCGCACTCGTAGAGGCTGGCTCTTGCATGAGAGCCCACTCCTCCAGTTTTTCCTTGCCTCTTTCCTCCACATATGCAAAAATGCCATGTAAAGTGGGCTTATATCCCACTATTATACTTACTTGCTCCTACAGGTGCTAAGCTTGCCACATAGGCATAAAGTGTGATGTGGCAAGTTAATTAAGAAGAGAGAGACTAGTTTGGTGACCCAAGGAAGAAACGGTGCTAAGAGCGTGCACATAGGTGAAAAGGCAATTTTGAGTCCATAGCTAATTAAATGAAGCAAACATAGCAACAAAAAACTAAGCACCTATGCACTGGGGACTTGATTGCTAAGCCATTTAATGCCCTTAGCACCTCATCTAAGCACCATTTCATTGGAAGAGGTCACTCCTTGGCAAATGCAATAAATACTACGAAGAAAGAGATAGATAGAAGTTAAAAAAAGTACTCTTATAGCCAACTTTATAGCTAACCTTGTTGTAGTATGAGTGACTAAGTGATGACTATGTATGACATGCCAACATCAGATAGCCTAACGCACCGTGTTCAATCTCCAAGGGCTAAGTTGTTGAAAATTTGCAGAATAACCCTCCAGGATAGGATATTCACCCATAGGTCTAGAATCACGCCATGCAACCATTCGATCTCAGATCCAAGGGCTCTCGAAAGCCCGTATCATGGGAGAATGGAAAGCTTCATATCACCTATAATTTTCCCGATGCTTGACATGACATCAAAAGCCATTTAATTGGGCGTCGAGTAGACATGACATCTAATTGGGCCCCCATAGTACTGCGCATGAATCCATTTATCCACCAGGCAAGCCACTACCCTGCCATTCGCACGCCCCACTCAGCATTTTTACAATCGAAAAACCGTTGGCAGTTCACTCCTACTCGTCCCCAGACGTCCTTTAACATTACGATAGTTCGCTCCTAGTCGTCCAGTCCTTTAACATTATGGCGGTTCCACTAATCCTAACCCTCCTCCCAAATCCATGGCGTCCCAAATCTCCATGATCAGCGGTGAGTACAAGGTTAGAACCATCACCGACGATGAGTCCGATGTCATCTACACCCGTTCTTCCGCGATGGTGAAAGGATGCCTTGCTCGCTTCAAACGCATGTTCGAAAACTAAAATGATGAGTGGGTCGCTGGGCTAGATGTTGAGTACACCACAGTCCTGGGACAAGAGAAGGATCTAAAGGAGGAATAGAAGAAGAAGCCCACCGTGATCCAGGTTTGCGTGCATGACATATGCTTGGTCTACCACATATGCCATGCCGACGTTGAGTGCGAGGAATTTAAGAACTTCCTCAAGAGCGGCCTAGTCAAATTTGTTACTGTAGACTTTACGAATGACAAAAGAGCCCTGGGTCGGATAGGCCTCGTTGTAGAGAATCCCTTCGACCTCTAGAAGAATCGGTTGCTGCCCTCCCGTGGTCAGCCTTCAATGCTGACCCTGGCAGGAGCCATGGTTCACCCTTCATAGAGTAAACTGGAGAAACCTCCACACACGTTACATCGTCATGCATGGCAGTGGAATGTACTAGATATAGACCACATCCACTATGCTGCAATGGATGGCTACCTTTGTTTCAATATCTACAAGGGTTGGATGAAGAGCAAGAGCCAAGTGTGCAGTTCAAGCAAAGAAGTATCGGCCAAGAGGAAGAGGTACAAGGCCGAAGTTGAGGACGTGGACGAGGACTCCGAGTAAGGTGGCAGTGTCGTTGCTCCTGGTGGTTCTAATGCAATGTCTACCGGATTAGTTGCACAGTTTATTTTCAGGTGTGCTTAGTTTCATTTGAGGGGTGTGTTGTGCTGAGCCCCAGCAGAACTATGTTATGTTTCTTCTCATTACTTTAACTCTTCAATACGTACATACTAGTATTTCTTCCATTTCATGTTTTAGTTGGTATAGTACTACCACTCGTTTCTTCACATTATATACGTAAAATATATATGGCCAACATCATATAGCCAGCAGCTAGTTGTCAAAGAATTTCAGGGTGCTTAGTTTTGTCAAAGAATTCCAGGGTGCTTAGTTTTATTTGAGGGGTGTGTTGTGTTGGACACCATTATTGTGACTCAAATCTCTTTTGCCATGTTATAATGACATAAATACCGATGGACCAACATGCCAGCTCTCCCTCTATCTCACTAAAGTAAAATAAAGTGTGGGGCCTACTTGATCCCAACATCGTTCTTATTTTCCTGTAAAATTATTCGCTTGGTTACTCCTGACAAGCGGGGCCACACTTATCATTGTGAGCATCAGCTTATTTTTGTCATGTAACATGGTCAATGGGTTTGACGTGAAAATAACAATGTCTAGTGGCATTTTTGAGCAAACATCTAACTTAACAATGGCATTTTTGAGATATCTAATTGCATTTTTGAGCAGGCATCTCATGGATCGATGGCATTTTTGAGTAGTTGTAACTTCTAGTGGCAAAACTGAGTAGTGATACATAACAAGTGGTATAAATAATAAGAACCCAAGAATTAAATAGGTATGGTAATTTCTTTATTTCTTTAATAGTACTATATGCATAATTTGGCGATGAGCGCTCTCTATATGTACCACCTTTTTTCTTTAATTTCATCTTGTTAGTTTTGCTCCATGGCGCAATCCATCGATACTAGTAATGTACAAAAGTATACATTTTTTAAAATGCTAGAGGGTGGGGCAGTCTAGCTTGGTCATTTTCACGAGAGGCGAGGGCCTTTGTGATTTGACGGCTCATTACTGCTGGAAGGCGGGGCCTTGTGATTTGACTGCTCGTATAAATGTGCCGATGACCTGAGGAGGAGCAAAGAACTGTGTGGTATACTCAAGTTTTCCACTGGAGTAGTACTACGACGGAACACGGCAGCCTAGTGCCATATGGCGATAAAAAATGATCTAATTTGCTAGTCATCTCATTGCTAGTATTTTTCTATTCATGCCTCGTAGAGAACGTGACACGTGCGGCGAAACACCCGAAGCAAAAAAAGAAACACATGAGTAAAAGAAGAAGGAAGATTATCACCCCAAATGATCTAATTCGCTGCAGAGTCGTAACTGCTTCTTCATCGCCTCCACGACCTCCATCTCCTTGCGCATCTCCTCCGCCATCGTCTTCATTCTGTCCATGACGCGGGATTTCTCTATGCGAGCCTTCATCATCTGTTCCACGACCGCATTCCGTACCTTGACAGCAGCCGGATGCTCGATGCGGAGCTTCGCCAACTCCTCCTTCTGTTCCATGACGAGGGCCTGTAGCATCTTCATCGAGGAACTACTATTCTCATGCAGCTTCTTCCAGCTGGCGTTCTTCTCCTTGAGCAAGTCGAGCTCATGGCAGAGCTTTGCCTTGTCCTCCTGAAGTTGCAGGATTTCGCCGGTCGCCTTCTTTTTTGAGGCAATGCTCTTTTTTGGCAGCATCACCAAGCCAGCGGTCAACTCCCACTACTTATTGAGCTCAGCGGGCAACTCGTCGAGGCTCTCCTTCAGCAGCTCTACCAAGCCATGGATGAACTCCTTCTGCTTATTGAGGTGCTTATCGAGCTGATCGGGCATGTCGTCGAGGGATAACGACTCTAGTGCCCCCAGCTCAGCATGTTCGCCTCCACGGCTAGGGCGCTCCTGGGAGCCATCACCTGCCCGTGAGAGATCTTTCAAGGTCTCTGCATGGTGGCGAGCCCTCTCTTTTTTTTCGTAGCCTTGGTTGCCGCTCCCTTGTTACGAGTAGTTCTCGACCTAGAGCTCTGCTCACCGGCCATGGCAAGGATGGACGAAGAAGAAGCAGTTGTGAGGAGGAAAGGTAGAGTAATTTTTGGTTAGGTAGTTCACCTTTTGATAACCTAAGTACTAGAACTAGTACTAATACTTGCATAGTGGGAACACGTTCAGGTTTGGTACGTACTAGTAGGTGTGAGCAGGATTGCACTTAATTGTAGCACTAGTACTTTCGAATGTGATGGGAACAAGGTAAAGATTAATTGATGGTTTTGGTTTCGAGGCCCGAAACAGCTCCTGATGAGTTTAGTGGAACATAAATTTCAAGTAGACTAGACTTCTCAAATGCGTAAATATTATGTTACTGTCAAAAATTGGCACAAAATACGAAAGAGATCAATGGAAGTACTACTAGCAACCCATGATTTAACTACTTGCATGCGTGCAGTGGAGTAGTAATGTCTTTCTTCCACCCTCACATTCGCTCAATTTGCATGCGCTCTATTAATGGACCATCAATGAAGTGAAGGACTTTACACACGTCAAATTATCACATGGGGTGGATCTTGGTACAAAGTTGCATCCGCCCGTGTACCCACGTGTGCGTGCGAGGGAATGAGTGCGTGCGTGGCATGCGTGCATATCTTTGCTTCGTGCATGTACCGCCAGTGTGGCTCAGGGAGGACGAGTATATTCCTCTAGAACCAGCAGCACATCACTGTGATCAATCCACACAAGGAGGTCGCGACAATGCCACCACATGTGCCATGTGGCTTCATGAACTATAAGAGAGACACTATGTAGCGTGCCATTAGATTTCTAATTTACGTGTTTTGCACATACTCGAAGTACTAGTAAGGTACACATGCATTGCACACATAAGATTTCGCAATCAAATTATGAATAAATACCACACTATAGCATGTAAGCTCTGAGTCTTGTATGCGTGATGTAGACCTTCGTTTAATTCTTATAGTTCATCTCATTCAAAATCAATTAGTTTTTATAAAAAAGCTAGGGCCTCTTGGATTCGTAGGATTCCCAAAACGCGGGAATAGGAAAAACATGGGATTAGAGTGGAATGTCGTCTTGAATCCTACAAGATTGTACGAGTGTTTGATTGTGCATAGGAAAAATGCAGAATTCTTTCAAAGAGGTTTGAGTGGATGGGATGTTTCCTATGAAATCTAGTGCAAATGAATTATATGGAAAAATTCCTATGGTTTACAATCCTACGAATCAAACAACCAAGATAGGAAAATTTCCTAAGGATTAGAATCCTCCAAAATTACTTTGAGAATCCTTTGAATCAAAGAAGCCCTTAATCTTTTTTATGATTCTTGGAATTGTGTGTTGTAAAGCATAAAGTAAAAACAAATAATGGCAATTCAACTAGAAAAAAAGTTTGGGCAGTTATGATACAGAAGATTCTAGAACAAAGGAGAACCAGTGTTGTTTTGAGGTTTGTGCATTATGCTTAAGTTCAACCATGGAGTCTGCTAGATTGTACATGTGGCAAAATTCGGTGGGGGGCTAGAAGATGGTGCAAGGGGCCGAGTGGAGGGAGACTATGAAGGAGTGCACAAGTGCGAGATCGATATTTAGAGAAAGGGGCGCTGTTGCGCGCAGTGGCGGAGCCATGAAAAATAAATGAGCTAGGGGGCCAAGCATTGCTAATCCTTTACGAGGAGGGTCAATTCATGAACTTAAAGCATTTTTACCAACAATTGTCTAATGATCAGATTCATATTAGCCTCGATACATAGTGATGTTAGGGGGGGGGGGGGGGCAGGGCCCTTGCTTCCCCTGTCTTCGCCATTGTGCGCGCGTCTGAGAGATGAAGCAGAATGCATGGATGATGAGAGGGGGACGTTGGATATATAATTAACATGGGTGTATTAGCTATATGTGTAATCCTATATAGAGAGGTATAGATTGATCGATGTGGACATGGGAAAGAGAGTGAGACCTCACTAGATATATAGATTGATCGGTTTGTGTGGAAAACTATGAAAGACCTATTTATATACACCCACACACAAAGAGGAACATCGATCGTTGCGCATGCACGTGAGAGATAAAGAATGCCCGATATGATGGAGAGGGGGATGTGTGTGTGTGTGTGTGTGTGCCTTCATTGGAGACTGACCTGAAGAAAAATATTGCATGTGTGCGATGGATAATGCCGACTGGTAGTGTGTGTGCATGCATGCACGAGAGAAAGTTAGTGGTACAATTATAAAGAGAAGACGACTATGTGGGTGTAAAAGACTAGGTGAGCTCATAATCAATGTAAAGTTGAATTCAAATATTTGAATAAGAGATCATGATGTTTGAAACCCATGCATGCATGAATATAATGGAGATCCGCGTGGTGTGGTTTGGAAATGAGCATGTTGTAATCTATACACATTGAACAAGGTCAGACTGATTTGAATTTGAGATACCGATGGCAGACATCATTTGGCCACATTGCATCCGTGCATGGACACACTATTCTAATTGAAGATGATGGGTGGCTTTCGCATCACATATCTATATCTATACCCCTATATATATATATATATATAATATTTTTTAGTGTGCGGGTAACTTTAACTTTGAAAGATGGTCGTTGCATGAGGCCAATTCGATGGTGCAGAGACGACAAATTTGAGCACTACTGGCCGTTGGATATCATCTAGATTCCACCAGATTTTGCCACATGTACAATCTAGAAGACTCCATGGTTGAACTTAAGCATAATGCACAGACCTCAAAAAACAAGCACTTTTTCTTTGTTCTAGAATCTTCCGTATCAGAATTGCCCAAAGATTTTTCTACATGATTTGCCATTATTTGTACTTTATGCCTTACAACGCACAATTCCATGAATTTTAAAATAGATTAGCTTTCTTATAAAAACTAGATGATTTTGAATGAAATGAACTATAAAAATTAAACGAACATCTACATCATGCATATATGACTCAAAACTTACATGCTATAATGTGGTATTTATTCATAATTTGGTTGCCAAATCTCATGCGTGCAATGCACGTGTACCTTACTAGTCTAAATGGTGTTTGTGTGTGTTGTGCGTGTTAAACACATTGTACGTAGTATATCATACATGGTTTAGATTCCGAACATCTAGCTAGAGCATACATGTACTATGATTTGATTTCAACACAAAATGGATAAATATATTTGAATTTGAGATCCTATGTACATATAGTTCGTATTTATATAGGAATTTACTTCTCCTATATTCATGTCATGTGTTGTGAAGATAATATTTAGATGGTAGTATAACTAACCCGAGTACAATCCCATTCAAAGAGGGAAAATGTACTCAAATTTAGTCCATATGCTAGACAACACACATTGTTTTTTTATAGTTGAGGGAAGTGCAAATTGTTTTAGTACTGTACACGTTATGTTTGTTGTCCCGGTTTTTTTAGTTTTTTTTTTGTATTTGAATGCATTTCTAGTAATATAGTAAAATGGGACATGGCTCTCTCTAGTGATGAGGTGCGAATTGTCTTTTTTTGGGGTACACGTCAAGCTTGTTACCGAAATTTCAAGCTAGCGTATCTGTCTATCGTGCTGCGAAACTCCCTCCTCTTCAACCCGCGCCTTGTTACCCCGAAATACTTAAGATATATCTTTGTCTCGTTGTGCTCCAACTACTCCCTCCATCTCAACCCGCGCCTTGCGATTCCAAAATTACAACGCGCGCGAAAACTCCCACCTCCTGTGAAATCTACGCGAAATGCCCGTGGTACCCCTGAACTGAAAGAACCGCCTCAAATTGGTCGGCGTACTTTTGTAACTTACCCCACATTTCGGACAAGCGCGTCCCTAAGTCATGGTTCCCACTCCCATCCCATCCGTCCACCCATTCGTACACTGAGGCCGCGAAAACCCGTGAAGCCCCACACCCTCCTCCCCCCGCCACCTAGCCGAAGCCTCTTCCCCGATGACGTCGTCCACAACAACACCTTGATGTCCCTCATTCACCGTACCGGATGAGGATCCATCGTCGATCTCGTCGTCCCGCCGGTTCAGCCACCCCGTCCTCCACCTTCAAGGAGCTGCCCCGACGTTCCCCTCGTATTTTGCGCCACCTCCATTCCCACACTGCCGACTTCACCTGCACCATTGCAAGAGGGGCATCATCATCGTTTCCTCGGATGAAGCTACGGCCTAATCGACGCCACCAAAGAGGTTGTACACTAATTGCCACATTTTCTTCTTGATTCGATCTCACGGTGCTGCCGACACTTGGTCCCGAGCCGACACGACGCAGCTCCATCCACGGCGGCGTTGCCGGCCACTTCCTCCATGGTGTCGCTCCCTCAGCGGTGACGTCCACATCAGTAGGAGCTGCTGCTCATTAGCTCTCGCTTGCGCTGTGACACGTCTCCAACGTATCTATAATTTATGAAACATTCATGCTATTATATTATCTGTTTTGGATGTTTATGGGTTTTATTATACACTTTTATATTACTTTTGGGACTAACCAATTAACTGGAGGCCCAGCCCATATTGCTGTTTTCTTGCCTATTTTAGTGTTTCGAAGAAAATGAATATCAAACAGAGTCCAAACAGAATGAAATCTTCGGGAGCGTGATTTTTGGAACGAACATGATCCAGGAGATTTGGAGTTGAAGTCAAGGAAGCGTCGAGGTGGCCACGAGGGTGGGGGTGCGCCCTCCCCTACTGGGCACGCCCCCTGTCTCGTGGGCCCTCGAGCGTCCCTCGACCAACTTCTTTCGCCTATATATTCTCATATCTCTACTCCTATAAAAAAGCGAGTTGGTGGTGATGGTGTGCCTGCCTTCACATCATCTACACCGTTCGATACGTAACGTATGGCTGAGATGAAGAGAAGTTGCCCCGTACCACTTGCACTTTTTCAAAAACGCCCTGCATTTAGAAAGAATTCTGGAACAGAGACATCCGATAAACAACAGATCTTCTCTCGTGAAGGAAACAGAGTCTTCGCGAATCTCCCAAATTACTCGTACCATCTCTTTCCCAGCGATAGCTGGAGTTGACTTGGGCGCGCCACACCCCCCCTCCCCGGCGCCATGTAGCTGTAGTTCTTCCAGCTTCTCTCCTTCCAGATCTGAGCGTGCAAGTCATGTGAGATGGAGAGGATAGTTGCGGCGGCTGCGATGTTGCAGGTCAGCGGGCATGTTCGATGTAGTAAGTATTTTGTTTTCTCTTTGTGGCTGTTGAGTTGATTTGCTTTCGTGTAGGCCCTGGTTCTCAACCTCCAACATGAGTCTCTTTCTTCCGTGCTGCCCATGGAGGTCACCAGTAGCTGGAACGCCATGAGTCGGCACAAGCATTGCAGACGAGGAGGATTTTTACTAGGAGCGAGCTACTCGTTCCTGACAGCGGCGGTGTCAACTACCTCAAGCCACTTCTTGTTCACGTAACTGCATCCATCCGTAAGTTCTTTGTTTCTCCTACCGGATCAAAGAATGGAGTACAGATGTGTCTCAGAGCCATTCATGGTTGAAATTATGGTCTCTCCTAAACATGTGATTTGTGAAATATTTAGGAACAAATTTTTTATGGATGTGCAAAGTACCTTGTTAGCTATGGTTTTAGATTTTGCTAGGTGGAATTGCGCGCTCTGCAGCGCGCGGATATTATGGCATGGATAAAATGCTCCATGAGTGTTAGACTGTATATATGTAGTCCTGTATAGGCTTTGTATTGTATCTCTTGGTACGTCTATATAATGAGATAGCCACACCCCGTTTTAGGGTGTCGAGCAGTTTCCCCAAAACATACGTTTTACATGGTATCAGTTTAGGGTTACGATGTCTTCCGCTGCACCCGCCGCCTCGGTCGCGCCGGCCCCTGCCGTCGCCACCGTCGCTGCATTGCCCCCTGCACCGGCCCCTGCCGTCGCTCCCTCGTCGCCGTTCCTGGCCTCCCAGCCCCTGGTCGCGGTCTCAGCCTGGTGGACCACCCAGTCGCCCGCGGGGTCCCAGATCGGATCGGGGGCCACCCACGGCGATCTTCCTCCGCCCTCCTCTAGCGGCCCGTCGCCCTCGACCAATACGGGTGCCCTACCGGCCCCGCCGTCCTTCCAGGGTCAGCCGCCAGCGTACGGCACCGCCTCTACCCCAACCTATGACGCTGCCTATGCTTCGCCGCATGCCGCCCTGCACCCGTACGGTGGTTCGGGTCCGGCCTATGGCCCCCCGTGGTATGGCGTCCCTGCTTCCACTTCGGGTGCTCCGCCACCACCGCCGTCCGCCTGGCCGATGCCTCCCCACGGCGCGCTGCTGCCGCAGCCCGATGTGGCGCCGACGCATCCTCAACCCTACGCGGCGCCGCCCACGCTGCCCTACGAGGCCGCGCCTCCTCCGTCACCAGGGGACCCGTATGGTGGTGCTATCCCTGGCTATGGCGCACCCTTGGCGATCGCGCCGCCTCACGAGATGGGTCTATCTATGGGTCTCTACGCGCCACCGACACAAGATCGTGCTCCACCGCCACCACCATCACCGTTTTATTTCTCGCACTTGCTGCCAGTGAAGCTCGGGCCGGACAACTACCTGTCATGGCGTGCGCAGGTCTTGCCTCTCCTCCGCAGCCGCTACTTGGAGGGCTACGTTGATGGGTCCATCCCATGCCCACCTCCCCACCATCCGGCATATCACACATGGGTGGCGCAGGATCAGGCCATTCTCTCTGCCATCCAGTCCTTGCTCACGCCGAGTGTTTTGTTGATGGTCATCTTCGCCGCTACGTCCAGGGAGGCGTGGGCGGTCCTCCACACCAGTTTCTCCTCTCAGTCTCAGGCGCGTGCGCACTCTATACGCACCGAGCTGGGTGAGACCAAACTTGGAGATCAGCATCACGGAATACTTCAACAAGATGACGAGCCTCGCAGACACCCTGGCCTCTGTTGGTCAGCCACTTCTGGACGCGGACTTCACCACCTTTGTGCTTAACGGGCTCAATGATGATTAAGATAATATCATTGAGAACGTCCATGGTCGAGATGATACACTCCCACGTCGTGAGCTCTATGGGCGCCTCCTTGGGCGTGAGCAGCGCATCAAGGTGCGCCGTGTTTCCCCCAGCTTCGTCTCCGCAACGCCCCCACACGCGGCAAACCTCAGAATCCAGCCCCATCAGGTGGCAAACCACCGGCTTCCTTGTTGCAGGCCTCGCGGGGCAACGCGTCGACCATCACGGGAGGGAGTTGCCCAGTTGCTTGTTGTTCCAGTTGCGGCACTCCTCAGGCTTGTCAGCTTTGTGGCATAGATCGTCACCTCGCCTCTCGCTGCCACAGACGCTACAAGCAAGACTTCCTTGGCCTTGGCAACAATGGAAAAGGTAATGATAAGCAGGTTGCAGCTGCGGTGACAGGGCACGAGCACGAGCGCACCCAGTCATACTCCCTTGATCCGGCGTGGTATATGGATACAGGAGCGACGAGCTGAGAGTCTCTCCAGGTCATCCTCCAGTTCTGTGGTGTGATAACATCAGCGCTACATACCTTTCATCTAATCCGGTGTTTCATGCTAGGACGAAACACGTCGAGGTTGACTATCACTTTGTTCGAGAACGCGTTGCACAGAGACTACTTTGTATCAAGTTCATCTCCTCCAAAGATCAACTTGCTGACATCTTCATGAAGCCTCTTCCACAACCACAATTTGTAGGCTGTAGGCGCAATCTTAACTTACTTTGTACTTCAGGCTACAGTTAAGATTGAGGGAGGGTGTTAGACTATATATATGTAGTCATGTATAGGCTTTGTATTGTACCTCTTGGTACGTCTATATAATGAGATAGCCACACCCCATTTTAGAGCGTCGAGCAGTTTCCCCAAAACATACGTTTTACAATGAGTACATTAGTATGCATAAAAAAACTGCAATATGGTCAACGTTGATGTCGTACATTTGTACAACTTAGTTTATTTGATTGAGTAGTTAGGATGCTCATAGAACATATATAAACATTGATGTTGTACAACTTAATTTATTTGTCGGTCATCAAATGTCCCTTTCATATCTATGATCACTGTGAATTTGCATGACGAACAGAGTATAATTCAGGTCTCAAATGAGTCTCATCATAAGAAATGTCCCTATTGTGGAAGCGCCATCTAACAACCCCAAGCTTCCTCCTGAACTCAAAGTGGGCTCGCTCCCACACATTACAGTCCAAACCGAAGTACCTGAACTTACAACACGTGTAAGCCATAAATTCCTCCTGGTCCAGGCTCTCAAAGAGAAGACAATCTAAAAGAAAGTTGCTAATTGTAGCAACACGCACATAGAATCAGATAGCCATGGTCAACTAATGATATACTTAACACCCTTGGTGCTTGTCTGCTTGAGCTATCAGCAACATTGCAGAGCTATGAAGTAAATACATGTAGACGAAGACTTTCATTACTGGACTAAGGAATTATGCTGACAACCTTCACATATGAAAATATTAGGCCATATGAAAATATTAATGCACTCGACCATATAGAATATCAGACATATGAAACTTAAAATCCAGAATATGAAGTTATGACAAAAATATGTCAGGATCACAAGTTCTAGAAATGATAAAGCTAACCAATGGTATAAAGTTATGACACGATATAAGTTAACACCGATGAGCATTAGCTTAGGTCTGGGCAGAAACAATAGTTTCTTTTTTTTTGCTGCAGCTGTACTATTCTTCTCTAATGTCAATTAGATGGCCACTTGTTCGCCTCTGCTTCATCTACTCCCTCAAGCCCCAAGGCAGATGCTAACTTGTTTGCCTCTGCATCTTGTGGGCCCTTCTATACTGCAACCAACTTACTTCAACTTATTTGACATACACCTTGTGCCTTCTCGGTTATATCCAAAATAGGGTGGCACGGTGATGGCGACGGCGTTGGAACGAAGGCCAGATCAGAGGTGCCCGTCGTTGCTACCACAGGGAGGGGATTAGGAGACGCCTGTGGACGATGCTATGGTGAACATAATCTAAAATAATCACTTTTACAAAAAACATATACATCCATAATTACATATACATGCCAGTGTAGTTGTGTGAGATCAAATTGGGGGTGCTAATTGATGAAACTGTAGCATTAGGAATATCCTTCTGATATTTGATAAATAAGCGCAATGTTGCTTGTAGATAGATTTTTCATGACTTCAACATGTGCCTTCCATCTCCTTGATGATGTGTTATCTCAAAACTCGGATTTTACTGCATTATATTGTCTCTTGGCAGTTTTAGTTTCCCCTCGAAAAATGGTATCAATTTGTTTATGTTGAATAATATTTAAGTGTTGCGAGGCAACAACCACTAGAAGAAAATTTGTAATTTAGTATGTTTAGCACATTGTGGTCGTGAGTTCTAATTTAAGGAATATGTGTCCTTGTGGCCACTTCTGTCAAAAAAAAAATTCCACTGCCTAAATACTACATGCTCATTGTTTTTATCCTTTGGCTAAATATACAGACCGTTCTGCATGCAATACTGATTATTTTATATCTTTCTTTTAGGTGAGAAGATAGATGAAGAAAGAACTCAAGAGTTAATATTTTTGTTGCAGATGTTTTGAGAAACAACTAAAAGAAGATAGGTGTTGTAGCATGTTGAGCCCATTGGATTGAAGCCAAAGGATGAAATGACTTGTCGTCATACCTCCATTCCACAGATTGGGAATGGATAATGAAATTGTGACATTGTCGCTTTTTCGTTATTGATATCAAGGTTATGCCAAAGTGACGTGCTTAATGTGTCAGCGTTTCTAGCAGAAAATGATGTGTAGGTGAAGCAAATGCTAAGTGAAGAGGAACAGAGACAAAGACTGATTTGAAGTGAAAAGGTGTCATCTCAAATTCGCAATTGCCAGATGTGTGGCTGTATTTGCTTTTGCCACATGCTCTCCGCCCCTCAATATAGGACGTAATGGATAGTGGGAAAGAGTAGAGAGAGCAACAAGTCTTCTTGCAAGGTTAAGATCGAGAAGAAAAAGTTTGGTGTAGAATAAGGGATTTATCTAGAAGCCGTATGTTCAATTGTTCTTGATGTGTACCTATCAAATACTCCGTAGTATATGACATCAGTTTGATCAATGTGTCGCTAGCCCATTAGCATTGCATTTACACATTTTTTATGATTCTGTAGCGTAGCATGGGACCCTAAAAACATCGAAGAGAACAATAGATCAGGAGTTCCGCCACCGCAAGCTTTTGTAGCCACCAAAAACCTCTCGGGAGCCTATTCCCGCACTGTGCCGGAGGGGGTTCCCACACCGGTGGCCATCTTCATCATCCCGATGCTATCAATGACGAGGAGGGAGTAGTTCACCCTCGGGGCTGAGGGTATGTACGAGTAGCTATATGTTGATCTCTCTCTCTCTCTCTCGTGTTCTCTCTATGGCACGATCTTGATGTATTGCGACCTTTGCTATTATAGTTGGATCTTATGATGTTTCTCCCCCTCTACTCTCTAGTGATGAATTGAGTTTTGCTCTTGAAGTTATCTTATCGGATTGAGTCTTTAAGGATTTGAGAACACTTCATGTATGTCTTGCCGTGCTTATCTGTGGTGACAATGGGATATTCACATGATCCACTTAATGTATGTTTTCGTGATCAACTTGCAGGTTCCACCCATGAATCTATGCATAGGTGTTGGCACACGTTTTTGTCTTGACTCTCCGGTAGAAACTTTGGGGCACTCTTTGAAGTACTTTGTGTTGGTTGAATAGATGAATCTGAGATTGTGTGATGCATATCGTATAATCATGCCCACGGATACTTGAGGTGACAATGGAGTATCTAGGTGACATTAGGGTTTTGGTTGATTTGTGTCTTAAGGTGTTATTCTAGTATGAACTCTATGATAGATTGAACGGAGAGAATAGCTTCGTGTTATTTTACTACAGACTCTTGAATAGATCGAGCAGAAAGGATAACTTTGAGGCAGTTTCGTACCCTACCATAATCTCTTTCTTTGTTCTCCGCTATTAGTGGCTTTGGAGTGACTCTTTGTTGCATGTTGAGGATAGCTATATGATCCAATTATGTTATTATTGTTGAGAGAACTTGCACTAGTGAAATTATGACCCATATGCCTTGTTTCCTACCATTGCATAACCGTTTACACTCACTTTTATCATTAGTTACCTTGCTGTTTTTATATTTTCAGATTACGAAAACCTATATCTACCATCCATATTGCACTTTATCACCATCTCTTCGCCGAACTAGTGCACCTATACAATTTACCATTGTATTGGGTGTGTTGGGGACACAAGAGACTCTTTGTTATTTGGTTGCAGGGTTCTTTGAGAGAGACCATCTTCATCCTATGCCTGCCACGGATTGATAAACCTTAGGTCATCCACTTGAGGGAAATTTGCTACTATCCTACAAACCTTTGCACTTGGAGGCCCAACAACATCTACAAGGAGAAGGTTGCGTAGTAGACATCAAGCTCTTTTGTGGCGCCGTTGCCGGGGAGGTGAGTGCTTGAAGGTATATCTTTAGATCTTGCAATCGAATCTTTTTATTTGTTGTTTTATCACTAGTTTAGTTTATAAAATAAAACTACAAAAAGAAATGGAATTGAGTTTGCCTCATACTCTTCATCTTTCTAATATCTTTCGTGAAAATGATGGCAAGGAAAATTGTGCTCAATTGCTAGAAGAAGAATGCATTAAAATGTTTGGTACTAGATTGTATGATGAGCATGATTGCAATGTTGTTAGTATGAATTCCTTGAATATCCACGATGCTTATGATATGCAAAGCCATAAGCTTGGGGAAGCTATGTTTGATGAAGCTGATATGTTTAGTCCCCCAAGTTTTGATGAGAATATTTATTATGATGAAAGCATGCCTCCTACTTATGATGATTATATTTATGAAAGTGGATTTGGAGAGGTCATGACTTTATTTAGTGATGAATCCACTATTTCGGAAGAGGTTTCAATTGATTATGACAACAAATTTCTATCTATGATGACTAGCAAGATGCCCGTGCTACGCTACGGAGCGAGTCACAAAAGATCAGGTGGACAATGTTTAATCAATAAGTGGAGCCTACTGAACAATAAAAGATGCACCAAGATATCAATCAAAGTGATGTCGTATTGTTGCTAAGTAGATATCGAGCAAAATCAAACATATGGTTTCCGGCCGATGAACCTTGTCATCCAAGCCAAATATTTTCTTCTCAATTTTCACCTTGTAGAAGACTTGTTGTTCTCCCTACCTAGCTTTCACATTGCTCTTGACAGAGAACATGCGGAAGTATGAAAAATACGTCCACACACATTTGGCAATTGCGACGACGCCAACCAGCTTTTATTCAAGACATCACTACAAGAAATATGTCAACTTGTGACCTTGACTATTGGTCATTGAAAGGTCATTGTTTTCCATTTGCGACTTTTTGTGACCAAAAACAGAACGTCAAAAGCTGTCAGTCGTAATCTGACATTCACGACCTTCTCTGTGAGAAGGTCGTAGACGTTTACGACCAAAATATGCCTACTGTTTTGTTTTTGTCACTAGCAGCCTCCCCAGGCCACGTAGGGATCCGATGTGGCAATCTGATGTGGCACAAGAATCAGCCCGGTCCAATTCGGTGTTTATATGGGCCGAGCCCATTAATTCGGCCTTTTTAATATTTATTTTTCCTATTAATTTTTGCTAGCTACATGGGTTGGCCCAGCTATAATTTGGCCTATAATTCGGCCTTTTATTTTTGGGTTGTGGCCCGTTTTTTCTTTTTTCAAATGGGTCCCAATTGTCAGGTTCTGATATGTGGGTCCCAAATTTTTTATTCTGGTTTGTGGGTCCTTGCTGTCATGGTCATGTTCCTCAGATTTCAATATGCCAATAATTAAACAACCAATATTTAAATCAAAATAGACAGAAAACAAGTGTAATACTTCAAATAACAAGAAGCAAAAATCTGTTACATCAACAGACATACAACATTTCATTCAAAAACAGAGAGAAGATACATGAAATTCTGGAGTTCACAATGCCCAGATAACCCAGCTATTATTACATAACTTGCTATTACATAACAACAAGGATATAATGAATAACAACAGCAACAAGTGATGGGGTGCTATTTAGTTAGATCAAGTCCGGTAAGATTTACTCAGGTCATGGCGAATTGTGATGAGAAGCACCAAGTAGCCAGCTGCCCAATAATACCTGGCATATTTAAAAGAACATTAGATATCTGCAGATATGAATATATAGTAGAAATAAGAGAATTGCAACATGTGGAAAATGAATTACATGCTACCCAAAAAATTTAAATCTTATAGGGCCGACAAATGAGGATAACATAGTATGTACGACATAATTTTCATGTATATCTGAATTAATTAACACAGCCAAGTTATGGGTAAAAAATGAAATGTGAAGTACTTGTGCATATCATCCAAACAAGAAACAAAAAACACTTGGCTGACAAAGGGGGACAATAAATAAAGTAGTACACAAAATTCATTCAATTATCATATGCTCAGTGATCCTTGATGATAAGTTATGAAGGTAACAAAGGGATAGTTGCATTGAGAAAACAAACAGGTACATATTTCTGTATTTGTCTAGTAGTGCATTATTTTCCTAGTCTGGTAAGTAGGCATGAATCATTTTGTTGATATTTGGCAGAATGTCACCTTTAGTTACCACATATTTGCATAAATTAGGTTAAAAATAGAACCTACCCTGTTAGAGCATTAAGAAATTGGATATACCCTATATAATAATATCTGTATCTATTGACACTTAACAGTTGAAGCTTAGAAAAAAAATATAGTGAAAATAAAATCAAAAGGCTATGAAGGGGACATCAATGGACCTTTATATGAATATGGATACTTTGCCCAAGGATGCATTTCTCTTGCAACCATAAGAGATCATCAACAGTTATCACGCATACAGCTGAATAATTAGTATTGACAGAAACAATACAAATTAACAAGTGGAGATAAAAAATTACCAGCAGCAGTGAGGTGACACATTTCTCAACAGCCAGGACAACACCATCCTTACTCTTCAACCCAATGGCAGTGGAGCCCAACTGCAATCCGTAGCAGAAGGATCATCATCAGAAGGATTACATGCAAACCAGAATAAGAATACCAAAATGTTCAACAAAAAGAATACAAAAAGGAAGATATGAAGCTTCATTAAGAATACCATTAGGAAAAAACGCATACCACTAGAAATTACGAATTAGTTCTCCAACAAGTAAGAGACAATGTTTGGAACATCTGTCTCATATATTCGACACATTTTATTTGGCACTGAAAAATTAGAAAATGCATTATCTATGTGCACCTCTAAATCTCGAAGATGCCGATTGTTACAATACTTTATTATTTTGTTTTATAGCATCAATCATGTCTAAAGGAGCTGATTATTCAGTGGTAAACCTTTGTGCCTCACATTAAGGAGCAGCTTATTCACTGGTAAACTTGTGTGTCTCTCCTTCTCCCTCTCAGCTTTTGTAGATGGAAGAAAGCTACTTCTAAAGCTTACAATACTAGGTGCAATTACAATTTTCAGAGGCCATGACAAGCATCAATGGGTCCTTGCTTTGCTTGCTTGTTGAGGCAAAAAAGTGGAGGTAACAGGAACAGAATCCATGCATTCTTAACTAAAACAAAATAATATATTTGCTGATATATATGTTCAGTCAAAGTTAAACCAAATTGACAAATAGAAATTGAACCAAGGTGTGGTGCTTATTCTTATGCATCTATAGATGCAGGTGTCATCTAGATAGTTTCAGTCAGCATCGTCAAGCCACATTAACTCTGTGAAACAATACAAATCAATGGTGATGTTGAATCACGTACAATAAATGTCCAAATCAGACTATGAAATATCTGTGACAACAGACAAATGATCAATGCATGGTCATATCAAATCAATTGCAGCCTAGCTATAACTATCAGGCACACCAAGAAAAATCTGCACAGAAACTATCAACAAAGATGCAGCAGCTGAATCCAGCATCCAATCAATTCAGAACACAATCCCTATCTAGAGAGGCTTAGAGCGCACGGGTGTGTTCTTGCACCTGTACAGAGTACTACTGACTGGCCCAAAACAGAGCATCATCACAGTAAAACACTTCACCAGGAGCCATGATGCATCACAGACATGACCTACCATCCCAAGATCTCGCACTACAAGAAATATGTCAACTTTTGACCCTCACTATTGGCCACTGAAAGGTCATAGTTTTTCATTTGCGACCTTTTTGTGACCAAAAACAGAAGGTTAAAAGCTGGCGGTCGTAAAATGAAATTAGTGACCTTCTCTGTGATATGTAAAAGGTCTTTGGTTCTTCGACCAAATTTTTGGTCACTAGCAACCTCCTCAGGCCACGTAGGCATCCTGCGTGGCAAGCTGATGTGGCACAAGAATCAGCCCGGTCCGATTCGGTGTTTTACATGGGCCGAGCCCAACTATTCAGCCGATTTGTATTTTTTTCGCTACTAATTTTGGTGAACTACACGGGCCAAGCCCTACAATTCGGCCTTTTTATTGTCTGGGCCATGGCCTTTTTGCACCAACAGTTTATTTTCTTTTTTTATAAAATGGGTCCATTAGTCAAACAGGTCCCACTTGTCAAGTTCTAATAAGTGGTTCCCAGCTTTTAGGCTTCAATTCTTCATATTTCAATTTGACAACATATTTGAATTTGATAGTAAGAAAATAACCAGTATTTAAATAGGCAAGTAGAAAACACACATAATAATTCAAATAACAATTGCCAGATTCAGTACAAGCTCTACAAATGACACCTAATACAAGCTCTAACATATACAGTGCTTTACAAGCTCTACAAATGCAAAGCTCTACAGTACTTTACAAGCTCTCCAAGTAATGTTACAAGCTCTACTAGTGTTTTCTTCTTCAACATGGAGCTCCTTCGATAGAGATCAAATGCCGGACTCACTGGACGGCCATAGTCAGGACTAGGCTAACAGAACAACTGCATGCCTTCCATGATCACCCTATTACATGAATCAGCTTAGAAGAATTAGAAAAAATGGAGCCAATATATTATGAACATTCCATTCAAAAAAAGGAGTAAAGGAGTAAAGGACATTTTTTATAGAATGATAAACACATTTCAGCTAGTACATGTTAAAATGAGGTATTCATACAAGACAACAGATATAATATGAATATGCATGGCACAAGTGCATGTCCTACTACTTAACTTCAACACATTGTGCTGAAACAACAATATTATTACTACAACGGCCATCCATTCAACACGCAAGATCTAACATTACTAGTCAGAGCACACAAACTATCAGCACATGAAGACAAACCACGAATGGAATCAGGGAACTCACATGAAGACGATGAGGGCGCTCGGAGGGTTCTTGGCCTTGCTCTTCTTCACCGCGAGCCTGCGCCGCCACAACAGAAACAGCATCAGCAAACCAAACAGAATCAAAATCCAACGCGAAATAGCAGCAGCCACCAAGGGAACAAAACGAGATGGGAGACGAGCAAGGGGTCGGGTCAGGGCATGAATGTGTAAATGCATGAATGGTTCTTCAGATCAACTTCAAAGCTAGCAGCAAGCATGTTTAAACAAAAAAAAGACACTATGTCAAAATGAGAGTTTTTGATCTTAACATCACTGAGCAATCACATACATTCTACTATTAGTAGTAAACCTTAAGTGCAATTGTAGATGTTCTGCTGGTTATAATTGATTAAACTGAGACAATTATGGTAGGTGAAAGCAATGCTCCTAGTATATCATCACCGTTAACATCAAACTATTCTGAATGTAACAGAGGAAGCACAACCCAATCATGTGCAGTCAATTCAAAATAGAAGGGAACAGATGATTATTAACAGGGTACAAATGTCACACAAGAAATGAAAAATTGATGAGCCAAATGACGATTAGTTAATTTAACTTGAAAGGAAGCCCACTGTTTCCCTACTATATCTATCCATGATTTCTTTTTCTGAAGCAAGCATCATCAAAGAGTACACTCACAGTCTGTCATGATTTGTCCCGAGAAATTTATTGCAGAAATATCATTTGGCATGCTCAGTCAGCTGACTTTAAGTAACTTGGTCAACTACAACAGCTAGTTCTGAGCAATCTATAGTAACCAGGTGCAAGGGACAAATGAATATGAGCTTGGTTAGGACTGAACAAATAATACAGGGGCATAATACCAATCCTACACACTTCACTTCTATGCTGGTAGGAATATGATAGAAGTACAAGGTAACCCTGCAAGCTTTGCTTCAGAGAAGCAGCTAATCACTTTGGACTGACTGAAACTGTGCGTCAAACCCATTGAACAAATGCTGAGACGCAATGTCCCAGACAGCAGCTCCATTCACCTGTAGCAAAACACAGCAAGAAGTTCAGAATATCAACTAACAGAACCGTACATCATGCAAAGACGGTCGATCTCCGGGCATCTACAGAACCATCCTGGCCAAGAGCCGGTAGATGCATCATGCAAGAACTCCGTCATCAACATAGCTGCATCTAACGCACACTACTAGTATATCCTACTACTTGAGTAGTTTGGCATGGCAAAGAAATTCACCTGGTGGTCGGTCCTTTGGTCAGTGAGGATGAGCAGGCGGGGCTTGCTGAAGGAGGTCTGCATCTGGTTGGTGAAGGTACCAGGGGTGTGCCTCCCGGCGATGACGTTGGCGCCGGTGTGCTGTGCGAACTTGAGGACGGCGCGCTGGCCGTAGGGGCGGGCGGACTGGACGATGATGTCCTGGGGGTTCTCGATGGCCACGATGACCGTCGCCGCGAGCTAGAGCTTCTCCCGCGTCTTTCCCAGATTGATGATGTAGATGCCTAGGAATCACAAACCAGAAGGAATGCATCACATTCCACAGTCCATCTCAAAGAAGTATAGAAGCATGAACACTTGCGACAACTACAAGAGCAAGCATCACGATCCGCAGCAGATCGACTCTGACGAGCATAGGCGCATGATGCCGAGGCAGTTCTACTGTCCAATGGCAGATCGGGGGCGCACAGGTAAAGCTAGATCCATGAGGAGGACAAGCACTTGGTAGGACAAGAGGGCTGAGTGTGGACGTACCGTCGGAGCGGTGGTTGTAGGCGTAGCGCTCCATCTGGAAGTCGCAGTTCTTGGTGCCGAGGTGGACGTCGGCAGCGAGCATCACATGTATGTCCTGCTCCTTCTAGGACAGTGCCCGCGGGGCCTCTGCAGCCGCCGCCGCCATGGCTGGTCGGATCTGCCCACGACATGAGCAGCTCGAGTCATCCTAGGAAGAGAGGCCGCCGGAGTTGAGGTTGGGGCAGAGTCGAAGTCGACCGCGGAGGGCGAGCTGCAGCGCAGGGGAGTGGAAGGCGAGGGTGGGGCTGGAGGTTGAGGTGAGCGCGGAGGGTGGAGGTAGAGGCCGCGCGGAGGCGGACGATGGCAGATCTGAGGGACGGCGGCGGCGGATCGGTGTGTTGGAGCCGGGCGCCTTCGGCGGCGGTGGCGAGGAGATGGGAGGAAGAGGAGGAGGCGATGGGAGGAGTGGGTCGAGGATCTGAGTTAGGGTTTGGGTAGGTGGTTGCGGGTGGGGTTTTATTTTTCATTTCTTTTTTCTTTTATTTTCAGTAGATGGATGGATGGATGGATGGGCGCCATGTCATCGATCCGTGTGACTACGAATTCCACCAATGAGAATAGAGCACATATAATTTTGTTTCTTTTTTTGTTTTTCTTCTATTTTTTCACATGAAAAATTCGAAAAAATGATCTCATATTTTGCACAAGTTTACATGTTGGATTGGTAAACAATATCGATGAAGGGATTTTTTATTTTCTTTGCACGAAAAAACAATTTTCCATTTTCTGAGTGCCCAAAACAAATTTTTTTTGTGAAGGATCTACCATATATTTGTTGCAAAACTGGACCAAATAAATTTTCTAAAATACTAGGCCATATTTAATGCACAATTGACCAAATGGTTGGGTGTAAAAAGTTTTGATCCACCTCTCGTGAAAAAGACAAATTTCTGCTGATTGAGTTGGAAGCGGGTCAAATTTGAACTACAGTTGCCTCGCAGTTTTCTCTTTAGTTTTTCCAAAATTCATTTATAGGTACATAAGTATCTATTTAATCACAGAAACAACGAAAGTTTTTCAAGATTCAACAACTAGCTAGGAATGGTCATGCCCGCCGTTTTGACCGCATTTTGAAATGGGCATGAAAAATTAAAAAAACAAAAAAAATGATAAAAACCTTCGCATTGTGTCATTATATGTGACCAAGTTGCCAAAAAATAATAAATTTGTAGTACGCAATTTTTTTTAAAAAAGTGTTCTCAGAAATTAGCTATCATGCGTGAAGATTCATGGCTTTCAAGCTAAATGATCAATCTTATGGCCACATTAATGGCATAGTTTGTTCGAATGATCTCATATTGTGCACAAGGGTGCGTCTTGGAATTCCAAACAATGTTGCCTAAGGGAGTTTTCATTTTCTTTGCACGGAAATCTCATTTTCCATTTTTTGAGTCCCCGAAATGAGTTTTTTGTGAAGGATCTACCATATATTTGTTGCAAAATTGGACCAAATCATTTTTC
Organism: Triticum timopheevii; assembly: GCA_963921465.1. Classification (NCBI taxonomy): domain Eukaryota; kingdom Viridiplantae; phylum Streptophyta; class Magnoliopsida; order Poales; family Poaceae; genus Triticum; species Triticum timopheevii. Next base: position 619,530,001 of record OY997268.1, on the reverse strand, counting down.
TAAAATACTAGGCCATATTTAATGCACAATTGACCAAATGGTTGGGTGTAAAAAGTTTTGATCCACCTCTCGTGAAAAAGACAAATTTCTGCCGATTCAGTTGGAAGCGGGTCAAATTTGAACTGCAGCTGCCTCGCAGTTTGCTCTTTATTTTTTTCCAAAAATCATTTATAGGAACATAATTATCTATTTAATCAGAGAAACATCAAAAGTTTTCCAAGATTCAACCACTAGCTAGGGATGGTGAAGCCTGCCGTTTTGACCGCATTTTGAAATGGGCATAAAAAATACAAAAAAAAACCAAAAAATTGGAAAACCTTCGCAATGTGTCATTAAATGTGACCAAGTTGCCAGGAAAAATATTAAACTTGTTATACGGCAGTTATTTTAAAAAAGTGAGCCATCATGCGTCAAGATTCACGCCTTTCAAGCCAAATAATTAATCTTATGGCCACATTCATGGCATAATTTATTCAAATGATCTCATATTGTGCACAAGGGTGCATCTTGGAATTCCAAACAATGTTGCCTAAGGGAGTTTTCATTTTTCTTTGCACGAAAATTTTACTTACCATTTTTTGAGTGCTCGAAATGAGTTTTTTTTTGTGAAGGACCTACCATGTATTTATTGCAAAATTGGACCAAATCATTTTTCTAAAATACTAGGCCATATTTCATGCACAATTGACCAAATGGTTGGGTGTAAAAAAATTTGATCCACCTCTCGTGAAAAATAGAAATTTCCACATATTAAATTTCCATTTTTCGAGTTCCCAAAATGAGTTTTTTTGTGAATAACCTAACAAATATTTTTTGTAAATAACCTTCTCCATTTTTCAAGAACATTACACCACATTTTATGAACAAATTTGTGTACTCTAGAAACATTTTTTGTAGATATTAAACGGTTTTTAGTTACATCTTAACATTTTTAATAAATATTTTGATGTCTAATATTTTGAACAAATGTCTACATTTTTTAAGACACATTGTACATATTGTTTATATACGTTTAACTTTTTTCAAAAACATGATTAACATATTTTCATGTATTCCCAATAAAAAATATCTTTTCATACATAGGTTTTGATGTCTATATTTGTTTTTACACATTGTACATTTTTGTATAGATGTAAAACATTGTTGATATTGGTTAGAAAAATTTAAATACATGATTAACATTTTAAGAAAATCTTTTTTTGTTATCTACTTTTCCATATATATATATATAGTATAAATTTCAAATATACGTACTGATGATTATTTTTGCATACACATGAAACTTTTCTTATACATATCTAATATTATTTATGATTATCTTTTTTTTATATTCATGAAACTTCTCAAATGCAGACATTTAGTTTTTTAAACATGTGATTACTTTTTTGAAATACGTATTAACTTTAACATTTTTTTGAATTATATGTTTAATTTTGTAATTGCTAGACCATATAGCAAGATTCACGGAGTTCATTATTTTCCTATTCTAATGAAAAACTTGTTATTTTCCCTTTTTCGTTGGCCGAATATATGTTCTTTTTGAGTAATATGACGGCATCCCACATTTCTTCCTGGATGGGCCGAGGCCTACATGGCACATAGATTTTTTTTAAAATAAGGTGGCCTAGGCCCAAGCCCATCTTGAGCGACACCTTAAGTACCAATGCATCCACGTTCACAACCTTATGACCATTTATATTGGTCGTAATCAGGTAGAAAGAAGGTCGTTGACCACTCTTGTCTACTTTATGACCATTTGGTGTAAGGCAATTTCAGCGTTTGAGCCCTTCCAAGCGAAATGGCCGTTGATTTACGACCAATTCAGCCGGGGTCACTAAGAGAAGGTCACTAGTTGACATATTTCTTGTAGTGTCGGTTCTCACGGGAAGGAAGCAAGCAAGCAAGAAGAATAGATCTAGCGAAGGGAGGGAGTGAGTGCGTTACCCTGAGGCGCTCGGAGAGGACGGACGGCGTGATCTGCGTAGGTGGTCTGGTCGAAGAGCACCGGGTTGTGCACCGCATTGTTCATCAGGGCGGAGAAGAATCGCCGGCGCCGCGCTAGAGTTGGAGGGGACACCACCCTCTAAACCCTAGCCATGGGAAGGTGTTGTGGCTGAGCTCTTGATGGTCAGAGGGTAAAGACGCGATAGAAGGGAGCAGCACCTTGGCGCCGGTCATGGTGTCGAGCGCGAGGAGGGAGTCCTTGATGGAGCGCACGAGGTCCTGCTGCGACGAATGCGGCCGCGTGGAAGAAGGACATCTCGCTGCTGGGCTCTGGTGCGGGCGGCGGGGGGGGGGGGGGGTCGGCCTGCTGGGCGCTCTGCGAGGGAGGGGTAGCGGGCCGGTGGCGGCGGCGGCGAGGAACCGACAGCGGTCGTGCGAGAAGGAGGCAGATCACTCCGGTCTGGCGTTAGGGAGAGAGGGGATAGGAAGACGACCGACCGCGGCCTCCGGGGACGACGAGGCCGCCGCCGTCGCCATGGAGGAGGAGTGCGGGTGCGGGCTAGGGTTTGGGAGGGACGAGGCGGTGGCGGTGTGGGAGGGATGGGATCGGGGGTGGGTGGGAGACGAGAGGGGGTGTGGGAGGGATGGGATCGGGGTGGGTGGGTCTGTGGGGTTTCCCCTTTTCATTTTCTTTTTTCTTTTTTGTTCTCTATTGATAAATGGACGGATGGATGTGGGATGATGGATTGATGGATGGGCGCCATGTCATCAATCCGTGTCAAACCAACTCCACCAATGGGAATAGAGTATATGTGATTTGTGTTTTTTCTTTTGTTTTTCTTCTACTTTTACACATGAAAAATTAATAAAAATATTCTCACATTGTGCACAAGTTTGTATCTTGAATGACAAACAATGTTGACTAAGGAATTATTCATTTTCTTTGCATGAAAAAATTATTTTCCATTTTTCGAATGCCCAAAATGCGGTTTTTTTTGTGAAGAACCTACCAAATAATTGTTGCAAAATTGGACCAAATCAATTTTATAAAATACTAGTCCATATTTAATTCACAATTTTGACCAAATGGTTGGGTGTCAAAAGTTTTTATCCACCTCTCGTGAAAAAGACAAATTTCTGCCGATTCAGTTGGAAGCGGGTCAAATTTGAACTGCGGATGCCACATAGTTTGCTATTTGTTTTTCCCAAAAATCATTTTGAGGTACAAAAGTATCTATTTAATCATAGAAACACCAAAAGGTTTCCAAGATTCAACCACTAGGTATGAACGGTCATGCCCGCCGTATTGACCGCATTTTGAAACAGGCATAAAAAATTAAAAAAAATCAAAAAATGGAAAACCTTCGCATTGGGTCATTATATGTGACCAAGTTTCCAGGAAAAATAATAAACTTGTAATACGGCAATTATTTCAAAAAAGTGTTCTCAGAAATGAGCTATCATGCGTGAATATTCATGGCTTTCAAGCCCCCAATGATCAATCTTATGGCCACATTCATGGCATAGTTTGTTCAAATGATCTCATACTGTGCACAAGGTTGCATCTTGGAATTCCAAACAATGTTGCCTAAGGGAGTTTTCATTTTCATTGCACGGAAAATTCATTTTCCATTTTTCGAGTGCCACAAAATGAGGTTTTTTGTGAACGAACTACCAAATAAATTTTGTAAAAATGGACCAAATCAATTTTATAAAATACTAGGCCATGTTTAATGCACAATGTACACAATGGTTGGATGTCCAAAGCCTTGATCCACCTGTGGTGAAAAAGACAAATTCCCGCTGATTTAGTAGGAAGCGGGTCAAATTTGAACTGTAGCTGCCTCATAGTTTGCTCTTTATTTTTTCCAAAAATCATTTCTAGGTACATAAGTATCTATTTAATCAGAGAAACATCAAAAAAAATTCAAGATTCAACCACTAGATAGGAACGGTCAAGCCCGCCGTTTTGACCGCATTTTGAAACGGGCATAAAAAATTCAAAAAAAAAATTAAAAAAATTGGAAAACCTTCGCATTGTGTCATTATATGTGACCAAGTTTCCAGGAAAAATAATAAACTTGTAATACATAAATTATTTTAAAAGGTATTCTCAGAAACGAGCTATCAAGTGTGAAGATTCATGGCTTTCAAGCCAAATGATCAATCTTATGGCCACATTCAAGGCATAGTTTGTTCAAATGATGTCATATTGTGCAAAAAGGTGCATCTTGGAATTCCAAACAATGTTGCCTAAGGGAGTTTTCATTTTCTTTGCACGGAAAATTAATTTTCCATTTAACGAGTGCCCGAAATGAGTTTTTTTTGTGAAGGACCTACCATATATTTGTTGCAAAATTGTACCAAATCAATTTTCTAAAATACTAGGACATATTTAATGCACAATTGACCAAATGGTTGGGTGTAAAAAGTTTTTTTACACCTCTGGTGAAAAAGACAAATTTCGGCCGGTTTAGTAGGAAGCGGGTCAAATTTGAACTGCAGTTGCCTCATAGTTTGCTATTTATTTTTGCCAAAAATAATTTATAGGTACATAAGTATCTATTTTATCATAGAAACACAAAAGGTTTTCCAAGATTCAACCACTAGCTAGGAATGGTCAAGGCCGTCGTTTTGACCGCATTTTGAAACAGGCATAAAAAAATCAAGAAAAATAAAAAATTTGGAAAACCTTCGGATTGTGTCATTATAGGTGACGAATTTTTCAAGAAATATTATAAACTTGTAATACGGCGATTATTTTAAAAAAGTGTTCTAATAAATGAGCTATCATGCTTGAAGATTCATGGCTTTCAAACCAAATGATCAATCTTATGGCCACATTCATGGCATAGTTTGTTCAAATAATCTCATATTGTGCACAAGGGTGCATCTTGGAATGGCAAACAATGTTGCCAAAGGAAGTTTTCATTTTCTTCGCATGGAAAATTCATTTTCCATTTTTCGAGTGCCTGAAATGAGTTTTTTGTGTGAATGACCTACCATATATTTGTTGCAAAATTGGACCAAATCTATTTTATAAAATACTAGGCCATATTTAATGCACAATTGACAAAATGGTCGGGTGTCAAAAGTTTTGATCCACCTCTAGTGAAAAAGACAAATTCCCGCCGATTCAGTAGGAAGTGGGTCAAATTTGAACTGTAGCTGCCTCATAGTTTGCCATTTATTTTTTTCAAAAATCATTTCTGGTTACATAAGTACCTATTTAATAATAAATACATGGTTTGGTGGCGATACGTCGAGGTTTGGACGGTGGGCGAGCGCCCCAACTCTAGAGGGCGTAAACTCGCATGCCCGCCGCATGGTCACCGCGTGACCATGGCGTTGCCATGTGTTCTGGGCGGCCTAGGCATGTCTAGTGGGTTGGGCACTCCCTAGGTAGGTGCTAGGAAGAAAATTACAACATAAGATTCTCACGAGGAGACCGATCGATGCTCAAACATAAATAAGCAACCAAGTGTTTGATTAGTGGTACGGGAAATGCAAACGGCTAATGGGCGTGAGTTTTAGCTAAGGATGCTCAGTTACTAAGAAGACCGTCTTCACAAATTTTCAGCGCAAAAGGAGGAGCCTAGGTGGTACTTGCTTTGCAAAGTACCACACTGGACATAAATACGAAAGTTGAAGCTGGGCTCAAACTAATGAATGGATTGAGCTGACATTTGGTGGAGGATGGTTATTTGGGCACAGGAAAGCACTTTAGAAAATGGGGCCCATTTGGACATGCCAAAGTGATACTTCCTTCACAAAGTGCTGCTCTGAACAGAATAGAAAATGAATATTGTTGAGTTATTTTTAAACTAGGCATAGAAGGTTTTTGAAATATTTGATGAAGATATGATCCTAACAATTTATGAGAATTTTTTGGGAATTTTTGGAATAACAAAAATATAGGTTGCTTCACAACCTAGGGCAAAAATTGACACATGGACATGACACATAGGCAAAACTGATGAGATGGCGCCTAGTCATCACAACCCACCGCAATCTACAAGGCTATGACCATCTATATTGGTCGTTAACAACTAGAAATAAGGCAACGGACCAGCACTGTTTGCTTTATGACCATTTCATGTAAGGAAATTACACCCTTTCTGACCAAAATGGTAGCAATGATTTAGGGTTTGGAGCACCCCGAACAACTTTTGACCAATTGGTCTCAAATGGTCATATATCTATGACCAATTCTTCCAGGGCCACTGACAGAAGGTCACTAGTTGACATATTTCTTGTAGTGCATGCTTCTGTGGTATATTTAGACAAAGGAAAAAAACAATAGACATCACTTGCATACATTTTGTATGGGGCAATGAAACAAAATGCTAGTAAAAGATGCTCCTCAATCATATGTATATAGAAGGGGTGAGTGCGCATATACGTACGTAGAAAACTATTAGTAGTGGATTAATTGTAACTTTCTTACATATGGATGTAGCTTGAAAGATTGGATGTGGAGCTACCAAGCAAAGAAAGGCCCTGATGACAAACGGACTTGCTGTAGGCAGCCTCTGATTTTTTTTTCAATCAGAGACAGTAATAAAGACAGCTTCTAAAAACAATTCAAACACACGTATGAATATTTTTACAAAAATAGTAATCGTGAATGCTAAAGCAAGTGCCTAAGTTGTCTTTCTGAAAGTCCTCTCCACTGGCAGTAGACATGCTTCTCCACATATGCACAATCTGAAGTCAATACAAGAATTGGACATAGAGAAACATAATATATAACTAACGCAGAAGTAACACTTTTCTCATAAAGGAAGGAATGCAGAATTAACAAAACAAACGCTGCAGCCACAACATTTTTCAGTGACAATTTACTCGCTGCATCTATCAAGGACGAAAATGATACAATAGGCATATGGTACAACTACAGTCCGGTACACAGAGGTAAATGCTAATTATTTTCTCTCTAGGGCATAAGCCAACAATAATGAACGACAATAGTGCTGTTGTACTTGGGTGCTCGCGATAAAATTACATCTATTGGCAGCAAGGACACAAATAAATAGAACTTGCTGGAGTGCATTACTTGTATTAGGAATTTAAACAGAGATCATCCACCTAAATCCTGAAAGTGAAGTGGCAGCTCTGAACTATTGGAAATGCTAGTTTACAGAATTTTAAAGCTCACCTTGCAGATAAAAAGAATAACCTGACGATATAATTACTCATGCATTAGCTTTTACATGGTCAAGCCTGTCAAGCATACAAGCTTTCTCTAAAGGTATTTACAGATTTGTACTTTGGTTATCTGGAACTTTAATTATGTGCATGAAACTTATCTCCGTGCAACAATGAGCTGCTCGTATGTGTTGGAGCACAGAACAACAACAACCAACAATTATAGAAGAGAACCTAATGATCTATTTACTATTGTGATCCAAATTCTGAGCATAGGCAAGAAAAAATATAGAAGTATAAGCAGAGATCCATGCTGTTGTTCGACATATAGCTATGGATGAGTATCCGCTCATCGCATTCACTGAAGTAAGCAAGGAGGCGGACAACATTGTCGTGCCAGAGCCTAGCCATCACCTCCACGTCTCTTGCGAAATAACTATTGCATTTCCTGTCAGCAGACTGCCTAAGCCTCGTCAACCTTCGTTCTCCCTGTCTCCCATCAGCTAATTGGCCCTAGTGATTACAAGTTATTATGCTACTGTATTGATTAGTCTATATCTCTAAAAAGAGCTGATTAAACTATTGCAGACCCGAAGTTGATCAAATAAGCAATATTGGCAGCACTGACATTGGGCACGGTGCGCCAATAGAGGCTAGTGCAGCTCCACGTCCCTGGCAACGACAGCCTAGACATCCCGCCGGGTGGCCGGGAGCGCAGGCCAGGACGACGCGGCCATCTTTCTTGGTGGGATAATTTGGGATATCACTAAGGAAGAAACCTATTAGATTTAAGAAAAAAAGTGTATATGACCCCATAAGTATTACATTTTGGCCACATAGCCCCCTGAGGCCCTGACCTCTAAAACTGGGATCTTAATCCCCTCTACTTTCTAAAACCAGACAAATCAACCCCGATGCTCTGGTAGGTGGTTTTGCTCACGTGGTGGTGAGGTGAGATGGTAAAGCACCAATGTGATAGCCATTCCGTCAAACACTTTAGGTGCCCCCATTAGCGTGCTCCCAGCATACATGTCGACCGCATCTGCTATAAGAAATGCCACAGGATGAACCAAGTGAGCACCGACGCACGACTAACTCTACAGACTATAACCTATACACATGCCTCCACAAAGCCTACCTCAATGGAAGCCACTGCAGGACACAAGGAGCCGACCGGCAGCACGCGTTCGAAACCGGCGGCATGAGCGTCTAGCTCACTTTCAACCCACTGTCGCATGAGATCGTCTACCACTCCAGCCTCCAGGTATTTCGGCTCTCGTGAGCAGGGCCAGTCAAGAAATTTCGGGGGCCCAGGGCAAGGTAACACAGAGGGGCCCTGATGCCACATAAACATGTGAGTATTCATATTACTATTTTTTGCACAAAAAAAAACTCAGTACACTATAATCTATGTTGCATTGAGTATTCATATTACTATTTTTTGCAAAAAAAAAAACTCAGTACACTATAATCTATGTTGCATTATGATCTAGAGTATGAAAAAACGAGATCATAAACATTGAAGGTAAAATTTGGCCGCTCTTGTCCATCGACACTTATATTCTAAAAAAGTGTACACTTTCATACCCACTCAAATTATTATCCACTCAAATTATTATCATCCTTAATTTTTCACAGGTTGTTTTTAACAGTAACTAAAGCTAATTATTCAGAATTACAAGCAGTTGCATCTATTCTAAAAAAGTGTCAATAGCTCATTTCTATGACTCCATCAAGTCATTAGCAGATGGATACATTCTAGATGACATCTTGGTAAATTAAGAGCAGTCTTGTTAGTTACTGGAGCAAGGCATGGAAGTAGCACACAAACATATGATAGAAGAAACTAAGAACGCTGCTGATTGAACTAAAAAAATGCAAAGGAGGGCATGGAAACAGCCAACCAGGCACCTGAATCACGTAGATGGCTAGAAAAGAAAATTAGAAATTGCAAGATCTTGTTGCTGCTTACAGTTCACGGACAAAAATCTGGGTTCCTCTTTTCTAACTCCGATCAACACGAGCAATCAGAGTGCCTGACACAGCGATGTAGGAGGATGACCTTCACGCAAGACCTTGCCTTCACGAACAAATGAACAATCAGAAAAGCCTGTAAAAGGAGAGACTGGATTTGCAAACTGCATTATGTTCTTCCATTAATCACGCCAACAGCCAAATTTCACAATTAGACTAAGCGGACGAGGCGCCGTGGACCTGCCTGATTTTCCGCCAATCTCGGGGAAGAGAAGGAGTAGAGGCCGAGGAGACTGCACGCGCGGAGTTCCCTCGGGGCCAGCCCTGCTCGCGAGTACTTCGCGGTGTGCAGCTGTGCTCGGTGCTGCAGTGCGACGACTTCAGGTACCACTCCCGGGAGTACGCGGTACCGCCGCCGCCCCTGCCAGTGGCGGACAACACGCTGCTCGCCTGCGTCGGCGGGGTGTTGTACTGGATGAACGACGAAGGCTGTCGTATTCCTTCGTCCCGCACCAGCCGTGCTACCAGACAAGACGGAGGACAACAACTTGAACATCGGAGCGTGCGCGCAGCAAGAGCGCGGCCGGTGCCCGTGTCTGAGCGCCCGGAGCCGCCGAACCTTGTCATCCCGATCCGCATGCCCCATGGCCAACCGGGTCTTCGCGCCTGCGTCGAGGTCAAGCTTGGATACGGCAACAACCACCTCCATGTCTCCTCCAACAACCTGCACCGCTGCACGCTAGATCTAGAACGAAAGAGTGACGCCAGGAAAATATCAAATCCAAATCTGCTTTATTGAGACCGTAACTATAACTAATCTGTACAAGGGATGTAACACTCCGTCCAACTCAACTCCGGCGGTCGCCGGGGAGGAGAGCGGAAGGGCCGGCCAACAACGTGAAAATTGGGAGGGGTTCTAGAAGAATCTGTTTCACGAGGGAAAGGGAAACATCCAGAGAGGCAGAGATTCGGCTGTTGCACATCTCAGTCACAATCTCAACCTTAGATTACAGATCCGACGACACATATCGCCCAAAGGTAGACACACCATCATCACCAACTCGCATTTTTATAGGAGTAGAGATTATTGAGATGACTTGTATGCTATTAGAAATAATGATAACCATGAAACTTGTCATCATTATTTTAGTTTTCAATTGGATTATGCCTCATATGATAATTATTTTGTTGAGTTTGCTTCCACTACTATTCATGAAAAGAAATTTGCTTATGTGGAGAGTAGTAAATTTTCTATGCTTGTAGATCATGAAAATAATGTTTTAGGTGTTGGTTAATTTGTTGAATTCATTCATGATACTACTAAAAATTATTATGAGGGAAGAACATATGCTTGTAGGAATTGCAATAATGTCAAGTTTCCTCTCTATGTGTTGAAAATCTTGAAGCGATACTTGTTTTGCCTTCCTATGCTAGTTGATTATTGTTCCCATAAGTTATTTGCTCACAAAATCCCTATGCATATGAAGAGGGTTAGACTAAAATGTGCTAGTTATATGCTTCATGATGCTCCCGTTATGTTTCAATTCTTATCTTTTATGTGAGCATCATTGTCGTCATCATGCCTAGCTAGAAAGACATTAAAGAAAAGCGCTTGTTGGGAGACAACCCAATATTTATTCTTACTGTTTTTGCGTGTCCACATGATTATGCTACTTTAGTAATCATGTTTTATAGTTTTTATTTCAATAAAGTGCCAAGTAAGACCTTTAGGATAACTTACTGTGATAGTTGTGTTGATCCTGCTGAAAATCAGAAACTTTTGCACCCGTAAATTAGTTTTGATAATTCACAGAAAAGTGCTTTTGATCTTATTCTTTTTGCTATGTATTGGTACATAAATTGCTCAGGTCTTCCTAATTTGGTAGGATGTTTGGAGTTCCAGAAGTATACGTTTGATACAGATTACTACAGACTGTTCTGTTTTTGACAGATTCTATTTTCTATGTGTTGTTTGGTTATTTTGATGAATCTATGAGTAGTATCGGAGGGTATGAACCATAGAGAAGTTGGAATATAGTAGATATTACACCAATATTAATTTAGAATGAGTTCACAATAGTACCTAAGTGGTGGTTGATTTTCTTATACTAATGGAGCTTACGAGTTTTCTGTTGAGTTTTATGTTGTGAAGTTTTCAAATTTTGGGTAAAGATTCGATGTACTATGGAATAAGGAGTGGCAAGAGCATAATCTTGGGGATGCTCAAGGCACCCCAAGATAATATTCTAAGACAACCAAGAGCGTAAGCTTGGGGATGCCCCGGATGGCATCCCCTCTTTCGTCTTTATCCATCGGTAACTTTACTTGGAGCTATATTTTTATTCAGCACATGATATGTGCTTTGCTTGGTGAAAGTGAAATCATGACCTTAATCATATTTTGATGTTGATGACAACATGTATGCTAGGGACTAATCATGTTTATCAAGTATATCTCAGGATTATGTATCAAAGACCGTGTGTATGGATCATGACTAGGGACAAAAAGCGTATAACTCAAGAATGAAGATACAAGACATGGACTTTGTTTATGGTTTGTTCTTGAGTATAGGCATCCCGCACTATTAAGAGGGGATCGTTGTATCTAGTGAAAGACTTGCTCAAAATCCACAGCTCCTATTTTTGTCTCTGGATGTCCGGTGCTCTACGAACGTTCGGTCCCTCTCAGTTGTCCGGACGTCCGGCTCCCTCCGGTCGTCCGGTGTTCCTTTACAGAATGATATCTGCGGATTTCCCGAACTATGCGGACGTCCGACCTCCGGTCGTCCGGCAGGTCTCGGACGTCCGGTACTTTCACAACAGAACCGTATTTACGGATTTTCGGACTCTCCGGTCGTCCGATCTCCGGATGTCCGGCCCGTCTTGGACGTCCATGTCCTGTGTACTAGTATGTGGCTCACATATTCACAGTGGCCGGACGTCCGATGACTTTCGGACGTCCAGACTTATTTGTACCACCGGACGTCTGATGTTGTCCGGACGTTCGACCTATCCTGTGCACTTATGTGTCCCAAACGGTCACCTTTACACATCCACTATATATATACCTTTCCCTTCCACGGGATAAGGTTGACCATTCACTTTGATCTTGCCAAGAACACTCTTCACTCTCTCTCTCTCTCAATCACCTACATCAAATCCTAGATCCCCAAGTGATTTACGAGTCTTTGAGAGAAGTTCTCCAATCAAGTGATAGACCCACTCCTCCCCTTTCTTTGCACCAACGGAATTTGTGATTTGAGCAAGTCTTGAGCTTATCCCCAACGTTCTTATTACTCTTGGTGGTTGGAGACTCCTAGGCGGTACGAGTCTTTCGAAGAGGAATTAACCCTTGTGATTACCCCCGGAAAGTTTGTAAGGGTTTGGAGATCACCCCAAGGTATACAATTAGTGGTTGAGAAACGCCTCTATGGTGTTGTCTCAAAGGGATAATAGGGTGAGCCTTCGTGGCGTTGGTGTGCCTTCGTGTTAACATCCACCTCTCTAACGGTGACTAGCTTCCCTCCAAGGAAGTGAACATCGGCATACATCCTTGTCTCCCGGAGTTGCGGTTATCCCTAACCCTAACTCTCTACTTGTGGTTACTTGTCTCTTCGCACTTACTTACATCATATTGAGGTTGCTATCTTGTGTGCCTGTGTTACTTGCTTAGTACTTGTACTCACTTGCAATTGTTAGGCTCACTTTCATATTCCGCATTATTGCCTAAAATTGCTAAGGAATAATTAAAATTTGTAATTCTACCTATTCACCCCCCTCTAGGTCTATCTCGATCCTTTCAATTGGTATCAGAGCCTCGTGCTCTATTCTTGTGGCTTAACCGCCCTAGAGCGAGATGAACCCGGATGGGACTCCCCTGGTTGCAGATCCTATGGCTAAAGGCGAGGCTTCTTCTGAAGTCAAGTCTTTTACATCTGAGGATCTGGAACGGGCCCTTGCTAAGCAAAAAGAGGAGCATGAGGCTTCTCTTGAGGCCTTTGTCCAACTGAGATTAGCCAGTTGTCCACGATGCTTGCACCACTCTCGGGTGGTGCGACTTCAAGGCCAACTGTGCCTACTCCGTCACTTGGTCAACAACCTCCTAGCAATGAACACACCAGTGTTCCTTGGCTTTATGCAAGACCTCAGGTCGAGAAACCAACATATAATCCTCAAGGAAAACCTCCTTTACTTAGTGCCACTTCCGATTTTGCTTTGTGGAGAGTTGCTATGCAGGATCATCTTCCACATGGAAACGATGAGATGCTGGAGATCTTGGAGTATGGCTATCATGTGGTTGATCCAAAGAACCCTACACCAAGAGAAATTTATGACAAGAATCTCAGTGAAACTGCAATCATGTGTATAAGGAGAGGTATGGATGAAAAAGCAAAGGAGACCGTTCATACACATCACAAGTGCCAAGGAACTATGGGAAAGTGTTATAAGATCCAAGACTGGCACGTCTACCCTCCAGAGTGCTCAATATGAAATTGCCAAGGGGCAATTGCAAAAAATTTGTATGTAGAAAGGTGAAACCCCAATCAACTCCATGAGCGCCTCATGACACTCACTGCCGACATTGAGTCATGTGAGTGTGACAAGACACAAGATGGATTCAACATGACTAAGATATTCCTTGTGGATAAGTTACTTCATGCTCTCACCCCATATCACCATCAAATGGTGTGGGACATAAGACAACACCATACCTTCAAGGAAATGACTACAGATGACATCATATCCACCTTCCAACTATTTGAAGAGTCAAAGGCAAATGCCACAAAACATCTTGCCATGCATGGTACCCCATCATCAAAGATCAATCTTGCATTGAAGGCCAAGCTTGTATGTGAAGATGAGCAAAGTGAGGAAGAAGAAGAAGATGATGATGATGAAGATGGTGATGAGATTGAATCCGATGAGGATCCTTCATATGAAGACATGGGTCTCTTTGTCAAGAAGTTTAGCACGGGAAAATTCAAGGGAAGATTTCAAAAGAAGAAAGTAAGAAAATGCTACAACTGTGAGGAAACCAACCAATTCTCCAATGAGTGCCCTTATGAGAAGAGAGAAGATAAACCAAGGTTTCCCAAGACTTTTCCTAAGAAGAAGTTGCCAAATCCGTTGAACTCCAATATCAAGAAGAGAGATGGGAAAGCAATGGTTGCTCAACAAGAATCCAATCCGGATGATGTTAGTGGTGTTGCTGGAGTTGCTCAAGACTCTCAAAACACCTTGAGGTTAGTAAACAAGAGTGGTGATGTGTTCACCTACAACTACATGAAGGATTACAAGGGCAATGCTCACAAGTGTCTAATGGCAAATGCTATGATAGAAGATGGAGAGGACCAAAGCTCTCCTGACAAGGTCAAGGTAACTCCACGATCAAATCCTCCTCTTTTCACTCCTTCTACTCCTAGTGATGAGTATATTGATGCGGAGGATAGCTATGAGGATGATGATCTAGATGATCCTATGCTTGCTAAACTTAATAAGTTCATGTGTTCCCTCAAAGGAAAGAAGCTCACTATGTTTCGCATGCTTATGGAGATGGTGAGTAAGCACACCATCACCATTAAGGAACTCGAAACCATCGTCACCGAGGAAAAGAAAAAAATGTGAAATCCTTGAGTGGAAAGTCCAATATGAGGAAGCACGAAATGATGAACTATGCTTAAAAATTTGTGCAAATATTGATGTTCATACTAATGATCTTGCCTCCTTGAAAAAGGCTATTAACTCTTGCGAAGAGTTGATGAATGATAAAAGTAAGCTTGTGAAGTCTCATCATTCTCTCTCTAAGGATTGTGAGCTTCTATCCGTGTCTCTCAAGACTAAGGAAGGAGAGCTCACCGTTCTTACAAAGAGTTTTGAAACGCTCAAACTTACTTATCTTGAAACTCTAGCCAAGGCTTACTCTTCTCCTATTATCAATGTTGATGCTTGTACTACTAACTCTAGTAGTGATCTAGCATCTATTCTTGAGGAAAATCGCTTTCTCCAGGCTCAAATCGAGAAAGGTCTCATGACATGTGCTCAAGGGCAAAAGAATCTTGATGAGATATTGAGTCAACACAATGAGGTGTTTGCCAAAGAGGGACTTGGGTTTGACCCAAGCACAATCAAGAAGAAGACGTCCTCTCAAAAGTGCACAACCCCTCTAAAGGAAACATTTGTACGAGAAGGGCACAAGGAGAAAGGTAATGTTGTGAGTGGGAAGGAAACAAGGGGCATGCCCACTCTCAACAAGCCTAAAGAGTTCATGCCTCCATCCTATGTACTTCGTAAGACCAAGGATGGAGAAGTTTATGCAAAATTTGTTGGTCCTTGAAATGCATTCCGGTTCTATGCTATTTGGGTCCCTAAGACCCTTGTGACTAACTTGCGAGGTCCCATTGCAAAATGGGTGCCTCTAACCAAGTCTTAATTGTGTGTAGGTTGACTTATCCGGTGGAGTGAAATGGGTGATTGATAGTGGATGTACAAATCACATGACCGGAGATAGCAAATTGCTCTAAGATTTCATGGAAGCTATTCAACCTTTCATGAGCATTATGTTTGGTGGAGGTTCAAAAGGACAGGTACTCGGGTTGGGAAAGGTGGCTATCACAAATGACATGTCTCTTGCAAATGTCATGCTTGTCCAATCCCTTAAATACCATTTACTTTCTGTTCGCCAATTGGCAACTGTTGGTTATGATACACTCTTTGGACTAACGGATGTGAAAGTCTTTAAGAGAGATACTCTTGAAGTGGCCTTTGTTGTAGAGTTGGATGGCAACCTTTACACGGTTGATTTCTCGAAAGGGAGTACATTCCATGCAACTTGTCTAATGGCCAACACCGACAAGGGGTGGCTATGGCATCGCCGGCTAGCCCATGTCGGCATGAGAAATCTTCAAGATCTCTTAAAAGGGAATCACATCCTTGGACTAACCAATGTATCTTTTGGGAAAGATCGTGTGTGTAGTGCATGCATAGCCAGGAAGCAACATCAATCAAAGCACCCACCCAAGAACATTGTGTCTACTTCAAGGCCCCTGGAGCTCCTTCATGTGGATCTCTTTGGGCCTCCATCATGGGATAGTCTTGGTGGGAAAAAGTATGGACTTGTCATTGTTGATGATTACTCAAGATATACATGGGTGTTCTTCCTCAAGTCCAAGGAGGAGACGAAGATCATCTTCATTGATTTTGCCAAGCAAGCACAACGGAAATTTGACAAAGAAATCTTAGCAATAAGAAGTGACAATGCTCTGAATTCAAGAACTATACCTTGGAAGAATTCCTTAGTGATGAAGGGATTGAGCATAAATACTCAGCTCCATACACTCCTCAGCAAAATGGTGTAGCCGAAAGGAAAAACCGTACACTTGTAGAGATGGCAAGATCCATGTTGGATGAATACAAGTCACCGCATAGTTTTTGGGCTGAAGCTATCAACACCGCATGTCATGCATCAAACCGGCTCTTCCTCCGCTCTATATTGGAAAAGACTCCATATGAGCTTCTAACTGGGAACAAGCCAAATGTCAAGTACTTTCATGTATTTGGGTGCAAATGTTTCATCCTCAACAAAAGAGAACGGTTAGGAAAATTTCAATCCAAAAACGATCGAGGGCATATTTGTTGGCTATGGATCAAACTCTCACGCCTATAGAGTCTACAACAAACCCAATGGATGTGTTGTAGAAACTTGTGACGTGGTGTTTGATGAATTTAATGGCTCCCATGGGGAGCAAGTTGATCTAAGTGATGCAGGTGAAGAAGATTCCTCTCAAGATATTTTGACCATGGGTGTTGGTGCACTTCTTCCTATGGAACAAGAACCTCATGATGATGAGGAAGAAGATGGAAGTCTCACACATCATCAAACTACTTCAACACCCATACTTTCACAAGTTCCTATTGCTCAACCGATGCTCTTAGCCCAAGTAGAAGAAGATGATCAAGTTTCTCTTCATGATAATCTTCAAGAACAAGATCATCATCAAGGGTAAGAACAAGAAAGTCCAATCATTGATGATGTACCTCAACAAATGCAATATGAACAAGAAGATCTTCCTCCACACATTAATGATCCATATGTTGAGGACATGGATGATGGACATGAAGTTGAACCTCGTGAAACCCTTACCTCCATCATGCCTCGAGTGGCCGGTCGTGTTGATGTTGACAAAATTCTCACCGGCATATCGGAAGGTAGAGTCACTCGTAAACATTTGACAAACTTTTGTGCTCACTTCTCGTTTGTGTCTAGTGTTGAGCCCCTCAAGGTACAAGATGCATTGATGGGCAACGATTGGCTCGTTGCTATGCAAGAAGAGTTTAACAGTTTTGAACGCAACCAAGTGTGGTCATTAGTCAAGAGTCCACCTACCGAGCACAACATCATTGGAACAAAATAGATTTTCAAGAACAAACAAGATGAGAATGGTGTAATCATCCACAACAAGGCAAGGTTAGTGGCGCAAGGGTACTCACAAGTTGAAGGTTTGGACTTTGGTGAGACCTTTGCCCCAGTTGCCCATCTTGAATCCATTCACATCTTACTTGCTTATGCCACTTTCAATGGTTTTACATTACAACAAATGGATGTGAAGAGTGCTTTCCTTAATGGTCCTCTACAAGAAGAAGTATATGTGTCACAACCACCTGGGTTCGTTGATCCCGATCACAAAGATCTGAAATTCTTAAATGAGAGGGAGTATTCACATAGTTACATAATTATTTAAATACTCATTGATCTTCACTTATATCTTTCTGGAGTAGTTTGTCATTTACTCGTGTGCTTCACTTATATCCTATGAGTAAATGCTTGAATGAATTGAATGTCATAAATCTAAAATTATATATGTTTCATTTGCTTATCCCATGGGGAATAATGACTTCACATCTAAGAAGTAGAGGTTGTAAATTTATTGAAGGTTAGCAAGCATTATATTGGTCATTTAAACAATTCATGAAAGAATATTGAAGGAAGTGAGATTTCACATATAAATATACTATCGTAGACATCTTTTATAATTGTGAGCACTCATTAGGTATGACAAGCTAAAGAGTTGATGTTGGACAAGGAAGACGACGTAATGGTTTTTGTTTTCTCACATCTTAGTTAAAGTATATTGTCATGGATCATTCAAACATGTTCAGCTTGCCTTTCCCCCTCATGCTAGCCAAAATTCCTTGCACCAAGTAGAGATACTACTTGTGCTTCCAATTATCCTTAAACCCAGTTTTGCCATGAGAGTCCATCATACCTACCTATGGATTGAGTAATATCCTTCAAGTAAGTTGTCATGTTGCAAGCAATAAAAATTGCTCTCTAAATATGTATGACTTATTAGTGCGGAGAAAATAAGCGTTATACGATCATGTGATATGGAAGCAATAAAAGTGACGAACTGCATAATAAAGGTTCATATCACAATTGGCAATATAAAGTGACATTCTTTTGCATTAAGATTTTGTGCATCCAACCCTAAAAGCACATGACAACCTCGGCTTCCCTCTGCGAAGGGCCTATCTTTTACTCTATGTCTTTACTTTATGCAAGAGTCAAGGTGATCTTCACCTTTCCCTTTTTCATTTTATCCTTTGGCAAGCACCTCGTGTTGGAAAGATCCTGATATATATATATCCAATTGGATGTAAGTTATCATGAACTATTATTATTGACATCACCCAAAGGTGAATACGTTGGGAGGCGAAATTATAAGCCCCTATATTTCTCAGTGTCCGATTAAAACTTCATAACCATAAGTAGTGCGTGAGTGTTAGCAATTGTAGAAGAATATATGATAGTTGAGTATGTGGAGTATGCTAAATCAAAGCTCCGACATAGACCCCTCCTAAAAATAAGATGAATTGCAATTTTTTGATGACTAAGAATGAAGTTTGCTAGTTTTCAAGAAAGTTTATGGTCTATGCTTTAACATGTGAATAGCTTGTTACTTGATATTGAGAAGTTTTATGAGATGAACTACTGTTATGACATATAATCCTGCTAGGAAAGGTGATTGAAACTATCATTGATCAAACTTGTGCACCTGCTAGCATTCACACTTCATAAATTCTTTCTTTTATCATTTACCTACTCGAGGACGAGCAAGAATTAAGCTTGGGGATGCTGATACGTCTCCAACGTATCTATAATTTATGAAGGATTCATGCTATTATATTATCTATTTTGGATGTTTATGGGCTTTATTATACACTTTTATATTATTTTTGGGACTAACCTAACCGGAGGCCCAGCCCATATTGCTGTTTTCTTGCCTATTTCAGTGTTTCGAAGAAAAGGAATATCAAACGGAGTCCAAACGGAATGAAACCTTCGGCAACGTGATTTTTGGAATGAACGTGATCCAGGAGACTTGGAGTTGAAGTCAAGGAAGCTTCGAGGTGGCCACAAGGGTGGGGGGCGTGCCCCGTGTCTCGTGGGCCCCTCGAGCGTCCCCTGACGGACTGCTTTCGCCTATATATTCCCATATACCCTAAAAACATCCAAGCGAACAATAGATCGGGAGTTCCACCACCGCAAGCCTCTGTAGCCACCAAAAACCTCTCGGGAGCCCATTCCGGCACCCTGCCGGAGGGGGGATCCCTCACCGGTGGCCATTTTCATCATCCCGGCGCTATCAATGACGAGGAGGGAGTAGTTCACCCCCGGGGCTGAGGGTATGTACCAGTAGCTATGTGTTTGATCTCTCTCTCTCATGTTCTCTCTATGGCACGATCTTGATGTATCGCGAGCTTTGCTATTATAGTTGGATCTTATGATGTTTCTCCCCCTCTACTCTCTTGTGATGAATTGAGTTTTCCTCTTGAAGTTATCTTACAGGATTGAGTCTTTAAGGATTTGAGAACACTTGATGTATGTCTTGCCGTGCTTATATGTGGTGACAATGGGATATTCACGTGATCCACTTGATGTATGTTTTTGTGATCAACTTGCGTGTTCTACCCACGAATTTATGCATAGGGGTTGGCACACGTTTTCGTCTTGACTCTCCGGTAGAAACTTTGGGGCACTCTTTGAAGTACTTTGTGTTGGTTGAATAGATGAATCTGAGATTGTGTGATGCATATCAGATAATCATGCCCACAGATACTTGAGGTGACAATGGAGTATCTAGGTGACAATAGGGTTTTGGTTGATTTGTGTCTTAAGGTGTTATTCTTGTATGAACTCTATGATAGATTGAACGGAAAGAATAGCTTCGTGTTATTTTACTACGGACTCTTGAATAGATCGAGCAGAAAGGATAACTTTGAGGTGGTTTCGTACCCTACCATAATCTCTTTGTTTGTTCTCCGCTATTAGTGGCTTTGGTGTGACTCTTTTTTGCATGTTGAGGGATAGTTATATGATCCAATTATGTTATTATTGTTGAGAGAACTTGCACTAGTGAAAGTATGAACCCTATGCCTTCTTTCCTACCGTTGCAATACCGTTTACGCTAACTTTTATCATTAGTTACCTTGCTGTTTTTATATTTTTAGATTACAAAAACCTATATCTACCATCCATATTGCACTTGTATCACCATCTCTTCGCCGAACTAGTGCACCTATACAATTTACCATTGTATTGGGTGTGTTGGGTACACAAGAGACTCTTTGCTATTTGGTTGCAGGGTTGTTTGAGAGAGACCATCTTCATCCTACGCCTCCCACGGATTGATAAACCTTAGGTCATCCACTTGAGGGAAATTTGCTACTGTCCTACAAACGTCTACACTTGGAGGCCCAACAACGTCTACAAGGAGAAGGTTGCATAGTAGACATCACGCTATTGCTCTGCTCTTGCTCTCGGTGCCCTGCCTGGTCTATTCTTGCTGTTGCTCATTCTTGCACTGCTGCTCTCGCTGTTGCTCTTGCTTGCGATGCTGCTCTGATTTAGTTACACTTCAGTCGACTGAATAATCGACGTTTGGGTCAGTCGATTTTCAGGGGGTGGGGGCCTCGCCGGAGTTAAGGAAGAACCAGCCACATCGGGGAGGGGGACTCGCCGGAGAGGTACCCCACTATCTATCTTAGGGTTCAGGGTGGGGGCGATGGTCACCGGCGGTGGTGGGGTAGTGGCGTGGGGATTGCCGGAGAAAAAGCTCGGCACGGGGGGGGGGGGGGGCTAGAGGGATGGCCGGGACGGTGGCGGACCGGCGGTGGGGAGTGTTTCCGGGGCGGGCGGGGCGGCGCACCGCCGGCCGCGGGCGGCGGGGGGCGGCTATTTGGCCGGTGGTGGCTAGCGGATCAGGGGGGGTGGAGGTTGAAGATGAACTGCAAGCCCTTGATTTCGTATCCAACGGCTGCAAAATCAACTGAGCAGAGATGAAAAAGTCAGTCGACTGACGTGTAGCCTCACCTCTAGTGCATTCAGTTTTGACAGTAAAATTCATTTTCGACAGCAAAGTTCAGTTTCGACTGGTATGTTCAGTTTCGACAGTTAAATTCAGTTTCGCCAGTTAAGTTCAGAGATGAGCGGCTGATGTATTTTACATCTAGAACTTTGGGGTTATGTATTTTACATCATCTATTGGAGATGCTATTAGAATTCCACTCAGGTTAGCATTGTCTTTCTTGTCCTGCTTCAGCCTCGGCGTCCTACAACTCACTGGAGCTGCTCCAACAATGAAACCCTCCATCACAGCTGAGCAGTACCTCGGGCTCCATCTCCAGATGCCTAAGATCTTCTTCCCCTCCTCCGACAGCCAAGTCAGCCGGCCAACCCAATCACGCTGAGATCGACATGGCTTCTCCAAAGAGGTTGTACACTTGTTGCATCTCTTTTTTACTCTACATGTTATATATATTGTACACTGAGCACACGTAGTAACGTGAAATACGATTATTTTATCCTACAATATGACAAGCAGTGAGGTACCGGGCAACTTAGCTATCCATGATGGACTCTCTTGAACGCCATCATTATTTATCTCTGTGTGTTTGAGCTGTGCATTTGTTGATGGACCTGGGAGTTGAGCTAGTAGGGCAGTGTCCTAGGTCCAAAGTAAGAGAAGTAGCACAAAAACATTTGTTTAGTGTAGGATTTTCTTTGCTCAAGCCTACCTACTAGAATCACAAGTGCTTGAAAGGAAAAGTGAATGAAAAACATAGGAATTGGAAAGTTTCCTATGGTACTACTTTTCATGAATTTGGTGCAAAGGAATGGAGGAAAGGAAAACTTTAGGATTTGTTCCTTTAGTGTCACCTTGAAATAAAAACCGTAGGAATTTTAATTTCCACTTGTCCTCCTTTTCAAATTCCTATTCATGAAGCACAAGACTAAGAGATAGTAGCATAATAGCATTATAACCGTACATTTTCTTGTGGTTTGACTTAATCTCACCATGCTCCTTTGCATCATGTGATCTTCCAATTCTTGTGAATCAAACACCCAGATTGGCAGAAATCTTGTGTTTTTAAATTCTCTGTTTTGCACGTGCATTCCTATCCTATTCCTTCCTATTTCCTATCCCTGCATTGTTAGAATCCTCAAATTCAAACAAGCCCTTACACAATTACTTCTGTTACAGATATGTGTCAAAGAAAACCTTGTGTGGTTTTTCCTACTCCTGCGGCGCTGTGTTCCACCCCAGCTCAGCTGCTCCAACGACGGAATGGTTCACCGAAGCAGGGATCCGCTCTCCAGACTGTCTTTCGCCGCCTCAGATCTTCTTCCCCGCCACCGGCAGCCACGACAACTGCATTACCATCATCAACTGAGCAAATGACCTTGAGGACTACACGGGTCCGCAAGAGAGGTCGCACTCTTCTGTGTCTGCTTGCGTTATGCATCGCTTAATGTGATGACATGCTACATTATCGTCGTGTTCACCTACTAGACTCCGAGTCAGGTCCAAAATAATGCTGAAACTTGAGTTTTTAAATGGTTGTAGGGTACATATTGGGGCAGCAATCAGTACTATATGTCTACTATCTGGTCAATCTCGGGTGTCTACTATGAGTTTCATGTTGGGTGCAAACAAACAATAAAGGAGCCATTATCTGTATTTTTTAACTAAAGCTATTATCTGCCTGCTATCATTGGTTTTTGGTCTATCCACAATTTGCTACCATCACTCTGGATTTGTGCATGCAATCCTTACGTAATCTCACTATGTTTTATTCCTATGCATGTCAGTTATTGTACACAATGGAACTGATCATGTAGAGCAAAAGAGATGAGCCTTGCATGGCAATAAAATTTCATGCAGACGTCGCTCCATGGTGGGTGCAAAGGCAGCCCCCCCCACCCATTTCGGATCGTAATCAAGAGGAAGATAACTGTTCTGAGGGGGATTCAGAAGGAGAAGACCACTCCTATTTACCCCATGAGGTCTTCGCTCTAACTTGGCATGCTGATGTTGGTAATATCATGCATATGGTGCCTTGCATTGCTTACTTTATACATCAAAGATGTCATCTGCTTAATTTAGACATGCTTTGTGTCAATGCCATCTGTTTAGTTTCTTTATCGTATATGTGAATCATGCAATGCCATCTTGTTTAGCCAGGCATCGTATATTTGAATTTTGCAATGCCACCCTCGTTAGCCAGTCATCTTATATGTGAATTATATCATGCCATCATTTTTTATTACGTGTTAGATTTGTCAACAATTTTAGTACGTTCAATTACTCTTCGTGTGCATCAGCCATTCGGCACAGTCATGGAAAAATCTAGAGTGGAAACAAGGTCTTCAGAGCAGACAACGCTATCTAACGAAGCGCATGTCTTGCTGGTTAGAGATAGCTCCTCGGAGGAGGATTTAGAGACAGATGACCATTCCTATTCCCCTCCCCCCCCCCCCCCGAGGTGCATGCTCTAACTTGGCAGGGTTATGTTGCTCATATCGTGCGTATGGTATCTTGCATTGCTATGTCATTTGCTTAGTTAGAAATGCTTTGTGTGAATGCCACCTGTTTAGTGTCTAATTACCATATATGTGAATTATGCAATGCCATCTTCCTGCAAGACATTATATATGTTAATTATGCAATCCTATCTTGTTGCAAGGCATTATATATGTGAATTATGCAATGCCATGCTGTTTAGCCAAGCGTCATATATGTGAATTATATCATGCCGACCTTTTTTTGTATTTCTATTTGCTTTTGTCGACAATGTTTGTACATTCAACTGCTCTTCCTGTGCATCAGCCATTTGAGTTGGTGATGGAGAAATTTGGAGTGAAAACAAGGTCTTTAGAGCACACAATGCTACCTGCTGAAGCAAATATCTTGCTGGTTATAGATAGCTCTTCAGAGGAGGATTCAGAGGCAGACGACCAATCCTATTATCCCCCTGAGGTGTATGCTCAAACATGGCAGGGTTATATTACTCATATCATGCATATGTTGTATTTAAATGCTTAGTTTTTACATCATATACACAATATTGAATGCCATCTCCTTAGTTGACACATCATATATGTGATTGCCCTCTACTCACTTCCTTAGTATATAAATCATATGTTTGAATTATATCATGCCATGATGTTTACATAGACAGCATATATCTGAATTATGGCATGCCAACCCATTTTCTAAAGACATAATATAGTTATATCATCTCATCCTGTTTAAATAGTCATCATATTTTAAATTATGTCACTCTATCCGTGAATTATATCATGCCATCATGTTTCCATCGACGACATGTCTGCGATTTATGGCATGCCAACCACTTTAATAGACACATCGTATAGTTATATCATGTCATCCTGTTTACATAGTCATCATATTTTGAAGTATGTCATTCTATCCTATTTAGTTAGCCATCATACATGTGAAATTGTGCCATGCTATCCTATTTAATTAGCCATCATATATGTGAAATTATGTCATGCTATTCTGTTTAGTTAGACAACATAAATGTGAATTATTTCATGCCCTGTTTTCTTCCCTACTATCCATTGCACCTGTCAATCTTACAATGTCTGTACATTTAATTACTTTTCTTATTTATCATGCATTTCAATTGGAGGGCATGATGGCAGTATCTGTGGGAGTAAAAACACGGTCTTCAGAAAAGATCGTGCTACCTGTCGATTGATACTTCTCCGTCATATCTACTTTTCCAAGCACTTTTGCCCTTGTTTTGGACTCTAACTTGCATGATTTGAATGGAACTTACCCGGACGGACGCTGTTTTCAGTAGAACTACCATGATGTTATTTTTGTGCAGAAATAAAAGTTTTCGGAATGACCTGAAAATCCACGGAGCAACTTTTCAGGATTAATAAAAAATACTAGTGAAAGAATCAACACTAGGGGCCCCACACCTTGTCCACGAGGGTGGGAGGCGCGCCCCCCTACTGAGGGAGTCCTGGATTAGGGGGTCCTCGGACAACCGACCTATATGCTTATGCCTGACCGTTGGACTATGAAGATACAAGATTGAAGACTTCGTCCAGTGTCCGGGTGGGACTCTCCTTTGCGTGGAAGGCAAGCTTGGCAATTAGGATATGTAGATTCCCTTCTCTGTAACCGACTTTGTGTAACCCTAGCCCCCTCCGGTGTCTATATAAACCGGAGGGTTTAGTCCGTAGGACAACAACAATCATAAGCATAGGCTAGGTTCTAGGGTTTAGCCTCTACGATCTCGTGGTAGATCAAATCTTGTAATACTCATATCATCAAGATCAATCAAGCAGGAAGTAGGGTATTACCTCCATAGAGAGGGCCCGAACCTGGGTAAACATCGTGTCCCCGCCTCCTGTTACCATTAGCCTTAGACGTAGAGTTTGGGACCCCTACCCGAGATCCGCCGGTTTTGACACCGACATTGGTGCTTTCATTGAGAGTTCCACTGTGTTGTCACCATAAGGCTTGATGTCTCCTTCAATCATCTACAACGATGCGGTCCAGGGTGAAGTTTTCCTCCCCGGACAGATCTTCGTATTCGGCGGCTTCGCACTGCAGGTCAACTCGCTGGGCCATCTGGAGCAGATCGATAGCTACGCTCTGTCCATCAGGTCAGGTTTGGAAGCCTGAACTACACAACCGACATCCGTGGAGACTTGATCTTCAACGGATTCAAGCCCATGACAGGTGCACCCTATAGCCACGATGAGCATGACCTAGATCTACCATCGGACGGTGTTCAGGAGATCTCACCTGCAGCTGCCCTGGCTTTAGATCCAGTGCCGATTGTGCCATCCGAGGATGGGAGGATGGACCCTGCCATGGAAGCCGCACACTCAACGGCGATAGAGCGAACACATATTTCACTGCCAATGAGGTCTGTGTCATCGGACCCTCGGACTCGTCTCCGGCTATAGGCTCCGAACCGCGTGTACCCGCGCCCATCGGATCTAACTGGGCGCCGATCTTGGAGTTCAGCTCCGTGGACATCTTTCAGCACTCGCCCTTGGGTGACGTGCTAAACTCATTAAAATCTCTCTCCTTGTCAAGAGACCCTTGGCCGAACTATGTCCGGCTTGAGTGGGAAGCGGACAATGAAGGAATTCATTACCCACCCACCACCCACTTAATAGCCACCATCGACGACTTAACCGACATGCTTGATTTCGACTTCGAAGACATCGACGGCATGGACGACAATGCCGGAGAAAAATGGGAACCACCGCCCCCAGGGCGCTGGACAGCCACCTCACTGTATGACATATATATGGTGGACACACCCAAAGAAAACAATGGAGGATAATCCTCTTGAGAAGCAACCAAAGCACCGATGCCAGCGGCGCCGCTCTAAACCTTGCCATAGCAAAAACAGCAATACCGGCACAAGAAAGAATAACACCCCGAACGATGCTGAAGATAACAAAGACCCCACCGACCCAGCGATGGAGCAGGACAAGCAAGGAGACGGCAATCTTCGGGGCTGCTGTCGGATCACAGCGATGCCGAAGAAAAAACTTATGAACCTGTCTTCGGAGAGGAGAACAGTTCGGACGACGATGCACACATCATATCAGAAAAACACTTGAACAAGATCACCTCCACAAGAGACTTATTGCCACCGCCACAAGCTTGAAGAAGCAGAAGGAACGGCTTAAAGCCGCGCAGGATACGCTAAACCACAGATAGAACAAAGTGCTTGAAACTAAGGAAAGATACACCGGTGATCGCCAGACAAAGAGCTACCCAAAACATAAGCTGCTGCCCGAAATCGACGATGAGGCTATTGCGCCCACTCTGCCGAAAAACAATACGGCCGATCTGCCAGACCGATCACCTCGTGGCCGAGACAAAGCGGCTAATGACACCACACACGAATCAGCACACGACCTACGTGAGCACTTGGACAAAAGAGCTGGTATGACCAGTTCCATCTATGGATCTAGGAAACGTGTTACTATGCAGGATCACTGCCACCAAACCGACTATACTGATCGACTACTAGCTCAGAATCAACACCGAACACTATAGCCATCGGACCCATGCCACGACACAGCCAAGTACAGGGGTGCCGCACACCCCCTGTGCTTCACCGATGAGGTGTTGGATCATGAATTTCCAGAGGGGTTTAAACCCATAAACATCAAGGCATATGACGGAACGATAGACCGTGCAGTCTGGATTGAGGACTTTATTCTTCACATCCATATGGCTCGCGGAGACGATCTCCACGCCATCAAATACCTGCCCCTCAAGTTGAAAGGACCAGCTCGGCACTGGTTGAAAAGCCTCCCCAGAAATTCCATTGGAAGCTGGGAGGAAGTCGAGGACGCTTTCGGGGCTAATTTTCAAGGGACCTATGTCCGACCTCCAGATGCAGATGATTTAAGTCACATAATTCAACAACCCGGAGAGTCATCCCGTAAGCTTTGGAACAGATTTCTCACCAAGAAGAACCAAATCGTCGACTGTCCGGATGTTGAAGGCCTAGCAGCTTTCAAACACAGTGTCCGCAACGAATGGCTTGCCAGACACCTCGTCCAGGAAAAGCCAAGGACAATGGTAGCCCTAGCAACTCTTATGACCTGCTTTTGCGCGGGCAAGGACAGTTGGTTGGCCCGCAGCAGCACCAGCGATCCAGGCACATCTGGAATTAGGGATGGGAATGGAAAACCACAATGCAGTAAAAAAACATCGAAATAATGAAGACAACCCTGACAATAAAACGGTAAACGCCGGATTCAGGGGCTCTAGACACGGTCAACGGAAAAAAGCCATTTAAAGACAACAGAGATGGTCCGTCCAGCCTAAATAAAGTTCTAGACAGGTCCTGTCAGATTCGTGGCACCCCCGAGAAACTTGCGAATCACACCAACAGAGAATGCTGGGTCTTCAAGCAGGCTGGCAAGCTAAACGCTGAACAAAAAGGGAAGGAGCCGCTAAGTGAAGATGAGGATGAACCTCGCTAGCCGAACACTGGTGGCAGAAAAAATTTCCACCGGAGATCAGAATAGTGAACATGATTTATGCCACCCACATCCCAAAGAGGAAGCGCAAACGTGCACTCTGAGACGTATATGTTGTAGAGCCCGTCACCCAAATTCAACCATGGTCGGCCTGCCCGATCACTTTCGATCGTAGGGATCATCTGACTAGTATCCGTCATGGGGGTTCGGCTGCCTTGGTGCTCGACCCAATAATCGATGGATACCATCTCACCCGAGTCCTCATGGATGGTGGCAGTAGTCTTAATGTGATATATCAGGACACTGTCCACAAGATGGGGATAGACCCGTCAAGAATCAACTAAAGAAGTACTACCTTTAAAGGAGTAATACCAGGAGTAGAGGCCCGCTGCATGGGCTGTTTAACAATAGAGGTTGTATTCGGTTCTCCCGATAACTTTCGAAGAGAAGAACTAATCTTTGACATTGCTCGATTCCGAATCGGCTATCATGCACTACTCGGAAGAACGTCCTTCCCTCGTTTCAATGCAGTCCCGCATTACGCCTAACTCAAACTCAAGATGCCCGGTCCACGTGGCATTATCATAATCAGCGGGAACACAGAGTGCTCTCTTTGAATGGAAGAGTACGTGGCGGCTTTAGCAGCAGAATCACGGAATGACCTTCCCAACCCAAGCAACTCATCGGTCTCGAGGACCACGGACACGGCTAGACGTGTTCGACGAACACCTAGTTGTAGCAGCGTAGATAAACCTGAGCTTGATTAACGACTATGCCCCCATATGTGGTGCGGGGGGCTGCCCGCATGTAAAAGGTCCATAGTTTGGCTTGACCCTATTTACACTCAAGAGATTGAATTTTCACGGTTCATTAAGATAAACCGACTTTACGCACGGTCACACTAGATTCTTTCACCTGGGTTTTCCTTTTTTTACAGATGACCATCATGCTATACCCTTCAAAGATATGGCACAACGGAGCACCACTAGGGAAAAGCCTAGCAGCAGCGCAGGTTTTGGCCCTCTCAGTAGCGCGGGTACCGACGCTACTAATAAGGCGCTACAGCTAACTTATAGCAGTAGCGCCTGTTGACCAGCGCTACTGCTACACATGAATAGCTGCAGCGCTCTTTAGAAAAGGGCGCTACTGATATTATCTGCAGCGCTGTTTACAGGGAAGCGCTACTGGTAAGGCGCGCTACTGCTAAATTTCCCCCCCTCGCTACTACTAGTTTTATTAGTTTTTTTTCCAGCATATTTGTTTTTTATTTGTTTTGTATTTGAATAGGCTTTATACAATAATCTTTAGCATATCATCCACATACAAATGTAATCATAGCATATACATACAATTAGTCTCATCAAATCATGTCATCATCATAATCATCATCCAACACAAAGTGGTCCCTCGTCATCAATCTCGAAATTAGCGATACAAGTCTCGATTACTTGCAAATACATCGTCATCCATCTAAACAATGATATACGCAAGAATAGATATCACTTTGAGTACATGAGTTCGTATCCCTCTCTCGCATTAGCGTGAACCTAAACTAACTATTGCGTGTCGCTCAGAAACCGAAAACCGGTACACCTGGGCCTGACACTTCGGCCACTTGTCGTATATATACTCCTGGTGTAGCACTTCTTCGCCATCTATGATCTATGCACCTGCATCGTCACATGAGTCGATGATATGCAATATATATAGTTTAGCAACAGAAAGAGACGGACTTGACAAAAATAGAAACAACATATCATAAGCATAAATAACAAAGTTCATCGTACCCAAAATGCCCTAACTAGAGTGATCTTCGCTAGTCGAGGAGGAGGACAGTTTAATTACATCACAAATAAAGTTTCACTGCGCATAACTCAAAGTTTTCTCATACAGAAAGTATGGACTAAACAGACACATTGTCATATATCGAAAATCACTCCAACATGCCGTGCCATCCATCGAGGTCAGGGAGATAGTCCCCGAGCTTAGTGAAAGGCTTCAGGTCGAGACACTGAGAGGCTATCCATGTCCGGGCGTCTTCCCGTGACATTTGTCCTTCTGCGTAGAACATCCCTGTTTTTCCGACGACCTCATTCATGATGATTTGGGCAAGTTCACGTTGGATGTTATAGAACTCAGCTCGAGGTCGATGATCCTCGATATCTCCTATATCCTTTGCCCATTGCAGAATATGGGCATCACCAGGTCTACGTGACATGTGAAGGTTCTGGAGATCCCGTCTGTACTCCAGCATGTGGTGTAGGACATAGAATCCATCATTAAGAGAATCGTTCAGTTGCTGGATGCAGTAGAAGTCGGTCTTATGGCTGAAGGCGGCCCTGCCGCCCCTTCTCTTCTTGTCCCTAACCTCTCCACCCCTTGCTTGGTAGTAAAACATAGCACTGTCGAGAACATCTTTGATGTGGGTGTAATCCTTTTTTTGCATGTTCTTCGACGAGTCCAAGTAAAGAGCGTGGGAGAATCGGGGGTAGAGGATGATGAGGACGGCGCGCCTGCTGCTGCACAAAATAAGTACACCTCAAATTAATTAGCCTACACCGTGCAAATGAATTATTGAAATCGAAGGAAGGATTGCAGCGCGGATGACTTACACGGGATGATAAGGCACGAGAATCGCCTCCTTGTCTTTATTGGCGAGCATGAAACTGACGATGTAATCCCTCGCGTATTCATGCTGCTCTGCACAGACTCCCAAGAAGCCCTCGTGCATGTAGTACGGGTTAGCGAAACCGATATGACGTATCTACTCAACCCCAATGATGTAGTTCATGTGCAAGGCATAAAGGAGGACAAACGTAAAATCCAGCTTCTTCACGTGAAACATGTCGAATATGTAATCGAATCGGAGGAAGAACTTATCCGCGGGGAAGCTGTCGACGTACGACATTTGTCGCGGAACATTAACCACATAGAGTGGGTATCTTGGATCTTTCGAGGCGATGAGGCATTTCTCTACCTGCAACACATAGTCATGAAGTCTCCTTAGATCGCCGAATCTGGCCCGTAGCGCTGTTTCAGGTAGGATTGGTTGACCGGGGATATGCCATTTATCCGCATCGGCGATATCTACACGGTCCTGAAGCCAAGGCTGCTGAGGCGGCTGGATCATAGAATCATCTTTTGTGCCTTTCCTTGCTCTCTTCCTAGACTTCTTTACTACCGGAAGGTCGTCAATAATACGTTGAGACGGTAATTCAGGCACCGACTCATGACGCTCAAACCGTGAGGAGGCGCCAGTATAGACATACTGTTCAGCGCCATCGTCATCCTCATCCTCATCCATGGCGACGTCATCAGCGACTAATGGAGCCACCTGCTTACCCCGTCCACTATCACCCAACCCGACACCCGACGCTAATTGGGTAGGTGGGGTGTTGATGTTCATACCTTGCTGAGGCTGCGTGCTCGTGGTGGGTGTGCTCCCGGCCGCCTCCAGACGAAGCAGACTCTTTGGCCACAACAAGACCCACCCATTGCAACAATCACCAAGCTGCCGCGAGGTCTCGTCGTCATCCCCCACTAGTACTAGAGGAGGCAAGTTCTCGTGGCCCGGTTTGATACTGGCCACGGAAACCTTGAAGACGTTCGGTGGGATCAGCTAGCTGTGGAACAATGGTTCCTTCGGCTCCATTATCGTCGCCTTCCCCACGTCCACCTTCTCTTCGCCGATGGTGTACAATATGGTGCACGGGGTTTCGTCGGCCTGCAAAGAAAAGTCTGCGACGTGAGACATCCGAAAGGCAACGAAAACGGGAGATTATACATTTATATTGAAGGGGGACGGTGTGACAGATACCGTGAGGGTGTCGAGCTCAGCCAAAGAGGAGGCACCACCGAGGACGTCTGGTGCGGGAGCCGGTGTGGGAGCCGGTGCGGGAGCAGGTGCGGGAGCCGGTGTGGTAGCAGGTGCGGGAGCCGATGCGGGAGCAGGTGCTCCCAAGAAGTCAGCAAGGGGAAAGTCCTCTGCATTTTTTTCTGGATTTTTCCATGTCCAAGTGAAAACGCCCATCACCAAGGAACTAGATATATCTGTAATCGCCTGTTTTG
Source organism: Triticum timopheevii (assembly GCA_963921465.1). NCBI lineage: Eukaryota > Viridiplantae > Streptophyta > Magnoliopsida > Poales > Poaceae > Triticum > Triticum timopheevii. The sequence goes on along the minus strand of OY997268.1, from coordinate 619,497,532 downwards.
CGGCAGCTACCGCTGTTGCGATTGTCTGAGATGATTTCTTCTCAACCGCAATCTCAACCTTCTTGTCGATGTTTTCTTCAGTTAACCTCCGTATTTCCTTTCTCTCCTCCGTGGTCTCATGGTAGTACTTCTTCCACGTGGCGCCGTCTCCGACACCATGGACGCGTCCATACGACGGTCGAGTATCCACCGGTTGTTGTTTCAATATGTTCAACGCCCGGTTGAATGGAGTGTCCCACTTGGGCCTCGCCAATGCCTCAGACGGCGAGTCGCTTTCGGCCGCAATCCGGTGCTGCTCTCTCTGCAAAAGGCACAAGGATCGTTTACAAATATGACTAACGTGTGCAGTCGAATTGACCAGAAACTAAAATTACCAGCAGTCTCATGAACTCCGTAATGACCGGTGTTGTCTCGTAAACCTTCTTCACTGGGTCCCAATGGTGCCGGGCCCTCAGGACGTCACATTCCTGCGGGATGGTGAAATCCGCCAAGGGGTCTGGGATGCCCAGACTCGCAGCTTCCGCATCCTCCTTGGCCCATTTGGACCTCTTTCCGCCGTAACCACGGCTAGCGAGGTGGTGGCCCCCAATGTTCCTCTTTTGAAGCCCCTTCATGTACTTAGACTTTTTTTGGCAGCTTCGGCCTCGCAAGCCTCCTTGAATATTTGAAACTGCTCTTCCGTGATTGTCGGATTATCCTTTACAATCTTGGAGTAGGGTTCCCCGTCGTTGATCTTCGCTTACACTCGATTTTTCCAGGCGGCCAACGCGTCGCTAAACTTGGTCATGGCGTGTTTGTTTATCTTCTTCATTGTCGGGTCCTCGTCTGGATCTTCATAATCCTTCTCATTCCTGCCCGGGAACAAGAATATCTGGTGAAATTTCTTGAGGAGGGAGCTCCTCATATTTTCTATCTTCTTTAGTTTCTCATCGTTGATGGTGGCGGTTGTCCGTATGATGCAGCCTATTTGATTGCTGTAGCACGTGCGCGCTTCCTTGGGCGCCTTTGGCTCAAAATTGCCGTTGTCCACCTCCGTGACCACCAGCCTAGTAGTCTTGACTTTGTTAGGAACCCGTTGCCTCTTTGCTTTCGGTTCTACACCGACTCCGCTCCCCGAGGCAGCACCGGTCTCAGCGTCGGTCTCAGTGCCGGTCTCGATGCCGGTCTGAATCTCAGCGCTGGTCTCAGTCTCAGCACCGGTCTGCATGTCGGTCTCAGTCCCCGATGCCACCGGTGGGCCCAGCAACAACATCGGTTGATCATCAGTAAGGCTAAAAAATTCGTCTACCGCCCGGTAGACGTCGTCGCAATCACTAGAACCCTGTCCTTCATCGTTGTTAGCCATGTTTCCAATGATTAAATCTAGTCAATTAATTCTAGACCTAATAAAATGAATAATGACATAAAAAGGACTATTGTTTTGCAGGAATGTTAACTCCTTCCTGGTGCGGAAAATCCCGGGCACTCGATATGTCCTAGTTTGTAGCACAAGTCATGCCGAAATTCACGGAAAATTTCGGCATGACCTTTGCTAAAAAGTGGACAAATCGAGAACCTGAAATTTGCCGGAACAGAAATGAATCAACATTCTGGCAAAACATAGGTCACTCAGCATCATTCCCTGGAAACAACAAAGCCACTTGGGCACAATCGAACAACTTCAATGAAAAGATATAACATGGCCACTTAAATTTTTGCACTAATTAACCTAGTTAATGCAGCTAGTTCTCTGTCAAAGCCCAAAATAAATTTTTGCACTTATTAACCTAGATAATTAACCTAATTAAACTAGTTAACCTGACTAGTTCTCTATCAAAGCCCTAACTAAATTTTTGCACTAACCTAGATAATTAACCTAATTAAACTAGTTAACCTAACTACTTCTCTGTCAAAGCCCTAACTAAATTTTTGCCCTAACCTAGATAATTAACCTAATTAAACTAGCTAACCTATGCATTAGAGAGAGAGGAGGGGTGGGGGCTTACAGAGGATGGCTCCGGTGGTGGCGACGGAGGCAGTGGTGGCGAGGGAGGCAGGGGCGTCTCCGGTGACGGCGAGGGAGGCAGTTGTGGCGAGGAAGGATCCGGTGGCGTCGACGGCGGCTCCGGTGGCATTGACGAGGCTGCATGGCTCCGTGGCATTGGGGGCGGCTCCAGTGGCGTCGACGGCGCACGACTCTGGTGGCATCGACGTCGGGAGGAGACGGCGGCGAAGTGGGGCGACGGCGAATCGGGGAGACGGCGGCGTGCGGGGTGGGTTGAGGGATTTGGGGGAGAAGTGGTGGCCGGGGGGAAACGGTTTTTTGGTTAAGTCAAACTTAGCGGTAGCGCGTTTGGCAAAACGGCTATAGCTAAGATCGCTATAGCGGTTTTAGAAAAACGCGCTGCTGCTATAGCTATGTAATTTGCTTCCATTTTTTAATTTCCTTTTCTGTTTCTATAGCGGGGGTCTAGGACACGTGCTGCAGCTACGTTAGCTATAGCGCCTCTTAAAAACACACGTTGCTGCTATGCCTTCCTCCGTTTTTTCGCTTTTTCATTTATTTTGCTTTACATTTAATTTTTTTCCTTTCTCCTTTTTCTATTTCTTTCATTTTCATTTACTTTTCTATTTGTTTTTCATCTTATTTTATTTCCGTTAGTAGTAGCGCTCTTCTAAGGAAATGCGATGCTACTTATGACGTAGCGGCAGCGCGTTTCCTCCAAGCCCTCTACTGCTATGCGTACCCTGTCATTCTAGCAATGGGAATATTACTAGTAGCGCTTTTGTCACTGCACGCGCTACTGCTAAAGTTGTATCTGTAGCGCGGTTTTCCGCCAATCGCTACTGCTATTTAGCACCAGCGCTCTTTCTTGACCCGCGCTGTTGCTAAATTTCTATGTATAAGGTTTTCCCTAGTAGTGGAGACCAAGGCGCAGACGTGCAGCAGGGCCCCATTCAAAGGTTTCTTTTTAGATTAAGACCCTTTGTAAACCTTTTTTATTTTCTCTTGTTATCTCACACCCTCCTGGCACTTAAAATGACCAAGATGGATACCGGCATTATTGGCGAACTTATGATTCGCCGTTCTAAAATAGACGTAAGAGAGACAGCAACCAGTGTGTTTTTGAGATCTATGCTCTCACCACAGGCGCTCTTTCATCAAGCCGGATTGATGCATGTACCTTGAAATTCAGGGCTCATTCGAGGTCCGTATTCAGCCCAGTATATGTTGTAAAGTCCGAATACCTTCGGGAGTGTTCGGCATCGCGAGTTTGGCCTTATATGCATCAGCTCCGAATCATGTTTTTGGTTAATAGTTGTTTCGCCCGGCTCCGGTGTTTCGCTACGTTACGTTCCGCTCTATAGGCTAAGGTGGCACAGGGATAACTATTGCGTTTGTGCCCTGGTTCATCCGGATGAGCACCTCAGTAGAGAAAGCCGAAAACTGACTGTCATGATAAAGCGAGAGACTAGTCAACCACTCGATGACTCAGTGGAATCTTCGCAATTCCTCCGCATTAATGAAGGACCGATTTTCCGGTCATGTATGTAAATACACCGTATTCGGACAAACGCGGACATACGAGGGGCTATATAGTAGCCCCACCATCAAACTCCTATGGCTAAGTGAAAGTGTTAAAGCTATATAGTTTGATTGGCTCGTTCGCGGCGCTACCACCTCCTTAACAGACCAAGATGTTGGATCAAGTGTGATTATGCGCTTTTACTGAACACCCCGCATTATACGCGTGGGGCCTGAAGCCGACGACTGCAAACTTTCAGGTTATATACATATATACATAAACGGCCGCACATGAGGCACTACAATACTTCACGGGCAAAGGTATACATGTAACCTTTATTAGCAAAAGCATTGTTTTTACAATCAAGATACATGTCATTTGAACATGATATTCTTTGAGCATTGAGCCTCTATTAAACGGGCACCTTCTAAGACTTCTTAAAAATAGTGCTCGGGCGAGTCCTGGCCCCCGGCTGGACCCCTGGTTGCAACATCGGTGGCCCCCATCCTCGCCCAATATGTCTTAACACGGGCAAGGGCCATCCGCGCACCCTCTATGCACGCCGACCGCTTGATAGCGTCGATATGCGGCACAACACGAATAAATCATTGCACCAAACCAAAATAACTATCCGGACTTGGCTCCTCCGACCACAGGCGATCCACGACAGCCTTCATGGCAAGCCCGGATAACCTATGGAGCTCGGCCCATTCGACCATTTGCTCATTCAATAGCAGCGGACGCCTTGGAGTACTGACCTGCGACCAGAACAATCTTTCTGCTTCATGATATTCTTGATCTCGGAAATACTGTGTCACATCAGCGGCACTCTTTGAAAAATCCAAGTATGCGTCTGCAGAACTCCACAGTTGATCAAGAGGGGTGAGGGAGTCCTGGATAAGGGGGTATCCGGACAGTCGGACTATATACTTTGGCCGGACTATTGGACTATGAAGATACTAGATTCAAGACTTCATCTCGTGTCCGGATGGGACTCTCCTTTGCGTGGAAGACAAGCTTGGCTATTCGGATGTTAGATCTCCTTCTTGGTAACCGACTCTATGTAACCCTAGCCTCCTCCGGTGTCTATATAAACCGGAGGGGTTAATCCGTAGGGGAAGAAAAATCATAATCATAGGCTAGCTCCTAGGGTTTAGCCTCTATGATCTCGTGGTAGATCAACTCTTGTAATACTCATATCATAAAGATCAATCAAGCAGGAAGTAGGGTATTACCTCCATCTAGAGGGCCCGAACCTGGGTAAAACATCGTGTCCCCTGCCTCCTGTTACCATTATTCTTAGACGCACAGTTCGGGACCCCCTACCCGAGATCCACCAGTTTTGACACCGACATTGGTGCTTTCATTGAGTGTTCCTCTATGTCGTCACAGCAAGGCTAGATGGCTCCTTCAATCATCAACAATAACGCGGTCCAGGGTGAGACTTTTCTCCCCGGACAGATATTCGTGTTCGGCGGCTTCGCACTGCGGGCCAATTCACTTGGCCATCTGCAGCAGATCAACAGCTACGCCCCTGGCCATCAGGTCAGGTTCGAAAACTTGAACTACATGCCCGATATCCGCGGAGACTTGATCTTCGATGGATTCAGGCCTACGCCAGGAGCGCCGAACAGTCACGACGAGCAAGGCTTAGATCCGCAGTCAGGCAATATTCGGGATATCGCACCTGCAGTAGCTCCGGAACTAAATCCTGGGCAGATCGCGTCATCCGAGGATGGGTGGATGGACCCTGCCCCGGAGGCCGCATACTCATCGGTGGTAGAGCCGAACACAGACTCCATCTCTAAGGAAGTCTGTGTCACCGGACCCCCGGACTTGTGCCCGGCTGTAGGTTCCAGACTGTACGCACCCGGGCCCATCGAATCCGATTGGGCTCCGGTAAGGGAGTTCATCGCTGCGGATATCTTTCAGCACTTGCCCTTCGGCGACATGCTGAATTAATTAAGGTCTCTGTCTTTGTCAGGAGACTCTTGGCCGAACTATGTCCGGCTCGAGTGGGAAGCAGGTGACGAGGAAATTTGTTACCCACCCACGACCCACTTCATTGCCACTGTCGATGATTTGACTAACGTGCTTGACTTCGACTCCAAAGACATCGACGGTGTGGATGACGATGTAGGAGAAGAATAGGAACCACCGCCCACGGGGCGCTGTACAGCCACCTCCTCATATGATATATATATATGGTGGACACTCCCAAAGAAACCGATGGTGATGAGGCAATAGAGGATAACCCCTTAGGGAAGAAATCAAAGCATGGGTGTCATCGGTGCCACTCTAAGCCCCGCCACAGCAATACCATCACAGGAGACGAAAACAATTTGGATGGTGCCGAAGATGAATACAATCCCGATCAGCCTGCCTTCGAGCAGGCCGGATAGGAAGACGGGCAGGTTAGCCCAGATGAACAGGCGACGGACGGATACTTGGAGGAGGACAACTACATGCCTCCCTCCAAAGACGAGGTGAGCCTCGGCAACGATGAATTCGGCGTGCCTGAGGATCCCGTAGAGCAGGAGCGCTTCAAGCGCTGGCTTATGGCCACTACAAGAAGCCTGAAAAAGAAGCAATAGCAGCTCCAAGCTGATCAAGATCTGCTCACAGATAGATGGAGTAAGGTCCTAGCAATCGAGGAATATGGACTCGAGCGCCCCACCAAAGGATACCCAAAGCGCAAGTTGCTACCTCAACTTGAGGGGGAAGTCCTAACACCCACACCCCGACGCCAATACATTCCGCCCCGGGGCAATATGCAGGACCTGCGAAATAGCATCCATAAACCTCGACACAGCAAAGATAAGTGTCACAACAACAATGATGATGCCCAAGACACGACAGCCGATACTGGATCCGCGGCTCCCAGTCCGGCCGGCGGAAAAAGAACAAATCGAGCCCATCCGGCCTGGACCGCATACTTGACCGCCCATGTCAAATTCATGGTACCCCAGGAACAACAGCCAACCATACCAATAGAGAATGCCGGATCTTCAAACAAGCCAGCTGATCATGCGTCGGAAACAATAAGAATGGGTCTCAATGCAATAAAGACAACGAGGAGCCCAGACCATTAAGCATTATAGGGCAAAGGAAATTTCTCTGCAAACCAACAAGGTGAACGTGATAAACACCATCCACATCCCCACATGGAAACGAACGTGTATTCTTAGGGACGTCGACTCAACAAAGCAAGTCACCCCAGGGTACAAAAATATGGCCGATCACCTTCGATCATACTGACAGTCCAGCCAATTCCAGTAGTCACTACAAGAAATATGTCAACTTATGACCTTCTGTCAGTGACCCTGGAAGAATTGGTCATAGATTTATGACCATTTGAGACCAATTGGTCAAAAGCTGTTCGAGGGGATCCAAACCCTAAACCATTGCGACCATTTTGGTCAGAAAGGTCATAATTTCCTTACATGAAATGGTCATAAAGCTAACAACGCTAGTCCGCTGCATTATTTCTAGTTGTTAACGACCAATATAGATGGTCATAGCCTTGTAAATTGTGGTGGGTTGCTATGACTAGGCACCACCTCATAAGTTTTGCCTATGTGTCATGTCCATGTGGCAGTTTTTGCCCTAGGTTGTGAAGCAACCTATATTTCTGTCATTCCCAAAATTACCAAAAATATCTCATAAATTCTTTGGGTCATATCTTCGTCAAATATGTAAAAACATTCCTTGCCTAGTTCAAAAATAATTCAAAAATATTCGTTTTCCTATTATGTTCAGAACAACAGTTTGTGAAGGAAGTACCACTTTGGCATGTCCAAATAGTATCCATTTTCTACAGTGCTTTCCTATGCCCAAATAACCATCCTCCACCAAATTCTAGCTCAATCCATTCATTATTTTGAGCCGAGCTTCAACATTCGTATTTATGTCCAGTGTGGTGGTTTGCAAAGCAAGTACCAACTAGGCTCCTCCTTTTGAGCTGAAAATTTGTGAAAACAGTCTTCTTAGTAACTGATCATCCTCAGCCAAAACTCACGCCCATTAGCCATGTATATTTCCCGTACCGCTAATCAAACACTTGGCTGCTAATTCATGTTTGAGCATCGATTGGTCTCCTCGTGAGAATCTTATGTTGTAATTTTCTTCCTAGCACCAACCTGGGGAGTGGCCAACCCACTAGACATGCCTAGGCCGCCCAAAACACATGGCAACGCCACGGTCACGCGGTGACCATGCGGCGGGCATGCGAGTTTACGCGCTCTAGAGTTGGGGCCCTCGGCCACCACCCAAACCTCGACATATCGCCACCAAACCATGTATTTATGATTAAATAGGTCCTTATGTAACTAGAAATGATTTTTGGAAAAAATAAATAGCAAACTATGAGGCAGCTGCAGTTCAAATTTGACCCGCTTTCGGCTGAATCGGCAGAAATTTGTCTTTTTCACGAGAGGTGGATCACAAAATTTTACACCAGACCATTTTGTCAGTTGTGCATTAAATATGGCCTAGTATTTTATAAAAATTATTTGGTCCAATTTTGCAACAATTATTTGGTAGTTCCTTCACAAAAAAACCTCCTTTCGGGCACTCAAAAAATGGAAAATGGGTTTTTCCTCAAACGAAAGTGAAAACTTCCTTAGGCAACATTGTTTGCTATTCCAATATGCACCCTTGTGCACAATATGAGATCATTTGAACAAACTATGCCATGAATGTGGCCATAAGATTGATCATTTGGCTTGAAAGCCATTGATCTTCACACTTGATAGCTCATTTCTGAGAACACTTTTTAAAAATAATTACCGTATTACAAGTTTATTATTTTTCCTGGAAACTTGGTCACATATAATGACACAATGCGAAGGTTTTCCAATTTTTTGATTTTTTCTGAATTTTTTATGCCCGTTTCAAAATGCGGTCAAAACGGCGGGAATGACTGTTCCTAGCTAGTGGTTGAATCTTGGAAAACTTTTGGTGTTTCTCTGATTAAATAGATACTTATGTAACTAGAAATGATTTTTGGAAAAAATAAATAGCAAACTATGAGGCAGCGCAGTTCAAATTTGACCCGCTTCCACCTGAATCGGCGGAAATTTGTCTTTTTCACGAGAGGTGGATCAAAATTTTTTACACCCAAACATTTTGTCAATTGTGCATTAAATATGGCCTAGTATTTTATAAAAATGATTGGGTCCAATTTTGCAACAATTATTTGGTAGTTCCTTCACAAAAAAACCTCCTTTCGGGCACTCGAAAAATGGAAAATGGTTTTTTCATCCAAAGAAAATGAAAACTTCCTTAGGCAACATTGTTTGCCATTCCAATATGCACCCTTGTGCACAATATGAGATCATTTGAACAAAGTATGCCATGAATGTGGCCATAAGATTGATCATTTGGCTTGAAAGCCATTGATCTCCACACATGATAGCTTGTTTCTGAGAACACTTTTTTTAAAATAATTGCCATATTACAAGTTTGTTATTTTTCCTAGGAACTTGGCCAGATATGATGAAACAATGCGAAGGTTTCCCAAATTTTTGATTTTTTTGAATTTTTTATGCCCGTTTCAAAATGCGGTCAAAACGGCGGGAATGACCGTTCCTAGCTAGTGGTTGAATCTTGGAATTGTGTTGGTGTTTCTCTGATTAAATAGATACTTATGTACCTAGAAATGATTTTTGGAAAAAATAAATAGCAAACTATGAGGCAGCTGCAGTTCAAATTTGACCCGCTTCCAACTGAATCGTCGGAACTTTGTCTTTTTCACAAGAGGTGGATCAAAACTTCTGACACCCAACCATTTGGTCAATTATGCATTAAATATGTCCTAGTATTTTACAAAATTGACTTGGTACAATTTTGCAACTAATATATGGTAGGCCCTTCACAAAAAAATCTCTTTTCGGGCACTCGAAAAATGGAAAATGAAATTTTCGTCCAAAGAAAATGAAAACTTCCTTAAGCAACATTGTTTGTCATTCCAATATGCACCCTTGTGCACAATATGAGATCATTTGAACAAACTATGCCATGTATGTGGCCATAAGATTGAGCATTTGGGTTGAAAGCCATTCATCTTCAAACTTGATAGCTCATTTCTGAGAACACTTTTTTTAAATATTCGCCGTATTACAAGTTTGTTATTTTTCCTCCTAACTTGGCCACATATAATGACACAATGCGAAGGTTTCCCAATTTTTTGATTTTTTTTGAATTTTTTATGCCCGTTTTAATAATGTGGTCAAAACGGCGGGAATGACCGTTCCTAGCTAGTGGTTGAATCTTGGAATTTTATTGGTGTTTCTCTGATTAAATAGGTACTTATGTATCTAGAAATGATTTTTGGAAAAAATAAAGAGCAACCTAGAAGGCAGCTACAGTTCAAATTTGACCCGCTTCCTACTGAATCGATGGAAATTTGTCTTTTTCACCAGAGGTGGATCAAAGCTTTTCACACCCAACCATTTGGTCAATTGTGCATTAAATATGTCCTAGTATTTTAGAAAATTGAGTTGGTACAATTTTGCAATAAATATTTGGTAGGTCCTTCACCAAAAAACTCATTTCGAACACTCAAAAAATGAAAAAATAATTTAAAAGAACTCATTTCTCATAACTCTTTAAAAAAATAATTATCTTATTTCAATTTATGATTATTCCTTAAAACAATAGTCAAATTTGCTGACGCAATAAAACGTTTTTTTTTTAATTTTCAGGTCATAATAAAATAGCTAACACGAGTTAGCACATAATTTTAGTCGATTATGACCAATTTAAATGGTCAAAATATCATACCTGTATACTGCATTCGGATTGGTCCAGGGGCCTCTCACGCGGATCATGGGTAAATCACCGTCGGATCTCCTGGATCCAACGGCCCGCACCAAACATGGATGTGTCCCCGAAACCCTAGCTCTGTCCCGTGGTCATTTTCCATCGACCCCCCCCCCCGCCTCCTTTCTTTCACTCGCTGTCTGCTCCTCCTCTCCCCTTCCAGATTCGGCGGAGCTCCTCTCGATCCCCTCCCCTTCCAGATCCAGCCGCCGCACCCATTCTCTCCAGATCCTATCCAAGCCCCCCCGTCCACCGTCCCCTTCCTTCGCCGTCGATGTTCGCGCTCAGGGCCTCTGCCTCACCCGCCCTCGCCATTGCCTCCTCGGCGGGGTTGCCCTTCTTGGCGTCCGCTTTCGCGGCATCGAGGGCCGCGCCGCCACGGCCAGGAGGGTCTCGCTCTGCGGGGCCGCACCCGCGACCTGCTACCCCGCGCCCGCACCAACTCCGGCGCGGCTCCACCCGCCGCTCCCGCCCCGGCACCGGCGCCAAGGCCGTCCCCGCCCACCAGGTCTGGGATCCTGCCGCGGGGTTTGTCGTCAAGGTCCCCGCCGTCTCCGAGTTCTTCGTCAAGGTCCCCGCCGTCTCCGAGGCATGGGGCCGGGGGCGTGTGCCAGATCGGCGCCGACAGCCTGGGCACCATGGTGGAAGGCGAGGTCTTCACCACGGTGGAAGGAGGGCATCCAGGCCTGCCTCCTGTGCAAACCGCGTACAAGCATCACCTCGGCGTGAGCAGACCAGTTCCACGACAACAAGATGAACCTGGGCGATGCTGACGCAGTACGACATCGAGGAGGTGCAGGAGCACTGCAACTACCTATGTGAGCACTCGATTCTTCTTCCTACAGTGCATGGATGGTAAGATTTGTTTCATGATTCAGTTTTCGGTTAACTAGTAAGCAGTAGTCTAGTTACAATGCCTCTTCTGAAGAAAGACTTGCAGATATCCATCTTGTTCTGCATGCCCATTGATGCATACCTGTTGTCAGTGCTATTCGTCTTGGCCTTGCATGTGGTATGGTTGCTAGTTCCTTCTACTGGCATCTCCATCTCTCACCACCGTTGCGTATATAGATTAGCAGGATAAGCTCACTGGAGACTAGTAGAGAGCATACCGATCTCACATTCTCAGATTTGCTGTGTGCACAAACAGATTTTACTTAAAAGCTCCCTGTAACCTTTTGTTTCATTGGTCAAACACGGTAGCTGCGATGCCGAGGGAGCTCCCCTACACACGTATGCATTCTAATGGTCACATACTCCATAAAATATTTGCATGCATGACAATGCTTACTTAGATTAGAAGCATTCTGTACAAGACAAACTACTATATGCTAGTCTTACTTGCAGTAAACCATCATAATTTAATTTAATTTGGAGGTTACTGGACTGATATTTTGTTTGACAACTACTGCAACTGAAGTTTCAGAAATTTCTTGCAGTACTGAATTTCTTGGTGTTATCCTGAATCGTTTGCATTTGCTGTATCTTATTACCAGTGTTCATTCTTCATTGGTCCATGTCCAGGTCCGCCGCCATGCTACAGCCAGGCCACCCAACACACATCGAACTACCGCTGCTCCTCCTCGTCTCGTCTGTCTTCTTGCCCGGGAAGAAAGGAAGCACCGAAGACCAGCCACCAATGGTGGTGCCGCTGGAGTTCCCAGCGGAAGCTCCGGCATCAGCACCAACACACCCTCAACCTCCTCGCCCTCGGATTCGGGCTCTACGATCTTGGATTCCCAAGTGTAAGCCTTCTACTTGTGCATACACAAATGACAAAACTCTGCACTTCTGAATTCTGTCTGGCTGTAGTTGACACCAGTGGGGATAACAATAACATAACAGTATGAATGTGCTATGTAGGTTGCGAAATGCATCGAGATCGGTCTTCAAGTGATCATACTGATGGTGGCTCTTTCCTAGGTAGTACATGCATCATCAGTCCTATATAGCTGTTGCTCATGTACTCATTTTGTTCTAGGAAAGTGGGAGGGCAGGGCCCCTTGATTTTCTTCTGCTGATTCATATCCCCAATCAGGAATCAGACTAGACTAGAGTTCAGAGATTGATAAAATTGAATTCTCACATATAAAGTTTTAATTGCAAGGATGGGAGGTGGATGCCCGTACGGATCCGGCGTCTCCGACCTCGGCATCTACAAGGAGGAGCGGCGACAACCCCGGACCCGTCCGTTGGTGCTGCTGATCCTGCTTGGCTGGACATGCTGCCTCTTCCACGTCAGCTACATGACAGCCATGGTGAGCTCTCTGCTCCCTACATCTTACAATAGTTGGCCTGAGATTATAGTTGGGCTAGAAATGAACTTCTTCAGTTTGATTTGTAAGATGTAATACCAGTTGAAATCAGTGGATCATGGGTGATATGAGATTCTAACTAAATCCTTAAGTTTGTTTCTTTAACCATATGTGTAACTAAAATCCTGGTTCATTGCATTTTAACAATGCAAGCTGTACCACGAGTCATTCAACAATTACAGGATATTGTGACTTTCATTGGTACCTACTTGGACACACAAAATATGAGTAGCTACAATTGACTTCTGGTTATATTATGTTGTCAGCTTCATCTGTTCTGATTCTATGATATCTATGGAGACATTGGTTCAGTTAGTTTTTTCTAGTACAACTACCATGAATATCCATGTCTCTTTATACCAGTAAGTTAGTCTAATGCTAGACTAGACGCCTCTTTATGCAAGTTTATTGTCATGTATATTTATATGTATAAAGTCGAATAAAGTAGTAACATGTGAAAAACACTTGCACTGGTGTATGTAAGGAGTCAAGTACATGTTTGTTACAGCAGGGCAGAGTAGATGTTTGTGTTACCATCCATTCCACTGACAACATGTTTCTATTATTGTGGTGCTTGGTTAACTCACTGCCATCTACATTCTGTTCTTTTTTTATCATCTGTCGAGAAACTATTGTGATGATTTGATGCCCATCTGGTGACTATTTATGTCTTTAGTGTCAATCGATGTTGCATAATCTTATTTGGACACCTAGGTTCTTGCATGGTTCTTAGATTAATTGTTCTGTTTTGTTGTTAGCAAATATTGCTTATATTAAGAATATAAACATGTGACTATTCCTCTCATTTACAGGAGTTCTGGGCTGAAGACATTTGAAGAAGCCCGAAGCCCCAGTCAACAACTTGCTTTATATATTACTGAATTTGTAATGCTAATATTCTTGAGAAATTTGATGTACTACTGAACATGCAGGGAATTTGATGTATATTTGCTCGCTGAACTTGATGTATACTTGCTCGCTGAACTCAGAATATTACTTTTTATTCACTTGAAATTCATTTCTTGACAAAAAGTGGCCAGAAAAAGAAATATATAGCCCAAAAGAAAAATGGCCGAAATGCCTATTGGACCAAATCTATTCGGGCTTTGAAAAAAGGCCTAAAATATATTGGTTGGAACAAAGGCTGAAATTTGAAAAGAAATGGACCATTGAAAGGCCAGGGCCTAGAAAATATGGTCCAGGCCCAAAAAAGAAATGTACAACAAAAGACATCAGTCTAGAGAATCGAATTGTTGGGCTAGGCCCATGTAGCTAGAGAAAATTAATAGAGAAAATATACAGTAAAAAGGCCGAATTGTTGGGCTCGGCCCATGTAGAAAATCGAATTGGACTGGGCTGAATCATGTGCCACATCAGCTTGCCACGCTGGATGCCTGGGGGAGGTTGCTAGTGACCAAAATGCAACAGTAGGAATATTTTGGTCGTAAATGTCTTTAACCATTCCAGAAGAAAGGTCGCTATAGTCAGTTTACGACGGCCAGCTTTTGACCTTCTGTTTTTGGTCACAAAAAGGTCGTAAATGGAAATTTGTGACCTTTCAGTGACCAATAGTGGTGGTCACAAGTTGACATATTTCTTGTAGTGAGTGGCACTTGAGTTGCACTTATCCTTGACCCAACAGTTGGCGGGTTCCACCAGACATGAGCCCCTAGAGGCAGCAACCCAAACTTGCTGGACCAGGAGATAGTGCACCAAATAAATATTGATCTCTCGAGGATCAAACCCGCTAAAAACATCTTCTTAGGATGTTGTTTCGGGTGCAAATCTTAGTCTTACAGGCCCACCACCCTGTAGGTTGTCTTCGGATCACCAAACAATCACCATGCCGAAGAGTGAGTCTTCGACATCGTCCCCCTATACAATAACTATTACGTACTGCCAACACGAACCGCGTTAGCTTGATTCAATGCGGTACCACACCGTGCCTATGGCAAACTTAAAATATCAAGCCCACGAGACATATTGACAATTACGGGCAGGGCCGAACTCCACCCCGGCCCGGAAAATATACCGCCACTGAGGCAACGAGTTGTGCCTTTTTATCGAACCTTGATTCGACGGCCAACCTCCCGGACACCAACAAAGGAGTCCGAGTTACTTTACGACATGATAACCTGGCTCGACCAGGCTACAATGAAGCACTCCGGCACAAGCTAGGGAGGGCCCCGCAGTTCAGCCGCTCTATGACACATAAATGTCTCTAAGCATTTCCTTTACAGGCTCACTCTTGCGCAGAATAGGACATGCGCCATGGAATCAGCTTTGATGCACAAAAAGGGAATATATGAATATTCCCCAAGAAGATAATCCAAATACACTTCAGATTCGCACACAGCTTCCTCCTTCCTGGTCTCAACAGGTTCTGCCATCATACCTCTTTTTATAAGCATAAACCGTACTCATACACATAGCCGTGTCACTCGACTACAACATATAGAGTTATATGACACTTATCGGCTGTGATTCCTCATTGACACCTTTTTTCGTCATAATGGCATCTGCACATTGGGTCATGCCCTAATACGCCAGGCGCTTCATTGTACCCATAATATGGCAACAAAGTCCAGCCACCTTCTCGGTCGCCCGGCACCCCGAACTTATAACATTATATACATCAGCTTTGAATCATGTCTTGGGTCATTAGTTGGGTTTGCCCGGCTCCCATGTTTTGGTACCTTACGTTCCGCTCTATCGGCTAAGGTAGCGCTGGGAGAACTACTGCGATTTTGTCCCGGTTCTTCCTGACGAGCACCTCAGTAGAGAAAGCCGCAAACTGACTATCATGATACGGCGAGAGCTGGTCAGCTATTCGAGAGGTTGTAACATCTTTAAAGATTTATTCCGCATAATGCCATAATAAATGCAGAGTGCGATGGATCGGTCTTCCGATCAGGTGTTGTTAGAGCCCCTCATACGGTCTTCCGAAAACCAGGGGTTGCACCAACCATACTTGAACTCCTATGGCTAAGTGAGAGTGAGAAAGCCCTATAGTCCGATTGCCTGGTTCGCTATGCTGAACACCTCCTTCACGGATCCAAAAATGGGATAAAGAGTGTTCAGGTTTATCCCGAACACCCCCATACTTTCTACGTGGGGGCAGAAGCCGACGACTGGCCAACTCTCAGGATTCATATATATCAAATGGCCGCACAGGAGGAAAAACTTTTATGTAACAGGCAATAAAAAATAAAAGTGCCAGCGTTCCGCATTACAAAGGCTAGCATGTCTGTCTTTAGGGAAATGTAATGTCTTTGGTACATTGCTCCGCCACAAGGTAGGCTCCTTTTAGGACACCATCATAATATAATTTGGGCTTGCGGTGCTCCTTACCCTCAGGCGGTCCCTCAGTCATCAGCTTTTGAGAATCAAGCTTCCCCCAGTGCACTTTTGCATGGGCAAATGCCATTCGTGGACCTTCTATACAGACGGACCGCTTAATGACTTCGAGCCGAGGGCAAGCACCAACAATCCGCTTTACGAGCCCGAAGTAACTGCTTGGAATTGGCTCAGTGGGCCATAGCCGGACAACTACGTCCTTCATGGCTAGTTCGGCCGCCTGGTGCAGTTCGATCAGCTGCTTCAGCTGATCGACAAATGGCACCAGATAAGTCGGTGCCAAATACTGCGACCAGAAATGCTTTTCCATAGTCTTCTTCTGCTTAGCCAGGTAGAATTGAGCAGCATCAGATATGCTGCGTGGCAGGTCCGCAAACGCCCATGGAGAAATAAGAATTCAATTTATCACTTTAAATTTCTCCTGTTACTACATAAAAATCGCTTTGACAAAAAAGCCTTACCAGCCGCAATCTTCCTCGCCTCCTGAATGTCCTTCAGAGCACCTCGGGCTTCCTCCCTAACATCATTTGTGGCTTGGAGAGCTTGGGCGAGTTCGGATTCTTTCCCTGCTAGACTCTGCTCCAAAGTCTCGCTTTTCTTCACGGCCTCCTGGAGCTCTCGTTCAGCTTCATTGACCCTGGCCTCGTGCCTCTCGCGAAGAGCCTGCTCCACGGCAGCCTTCTTGTCGGCTTTGGCCACAGCCTTTTTTAGCGCCTCAATTTCGGCATTTGCTCCTAGAGCACACAATACAAATAATTTCATCGGGCAGAACTACTCATTTGTGCTATACTTATCAAGGTTTCGACTTACCTTGCTTGTCCTCTAACTGCTTCTTCACTCGGCCAAGTTCTTCTTCGGCCCGCTCCAAACTCTGCTTTAGTCTGAATACTTCCCCAATATGAGAGGCGGTCGTCGCTACAAATGTTTGTTTATAAACAAACAAATATATGTCGTCAACTGAGTCTTCTGCGAAGCGGATATTTGATCCCCTGTCCGGTTCTCTCTTTCACCGGACAGTGCATCAGGGGTTACTATCCATACTATGACAATCTTCAAAGGTTCCTAGAACATACCTCAAAGCCTTTTATAAGGCTAATGCAGGACTCATTCAGTCCGCTCTCTTCATCTTCGGAGGAAGGATGGGCATTGGAGTCTTCGGATTTTGTGTCGGAAGCACCGCGGCAACGAAGGCCGCTCCGGGTCTCCTTGGCCTCCTTAAAGGACTCTTTCTTCGGCGCCTTGTAAGGCGCTGGGACCAGCATCTTCGTAAGGAGTGGTCCTGCCGGTTCTTCTGGCAGCGGGGCCGGACAATGTATCCACCCTGCCTTCTTTGTCCTTTCCTGGGGTAATTGTGGAAAGCATGATAAAGCGTCTCCCTCGGGATATGCCAGCTAAACGTAGATGGACAGAACATAGCGATAACTTGTCGGACTTGCGGGGCGGGACAGTCGATACCTACGGTCCTCGGCAGAGTCTGGCCACGGTTTGTTGGACTTGGAGAGCACTTTCCAGGTATATCCTTGTGTGAGGAGCCGTAGAGCTCCCGCAGGGTCTGGTGCTCGGCCGGGTCATATTCCCACAAAATACAGGTCTGGTGTTGGCAAGGAAGAACCAGGCAAACTAACATCACCTGGACTACATTGACGAGTTTGACGTCCTTGTCTACCACGCCCTTGACGCGCATTTGGAGCACAGATAGCTCATCAGACGAGGACCAGTTCATGACCTTTTTGGGCCAGGACGTAAGCCGCAGGGGCGGCCCGGATCTGAATTCGGGAGCCGCGGCCCAATTTTTGCCGCGCGGCTCAGTGATGTAGAACCACTGCTGCTGCCAC
Source organism: Triticum timopheevii (assembly GCA_963921465.1). Classification (NCBI taxonomy): domain Eukaryota; kingdom Viridiplantae; phylum Streptophyta; class Magnoliopsida; order Poales; family Poaceae; genus Triticum; species Triticum timopheevii. The sequence continues at coordinate 619,479,697 of OY997268.1, read as the reverse complement.
TCCTTGACGGAATCATTGAAGGTGCATGTCGGCCATCTGACCTTGGGCATCTTGCTCACCATGGCGCCTCCGCACTCAGCATGCTCATCGTTCACCACCTTGGTCTTCACATTAAAGATCTTCAACCATAAGCCGAAGTGTGGCGAAATACGGAGAAAGGCCTCACACGCGACGATAAACGTCGAGATGTTAAGGAAAGAATTAGGGGACAAATCATGAATATCAATCCCATAATAATACATGATGCCGCGAACAAATGGGTGAAGACGAAATGAGGAAGAAACATAACCCTCTTGTGAGGCTTCGGATTAGGGACGATTTGTCCCGCCGTCGGAAGACGGTGGCCGATTTTCTTGGCCAAGTAACCGGCCTCTCGAAGCTTTTTGATATCCTTCTCCTGGACGGTAGAGGCCATCCACTTGCCTCCTGCTCCAGATCCAGACATCTTTGGAGAACCTCTTTTTGGTGGAGAAGACGAGCGCTTGGGCACTATGGATCGAGCGAAAGGGAATGGACGAGCGGAAGGAAAAGGCATGGGTAAAAAGGAAGAGGCCTTATCTCTTTATAGAGGCAATAAAATTTTTTGCGCCTCCCTACTTGCCTGATGGAACCTGCTCGTTCCCCACTAGCCTCGATTGGCCGTACGGTTGGGCTGCCCGAACCCATATTGATGAGAGTCCCATGATAAGGGGGACACGATCTCTGCTTCGACAAGACGTGCCCAGGAAACCGCCTCGCAATATGCACAGTAACTAGTTGAGAAACGGTTTGGCTAAGGGCTGGGACACAATGTGATATCAAGTGATCAACGGATTCGGTTCGTGAAAAAGTATGCTCTCTACGGTGGTGTGTGGAAATTATTTTGCAGAGCCGGATGCGATCCTTGTGTCCAGAATCTACCTTGGAGTATTCAGAGATGGAACACGCCTTGCAATGCCGAAGACAATCTGTGCACCAGACTCATCATCATTGAAGCCTGGTTCAGGGGCTACTAAGGGAGTCCTGGATGAGGGGGTATCTGGACAAACAGACTATATACTTTGGCCGGACTGTTGGACTATGAAGATACAAGATTCAAGACTTCATCTCGTGTCCGGATGGGACTCTCCTTTGCGTGGAGGACAAGCTAGGCGATTTGGATGTTAGATCTCCTTCTTTGTAACTGACTCTTTGTAATCCTAGCCTCCTCCGGTGTCTATATAAACTGGAGGGTTTAATCCGTAGGTGAAGAACAATCATAATGATAGGCTAGCTCCTAGGGTTTAGCCTCTATGATCTCGTGGTAGATCAACTCTTGTAATACTCATATCATCAAGATCAATCAAGCAGGAAGTAGGGAGTGAGAGGGCCCGAACCTGGGTAAAACATCGTGTCCCCTGCCTCTTGTTACCATTAGCCTTAGACGCATAGTTCGGGACCCCCTACCCGAGATCCGCCGGTTTTGACATTGACAAGGGGCATACTTAATTTGGATCACCGAATTTAGTTTGCAATAAATAGAGCTTCCCGTCGCGATCTCACCGGCTTGCCGGAGCTCCTCCCGAGCCACTCTGATCTCAGAGTGTGTTTATTTCGCTGCCTATAAGGCCTTTCTAGGTCAACCGGTTTTGTTTGGTTTTACCTTTCAAGAAGCTCATATCGACTAGCGGCATTCTGTAGATCAAGAGCCATGTTGGCCATTCTATCCTCACTTTGGCAATGCGGAGCCTGTTCGGCTTTTAATTCATCAGCTGCCTTCTCGGCGACCGCATTGCTTCTCCTGGCTTGCTCCTTGGCTTGGGCAAGCTCAGCCCGAAGGGTCTCAACGGCGGCAACACCATCTGTAGTCAAAGCATATTATAAATCCCAGCATCGTGCTCTTATCAATATTTGTTGACCACCCAAATATACATACCCTGTGCCACGCCAAGTCGCATGTTCACAAGCGTGATGTCTTCATCCGCCACATCAAGCTACCGCTTCAGTTCAGCCAATTCGGCAGCCCGGGCAGCTGCCGGGACTGCAGCCGCCTGCGTACAAAATTGGCAAAATCGTTACCTGAGATTATTTCTATTTTCGATTCTCTGATCACCCCGTTAGGATGGCAACCAGAGTCTTAGGGGCTACTATCTATACATAGTGCACCTTGCATTTATGGTACAATAAAAAACTATCACATTGCGTACCTCAAAGCCTCTTAGCAGGCTCGTAAAAGTTTCATTCAACCCGCTTTTCATGGACGAAATCCTCTCAACCACCGTTCCCATTAAGGTACGATGTGCCTCTCAGATAGGCGCTTGTCGCAGAAGACCCATCAATGTGTCCGGCTGTATACCGGACAGTCCAGGGCTTTTTTTGTTGGTCTCTCTAGGAGCTCAACACCCAGGACCTCGGGTGGCCGAAGAGTTACCTTCTGGCCTTTGAGGATTGGGAGAGATCCTCCGGGACGACACCTCAGGGTCGTCCGCCTCATGAGGCGGAGAAGTAGGGGGAGGCGTTTCGCTCTCCATCATCTCCGGAAGAAGATCCCCCGAAGATGAAGATTGTTGAGGTAGGCTATAAGCCGAACTGCAAAACATACGTCTCAGTTGTTTGGAGACCTTTGTTCACTTACGACTCGGTTAGCAGCTAGCCCCATTGTGGGCACTGTGCAGTGATATTGCCTTCCGGGGCAGGCCCCCTAATAAAGGTTTCTTCCCTCGTTTGGAGACCTCTGCTTCCAAGACTTCGGGGGCGGCCCTTTTCTTCACGTGGGGAAAGGACACTAGATTCTCCTCCACGTTAATCCTCTAACACGAGAGTACCAATTTCCCCAGTTACGATGCATAATGTACCTCCAGCATGAAGTCCGCTTTCGGCTTCCCCATTCCTCTCCTTGTCCTTCCCTGATGGCACTTGATAAGGTGCACGAGCTATCATCCTGGTTAATATAGGGTCTGCCGAATCTTCGGGAAGAGGGGCCGAACACCTGATCCTCTCGGCCTTTCTTATCCAGCCCTGGCCGAGGATGGTTTTTCAGGATAATGTTGTGACAAATATAATGACAACATGTTCGGTTATGGAATTACTTACAGGGGTATCTGGATAGTTGCAATCGAGGCCTGCGCCCTCTGTTGTGTCCGGACACTTTATTCGTGATTCGAAGAATAATTGATACATCACTTTGAGTGTCATGCCAAAGAAGTGCTGAACAGTTCGTGGTCCTTCCGGGTTGAACTCCCACATAAGGATATGTCGACGTTGGCAAGGCAGGACCCGACGAACTAGCATTACTTGGATTACTTTAACAAGACTGATGTCCTTCTTGATGAGGTCCTGAATGCGGCTTTGCAATGTCCGCACGTCATCCACCGATCCCCAGTCCAGCCCCTTGTTGACCCATGATGCAGGCTATGGCGGAGGAGCGAAGCAGAAGGCTGGGGCGGCCGCCCACTTTCTACCTCGGGATGCTGTGATATAAAACCACTCCCGTTGCCATAGGTCAGAAACTTCTGGGAAGGAACCCTTTGGCCACAAAACATCAATAACTTTGCTTATTATAGCACCTCCGCACTCCACGTGTCGCTCGTCGATTATCTTTGGCTTCACATTGAAGGTCTTGAGCCATAAGCCAAAGTGTGGGGTAATGCGGAGGAAGGCCTCACAAACAACGATGAATTTGAGATGTGAAGGAAGGAATCTGGAGCTAGATCATGAAAATCTAGCCTATAATAACACATGAGCCCTCTAACAAAGAGATGAAGACCGAAGCCTAGCCCTCGGAGGAAGTGGGAGACGAATACGACACTCTTGTTGGGTTTGGGAGTAGGGATAACCTGCCCTTGAGCAGGAAGCTTGTGAAGGATTTCGGCAGTCAAGTACCTAGCCTCCCTAAGCATCGTGATGTCCTCCTCTGTGATAGAAGAGGCCATCCACCAGCCTTGAAGGCTGGATCCATACATGGTTGGAGGTCCGAAGCGCTTGGACTGAGCCTTGGGTATTGGAACTCGAGGTGGGGGAAGGGAAGGATCAAGCATGGAGAGAAAAGGACGGGCCTTGACCTCTCTATAAAGGGGATGGATGTCAAGCGTCCTCCACGCGGCCATTTTGAACTTGCCTAATCCAAGGAGTCATACTAATGGAGCGGTTGGGTTACCCATGCCCGTATTAATGAGAATCCCGTGATAAGGGGACACGATCTCTGTTTCGACAATACGTGCCAATGAAACCGCCTCGCGAAACGCGTAGTGGCAGGTTGGAAAAACAGTTCGAATAATAACCGGGCCGCAGCATGATGTCACGCTATGGAAAAGTTGTCAGCAGATTAGACTCGTGGAATATTGTACTCTCTATGGTGATATGTGGAATTTCTTTTGTAGAGCCGGACACGATTCTTGTGTTCAAGATCTACTTTGGAGTATTCGGAGAAGGAACCCGCCTTGCAATGCCGAAGACAATCTGCGTGCCGGACTCATCGTCATTGAAGCCTGGTTCAGGGGCTACATAGGGAGTCCTGGATTAGGGGGTCCTTGGACTGTTGGACTATATGCTTATGTCAGACTATTGGACTTTGAAGATACAAGATTGAAGACTTCGTCCCGTGTCCGGGTGGGACTCTCCTTTTCATGGAAGGCAAGCTTGGCAATTCGGATATGTAGATTCCCTTCTCTGTAACCAACTCTGTGTAACCGTAGCCCCCTCCAGTGTCTATATAAACTGGAGGGTTTAGTCCGTAGGACAACAACAATCATAATCACAGGATAGCTTCTAGGGTTTAGCCTCTACGATCTTGTGGTAGATCAACTCTTGTAGTACTCATATCATAAAGATCAATCAAGCAGGAAGTAGGGTATTACCTCCATAGAGAGGGCCCGAACCTGGGTAAACATCGTGTCCCCCGCCTCCTGTTACCATTACCCTTAGACGCACAGTTCGGGACCCCCTACCCGAGATCCACCGGTTTTGACACCGACACCTACCTCGTGGGCCCCCTGGACCTCCACCGACCTCAACTCCAACTCCATATATTCACGTTCGGGGAGAAAAAGTCGGAGAGGAAGTTTCATTGCGTTTTACGATACGGAGCCGCCGCCAAGCCCTAATCTCTCTCGGGAGGGCTGATCTATAGTCTGTTCGGGGCTCCGGAGAGGGGGATTCATCGTCGTCGTCATCATCAACCATCCTCGATCACCAATTTCATGATGCTCACCGCCGTGCGTGAGTAATTCCATCGTAGGCTTGCTAGACGGTGATGAGTTGGATGAGATTTACCATGTAATCAAGTTAGTTTTGTTAGGGTTTGATCCCTAGTATCCACTATGTTCGGAGATTGATGTTGCTATGACTTTGCTATGCTTAATGCTTTTCACTAGGGCCCGAGTGCCATGATTTCAGATTTGAACTTATTATGTTTTCATGAATATATGTGAGTTCTTGATCCTATCTTGCAAGTCTATAGTCACCTATTATGTTTTATGATCCGATAACCCCGAAGTGACAATAATCAAGATACTTCTCGGTGATGACCGTAGTTTGAGGAGTTCATGTATTCAATAAGTGCTAATGCTTTGGTCCGATACTCTATTAAAAGGAGGCTTTAATATCCCTAAGTTTCTATTAGGACCCCGCTACCACGGGAGGGTAGGATAGAAGATGTCATGCAAGTTCTTTTCCATAAGCACGTATGACTATAGTCGGAATACATGCCTACATTACATTGATGAACTGGAGCTAGTTCTATGTCACCCTATGTTATAACTATTATATGAGGAATCGCATCTGACATAATTATCCATCACTGATCCAATGCCTACGAGTTTTTCACATATTGCTCTTTGCTTAGTTACTTTACCGTTGCTGCTGTTACAATTACTACAAAACTGCTACTATTACTTTTGTTACCGTTACCGTTACTTCCATACAACTTTGCTGCTAAATACTTTGCTACAGATACTAAGTTATCCAGGTGTGGTTGAATTGACAACTCAACAGCTAATACTTGAGAATATTCTTTGGCTCCCGTTGTGTCGAATCAATAAATTTGGGTTGAATACTCTACCCTCGAAAACTGTTGCGATCCCCTATACTTGTGGGTTATCAAGACTATTTTCTGGCTCCTTTGTCAGGGAGCATAGCTCTATTCTTTGAGTCACCTGGGATTTATATCTTCTGGTCACTATGAGGAGCTTTAAAGACGAAAGAACTAAGATTTATCCCTCAACTATGAGGGGAGGTAAGGAACTGCCATCTAGCTCTGCACTTAATTCCCCTTCTATTTTGCGACACATAAACCTGCTTCTGCTATGAATTCTGATATGTTGCATGTTATTGATGATGCCACTTCTACTATGCATGATACTTATGATGAAACTAATTCTATTCCTGATACACCTGTGCCATTAGGTGAATTTCTTGATGAAAAACTTGCTAGGGCTAGAGAGAATGAAATTATTGAAACTCATATTATTGATGATAGTGATGATGAAGGTTCTCCCCCTAAATATGAATTGCCTATTGTTCCTGAGGGTTATTGTCGGTGTCAAAACCAGCGGATCTCGGGTAGGGGGTCCCGAACTGTGCGTCTAGGCGAATGGTAACAGGAGACAAGGGACACGATGTTTTACCCAGGTTCAGGCCCTCTTGATGGAGGTAAAACCCTACGTCCTGCTTGATTGATATTGATAATGTGGGTATTACAAGAGTAGATCTACCACGAGATCAAGGAGGCTAAACCCTAGAAGCTAGCCTATGGTATGATCGTTGTAATGGTTGTTGTGTCCTACGGACTAAAGCCATCCGGTTTATATAGACACCGGAGAGGGCTAGGTTTACATAGAGTCGGTTACAATGGTAGGAGATCTACATATCTGTATCGCCAAGCTTGCCTTCCACGCCAAGGAAAGTCCCATCCAGACATGGGACAAAGTCTTCAATCTTGTATCTTCATAGTCTTGGAGTCCGGCCGATGATGATGATAGTCCGGCTGATGATGATAGTCCGGCTATCCGGACACCCCCTAGTCCAGGACTCCCTCAGTAGCCCCTGAACCAGGCTTCAATGACGATGAGTCCGGCGCATATTGTTCGGCATTGCAGGGCGGGTTCCTCCTCCGAATAGTTCATAGAAGATTGTGAACACCAGGATAGTGTTCGGCTCTGCAAAATAAATTCCACATTCCACCATAGAGAGAATAATATGTACACAAGTTCAATCTACTGACGTATTTTGTGGCATGACGTCACACCACTACCAAGCCTTTACTTGAATCGTTTTTTACTATACCACCTCAGCGCGTTTAGCGAAGCGGTTTCCTTGACACGTCTTGTCGAAGCAGAGATCGTGTTCCCCTTATTCCGAGATTCTCATCAATACGGACGTGGGTAACCCAGCTGCGCCATTGATGGTGGCGCTTGGGAGATAAGCGAGTTTTACCAGGCCGGTGGGGACGCATAGTTTTCTTCCGCCCATATATAAGGGGATAAGGATCCATCCTTTCACCTACGCCTTCTTCCTCCTTTGCTTGTCCATCTCCACGCACTCGAGCTCCAGCGCCCAAGCCCGCACATCTCGTCTCAACCTTCTCCGGTCATGTCTGGAGCGGGAGGCAAGTGGATGGCCTCCTCCGTTACGGAGGGCCACATCAAAAGACTACGCAGCGCCGGATATCTATCCGGCGACATCGCGCACCGGCTACCCGACGAGGGGCAGCTCATCCCCACCCCCAGGCCCCATGAGAGGGTCGTATTCCTTCCCCACTTCCTCCATGGACTGGGCTTCCCATTACACCCCTTTGTCCGGGGGCTCATGTACTATTACGGCCTGGATCTCCACGACCTGGCGCCAAACTTCATCCTTAACATCTCGGCGTTTATCGTTATGTGCGAAGCCTTCCTTTGCATCCAGCCTCACTTCGGCTTGTGGCTCAAGACCTTCAATGTCAAGCCGAAGGTTGTGAAGGGCACTCAAGCGGAGTGCGGAGGCGCCATGTTGGGTAAGATACCCAACGTCGTCTGGCTCGAGGGTGCCTTCATTGAAACCATTAAGGGATGGCAATCGGGGTGGTTCTACATCACCGAGCGGTGTGACCATAAATGGGTAGCGGCCCCGAATTTAGATCTGGAATCCCCACGCGGCTCACCTCATGGAAGGAGAGTGGCCTGACCTGGGGTGATTCGGAGGAGCTAACCGGACTCCAAGCCTGTATCCAGAAGCTGGTGAACAAGAAGCTCAAGCTTGTCAACGTGGTCCAGGTCATGCTCATCCGCCGAATTCTCCCGTGCCAAGAACGGGCATTTAAATTGTGGGAGTTCAATCCAGCACAGCACCAGACCTTGAGCAGGCTCTTCGACACTAGGTACAAAGATGCCTGGAAAGTGCTCTTCAAGGGTGCCGAAGCCCCCGCATCCGCTACTGAAGATCGCGGATTTCGCTCTCAGCGTCCAGCTGACGAGGTAAGTGATTCTGCCCCTTTATGGGACACTTGTCTTCAATAGTTCGACCGTACGCGGGATTTAATCTCCCTTTTCCTTTGACAGGACTGGATGAAGAAGGCCGAGCAGTTCATCTGTCCGGCTCCCATGCCAGAAAACCCAGTAGACGCCCGTCTAGCGGGGTTGCTGGTTCCAGCACCGCATGTGGTGCCGGAGAAGAACGCCAAGAAGGAGGCCACGGGTACTCGAAAGAGTTCCCGTTTTCAGGTGCCCGACGACTCCGAGGCGGACTCCTCCCCCGAAAACGAGGAGGAGAAAGAGGACTCTCTCCCAGAGGAAGGAGAGAGGAAGAGGAAGGCTTCCCCTACAGGGGAGGCCGAAGGGTCCAAGAGGGGAAGGACTATTCCCCGGGACAGCTCCGCCAACGTCAATGTTGGCGACGAAGAGTGGCCCTCAAGGGCCAGGCCTCCGGCAAGATCGTAAGTATCCGGATTCCTGAATGATTTATAATTTCTCTTTTGTGTCATATAGTGTCTTTCTAATGCCGCACGCTGCCTGTAGTCCGGCCGATGATGATCTCCCCGCTTCATCGAGCGGGTCGTTGGCTCTGTCGGATGTAGACTCCATCCCGACTGCCTCCACCCCTCGCGACGCTGAGGACGCCGAGGTGGGATCCCAAGAAGGGACCCATCAGGAGGAGGCTCCGGAGGCGCCGCAAGGTAGCCTCCCGAACTTCGCACCGGACTCCATGTCGGAACCCACAGCGGTTCTGGAGTCCGGCCGGCGGCCCCTTCGCAAGAAGGGAAAGACCGTGACGCCGACCTCCTCCGTCCAACCAGAGGCGCCGGACAACTTGTTGGAGGCGCTCAAAGGCGCTTCCATCGAGGAAGAACACCGCACTATTATGAGTGCGGTGATTCAGAAGGTTCAGCTCGCCAAGAGCGGGCTGACCGAAGCCTACAGTAGCCTTCTAACAGGCTTTGAGGTAAGAAGTTAAAAATATGAAATGTGATACTGCGTAGACAGTAGCCCCTGATGCTCGGTTCGGTGTTCGGAAAGAAAAGCCGGACTGAGGATCTAAAAAAGATATACGCAGGGTTGCTAAAAATTATGTCAATATGGGTTTGCAGGCTGCGGTGCTGACCTCTGCCGCACTGACTGCGGAGGTCGGTGCTTTAAAGAAGGAGCTCGAGCGGTCTGAGAAAGAGCTCGGCCGTGCCAAGAAGCAGCTCGAGGACAAAGAAGGTGAGTAACACCGCTTTGAATTTTTACCTTATAGAAAAGGATTTAGGTTGCGACAAAAAATAACAAGGATAACGTGGGTACTGCAGGGGCCACGAACGAGGTGGCAGCCCTGAAGGAGGCTGTGTCTGTGGCCGAAAGCAATGCAGCCGCGGAACGAGCAGAGCGAGAGAAGCAGGAGGCGCGGGTGGCGGAGGTGCGGCAAGAGCTCCAGGCTCTCATGGAAAAGCATGAGAGTTTGGAGCGCGACTCAAAGACTCGAGAGTCCGAGCTTTCCTCGGCTCTCGAAAGTGTCAAAGCCGCCAAGGCCGAGGCCCATAAGTCCCTCCAGGAGATTGAGGAGGTGAAGAAGATACCGGCGGGTAAGGCATTTTTCATGCAAAGCAAGCATGTGAATGTAAAGTACCTGTTACTTACCCGAATTCGGAGCTCTCCAGGGGCGTATGCAGATCTGCCTCGCAGCGTGTCCGATGCCGCCGCATTCCACCGAGCCGAGGAGGGGAGCTCAACGGAGAAGGTCTTCTGGTCTCAGTACGCTGAGGCCGGCCATCCGGTGCCCCCTAGCGACCAGCTGAAGCAGCTGGTCGAGCTCCACAAGGTAGCCGAGCAGGCCATGAAGGGCCTCATAGTCCGGCTCTGGCCTGGAGAGGCCATGCCTGGGAGCTACTTCGGCCATGTGCGGTGGCTGGTGGATGCGTGTCCCTGGGTGGAGGTCATCAAGCGCTCCGCCTGTATTGAAAGTGCTCGTCGGGCCCTTGCCCGCGCAAAGCTGCTCTAGGGCAGGCTGGATGCGGAGAGGCTTATCACTGACGCGCCGCCAGCGGGCAAGGAGTATCGTATGCCCGAGATGTACTATAAGACTGTCCTGAAGGGTGCCCGCAAGATTGCGGATGAGTGCCCCAGAGATGTAATTATTGAGTAAATTCGCAATGTGTTATCCTGTGCGCTGAAAACTTTGTTCATATGCGCTAAGCAACGCTTGTTGATTTAAAATATTACCTTATGTGCGGCCGTTTATTAAATCTGAGAGATGGCAAGTCGTCGGCTTCAGCCCCCATGCCGCGAGTGCTGGGGTGTTCGGGATAAACTTGAGCAGTCTTGTTCCCATTTTTGGGTCCATCTAGGGAGGCGCTCAACACAACGAACAAGGCAACTGGACTTATAATGCTTGAACACTCTCACTTAGCCATAGAATTCTATAATTTTAAATTTCGGCGAAGCCCCTAGTATTCGGAAGATCGAGTTCGGGGCGCTATCCACGCCTTGGCCGGACATTAAATGAACATATATGTAAAGTAATGCAATTATATGCAAAAATTGCTGCATTATTTATTCAAGAAATTCTGTTATGAGTGCGGAATGATACAAATAGTGCGGTAAGCAAGGGATTGGACTAATTAAAGGTGTCTCTCTCCAGGGGTAGGCTGCGGAATGGTGTATTTAACAAATTTAATGCTCGTAATGGAGACCACCTGAGTGTTCGTCGCAGCCTTTGTCCCTCCCTGGCTGTTGCATCATGAGTTCGGCAGGTTCGCCGCTGGACAGAGCATCTGGTGGACGGAGTCTTGTATATAAAAAGAAGAAAAAAAAAGAGCGACACACTTGGGAGCCCCTGGTGTGGTCGAACCGCACTCTGGGTCTGTTGTGGTCGCGCCCTTCCCCCTATGCCCATGGTATCTCCAGAGCGTAATGATGTACGCGGAGAGCTTGTCTTGCAATCATGCGAGGGTTGGGGTTGGGGCCGCATTGCTACGCGTGCTTGGAACGTGCCAGGTGGTCTTGGTTGATGTTGCTCCGGGCGCGTTTGGCCGTGTCCGGTCGTTTAACGGCCGGACTCGAAAATTGCCTTAGAAGGCTGCTCTGTACTTCTGCCGCGAGAGCCGCTATATGTTCCTCCGTTCGGAGGGAGCGTTCCGTATTTCCGTTAACCGTGATGACTCCACGAGGGCCTGGCATCTTGAGCTTGAGGTATGCATAATGCAGCACCGCGTTGAACTTTGCGAACGTGGTTCGTCCGAGCAGAGCGTGATAGCCACTGCGGAACGGGACTATGTCGAAGATTAACTCCTCGCTTCGGAAATGATCCGGGGATCCGAAGACCACTTCCAGTGTGACTGAGCCTGTACAATTGGCCTCAACACCTGGTATGATGCCTTTGAAGGTCGTCTTTGTAGGTTTAATCCTTGAAGGGTCTATGCCCATCTTGCGCACTGTATCCTGATAAAGCAGGTTCAGGCTACTACCGCCGTCCATCAGGACTCTTGTGAGGTGAAATCCTTCGATGATTGGGTCTAAAACCAATGCGGCGAATCCGCCATGGCGGATACTGGTCGGATGGTCTCTTCGATCGAAAGTGATCGGGCAAGAGGACCATGGATTGAACTTTGGGGCGACTGGCTCCATCGCATATACGTCCCTTAGTGCATGCTTATGCTCCCTCTTGGGAATATGCGTTGCGTATATCATGTTTACCGTCCGCACTTGTGGGGGGAAGCCCTTCTGTCCTCTATTGTTCGGCGGCTGGGTCTCCTCCTCGTCATCGCTGTGCAGCCCCTTGTCATTGTTTTCGGCAATTAATTTGCCTACCTGCTTGAATACCCAACAATCTCTGTTGGTGTGGTTAGCTGGCTTTTCGGGGGTGCCATGTATTTGGCAAGAGCGGTCGAGTATTCGGTCCAAATTGGACGGGCCCGGAGTGGTTCTTTTGAATGGCTTCTTCTGCTGACCGGGTTTAGAGCCTCGGAATCCGGCGTTGACTGCCGTATCCTCATTGCTGTCGCCGTTAATGCGGCGTTTGTTCTTGTTTCGACACGACCTGCCATTGTGGTCCTTGGTATCCGGACTGCCAGCATTTTTACTGAGGTTGTTGCTGCGAGCTAGCCAGCTATCCTCTCCCGCACAGAAGCGGGTCATGAGTGATGTGAGGGCTGCCATGGATTTCGGCTTTTCCTGTCCTAGGTGCCGGGCCAGCCACTCGTCGCGGATGTTGTGTTTGAAGGCTGCGAGGGCCTCTGCATCCGGACAGTCGACGATTTGATTTTTCTTTGTTAAGAACCGTGTCCAGAATTGTCTGGCCGATTCGTCTGGCTGCTGAATTATGTGGCTTAGGTCATCGGCGTCTGGTGGTCGCACATATGTGCCCTGGAAGTTGTCGAGGAATGCGGCTTCCAGGTCCTCCCAACACCTAATTGACTCTACGGGCAGGCTGTTGAGCCAATGCCGAGCTGGTGCTTTAAGCTTGAGCGGGAGATATTTGATGGCGTGAAGATCGTCGCCGCGGGCCATATGATTATGAAGGAGATAATCCTCGATCCAAACCGCGGGGTCTGTTGTGCCATCGTAAGATTCAATGTTGACGGGTTTAAACCCTTCAGGGATTTGATGATCCATTACTTCGTCAGTGAAGCATAGTGGGTGTGCGGCGCCTCTGTATTGAGCAATATCACGACGTAGCTCAAGAAAGTGTTGTCTGCTGTGTTCGGCCCGGCCGGGGTTGTAGTATCCGGTGCGACGGTATTCGTCGTGGGTCGTGGGGCACCCACGTGATCCATAGATAGATCTGGATTGTCTTGCCTTGTCCTCCAATATATCCCGCAAGTCCGGCGCGTTCCCCCGTGGGTTCGTACTTTTTGGGCGGTGCCGGGGTACGGTTCTGGTGGAGGGCCTGGATGCCTCTCTGTCGCGGCCACGAGGTGGTCGGTCTGACGTATTGTGCGCTGGTGATGAAGGTTTGTATGCTTCCTCCTCTAGTCGGGGGAGCAACTTGCATTTTGGGTAGCTTTTGGAGGGGCGTTCGAGTTCATACTCTTCGGCCGCAAGGACCTCGGTCCATTTGTCGGCCAGCAGGTCTTGATCAGCTTGAAGCTGTTGCTGCTTTTTCTTTAGGCTATTTGCTGTGGACATTAGCCTGCATGTGAAACATTCTTGTTCGATGCGATCCTCAGGCACGACGAATTCGTCGTTGTCGAGGCTTGCCTCGTCTCCGGAGGGAGGTATGTAATTATCATCCTCGACCTCTTCGTCTGCCGCTCTCTCGTGAGGGCTTGCTTCTGCATCCTCCTGCGCTGAATCTTGCTGGAGGGGTTGTCTTCGGCACTTTCTGGGGTGTTGTTATCTCCTGTGCCGGAATCTCCATTCTTGCTGTGGCGGGATTTAGAGTGGCACCGCTGACGTCGGCGCTTGGGCTGTTTCTTTAAGGAATATGCCTCCGCTGCTTCTTCGCCGTCCCCATCTTTTGGGGTGTCCACCATGTATTTGTCGTATGACGAGGTGGTCTTCCAGTGCCCTGTAGGCGCTGGTTCTTGATCGTCTCCGGCGTCATCGTCCATACCGTCGATGTCTTCGGAGTCGTAGTATATCACGTCGGTTAGATCGTCGACAGTGGCTACAAAGTGGGTGGTGGGTGGGCTTTGAATTTCTTCGTCATCCACATCCTGACCATCCTGGCCGTAGTCCGGCTAGGGCTCTTCGGATAGCGAGAGATGCTTTAGCGATTTCAGGATGTCGCCAAAGGGTGAGTGCTGAAAGATGTCCGCAGCGGTGAACTCCATGATCGGCGCCCAATCAGATTCGATTGGCAGGGGTGCAGGAGGTTCGGAGTCCGGCACCTTGGTGTCACGAGCTTTATAAGGGACAAGGTCAGTGTTCAGCTCCATCGCCGTGGAAGTTGCAGCTCCCGAGGCAGTGTCCAGCCACCCGTCCTCGATCTGCGCGATCGGCTCCGGACTATGGGTCGGAGCGGATTCGTGTGCGGCCTCCAAGGTACTGTCCGGCGACAGAGTTAGATCATGCCCATCGTGACAGTGCGGCACGCTCGGCTGCGGCTCGGATCCATCGAAGATCAAGTCTCCGCGGATATCGGCCGTGAAGTTTAGGCTTCCAAACCTGACCTGACGGCCAGGGGCGTAGCTTCCGATCTGCTCCAGATGGCCAAGTGAATTGGCCCGCAGTGCAAAGCTGCCGAATACGAAGATCTGTCCGGGGAGGAAATTCTCACCCAGGACTGCGTCGTTGTTGATTGAAGAAGCCATCAAGCCTATCGGTGACGACACAGAGGAACTCTCAATGAAAGCACCAATGTCGGTGTCAAAACCGGTGGATCTCGGGTAGGGGGTCCCGAACAGTGCGTCTAGGAGGATGGTAACAGGAGACAAGGGACACGATGTTTTACCCAGGTTCGGGCCCTCTTGATGGAGGTAAAACCCTACGTCCTGCTTGATTGATATTGATAATGTGGGTATTACAAGAGTAGATCTACCACGAGATCAAGGAGGCTAAACCCTAGAAGCTAGCCTATGGTATGATTGTTGTAATGGTTGTTGTGTCCTACGGACTAAAGCCATCCGGTTTATATAGATACCAGAGAGGGCTAGGGTTACATAGAGACGGTTACAATGGTAGGAGATCTACATATCCATATCGCCAAGCTTGCCTTCCACGCCAAGGAAAGTCCCATCCGGACACGGGACGAAGTCTTCAATCTTGTATCTTCATAGTCTTGGAGTCCGGCCGATGATGATGATAGTCCGGCTGATGATGATAGTCCGGCTATCCGGACACCCCCTAGTCCAGGACTCCCTCAGTTATGTTATGGATAAAGAAAGTACTAGAGATTTTCTTGGTTGCAATGATAGATCTGATCTTAAGAAGTTATTAGCTAAACTAAAACAGAAAACTATGAATGCTAGAATAAAATATGACCCTGCATTTGCTACTTCACCTATCTTTGTTACTGATAAGGATTATGATTTCTCTGTCAACCGTGAGATAATTACTTTGGTTGAATCTGATCCTTTCTATAGCTATGAATCTGAAACTGTTGTGGAACATCTTACTAAATTGAATGATATAGCCACCCTGTTCACTAATGATGAGAAATCTTGCTACTACTGTATCCTCAAGATATTTCATTCTCATTAAAGGGTGATGCTAAAACTTGGTTTAATTCTCTTGATCTTGGTTGTGTGCGTAGTTCCCAGGATATGATTTATTACTTCTCTGCTAAATATTTCCCTGCTCATAAGAAACAAGCTGCCTTAAGGGAAATATATAATTTTGTGCAAATTGAAGAAGAGAGTCTCCCACAAGCTTGGGGGAGGCTTCTTTGATTACTAAATGCTTTGCCTGATCATTCTCTTAAGAAAAATGAAATACTTGATATCTTTTATAATGGACTAATCGATGCTTCCAAAGACGATTTGGATAGTTGTGATGGTTGTGTTTTCAGGGAAAGAACAGTCTATCAAGCTGAATTGCTATTGAATAATATGTTGACTAATGAAAACAATTGGATACTTCCTGAGCCAACTCCTAAGCCAATTCCTGAGCCAACTCCTAAACCAACTCCGAAGAAAAGAGGTGTTCTATTTCTCAGTCCTAAAGATATGCAAGAGGCAAAGAAATCGGTGAAAGAAAATGGTATTAAAGCTAGAGATGTTAAGAATTTACCTCCTGCTGAAGAAATATACGGTCTTAATTTACCACCTATTGAAGAAATACATGGTCTTGATAACCGGACACACGTAGTAAAGATAAATTCTCTCTATAGATATGATAAAATTGAAATCCCGTCTACTAAGTTTGCTAGCCAATGCTTGGATGAATTTGATGACTTTATGGCTAGAGAAGAAAACTTCAATGCTTATGTTGGTAGACAATTGAAACAAAATGATTATATGATTGGACACTTGGGTGATTATATGTCTAGAGTTAAGGGTGGACTTAAACTCATTAGTAAACATGCTTCTATGGTTACCACTCAAGCAGAACAAGTGCTTAAGGCTCAAAAAGATTTGCTAAATGAATTAAATAATAAACATGACTTTGCTGTTAGAGTGGCTACTAGAATGGATAAAATGACTCAGGAACCTTTGTATCCTGAAGGCCACCCTAAGAGAATTGAGCAAGATTCTTAGAGAAATAATGTTGATGCACCTAGTCCTTCTAAAAAGAAGAAAAAGAAAAATGATAGGACTTTGCATGCTTCTAGTGAACCTGTTGTAGACACACCTGATAATCCCAATGATATTTCTATTTTTGTTGCTGAAACACAATCTGGTGATGAACATGAACATAGTGATAATGTTAATGATAATGTTCATGTTGATGCTCAACCTAGCAATAATAATGATGTAGAGATTGAACCTGCTGTTGATCTTGATAACCCACAATCAAAGAATCAACGTTATGATAAGAGATACTTTGTTGCTAAGAAGCACGGTAAAGAAAAGAGAACCATGGGTTCATATATCCATGCCTTTTCCTCCTAAGCCATCCAAGAAAAAGGATGATGAGGATTTTGAGCGCTTTGCTGAAATGATTAGACCTATCTTTTTGTGTATGCGTTTGACTGATATGCTCAAAGTAAATCCTTATGCTAAGTACATGAAAGATATTTTTACCAATCAAAGAAAGATATCGGAAGCTGAAATTTCCACCATGCTTGCTAATTATACTTTTAAGGGTGGAATACCAAAGAAACTTGGAGATCCAGGAGTACCAACTATACCATGCTCCATTAAAACAAACTATGTTAAAACTGCTTTATGTGATCTTGGAGCCGGTGTTAGTGTTATGCCTCTCTCTTTATATCATAGACTTGAATTGAATAAGTTGACACCTACTGAAATATCTTTGCAAATGACCAATAAATCAACCGCTATACCTGTCGGTATTTGTGAGGATGTGCCTGTTGTGGTTGCAAATGTTACTATATTAACAGACTTTGTTATTCTAGATATTCCCGAGGACGATAGTATGTCGATTATCCTGTGTAGACCCTTTTTGAATACTGCAGGGGCTGTTATTTATTGCAACAAAGGCAATGTCACTTTTCATGTTAATGGCAATGAGCATACGGTGAACTTTCCGAGGAAACAACCTCAAGGTCACAGTATCAATTCTATTGGAAAAATTCCAACTATTATTATTCGAGGTTTTGTATTTCCTCATCCTATTGTCAAGAAGAAATATGATATTCTTATTATTGGGGATGTGCATATCCCCATTGAGGTATCCTAGTGTTATTCGAAATATCTCCGATTCCATGTTATTCGGAATGAGTTTGTTAACAAGACTTGATCAACCTTGTTAGTGGATTCCTTTTGATGAGCATGAGATGGATGAAGTTAGAAGGCACAACCTTCTGTACCCTCTGAGGGAGTCCTGGACTAGGGGGTGTCCGGATAGCCGGACTATCATCATCAGCCGGACTATCATCATCATTGGCCGGTCTCCAAGACTATGAAGATACAAGATTGAAGACTTCGTCCCGTGTCCGGATGGGACTTTCCTTGGCGTGGAAGGCAAGCTTGGCGATACGGATATGTAGATCTCCTACCATTGTAACCGACTCTATGTAACCCTAGCCCTCTCCGGTGTCTATATAAACTGGATGGCTTTAGTCCGTAGGACACAACAACCATTACAACAATCATACCATAGGCTAGCTTCTAGGGTTTAGCCTCCTTGATCTCGTGGTAGATCTACTCTTGTAATACCCACATTATCAATATCAATCAAGCAGGACGTAGGGTTTTACCTCCATCAAGAGGGCCCGAACCTGGGTAAAACATCGTGTCCCTTGTCTCCTGTTACCATCCGCCTAGACGCACAGTTCGGGACCCCCTACCCGAGATCCGCCGGTTTTGACACCAACATTGGTGCTTTCATTGAGAGTTCCTCTGTGTCGTCACCGATAGGCTTGATGGCTTCTTCAATCAACAACAACGCAGTCCTGGGTGAGACTTTTCTCCCCGGACAGATTTTCGTATTCGGCGGGTTCGCACTGCAGGCCAATTCACTTGGCCATCTGGAGCAGATCGAAAGCTATGCCCCTGGCCATCAGGTCAGGTTTGGAAGCCTAAACTTCACGGCCGATATCCGCAGAGACTTGACCTTCGATGGATCCGAGCTACAGCCGAGCGTGCCACACTGTCACGATGGGCATGACCTAACTCTGCCGCCGGATAGTGCCCTGGAGGCCGCACACGAATCCGCTCTGACCCCTAGTCCTGAGCCGATCGCGCAGATCGAGGACGGGTGGCTGGACACCGCCTTGGGAGCTGCAACGTCCACGGCGATGGAGCCGAACACTGACCTCGTCCCTTATAAAGCTCGTGACTCCGAGGTGCCGGACTCCCTGCCGGACTCCGAACCTCCTGCGCCCCTGCCAATCGAATCTGATTGGGCGCCGATCATGAAGTTCACCGCTGCGGACATCTTTCAGCACTCACCCTTTGGCGACATCCTGAAATCGCTAAAGCATCTCTCACTATCCGGAGAGCCCCCGCCGGACTACGGCCAGGATGGTTGGGATGCGGACGATGAAGAAATTCAAATACCACCCACCACCCACTTTGTAGCCACTGTCGACGATCTAACCAACGTGCTAGACTACGACTCCGAAGACATCGACGGTATGGACGACGATGCCGGAGACGATCAAGAAGCAGCGCTCACTGAGCACTGGAAGGCCACCCCAACACATGACGTATATATGGTGGACACCCCAAAAGGAAGCGATAACGAGCAACAACGGGGCGCGGCAAAGGATAATCCCGCTGACAAACAACCAAAACGGCGACGCAGATGCCACCCTAAGTCCCGCCTCAACAAAAACAACATTCTCGATGACCCAGCAATAGAGCAGGGCAAACCAGCGGACGACGAACATGCAACCAAGCAACCGTCCGAATAGGACGAATCAGATAATCAATCCATGCCCGGCGAAACCAACAGCCCAGACGACCTCACGCCGGACACACCATCGGAGCATAAGAACCTTCACAAAAGACTCGTCGCCACTGCAAGAAGTCTGAAGAAGGAAAAACGGAAGCTCAAAACAGCGGAAGACATACTCAGAAAGAGGTGGAGCAAAGTACTCAAGACCGTAGACAAATATGGCAATGGCCACCAAACAAAGAGCTACCCGAAGCGCAAGCTGCTGCCAGAATTTGATGAGGAAGCCATAGAGCCCTCACAGTCAAAAAAAAGAGGCCGCCTAGCCGGATAGACGGCCAGATGACAGGCCAGAAGCGACAAGCGGCGCCGCACACAAGCCGACTTATGATCCTGGGAAAATAGACGGCCCAGCCAGGTCCATCTACGGGCCAAAAAGGAGGGCCCCGGGAAGCAACACAACACGACAAGTGTTCAAAGACAGCGGCACACCCAAATACAGGGGCGCCGCACACCCACTATGTTTCACCGATGAGGTGCTGGATCACGAATTTCCAGCAGGGTTCAAACCCATAAACATAGAGGCATACGACGGAACAACAGACCCTGGAGTCTGGATAGAAGATTACATACTACACATACACATGGCTAGAGGAGATGATCTCCACGCCATCAAATACCTACCCCTCAAGCTCAAAGGGCCAGCTCGGCATTGGCTCAAAAGCCTCCCAGAAAACACTGTTGGAAGTTGGGAGGAGCTTGAGGACGCATTTAGAGCAAATTTTCAAGGGACTTATGTCCGCCCTCCGGATGCAGATGATCTAAGTCATATAACTCAACAGCCCGAAGAGTCAGCGCGCAAATTCTGGAACAGGTTCCTTACCAAAAAGAACCAAATAGTCGACTGTCCGGACGCTGAAGCCTTAGCAGCTTTTAAACAAAACGTCCGAGACGAATGGCTCGCCAGACACCTCATCCAAGAGAAGCCAAGGACAATGGCCGCGCTAACAAGCATCATGACCCGCTTTTGCGCGGGGGAAGACAGCTGGCTAGCAAGATGCAGCACCAGCGACCCGAGTACATCAGAGATCAAAGATGGAAACGGAAAATTATGGCGCAGGAAAGATCAGCGCCGGAATAAAGAAAAAAGCCCAAAGAGCACGGCGGTCAACGCCGGATTCAAAAGCTCGCGGCCAAACAATAAAACACTGCCCCTTAAGGACAACAGTGATGAGCTATCCAACTTAAACAAAATTTTGGATCGGATATGTCAAATCCACAGTACCTCCGGAAGGCCTGCAAACCATACCCGCCAAGATTGTTGGGTTTTTAAACAGTCCGGCAGACTCAACACCGAACACAAGGGGCTCGACGCGCCAAGCGAGGACGATGACGAACCCCACCAGCAGAGCACCGAAAGACAAAAGACTTTCCCACAAGAAGTCAAAATTGTAAACTCACTTCATGTGATAGTACGGAAAAACAATGCGGCACCCACTAAGATAGGTGTCGCACGGTCCACCCCAGCGGAACCTCGAGATTAGATGTCAAAACCAATCACTTTTGACCACCTGGATTATTCCAGAAGTATCCGAAACGCAGGATGGACTGCTCTGATATTGGATCCTATAATCGACGGACTGCAATTTACACAAGTCCTGATGGACGGCGGCAGTGATTTAAACCTGCTATATCCGGACACAATCCGCAAGTTGGGGATAGACGTTACTAAAATTCGACATAGCCGCACTTCCTTTAAAGGAGTGGCGCCAGGCCCTTACGCCAAGTGTACAGGCTCCTTATTACTAGAAGTTGTGTTCGGGTCACCTGACAACTTCCGACGCGAAAAGCTAATCTTTCATGCCGCCCCATTCAAAAGTAGCTATCAAGCACTATTGGGACGTGAAGCTTTCGTCCGCTTTAACGCAATACCACATTACGCGTCTCTTACACTTAAAATGCCCGGCCGACGCGGCATCATTTCCTTAAAAGGTCGTCTAAGACCCCGGACACGGCTGGACGAGTCCGGAATAAATAAGCTAGGGGCTACCTAGCCGCACACCCCTTCACAAGGGGCTGTGCATATAAGCAATAATGAGCTAACATAGGCTCAGCTTTATTAATTTATATTTCAATTTTTTATGCACTTTTTCGCATGATTTCCTTTCAAACTAAGTTCCTCTCTTTTTTCAGATGAACAACGTGCATACCCGTCCAGGATACGGCACAACGGAGACACAGGCGCAGACGTGCAGTAGGGACCCGTTTCAAGGATTCTTTTCAGATTAAGGCCCTGCGTAAACCTTTCTTACTGTCTCTTGTTGCTATAATCCCCTGGTTTCTCATTATAACCAGAGAGGAGACTGGCGTTTTGGCATCGGCCGTGTGAGAGGACCTTGCCGTACCTGGACACTAGGGGCTTAGGGCATTGTTCTGCCCATTATTATAAAGACCGAACACCTTCGGGACTGTTCGGCGTCTCGAGTTAGGCCTTATATGCATCAGCTCCGAATCATGTCTTTGGTAAAATGTTGGGTTTGCCCGGCTCCTGTGTTTTGCTGCCTTACGTTCTGTATCATCGGCTAATGCGGCACCAGGAGAACTACTATGATTGTGCCCCAGTTCGGCTGGGCGAGCACCTCAGTAGAGAAAGCCGAAAACTGACTATCATGATACAGCGAGACACTGGTCAACCACTCAATCGACCAATGGAATGTTTAGAATTCCTCCGCTTTGACGAAGGGCTGTTTCCCGGTCAGGCACATATGCGCCCCGAATTCGGAGAGTGCGGTGCCCACAAGGGCTATATCGTAGCCCCACCCTCAAACTGCAATTGCTAAGTGAAAGTGATAAAGCATTATAGTCCGGTTGCCTCGTTTGCTATGCTACCACCTCCTTCACAGGACCAAGACATCGGATTAAGTGTGAAAATGCGCTATTTTTGCGAACACCCCCGCACCTTGTGCGTGGGGGCTGAAGCCGACGACTGCCATCTTTCAGGTTATACACACGTATACATAAACGGCCGCATAGGAGATATTTAACTACTTGAACGCACAAGTATAAAACGCGCTTACATCATAAACACTATTTTAATAAATAAAACGTTCATTTGGACATGACATTTTTGAGCACTGCGACTCTATTACACAAGCACCACGCAGAACTTCGCCAAAATAGTGCTCGGCGGGTAACCGGCTCTCGTCCGAACCCTGGGTTGCAACAGCGGTGGCATCCATCTCTGTCCAATGTGTCTTCACACGGGCGAGTGCCATCCGTGCACCCTCTATGCAGGCCGACCGCTTCATCGCCTTGATATGCGGCACCGCCCCAAGAAATTGCTGCAATAAGCCAAAGTAGCTCTTCGGCTTGGGCCTATCCGGCCAGACATGAGTCATGATATCCGTCATGGCAAGCCTGGACAACCTATTCAGCTCAGCCCAGTCGGCCAACTGGTCGGTCAGCGGAAGTGAACGCTCCGGACTACGGAATTGAGACCAAAACAGCTCTTCTGTCTTGTGATCCTTCTGGCTTCGGAAGTGCACAACGGCATCCGCCGCACTCGCTGCTAAGTTCATATAAGGGTCCTCCGGAACCCACAGCTGGCCAAGCTAAGCATACTTTGGATCCGTAAACCTTCGGTGCAGCAGAAAAGGCTTGCCAGCTACAATGTCTCCGGCCTGGCGCAGCTCTTCCTTTATAGCCCGCATTGCAGAACGGGCATCCTTGGCTTCGGCGGTGGCCTTCCCCAGGTCTTCTTGCCCCACTAGGCGCTCCTTTTCAAGAGCCTCATTGCGGTCGGTAGCATCTTTTAACTTCACGGCCATTTCGGCCATCTCTCCCCTGCTTCGGCAGTGGGCAGCCCTTTCGGCTTCTAACTCCTCGGCCGCCCTCGAGGCTGCCGCATTTCACACACATGTTGTAAGGAGTGGGCTTCGGCTCCCTTACCAAGTGACCGCAAAGAAATACTTACCTTGCGACTCATCAAGTCGCCTGTTGACTAGCGCGATGTCTGCATCCGCAACATCGAGTTGCCGCTTTAGTTCAGCAACCCCATCAGTCTGGCTAGCCCCCGGACGATCCGCCACCTGCATAGCAACGGTGAAAATTGAAACCTGCGATTTTGATCCTCGGCACGCTGTCGCTTTCGACAACCTACCGAGTCTCAGGGGCTACTATCTATACAGGGCGCACTTTATGTGTAAAACTATCAAAAGGTGTGTCATTTTAACGTACCTCAAACCCCGCCAGCAAACTCCTGATGGCATTACGCAATCCGCCTTCGGCGAACGAAATCCTTCCAATCACCATACTCATCAATGCATGGTGATCTTCTGAGATAGACGCCTTCTCAAGCAGATCCTTCAGCCGTACACCAGTTGGTGCCGAACTATCTGGCTCTGCCAAACTCGGGGGCACCCTCCATGATGACACTTCAGGCTCGTCCGCCCTATCCGACGGCGCCACGGACGGAGGCGTCTCGCTCTCCACCATCTCCGGACGAAGGTCCCCCGAAGACGAGCTCATTTGCGAAGGACGGAGATCCGAACTACAAGTTAAAAACTTGAGTTATCCTCAGAAGCACAAATAGGGGTGTCCCTTATTATAAAACTCCATTTTTTCTACTTACGGCTCGTTGGAGGGCTGATTCTTTACGGGAGACTATGCGGCCGGGGCCTCCCTGGACGCAGGACCCTTTGGCGAAGATTTCTTCCCCCGCTTAGGGGCTTTGGCCCCCGGGTCCTTGGAGGCAGTCCTCTTCTCCCCTTGGAAGGAGGGATTCTCGATGCCCCCTCTTTCAAGAGCCTCCTTGGGTGAGGCGGTAGCTCCTCTATTTTCCCCTTCGCCTTCCTCTGAAGGCGCAACTTCCAGCATCCTGACCAGCATGGGATCCGGCGCGGTCTCTAGGAGGGGGGCCGGACACCGTATCAGTTTTCCTTGCGCTATCCACTCCTGTTTAGAAGGAAATCGGTCAAAAGGCGAATCATAGAAAGGCAAACAAATGGTAAGTCCGGACTCGGAGCTACTTACTTGTGTATCTGGGCGATTGCAGCTTAGGCCAGCGTCCTCGATCAATTCCAGACACACCTCTCGTGATCCGAAGAATAATTTGTACATCTCCATGGGTGTCATACCCATGAAGTGTTGAAGAATCCGTGGTCCCTCCGGATTAAACTCCCACAGCCGGAGAGGGCGGCGTTTGCAGGGCAGGAGACGCCTAATCAGCATGACCTGCATTACCACAACTATATCGATCTCCCTCGCTTGGAGGTCTCGAATCCGGCCCTGTAGTAGGGGCACGTCCTTTGACGGCCCCCAGTTAAGCCCTTGGTTAACCCACGACATCAACCGTCGTGGAGGTCCTGAGCGGAATAAGGGCGGCGGCTTCTGTCTACTGCCCTTCGGAGCGGTAATATAGAACCACTCCTGCTGCCACAAGTCGAGCTCCTCTTGGAAGGAGCCCTCGGGCCACGGGGCATCGTCCCTCTTGCTTATGGCCACCCCGCCGCACTCTACTTGACACCCCTCGATCATCTTCGGCTCCACATTGAAGGTCTTCAGCCACAGGCCAAAGTGGGGGGTGACGCAGAGGAAGGCTTCGCAGACGACAATAAATGCAGAAATATGGAGGATGGACTCCGGAGCCAAGTCGTGGAATTCCAACCCATAGTAAAACATGAGCCCTCTCACAAAAGGATCCATCGGGAAGCCTAAACCCCGACGGAGGTGGGATACAAAAACGACGTACTCGCCGGGCTCGGGGGTGGGGATGGCCTGCCCTTCGGCGGGCAACCTGTGCGAAATCTCGTAAGTCAGGTACTTGGCCTCTCGCAGCTTTAGCACGTCCTCCTCCGTGACGGAGGAGAGCATCCACCGGCCCTGAAGGTCGGAGCCGGACATTGTTGAAGGTCCGAAGCACTCGAATCTGGGGCTCTAGGTGTTGGAACTTGGAGGAAGGAGAAGATTCGATGGAGGATTGAAGAAAAGAAACAAGCCTTGGTCCCATTATAAAGAGGGAGAATACCGAGAGCCGTCTCCGTGGCCGTTCAGGACTCGCCCTCGATAGAGGGTGCGTGGCGACGGGCGCGGTTGGGTTACCCACGTTCATATTGATGAGAATCCCGGAATAAGGGGAACACGATATCTGCTTTGACAAGACGTGCCAAGGAAACCGCTTCGCTAAACGCACTGAGGTGGTATAGTAAAAAAACGATTTGAGTAAAGGCTTGGTAGTGGTGTGACATCATGCCACAAAATACGTCAGCAGATTGAACTTGTGTACATATTATTCTCTCGACGGTGGAATGTGGAATTTATTTTGCAGAGCGGGACACTATCCTGGTGTTCACAATCTTCTATGAACTATTCGGAGGAGGAACCCGCCTTGCAATGCCGAACGATATGCGCGCCGGACTCATCATCATTGAAGCCTGGTTCAGGGGCTACTGAGGGAGTCCTGGACTAGGGGGTGTCCGGATAGCCGGACTATCATCATCAGCCGGACTATCATAATCAGGGGCTACAGAAGAAATATGATATTCTTATTATTAGGCATGTGCATATCCCCATTGAGGTATCCTAGTGTTATTCGAAATATCTCCGGTTCCATGTTATTCGGAATGAGTTTGTTAACAAGACTTGATGAACCTTGTTAGTGGATTCCTTTTGATAAGCATGAGATGGATGAAGTTAGAAGGCACAACCTTCTGTACCCTCTGAGGGAGTCCTGGACTAGGGGGTGTCCGGATAGCCGGACTATCATCATCAGCCGGACTATCATCATCATCGGCCGGACTCCAAGACTATGAAGATACAAGATTGAAGACTTCGTCCCATGTCCGGATGGGACTTTCCTTGGCGTGGAAGGCAAGCTTGGCGATACGGATATGTAGATCTCCTACCATTGTAACCGACTCTATGTAACCCTAGCCCTCTCCGGTGTCTATATAAACCGGATGGCTTTAGTCCGTAGGACACAACAACCATTACAACAATCATACCATAGGCTAGCTTCTAGGGTTTAGCCTCCTTGATCTCGTGGTAGATCTACTCTTGTAATACCCACATTATCAATATCAATCAAGCAGGACGTAGGGTTTTACCTCCATCAAGAGGGCCCGAACCTGGGTAAAACATCGTGTCCCTTGTCTCCTGTTACCATCCGCCTAGACGCATAGTTCGGGACCCCTACCCTAGATCCGCCGGTTTTGACACCGACACCCTCCTTTTACTTTCTGTTAATTAGATTAAATAGAGAAAAAATAGTATTTTTTTTCTGTTTTCTGAATTATCCATGCAAAAAAATACCCCGAAAATAAAAGTTCTGCAAATGCCCTGCAAATTTAGTATGATTTTTATGGAATATTTGAGAATATCTAGCACTGAGAACACAACAAAGAAAGCTGGCACCTGGCCACGAGGGTCAGGGGCGCAACCTACCCCCTTGGGCACGCCCCCTGCCTCGTGGGCCCATGGTGGCCCCCTCCACTTATTCCTGCACCCATGCTCTCCTTCTTCCTCCCAAAAAAACACTATCCAGCTCAAGCAAGAGTTCTAGCTCATTTTGCTGCCATTTTCGATCTCCTTGCTCAAAGCTCCATTCACAAAACTGCTTTGGGGGTTTGTTCTTTGGTATGTGACTCCTCCAATGGTCCAATTAGTTTTTGTTCTAGTGCTTTATTTATTGCAAATTTTTGCTGCCTAGGTAACCCTGTTCTTGAGCTTGCATGTCAAATTTATATGGTCCCAAGTAGTTCTAATGCATGATATAGTGTCTAGGCACTTGCGGGAGTAGTTGCTATCAGTTTTATTGAGTTTGCTTCACTTTTATTTGAAGTTACTAAAAAATTCAGAAATTTTTAGAAAATGATGAAGAGATTTTTGAGGGGGTCTTCTAGCCAAAGCTCAAAGGAGAAACAAGCTAAGGAAAATAAAAAGCCCAAGTATAATCTCCCTCGCGTCGCGCAAGTGCGGCCGTGTGAATGGCCTTGTGATGATTTGTTGAGAGCAGCCGGGATTCATGATGATTTTTATTCGTTGGCTGATAATGCGGGCCTCACCGACTTCCTCCACGACCAACTCAAATAGTATCTCTTACTCAACAATACTTTCGTGCAAAATTTTTACTTTCATCCTAAGAAATCACCTCCTTCAGTAGAGTTTCATTTATATGATGTGGCTAGGGAGATGTCACTATATGAATTTTGTGCGGTTTGCAAGATACCCTTCGGGGGCAGCTTAGAGGAACCACATCGTAAAGATGTGGATGGATTTATTGATACTATCACTGTAGGGGAAACGAGGAAGGTTTCCGATGCAAGAATTACTAGCATATACTTTCCTGTCCTACGTTACTTTGCAATACTTGCTAGTAGATGCTTAATTGGTCGCGGAAACTATGGAAACCTTAGTGTTCTGGATATTATTGTTTTGTTCCATGCTTTATTTCGTGATAACTCTGTTAGTATGGGTGCTATTATTGCTAAACAATTATGTCTGAACCATACAAATGGCCCCATCTTTGGAGGTATCTATGCTTCACGCCTTGCTAAACAATTCAAGATACCTATTAGGCATTATGAGAAAGAGGAAAAGCTGCTGCCCCCTACTTTTCTAGATTATAAGAGCATGGTAGCACATGAGTTTATTGTTAAAAATGATGAGCAGATGCTTAAGTATAATTTGAGATTTCATAAGAAACACAGTGAGACTATTATCTTGCCTGCACCCGCTTTGTTCGACTTAATTGCAGGCACATACCTCATCTTGCCAGAGGCTGTTTACGTGTACTGAGGCCAGACATCAGCTCTAGAGGCTGATCCAGAACCACCACTTGACCCTTATCGTCCATCATTTTATCAGTGGGATCCGGAGGAGATCGCTAGCCAGTGGCAGTCAGATGACACTCCTTCGTACACCGGAGAGAGTAGTTATGATCCGTGGGCATAGACCAACTTAGGCCAAAAGCCTAAGCTTGAGGGAGTACGTATTTCTCACCGACATTACATTCATGTTCACACAGTCACACTAGTTGTCGGTGCTCATACTTTTTCATTGTACTATCCATGCTAGTTTATTTTCTTTTTCTAGCTTTCTTCTTGTGTGTTTGATAAACCTTAAGAAAAACCAAAAAAAATAGTTAGCTTATTTTCCATTCCTGTAGTAGTAGTAATTAAAAGAAAACCCCAAAAAGATTTCTCGTTCTTCTTTTGGCTTGTTGGGAGCTTTCCCATGTAAATAGTTTTATTCCTTTTCTTTCCTTTGGGGGTCGAGAGGAGAAGACCATAATGAAAATGTTGAACGGCTCTCATATGCAATATTGCTGACTTAACCAAGAGCCCATATTACCTTGTCTTCTCCCTTGAATTGAACGCTTGCAGATTCCAGCTTAGTCCAATGCACGTGCACTATTATTATTATTATCCACACCGTTCAGTCGTGCAAGTGAAAGGCAATAATGATGATATATGATGGACTGACTGAGATGAGAGAAGCTGGTATGAACTCGACCTCTCTTGTTTTTGTAAATATGATTAGTTCATCATTCCTGATTCAGCCTATTATGAATAAACATGTTTGCAATGACAATTAGAGATTATAGTTGCTTATGCCATGCTTAATTAGCTAGGAGCTTATAATGGTTTACCTTGCGTGCCAACATGCAATTAAAATGGTTGTGATGTGGTATGATAGGGTGGTATCCTCCTTGGAATGATTCGAGTGACTTGACTTGGCACATGTTCACGTATGTAGTTGAAACAAAATCAACATAGCCTTCACGATATTTATGTTCATGGTAGATTATATCCTACTCATGCTTTCCCTCGGTGTTGATTAAGTTTAATGCATGTTCATGACTGTTGTCGCTCTCTAGTTGGTCGCTTCCTAGTCTCTTTCTTGCCTTCACCTATACTAAGCAGGAATACTGCTTGTGCATCCAAACTCCATAAACCCCAAAGTTATTCCATGAGTCCACCATACCTTCCTATATGCGGTATCTACCTGCCGTTCCAAGTAAATTTGTATGTGCCAAACTCCAAACCTTCAAATGAAATTCTGTTTTGTATGCTCAAACAGCTCATGTATCAACTAGGGTCGTTTGTATCTGCCATGTTAGGCAGGTTATTCTCAAGAGGAGTGGATGCCCAGTCCCATGCTCAAATCAAATCAAAATGATTGCAAACAAAACTACCCAAGGATTGTTGTTAGTTGGAGGAACCCGTTGTTTCGAGCAATCCATGGATTGATGCTTGTTGGTGGGGGGGGGGAGAATAAACTTTACCATTCTGTTTGGGAACCGCCTATAATGTGTGTAGCATGGAAGATATCAAGATCTCTCAGTTTTTATGTTGACATTGAAAGTATACCACTCAAAATGTTATGTATCTCTATTTCAAAATCGACCTCTGGCACCTCTACAAATCCCTACTTCCCTCTGCGAAGGGCCTATCTATTTACTTTTATGTTGAGTCATCACCCTCTTATTAAGAATCACGCGCTGGAGAGCACCGCTGTCATTTGCATCCATTACTATTAATTTATATTGGGTACGACTATGATTGGATCTCTTTTACCATGAATTACAATGCTTAGTCAGTCCTTGATCTTTAAAGGTGCTCTACATTTGTGTTTTGCGGTCTCAGAAAGGGCTAGCGAGATACCATCTTGTTATATCATATTATGATTGTTTTGAGAAAGTGTTGTCATCCGAGATTTATTATTATTGCTCGCTAGTTGGTTATGCCATTTATACGAGTAAACATGAGACCTAAGTGTTATTGTGAATATGGTTAGTTCATATTCTTTGCTGAAAACTTGAATGCTGGCTTTACATATTTGCAACAACAAGAGCAAACAGAGTTTGTAAAAGTTTTTCTTTATCACTTTCAGTTTGTCAACTGAGGACAAGCAAAGGTTTAAGCTTGGGGGAGTTGATACGTCTCCGTCGTATCTACTTTTCCAAACACTTTTTCCCTTGTTTTGGACTCTAACTTGCATGATTTGAACGGAACTAACCCGAACTGATGTTGTTTTCAGCAAAACTGCGATGGTGTTATTTTTGTGCAGAAATAAGAGTTCTCGGAATGACCTGAAAATCCACGGAGCAACTTTTCAGATTTAATAAAAAATACTGGCGAAAGAATCAGCACCAGGTGGCCCACACCCTGTCCACGTGGCGCGCCCCACTGCCTCGTGGCCCCCTGGACCTCCACCGACCTCAACTCCAACTCCATATATTCACGTTCGGAGAGAAAAAATCAGAGAGAAAGTTTCATCGCGTTTTACGATACGGAGCCGCCGCCAAGCCCTAACCTAGGAGTTATTCCTAATGCCTTGAGCCCGATGACTCTCTTCTGTGACAACACTGGAGCTATTGCCCTTGCCAAGGAGCCCAGGTTTCACAAGAAGACCAGACACATCAAGCGTCGCTACAACTCCATTCGTGAAAATGTTCAAGATGGAGACATAGATATTTGTAAAGTACATACAGATCTGAATGTCGTTGACCCGCTGACTAAACCTCTTCCACGAGCAAAACACGATCAACACCAGAACTCTATGGCTGTTCGATTCATCACAATGTAACTAGATTATTGACTCTAGTGCAAGTGGGAGACTGTTGGAAATATGCCCTAGAGGCAATAATAAAATGGTTATTGTTATATTTCCTTGTTCATGATAATTGTCTATCATTCATGCTATAATTGTATTGACCAAAAACCGCAATACATGTGTGAATACATAGACCACAACATGGCCCTAGTGAGCCTCTAGTTGACTAGCTCGTTGATCAACAGATGGTCATGGTTTCCTTACTATGGACATTAGATGTCATTGATAACGGGATCACATCATTAGGAGAAAGATGTGATGGACAAGACCCAATCCTAAGCATAGCACAAGATCGTGTAGTTTGTTTGCTAAAGATTTTCTAATGTCAAGTATCATTTCCTTAGACCATGAGAATGTGTAACTACCGGATGCCGTAGGAATACTTTGGGTGTACCAAATGTCACAACGTAACTGGGTGGCTATAAAGGTGCACTACAGGTGTCTCCAAAAGTGTCTGTTGGGTTGACACGACTCGAGACTGGGATTTGTCACTCCGTATGATGGAGAGGTATCTCTGGGCCCACTCGGTAATGCATCATCATAATGTGCTCAATGTGACTAAGTAGTTGGTCACGGGTCGTTCATTACGGAACGAGTAAAGTGACTTGCCAGTAACGAGATTGAACGAGGTATTGGGATACCGATGATTGAATCTCAGGCAAGTAACGTACCGATTGACAAATGGAATTGTATACGGGATTACTTGAATCCTCGACATCGTGGTTCATCCGATGAGATCATCATGGAACATGTGGTAGCCAACATGGGTATCCAGATCCCGCTGTTGGTTATTGGTCGGAGAGCTATCTCGGTCATGTCTGCATGATTCCCGAACCCGTAGGGTCTACACACTTAAGGTTCGATGACGCTAGGGTTATAAGGAAGATTTGTATGTGATTACCGAATGTTGTTCGGATTCTCGGATGAGACCCGGATGTCACGAGGAGTTACGGAATGGTCCGAGGTGAAGATTTATATACAGGAAGTCATCATATGGTCACCGGAGATATTTGGGGGTATACTGGTATTGTACTGGGACCACCGGAGGGGTTCCGGGGGTCCACCGGGAGGGTCCACCTGCGCCGGAGGGCCTTATGGGCTGTGGATGGAAGGGAACTAGCCCCAAGTGGGCTGGGCGCCTCCCCCCTAGGGCCCATGCGCCTAGGGTTGGGGGGAACCCTAAAGGGGGTGCCCCCCTTGCTTGGGGGGCAAGCCCCTCCCCCTTGGCCGCCGCCCCCCTCAAGATCCCATCTAGAGGTGCCGGCCCCCTTCCCCCTTCTCCCTATAAATAGAGGGGTGGAGGGAGGGGTGCAGGACCACATCCAAGGCGTAGCCCCTCCCCTCCCCACCAGCTCTCCTCCTTCGCGTGAGCTTGGCGAAGCCCTGCAGGAGAACTGCCACTCCATCACCACCCCGCCGTCGTGCTGCTGCTGGAGCCATCTTTCTCAACCTCTCCCTCCTCCTTGCTAGATCAATGTGCGAGAGACGTCACTGGGTTGCACGTGTGTTGAATGCGGAGGTGTCATTGTTCGGCGCTTAGATCGGAATCCACCGCGATATGAATCACTTCCAGTACGACTCCTTCATCCGCGTTCTTGCAACGCTTCCGTCTCGCGATATTCAAGGGTATGAAGATGCACTCCCCTCTCTCTCCTTGCTAGTTACTCCATAGATTGATCTTGGTGATGCGTAGAAAATTTTAATTTGTGCAACAATCCCCAACAGTGTCATCATGAGCTAGGTCTATGCGTAGTTTCTATGCACGAGTAGAACACAAGTTGTTGTGGGCATAGATTTTGTCAATTTACTTGCCACTACTAGTCTTATCTTGATTCGGCGACAACGTGGGATGAAGCGGCCCGGACCGACCTTACACGTACACTTACATGAGACAGGTTCCACCGACTAACATGCACTAGTTGCATAAGGCGGCTAGCGGGTGTCTGTCTCTCCCACTTTAGTCGGATCGAATTCGATGAAAAGGGTCCTTATGAAGGGTAAATAGCAATTGGCATATCACGTTGTGGTTTTTGGCGTAGGTAAGAAGCATTCTTGCTAGAAACCTATAGCAGCCACATAAAAACATGCAACAACAATTAGAGGACGTCTAACTTGTTATTGCAGCATATGCCGTGTGATGTGATATGGCCAAAGGATGTGATGAATGAAATATAAGTGATGTATGAGATTGATCATCTTCTTGTAATAGGAATCACGACTTGCATGTCGATGAGTATGACAACCGGCAGGATCCATAGGAGTTGTCTTAATTTATTGTATGACCCTGTATCATTGAATAACGCCATGTAATTATTTTACTTTATTGTTAAACCGTTAGCCATAGTAGTAGAAGTAATAGTTGGCGAGACAACTTCATGAAGACACGATGATGGAGATCATGATGATGGTGATCATGGTGTCATGCAGTGACGATGATGATCATGGCGCCCTGAAGATGGAGATCAAAAGGAGCAAAATGATATTGGCCATATCATGTCACTATTTGATTGCATGAGATGTTTATCATGTTTTTTGCATCTTATTTGCTTAGAACGACGGTAGCATAAATAAGATGATCCCTCATAAAATTCAAGAAAGTGTTCCCCCTAACTATGCACGGTTGCGAAGGTCTGTTGTTTCGAAGCACCACGTGATGATCGGGTGTGATAGATTCTAACGTTCACATACAATGGGTGTAAGCCAGATTTACACATGCACACTACTTAGATTGACTTGACGAGCCTAGCATGTACATACATGGCCTCGGAACACAAGAGACCGAATGGTCGAACATGAGTCATATAGCAGATATGATCAACATGAAGATGTTCACTGATGATGACTAGTCTGTCTCACGTGATGATCGTACACGGCCTAGTTGACTCGGATCATGTAACACTTAGATGACTAGAGGGATGTCTATCTGAGTGGGAGTTCATTAAATAATTTGATTAGATGAACTTAATTATCATGAACTTAGTGTAAAATCTTTGCCATATGTCTTGTAGATCAAATGGCCCATGCTAATGTTGCCCTCAACTTCAACGCGTTCCTAGAGAAAACCAAGCTGAAAGACGATGGTAGCAACTATACGGATTGGGTCCGGAACTTGAGGATCATCCTCATAGCTGCCAAGAAAGCATATGTCCTAGATGCACCACTAGGTGAAGCACCCGTTTTCCCAGCAACTCAAGACGTTATGAACGCCTGGCAGTCGCGTAGTGATGATTATTCCCTGGTTCAGTGTGGCATGCTTTACAACTTAGAACCGGGGCTCCAAAAGCATTTTCAGCAGGACGGAGCATATGAGATGTTCCAAGAGCTGAAAATGGTTTTCCAAGCTCATGCCCAGGTCGAGAGATATGAAGTCTCCGACATGTTCTACAGTTGTAAGATGGAGGAGAATGGTTCTGTCAGCGAGCACATACTCAAAATTTCTGGGTTGCACAACCACTTGTCTTAGCTGGGAGTTAATCTCCCTGATGACGCGGTCGTCGACAGAATCCTCCACTTGCTTCCACCTAGCTACAAGAGCTTTGTCATGAATTTCAATATGTGGGGGATGGTGAAAACCATTCCTGAGGTATATTCAATGCTGAAATTAGCGGAGGTGGAGATCAAAAAGGCACATCAAGTGTTGATGGTCAATAAAACCACTAGTTTCAAGAAAGGCAAGGGTAAGAAGGACGACAAGGGAGTTGCCGCGCCCGGTAAGCCAGTTGCCGGGAAGAATCCAAAGCATGGACGCAAACCTGAGACTGAGTGCTTTTATTGGAAGGGAAATGGACACTGGAAGTGGAACTGCCCCAAGTACTTAGCAGACAAGAAGGCCGGCAACACCAAAGATATATGTGATATACATGTTATTGATGTGTACCTTACCATTACTCGTAGTAGCTCCTGGGTATTTGATACCAGTGTGGTTGCTCATATTTGTAACTCAAAGAAGGAGCTGTGGAATAAGCGGAGACTGGCGAAGGATGAGGTGACGATGTGCGTCGGGAATGGTTCCAAGGTCGATGTGATCGCCGTCGGCACGATACCTCTACATTTACCCACGGGATTAGTTTTAAACCTCAATAATTGTTATTTAGTGCCAGCTTTGAGCATGAATATTGTATCTGGATCTCGTTTAATACGAGATGGCTACTCATTTAAATCCGAGAATAATGGTTATTCTATTTATATGAGAGATATGTTTTATGGTCATGCCCCACTGGTCAATGGTTTATTCTTAATGAATCTCGAACGTGATGTTACACATATTCATAGTGTGAATACCAAAAGATGTAAGGTTGATAACGATAGTCCCACATACTTGTGGCACTGCTGCCCTGGTCACATTGGTGTCAAACACATGAAGAAGCTCCATATAGATGGACTTTTAGAGTCTCTTGATTACGAATCATTTGACACATGCGAACCATGCCTCATGGGCAAAAGGACCAAGACTCCATTCTCCGGAACAATGGAGCGAGAAACCAACTTATTGGAAATCATACATACTGATGTGTGTGGTCCAATGAGCGTCGAGGCTCGCGGAGGCTATCATTATGTTTTCACCCTCACTGATGACTTTAGTAGATATGGGTATGTCTACTTTATGAAACACAAGTTTGAGACCTTTGAAAAGTTCAAGGAATTTCAGAATGAGGTAGAGAATCAATGTGACAGAAAAATAAAGTTCTTACGATCAGATCGTGGGGGAGAATATTTGAGTCACGAATTTGGTACGCACTTAAGGAAATGTGGAATTGTTTCAGAACTCACGCTGCCTGGAACACCTCAGCATAACGGTGTGTTCGAATGTCGTAATCGCACTCTATTGGATATGGTGCGATCTATGATGTTTCTTACCAATTTACCACTATCATTTTGGGGATACGCTTAAGAGAAAGCTACATTCACTTTAAATAGGGCACCGTCTAAATCCGTTGAGATGACACCGTATGAATTATGGTTTGGGAAGAAAACTAAGCTGCCGTTTTCTAAATGTTTGGGGATGCGATGCTTATGTCAAGAAACTTCAACCTGAAAAGCTCGAACCCAAGTCAGAAAAATGCGTCTTCATAGGATACCCTAAGGAAACCATTGGTTATACCTTCTACCTCAGATCCGAGGGCAAGATCTTTGTTGCCAAGAACGGGCCCTTTCTGGAGAAATAGTTTCTCTCGAAAGAAGTAAATGGGAGGAAAGTAGAACTTGATGAAGTACTGCCTCTTGAAGTGGAAAGTAGCGCAGCTCAGGAAGATGTTTCTGTTGTGCCTGCACCGACCAGAGAGGAAGGTAATGATGATGATCAATGTACTTCGGATCAAGTTGCTACTGAACTTCGTAGGTCCACAAGGACACGTTGTACACCAGAATGGTATGGCAACCCTGTCCAAGAAATCATGTTATTAGACAACGGTGAACCTTCGAACTATGAAGAAGCGATGGCGGGCCCAGATTCCAACAAATGGCTTGAAGCCATGCAATCCGAGATAGGATCCATGTATGAAAACAAAGTATGGACTTTGACAGACTTGCCCGATGAACGGCGAGCGATAGAAAATAAATGGAGCTTTAAGAAGAAGACGGATGCGGATGGTAATGTTACCATCTATAAGGCTCGGCTTGTCGCTAAGGGTTATCGACAAGTTCAAGGGATTGACTAAGATGAGACCTTCTCACCCATAGAGAAGCTGAAGTCCGTCCGAATCATGTTAGCAATTGCCGCATTCTATGATTATGAGATATGGAAAATGGACGTCAGGACGGCATTCCTTAACGGCTTCCTTAAGGAAGAATTGTATATGATGCAGCCGAAAGGTTATGTCGATCCTAAGAATGCTAACAAGGTATGCAAGCTCCAGCGCTCCATCTATGGGCTGGTGCAAGCATCTCGGAGTTGGAACATTCACTTTGATGAAATGATCAAAGCGTTTGGGTTTATGCAGAGTTATGGAGAAGCCTGCGTTTACAAGAAAGTGAGTGGGAGCTCTGTAGCATTTCTCATAATATATGTGGATGACATACTATTGATGGGAAATGATATAGAACTTTTGGAAAGCATAAAGTCCTACTTGAATAAGTGTTTTTCAATGAAGGACCTTGGAGAAGCTGCTTACATATTAGGCATCAAGATCTATAGAGATAGATCGAGACGCCTCATAGGTCTTTCACAAAGCACATACCTTGATAAGATATTGAAGAAGTTCAATATGGATCAGTCCAAGAAGGGGTTCTTGCCTGTGTTGGAAGGTGTGAAATTGAGCTTGGCTCAAAGCCCGACCACGGCAGAACATAGAGAAAAGATGAGTGTCACCCCCTATGCCTCAGCCATAGGGTCTATTATGTATGCCATGCTGTGTACCAGACTTGATGCAAACCTTGCCATAAGTTTGGTAGGAAGGTACCAAAGTAATCCCGGCATGCAACACTGGACAGCGGTCAAGAATATCCTGATGTACCTGAAAAGGACTACGGATATGTTTCTCGTTTATGGAGGTGTCAAAGAGCTCGTCGTAAAGGGTTACGTCGATGCTAGCTTCGACACATATCTGGATGACTCCAAGTCACAAACCGGATACGTGTATATTTGGAATGGTGGGGCAGTAAGCTGGTGCAGTTAAAAGCAAAGCGTCGTGGAGGGATCTACATGTGAAGCAGAGTACATGGCAGCTTCGGAGGTAGCACATGAAGCAATCTGGATGAAGGAGTTCATTACCAACCTAGGATTTATTTCGAATGCGTCAGGACCGATGACTCCCAGGTTTCACAAGAAGACCAAACACATCAAGCGTCGCTTCAACTCCATTCATGAAAATGTTCAAGATGGAGACATCATATTTTTAAAGTACATACGGATCTGAATGTCGCAGACCCGTTAACTTAACCTCTTCCACAAGCAAAACATGATCAACACCACAACTCTATGGGTGTTCGATTCATCACAATGTAACTAGATTATTGACTCTAGTGCAAGTGGGAGACTGTTGGAAATATGCCCTAGAGGAAATAATAAAATGGTTATTATTATATTTCCTTGTTCATGATAATTGTCTATCATTCATGTTATAATTGTATTGACCGGAAACGCTAATACATGTGTGAATATACAGACCACAACATGTCCCTAGTGAGCCTCTAGTTGACTAGCTCATTGATCAACAGATGGACATGGTTTCTTGACTATGGACATTAGATGTCATTGAACGGGATCACATCATTAGGAGGATGATGTGATGGACAAGACCCAATCCAAAGCATAGCACAAGATCGTGTAGTTCTTTTGCTAAAGCTTTTCTAATGTCAAGTATCATTTTCCTTAGACCATGAGATTGTGTAACTCTTGGATACCGTAGGAATGCTTTGGGTGTACCAAACGTCACAACGTAATTGGGTGGCTATAAAGGTGCACTACAGGTGTCTCCGAAAGTGTCTGTTGGGTTGACACGAATCGAGACTGGGATTTGTCACTCCGTATGACGGAGAGGTATCTCTGGGCCCACTCGGTAATGCATCATCATAATGAGCTCAATGTGACTAAGTAGTTGGTCATGGGTCATGCATTACGGAATGAGTAAAGTGACTTTCCTGTAACGAGATTGAACGAGGTATTGGGATACCGATGATCGAATCTCGGGCAAGTAACGTATCGATTGACAAAGGGAATTGTATACGGGATTACTTGAATCCTAGACATCATGGTTCATCCGATGAGATCATCATGGAACATCTGGGAGCCAACATGGGTATCCAGATCCCGCTGTTGGTTATTGGCCGGGGAGCTATCTCGGTCATCTCTGCATGATTCCCGAACCCGTAGGGTCTACACACTTAAGGTTCGATCACACTAGGGTTATAAGGAAGATTTGTATGTGATTACCGAATATTGTTCGGAGTCCCGGATGAGATCCTGGACGTCACGAGGAGTTCCGAAATTGTCCGGAGGTGAAGATTTATATATGGGAAGTCATCATATGGTCACCGGAAATATTCAGGGGTATACTGGTATTGTACCGAGACCACCGGAGGGGTTCCGGGGGTCCACCGGGAGGGTCCACCTGCCCCGGAGGGCCTTATGGGCTGTAGATGGAAAGGAACCAACCCCAAGTGGGCTAGGTCCCTCCTCCCCTAGGGCCCATGCGCCTAGGGTTGGGGGGGGGACACTAAAGTGGGACCCCCCTTGCTTTGGGGGAAAGCCCCCTCCCCCTTGGCCGCCGCCCCCCCTCTAGATCCCATCGAGAGGGGTCGTCCCCCTTCCCCCTTCTCCCTATAAATAGTGGGATGGAGGGAGGGGTGCAGGACCACATCCAAGGCGCAGCCCCTCCCCTCCCGAACACCTCTCCTCCTTCGCGTGAGCTTGGCGAAGCCCTGCCAGAGAACTGCCAGTCCATCACCACCACACCATCGTGTTGCTGCTGGAGCCATCTTCCTCAACCTCTCCCTCCTCCTTGCTGGATCAAGGTGCAGGAGACGTCACCGGGGTACACATGTGTTGAACGCGGAGGTGCCGTGTTTGGCGCTTAGATCGGAATCCGCCGCGATCAGAATCATTACGAGTACGACTCCTTCATCCGCGTTCTTGCAACGCTTCTGTCTCGCGATCTTCAAGGGTATGAAGATGCACTCCCCTCTCTCTCATTCCTAGTTACTCAATAGATTGATCTTGGTGATGCATGGAAAAATTTTCATTTCTGCAACGATCCCCAACATACTAATCATTGTTCTCTTCTTTGATTGCAGACCTTCTATAGGGTTTCATACGTTGAACAAGAGGACGCGGCTATGGTTGTCGAAGCGGAGTGCAAGCGCCTACTTCAGAACTTATGGCATGAGGCTCGGGTGCAGGCCGTTCGAGACTACTACATCTCGCAGGGTATTAGGAGGGCCAAGATGAAGTGTCGCAGCAAGTTTCTGAGTAGGGAGAAGTACTTGTCGGTAATTATACCTATTCTGATGGCCTTGAACTTAGTTTTCTTGATTTGATTCGTAGCGCTGAAATTTCTCTTGACTCACTTAGGTGCCCCCGAGATGGTGTGTCGATAAGATGGACTGTTGGGAGGCGTTGGTGGATGCATGGTGCCCTCCCGAATGGCGGTTCGAACACCAAAGGGCCAAGGATAAGCGTGACCAAATGGAAGGTGTGCCACACCATCAAGGGAGCTCCAACCTGTTTGAGTAAGGGGATAACTAGGTATGCGGTTTGCTACATGATTCATGCAATTTCATTCTCTTCATGGTAGCATTTATCCTTTCCAAAATGACTTAATATTCTTAGTTAGTTAAAATGACATAATAACTTCATGATAGCTCTATAAAATGACTTAATATGCTTAGTTAGTTAGTTAAAATGACTTAATATGCTTAGTTAGTTAGTTAATATGACTTAATATGCTTAATATGCTTCATGGTAGCATTTATCCTTTCCAAAATGACTTAATATGCTTAGTTAGTTAAAATGTCATAATAACTACCTTGGATAGTTCATTTATGGCATATTTAGCTCTAAAATGACATAATAACCTTTAGATAGCTCTATAAAATGACTTAATATGCTTTAGTTAGTAAAAAATGGCATAACTACCTTCGATACCTCAATAACGACCTAAACTAATCTTAGTCCATTTAATTCATGACATAATTAGCTCTAAAATGACATAATAACCTTAGATAGCTCCATAGAATGCCTAAATATGTTATAGTTAGCTAAAAAATAGCATAACTACCTTGGGTAGCTCAATAATGACATAATTAGCATACTTTGGTCAAAAATGGCATAATAATCTTAGTTACCTCGAAAATGACCTAAACTTAGCTTATTTTCCTCGAAAATGACATAATAACCTTTCTTAGCTCCAAAATGACCTATTTACATAGCAATATCATTCCTAATGCTAGCTTGAGCCCTTAACTAATATTTTGTTCCTCTCTCTCAGGCGCAGTACAACAAGAAGCATGTGCCAAGTCGGTTCGACCTCTATGGCATGGCCCATATGGCCCCATACAAGAAGGCCAAGGCATTCACGGAGTCTGACCTAGATCATACAGGGAGATTCACCAACATCTCCTCCCACCACAAGCTTGTTAAGTATAGAGACGAGGGGAAGACGAGGAAAGGGGAGGACTTTAACCTGAGCCAGGATCCTTTTGATACAGAGCTAGTGATGATATCTGGTGGCGGGAGGTCCCATGGCTCTCAAGTCATTTGTGATGGACTGATACATTGTCCTAAGACTCTCCCGCAGATCAAGAAGCGCCTGAGTAGCTCTGATCCTGAGATAACGCCTTGTGCTTGGCTGCGGAGCTAGCCGTGGCAGTTAGTTATACGGACTCTCTGACCTAATTTCCTCCATTACATTGTGTGTGCAGCCGTCGATGATTACAATGCTAACGTGGAGTGTTGTGTTGCAGGTAGCGGTTGAGAAGGAGAGATTGAAGACCCAGGCACTTTTGGAGGAGGCAAAAAGGGAGGCGGCATAGAGGGAGAGGGAGAGGGAGGAGAGGACAGCTAAGCTGTTGGAGGAGGAGAGGAACCTGAACGATGCGTCTCACCGGGCCCTATACGACCTCATCGAGGTACGTTTCTTGTGAATATTAGCCAATTATGCACGTAGTGTTCGCATTACTAACTAATATGACTGACTCGTGAGAACCAAATGTGCAGGCCATGTGCAAGAAAAGCGGTCAGGCCACTCCGCCGATGCCCCAGATTGCCCCGGCGGGCATGGTGAGTTTGATTTGAATGGTCCTTAGTTACTACTATTCACATTTCAGTTTGCATCATGCTAATGAGACATTATTGGAAATGATCTTTGGTTCAGCATGGCTCCCGACAAGCATCGACAATCCTTCCGTGTCTGCCAATGCCGGAACCCCGACCGGTCCTTCACCTCCGTCTACCAACAATGGTGCAGCCCCAACCATTCCTATACCTTAGTGATACTGATATTTTTCTTCTTATTTAGCCTGTTTAGTCCATTTATGACATAATTTAGCTTATTTAGTCCACAAATGACATAATAAGATGAAGAAAATCAAGGAAGAGGAAGGAAAGAAGGAATAGAAAGAAAAGAAGAAGAAGAAGAAGAAGAAGAAGAACTACTTCTTCTTTTCTTCTTCTTCTTTTCCTCCTCTTACTTGTTTTTATTCGAAATGGCATCATAACCTTGCTAACCCCATATATGTCATATACTTAGCTTGTTGTCCTCTAAAATGACACAATAAGCTTAGTTAGGTCAAAAATGGCATAATTTGCTAAGTTAGCTCAAAAATGGCATTTTTCTTTTTATTTAGCCTATTTAGTACATTTATGACATAATTTAGCATATTTAGTCCACAAATGATATAATAAGATGAAGAAAATCAAGGAATAGGAAGGAAAGAAGGAATAGGAAGAAAAGAAGAAAAAGAAGAAGTTCTTCTTCTTCTTCTTCTTCTTCTTCTTCTTCTTCTTCTTCTTTTCCTCCTCTTACTTGTTTATATTCGTAAATGGCATCATGACCTTGCTAACCTCATAAATGTCATATACTTAGCTTGTTGTCCTCTAAAATGACACAATAAGCTTAGTTAGGTCAAAAATGGCATAATTTACTATGTTAGCTCAAAACGACATTTTTTTTACTTATTTAGCCTATTTAGTCCATTATTGACACAATTTAGCCTATTTAGTCCACAAATGACATAATAAGATGAACAAAATCAAGGAAGAGGAAGAAAAGAAGGAATAGGAATAAAAGAAGAAGAAGAAGAAGTTCTACTTCTCCTTCTTCTAGTCTTCTTCTCCTTCTTCTAGTCTTCTTCTCCTTCTTCTCCTTCTTCTTCTTCTTCTTCTGCTTCTTGTTCTTCTTCTTCTTCTTCTTCTTCTTCTTCTTCTTCTAGTTTTCTTCCTCTTCTTCTTCTAACTTTATTGTTTCCCATTTTGCAGATTTAATTGACTATATGGAAGCTTGCATGGATGGAGTGCTTGTTTCTCTGTTCTTCTTTTTGTTTTTATTTAAGAATAATGTGGAACTTGTTATATGGATACATGTGTTGGATGAACATTGTGATAGTAGTGTAAGATGTATGGATGAAACTGTGTTTCTTATGTATGTATATATGTTGTCATGGCTGGACCTATGTGTTGCCTAGATCATATGTCTGCTGTGCCTGTGAATATATATATATATATATATATATATATATATATAAATATATATATATATATGTGTGTGTGTGTGTATATCTGTGTGTGAAGTCCAGTGAAATTAAATGGATATAAATGAAAACAGGGGATATATATCCTCTTTGCCGTCCGCTAGCTGACGGCAAAGCTCTTTGCTGTCATCTAGCAGACGGCAAAGAGTCCATGTGGCAGCTTCCTGTAGACACTGGGAACACTGGTTGCCTATTTGGTCAGCTATGTCGTCTGCTAGCAGACGGCAAAGAGCTTTTCATCTTTGCCTTCTGCTGGCGGACGGCATAGCTAGCCACGTGGCTGCTTCATAGTGCTGATCTAACTGAGCTCTTTCTCGTCCACTAGCGGACGACAAAGAGCGCCGTTAACGCCCTAACGGCTCTGACGCCACCCCACTACCATCCGTAGTGTTTGCCGTCTGCTTGCCTCAGGCGACGGATGGCATAATCTTTTGTCGTCAGTTTCGCGGAAGCAGACGGCAAAGAAGGCCTTTGCTGCCACCCATTCAGACGGACAGTTTGCCTTCTGCTAGCGGACGGCAAAGATGTTTGCCGTCCGGGATCTATGCCTTTGCCATCCGCCATGGCGGACGGCAAAGAAACTGTTTCCAGTAGTGCCCACCATGCATAACCCAGACTCACGTAGATTGTATACCCCTACCCAGTTGGACAGAGAACCAGCTACACCTCTTCTAACCCCAACCCCAGCAGATAGTAACCCAGTTCCCGTTGACACAGCACCATCTCCACCACAAAGCACCCAAACACGAGCGGTTAGTAAGGCAACTACAGTGCCCAAAGCACGAGGACCACCACTCTGAACCCCAAGTGAACGCTTAAAGCAGAAGAAGAATTGTTCTCAGGTCAGGTTCCGTAGCTATTGTTTATACTACTTTGCTCTTGCATCACTGTATTTACTCATACCAACTAATTTCAAATTTGAAGGATGCAATTGAAACAACAATGGTGCAACAGGTATGTTTTAAACCTGTTTCTTTAACATGTTTGCTGTTGTAACTTGCTCTATGTTGATTTAACTTTCAATTGAATAAACAGTTATGTTCTCATGCCATGCACATTATAAGAGTTGTTATCGTTGTGTAGTTTCCCACACTTATATTCTGTCTATGCTGCCTTGTCTTAAATAGATATGATTCGAACTGTATCTATCTTGATTTGGCAACATAAAATAGAATGATATAGACCATACAGTGACCATATACTCCATAGATATATGTTTGTTTCATCCTGTTATCCTGTCCACCTTACTACTGAACTGGTTTACCAAACTGAGTTTCATATACTACATTGTAAACTTGTGATGTGTTTGTTTGTTTCTCTTTTAGAACGCGGATAAAATATTGGAGAAGAGTACGCCGTTATGCAATGGTAAACGAAGTAATGCAGATAAGGTTCAAGATAGTGAGACATCCCTGTTGTTCTCCAAGAAAGCTAATAAAAACTATATTAAAGACACTGAGACAACCCCATAGTCTTGTCTTGATGTAGTGTTCGAGTTACTGGCTACTACTGCTGGCACCAGCTCTTTGAACTCGGTGCCTCAATCAGTTCGGCTTCTTGAGTCTCAACAACAAGTTGAAAGACATTGATCAGATGT
Source organism: Triticum timopheevii (assembly GCA_963921465.1). Taxonomy (NCBI): domain Eukaryota; kingdom Viridiplantae; phylum Streptophyta; class Magnoliopsida; order Poales; family Poaceae; genus Triticum; species Triticum timopheevii. The sequence goes on along the minus strand of OY997268.1, from coordinate 619,434,997 downwards.
TATGCGGCAGGAAGCCGAAGGACTGAGGAAGTCCCTGCAGAATTCAGATGCATACTTTCTAGTGCAACAGCAAGTGCTGGAGGATTTAAGAGCCAAACAAGAGAAAGTTAATAAGCTTGCTAAGCATCTTGACAACATTATGGGTACCCAGGATATTGTTTCTTGAGCTCTTTTGAAGTGGTTTCAGTTCTGGACTTGTTTTGCTGCGGCGTTTATATGCTGCTGTGTTCCCTATATTTGCACTGGTGGCGAACTTTGATGCCCAGTGGATGTAATATGTGTAGTAGTCGTGATAGCCTAGTGTAAGTTGCTTGCTTATTTATTTCCTTGTTGTATTGTTTATTTGTTTGCTTGTAGTCAGTGCAGTTCTTTTTCTGCGGTTTGCTAGTGGCTGCAATAACCTATTTTTTAAAACTAGGCCACAATAACCATGTGCTAATATTTACTGTAGTGACACTGGACCTACGGGCCGTAGAAACAGTGGGCCTTCTACGGGCCCTATAAACAGTGGGCCTTCTACGGGCCGTAGAAACAGTGGGCCTTCTATGGGCCATAGAAATAATGGTCCTTCTACGGGCCGTAGAAACAATGGGCCTTATATGGGTCGTAGAAACAATGGGCCTTCTATGGGCCATATCATCAATGGGCCTTCTACGAGCCGTATGATCGATTGGCCAAGCAATGACCAATAACAGACCGCATTATGGCTGTAAACAGGCTAGAGTTGGAATTGTTCGTTCACGGGCCAATCATAATGGGCTGTCATTAATCGGCCGTATTTGATGACGCTATGAAAACGACACAACGTATTAACGGGCCACAAACGGGCCGATTGTAACCACGGGCTGAATTTGGCCCACAAGCAGAAAATGACAGTAACGGGCCGTTAGTAAACGAATGCTGGAAATGAGCCCAAGAATAAATGGGCCCTGAGAAGGCTGAAAGATAACATGGGCTACAAACGGCCCAACGGAATAAAGGGCCATTAATGGGTATAAAGTGATACACTGTTCATTACGGGCCATTTTCACCACGGGCCGTTAATGGGTATAAAGTGATACACTATTCATTATGGGCCAGTTTCACCACAGTCTGTTAATGGGCCAAGAGTTACAAAGGGCGTCATATGGGCCAAAAGACGTCATGGGCCATAGATGGGCTGGAAGTTAAAACGGGCTGGAATCATATTGGACGGCCCAGATGATGCTACTGGGCCTAATTCACAGAGGTCGTAACGGGCCTTGGGTTAACGGGCTATAAATGGGCTATATGCGAACCGGTCGTTAACAGGCTTTCCGTGGGCCGACACACCACCTTTTGACCAAGTCAAACGGGCCGGCCTTTTCACAGGAATGGGCCTCTGTTGGGCCGTGCCACGTGTCGACGAATCATAGGCGCCTTGGGTCCAATGAGTGGATGACATTTGTCCCAACGGTGAGCCGACACGTGTTTCCTCCAGCAAATGATGATTTTACACGTGGAAAATCCCAATTGGTCGGGGCTGTTAATGGGTTATCGGATCCAAAACCGGACCCGATAGCTTAACGGCGTTCTGTTATGGTGGATGCCACGTGTCGGTCACCCTTGACAAAAGCACTTCTGTGACGCGCGATTCATCGTCATGGAAGTGGACACTTCCGTGACGATAATTTTGGTAATGTCATGGAACACTTCTATGACAGCACATGTTTGACTATCTTGATTCTGTCATAAATCGTCATGGATGTACATGCATGACAAAAAACACGACCTACTGTGGCAAACTCGTCTCATCACGGAAGTGTATTTTTTTTGTAGTGGTGGTTGCGGTGCCTGTCGGTGTCAAAACCGGCGGATCTGGGGTAGGGGGTCTTGAACTGTGCGTCTAGGCGGATGGTAACAGGAGACGAGGGACACGATGTTTTACCCAGGTTCGGGCCCTCTTGATGGAGGTAAAACCCTACGTCTTGCTTGATTAATATTGAAGATGTGTATTACAAGAGTGGATCTACCACGAGATCAAGGAGGCTAAACCCTAGAAGCTAGCGTATGGTATGATTGTTGTAATGGTTGTTCGTCCTACGGACTAAAACCCTCCGGTTTATATAGACACCGGAGAGGGCTAGGGTTACACAGAGTCGGTTACAATGGTAGGAGATCTACATATCCGTATCGCCAAGCTTGCCTTCCACGCCAAGGAAAGTCCCATTCGGACACGGGACGAAGTCTTCAATCTTGTATCTTCATAGTCTTGGAGTCCGGCTGACGATGATAGTCCGGCTGTCTGGACAACCCCTAGTCCAGGACTCCCTCAGTAGCCCCTGAACCAGGCTTCAATGACGATGAGTCCGGCGCGCATATTGTTCGGCATTGCAAGGCGGTTTCCTCCTCCGAATAATCCATAGAAGATTGTGAACACCAGGATAGTGTCCGGCTCTGCAAAATAAATTCCACATTCCACCGTAGAGAGAATAATATGTACACAAGTTCAATCTGCTGACGTATTTTGTGGTACGACGTCACACCACTACCAAGCCTTTACTTGAATTGTTTTTTATTATACCACCTCAGCGCGTTTAGCGAAGCGGTTTCCTTGGCACGTCTTGTCGAAGCAGAGATCTTGTCCCCCTTATTCTGGGCTTCCCATCAATACGGACGTGGGTAACCCAACCGCGCCATTGATGGTGGTGCTTGGGGGATAAGCGAGTTTTACCAGGCCGGTGGGGACACATAGTCTTCGTCCGCCCATATATAAGGGGATAAGGATCCACCTTTTTACCTACGCCTTCTTCCTCCCTTGCTTATCCATCTTCGCGCACTTGAGCTCCAGCGCCCAAGTTCGCACATCTCGTCTCAACCTTCTCCAGTCATGTCCGGAGCGGGAGGCAAGTGGATGGCCTCCTCAGTCACGGAGGGGCACATCGAAAGGCTGCGCGACGCCGGATACTTGTCCAGCGACATCGCGCACCGTCTCCCCATCAAGGGGCAGCTCATCCCCACCCCCAGGCCCCATGAGAGGGTGGTCTTCCTTCCCCATTTCCTCCGCGGACTGGGCTTTCCACTTCACCGCTTTGTCCGGGGGCTCATATTCTACTACGGCCTAGATTTCCACGATCTCGCGCCAAACTTCATCCTCAACATCTCGGCATTTATCATCGTGTGCGAGGCCTTCCTCTGCATCCAGCCCCACTTCGGCTTGTGGCTCAAGACCTTCAATGTCAAGCCGAAGGTAGTAAAGGGGAATTAGGCAGAGTGCGGAGGCGCCATGGTGGGTAAGATACCCAACGTCGTCTGGTTCGAGGGCGACTTCGTGGAAACCATCAAGGGATAGCAATCGGGGTGGTTCTACATCACCGAGCCGCGCGACCCTAAATGGGTAGCGGCCCCCGAATTTAGATCTGGAATCCCCATGTTGCTCACCTCTTGGAAAGAGAGTGGCCTGACCTGGGGCAATTCGGAGGAGCTGACCGGACTCCAAGCCTGTATCCAGAAGCTGGTGAACAAGAAGCTCAAGCTTGTCAACATGGTCCAAGTCATGCTCATCCGCCAGATTCTTCCGTGCCAAGAACGGGCATTTAAATTGTGGGAGTTCAATCCGGCACAGCACCAAACCTTGAACAGGCTCTTCGATACTAGGTACGAAGATGCCTGGAAGGTGCTCTTCAAGGGCGCCGAAGCTCCCGCATCCGCCATTGAAGATCGCGGATTTCGCTCGCAGCGTCCAGCTGACGAGGTAAGTGATTCTACCCCTTTACGGGACACTTGTTTTTAATAGTTCGACCTTACGCAGGATTTAATCTCCCCTTTCCTTTGACAGGGCTGGATGAAGAAGGCCGAGCAGATTATCTGTCCGGCTCCCATGCCAGAAAACCCAGTAGACGCCCGTCTAGCGGGGCTGCTGGTCCCGGCACCGCATGTGGTGCCGGAGAAGAAGGCCAAGAAGGAGGCCACGGGTACTCGAAAGAGTTCCCGTTTTCAGGTGTCCGATGACTCCGTGGCGGACTCCTCCCCCGAAGGCGAGGAGGAGGAAGAGGACTCTCCCCTGGAGGGGGGAGAGAGGAAGAGGAAGGCTTCCCCGACGGGGGAAGCCGAAGGGTCCAAGAGGGGAAGGACCCTTCCTCCGGACAGCTCCGCCAACACCAACGACGGCGACGAGGAGTGGCCCTCAAGGGCCAAGCCCCTGGCAAGATCGTAAGTATTCGGATTCCTGAGTGATTTGTAATTTCTTCTTTGTGCCACGTAGTGTCCTTCTAATGCCGCATACTATCTGTAGACCGACCAAGGAGGACCTTCCCGCTTCATCCAGCGGGTCCTTGGCCCTCTCGGATGTAGATTCCATTCCGACCGCCTCCACCCCTCGCGATGCTGAGGACGCCAAGGTGGGATCCTAGGAGCGGACCCGCCAGGAGGCGGAGGCTCCGGAGGTGCCACAAGGCAACCTCCCGGACTTCGCGCCGGACTCCGTGCCGGAACCCGCAGTGGTTCCGAAGTCCGGCAGGCGGCCCCTTCGCAAGAAGGGCAAGACCGTGACACCGGAAGCCTCCGTCCAACTGGAGGCGCCGGACAACTTGTTGGAGGCGCTCAACGGCGCTTCCATCGAGGAAGAACACCGCACTATTATGAGTGCGGTGATTCAAAAGGTTCAGCTCGCCAAGAGCGGGCTGACCGAAGCTTGCAGCAGCCTTCTAACAGGCTTTGAGGTAAGAAGTTTAAAATATGTAATGTGATACCGCATAGACAGTAGCCCCTGATGCTCGATTCGGTGTTCGAAAAGAAAAACCGGACTGAGGAGCTAAAAAAGATATACGCAGGAGTGCTAAAAATTATGTCAATATGGGTTTGCAGGCTGCGCTGCTGACCTCTGCCGCACTGACTGCGGAGGTCGGTGCTTTGAAGCAGGACCTCGAGCAGTCCGAGCGAGAGCTCGGCCTTGCCATGGAGCAGCTCGAGGACAAAGAAGGTGAGTAACACCACTTTGAAATTTGTACCTTACAGAAAAGGATTTTGGTTGCAATAGAAATAACAAGGATAACGTGGGTACTGCAGGGGCCACGAATGAGGTGGCAACCCTGAAGGAGGCCGTGTCCGCGGCCGAATGCAATGCGGCTGCAGAACGGGCGGAGCGAGAGAAGCAGGAGGCACGGGTGGCGGAGGTGCGGCAAGAGCTCCAGGCTCTCATGGAAAGGCATGAGAGTTTGGAGCGCGACTCAAAGACTCGAGAGTCCGAGCTTGCCTCGGCTCTTGAAAGGGCCAAAGCCTCCAAGGCCGAGGCCCATAAGTCCTTCCAGGAGATTGAGGCGATGAAGAAGATAGCGGCCGGTAAGGCATTTTTCATGCAAAGCAAGCATGTGAATGTAAATTACCTGTTACTTACCCGAATTCGGAGCTCTCCAGGGGCGTTTGCAGATCTGCCTTGCAGCGTGTCCGATGCCGCCGCATTCTACCGGGCCAAGGAGGGGAGCTCAACGGAGAACGTCTTCTGGTCTCAGTATGCTGAGGCTGGACATCCGGTGCCCCCTAGCGACCAGCTGAAGCAGCTGGTCGAGCTCCACAAGGTAGCTGAGTAGGCCATGAAGGGCCTTATAGTCCGGCTGTGGCCTGGTGGGGCCATGCCTGGGAGCTACTTCGGCCTCGTGCGGCGGCTGGTGGATGCGTGCCCTTGGGTGGAGGTCATCAAGCGCTCCGCCTACATTGGAGGTGCCCGTGGGCCCTTGCCCGCGCAAAGGTGAACTGGGGCAGGCTGGATGCTGAGAGGCTTCTAACGGACGCGCCGCCGACTGGCAAGGAGTATCGTATGCCCGAAATGTACTATAAGACTGTCCTGAAGGGTGCCCGCAAGATTGTGGATGAGTGCCCCAGAGATGTAATTTTTGAGTAGACTCACAATGTGTTATCCTGTGCGCTGAAAACTTTGTTCATATAAGCAACGCTTGTTTGATTTAAAATATTACCTTCTGTTCGGCCGTTTATCAAATCTGAGAGATGGCAAGTCGTCGGCTTCAGCCCCCATGCCACGAGTGCTGGGGTGTTCGGGATAAACTTGAGCGCTCTTGTTACCATTTTTGGGTCCATCTAGGGCGGCGCTCAACACAACAAACAAGGCAACCGGACTTATAATGCTTGAACACTCTCACTTAGCCATAGAATTCTATAATTTTAAATTTCAGCGGAGCCCCTAGTGTTCGGAAGACCGAATTCGGGGCGCTATCCATGCCTTGGACGTACATAGCCGTTTCCTCTCTCTAAGCGGCGTAAGTCTTTAAGGACTCGAAAAGACCTCTCGAACAGCGACCAGCTCTCGCCTTATCATGACGGTCAGTTTTAGCTTTCTCCACTGAGGCGTTAACCCAGCTCAACTGGGGCACAATCGCAGTGGTTCTCCCAGTGCTACCTTAGCGGACGAAACGGAACGTAAGGTACCAAAACATGGGAGCCGGGCAAACCCAACTATTGACCCAAGACATGATTCGGAGCTAATGCATATAGTGCTATAAGTTCGGGGTGCCGCACTTGTGAAAGTGTTCGGACTTCACACCATAATGCGGGGAACATAAGCCCCTGGTGTATTCTGCCGTACTGAATGGTACGGATGTAAGATGTCATAAGCGAACATACATATATAAATAAAGGGAATGCAACTATAAGCGAAAAATGATGCATTGTTTATTCGAGGAGTTCGGCTGTGAGTGCAGAACGATACAAATAGTGCGGTAAGCAAGGGTTTGGACTATTAGACATGTCCCCCTCCAGGGATAGGCTGCGGAATGATGTAATAAATAGATTTAATGCTCGTAATGGAGACCACCTGAGTGTTCGTCGTAGCCCTGGTTCCTCCCTGGCTGTTGCATCGTGGGTTCGGCAGATCTACTGCCGGATAGGGCCTCTTGTAAAAGGAGTCCTGTGGATAAAATAAGAATAAAAAAAGGGAAAGAAAAAGATCGACACACTTAGGAGCCCCTGGTGTGGTTGAGCCGCACTCTGGGCCTATCGTGGTCGTGTCCCTCCCCCTATGCCCAAGGTATCTCCAGAGCGTAATGATGTACGCGAGGAGCTTGTCTTACAATCATGTAAGGGCTGGGGTTGGGGCTGCATTGCTACGCATGCTCGGAACGCGCCAGGTGGTCTTGGTGTATGTTACTCCGGGCGCGTTTAATCCCGTCCGGTCTTTTAACGGCCGGACTCGAAAGTTGCCTTAAGAGGCTATTCTGAACTTCTGCCGCGAGAGCCGCTGTGTGTTCCTCTGTTCGGAGGGAGCGTTCAGTGTTTCCGTTGACCGTGATGACTCCACGAGGGCCTGGCATCTTGAGCTTGAGGTATGCATAATGCGGCACCGCGTTGAACTTTGCAAACGCAGTTCGTTCGAGCAGGGCGTGATAGCCGCTCCGGAACGGGACTATGTCGAAGATTAACTCCTCGCTTCGGAAATTATCCGGGGATCCGAAGACCACTTCCATTGTGACCGAGCCTGTACAATTGGCCTCGACACCTGGTATGACACCTTTGAAGGTCGTCTTTGTAGGTTTAATCCTTGAGGGGTCTATGCCCATCTTGCGCACTGTATCCTGATAAAGCAGGTTCAGGCTGCTGCCGCCGTCCATGAGGACTCTAGTGAGGTGAAATCCATCGACGATTGGGTCTAAAACCAATGCGGCGAATCCGCCATGGCAGATAGTGGTGGGTGGTCCCTTAGATCAAAAGTGACCGGGCAAGAGGACCATGGATTGAACTTCGGGGCAACTGGCTCCAGCGCATATATGTCTCGAAGTGCACGCTTCCGCTCCCTCTTGGGTATGTGGGTTGCGTATATCATATTTACCATCCGTACTAGTGGGGGGAAACCCTTCTATCGTCTATTGTTCGGCGGCCGGGTCTCCTCCTCGTCGTCGCTATGCAGCCCCTTGTCATTGTTTTCGGCAATTAACTTGCCTGCCTGCTTGAATACCCAACAATCTCTGTTGGTGTGGTTAGCTGGCTTTTCAGGGGTGCCATGTATCTGGCAAGAGCGGTCGAGTATTCGGTCCAAATTGGACGGACCCGGAGTGGTTCTTTTGAATGGCTTCTTCCGCTGACCGGGTTTAGAGCCTCTGAATCCGGCATTGACTGTCGTATCCTCATTGTTATCGCTGTTAATGCGGCATTTATTTTTGTTTTGACGCGACCTGCCATTGTGGTCCTTAGTATCCGGACTGCCAGCATTTTTGCTGAGGTTGTTACAGCGAGCTAGCCAGCTGTCCTCTCCCGCACAGAAGCGGGTCATGAGTGATGTGTGGGCTGCCATGGATTTCGGCTTTTCCTGTCCTAGGTGTCGGGCCAGCCACTCGTCGCGGATGTTATGTTTGAAGGCTGCGAGGGCCTCTGCATCCGGACAGTCGACGATTTGATTTTTCTTTGTTAAGAACCATGTCCAGAATTGTCTGGCCGATTCATCTGGCTGCTGAATTATGTGCCTTAGGTCATCGGCGTCTGGTGGTCGCACATATGTGCCTTGGAAGTTGTCGAGGAATGCGGCTTCCTGGTCCTCCCAACACCCAATTGACTCTGCTGGCAAGCTGTTAAGCCAATGCCGAGCTGGTCCTTTAAGCTTGAGTGTGAGGTACTTGATGGCTTGGAGATCGTCGCCGCGGGCCATACGGATGTGAAGGAGATAATCTTCGATCCAAACCACGGGGTCTGTTGTGCCATCATAAGATTCAATGTTCACGGGTTTAAACCGTTCAGGGATTTGATGATCCATTACTTCGTCTGTGAAGCATAGTGGGTGTGTGGCGCCTCTATATTGAGCAATATCACGACGTAGCTCAAGAGAGCGTTGTCTGCTGTGTTCGGCCCGGCCAGAGTTGCTGTATCCGGCGCGACGGTAGTCGTCGTGGGTCGTGGGGCGCCCACGTGATCCGTAGATAGATCTGGATTGTCTTGCCTTGTTCTCCAATATATCCCGCAAGTCCGGCGCATTCCCCCGTGGCTTCGTACTTTTCGAGTGGTGCCGGGGTACGGTTCTGATGGAGGGCGTAGATGCCTCTCTGTCGCGACCACGGGGTGGTCGGTCTGCCGTATTGTGCGCTGGTGATGAAGGTTTGTACGCTTCCTCCTCTAGTGGGGGGAGCAACTTGTGTTTTGGGTAGCTTTTGGAGGGGCGTTCGAGTTCATACTCTTCGGCCGCGAGGACCTCGGTCCATTTGTCGACCAGCAGGTCTTGATCAGCTTGAAGGTGTTACTGCTTTTTCTTTAGGCTGTTCGCCGTGGCCATTAGCCTGCGTTTAAAACGCTCTTGTTCGATGGGATCCTCGGGCTTGATGAATTCATCGTCATTGAGGCTTGCCTCGTCTTCGGAGGGAGGCATGTAATTTTCGTCCTCCTCGTCTGCCGCTCTCTCCTGAGGGCTGGCTACTCCGTCCTCCTGTGCTGAATCATGCTGGAGGGGGTTGTCTTCGACACTCTCTGGGGTGTTATTATCTCCAGTGCCGGACTCTCCATTCTTACTGTGGCGGGATTTAGAGTGGCGCCGCTGACGTCGGCGCTTGGGCTGTTTCTTAGAAGAATCCGCCTCCGCTGCTTCTTCGACGTCCCCATCCTTTGGGGTGTCCACCATGTATATGTCGTATGACGAGGTGGTCTTCCAGTGCCCTGTAGGCACTGGTTCTTGATCGTCTCCGGCATCTTCGTCCATACCGTCAATGTCTTCGGAGTCATAGTCTAGCATGTCGGTTAGATCATCGACGGTGGCTACAAAGTGGGTGGTGGGTGGATTTTGAATTTCTTCGTCGTCCGCATCACAGCCATCCTGACCGCAGTCCGGCCAGGGTTCTCGTGATAACGAGAGATGTTTTAGCGAATTTAGGATGTTGCCAAAGGGTGGGTGCTGAAAGATGTCCGTAGCGGTGAACTCCATGATCGGCGCCCAATCAGATTCGATTGGCAGGGGCGCAGGAGGTTCGGAGTCCGGCAAGGAGTCCGGCGCCTCAGAGTCACGGGCTTCATAAGGGACAAGGTCAGTATTGGGCTCCATCGCCGTGGAAGTTGCAGCTCCCGAGGCGGTGTCCAGCCACCTGCCCTCGATCTGTGCGGTCGGCTCCGAACTATGGGTCAGAGCGGACTTGTGTGCGGCCTCCAGGGTACTGTCCAACGGCAAAGCTAGATCATGCCCATCGTGACAGTGCGGCACGCTCGGCTGTGGCTCAACTCCATCAAAGATCAAGTCCCCGCGGATGATAGCCGTGAAGTTTAGGCTTCCAAACCTGACCTGATGTCCAGGGGCGTAGCTTTCGATCTGCTCCAGACGGCCAAGTGAATTGGCCCGCAGTGCGAAGCCGCCGAACACGAAGATCTGTCCGGGGAGAAAAGTCTCACCCTGGACGGCGTGGTTGTTGATTGAAGAAGCCATCAAGCCTATCAGTGACGACACAGAGGAACTCTCAATGAAAGCACCGATGTCGGTGTCAAAACCGGCGGATCTCGGGTAGGGGGTCCCGAACTGTGCGTCTAGGCGGATGGTAACAGGAGACGAGGGACACGATGTTTTACCCAGGTTCGGGCCCACTTGATGGAGGTAAAACCCTACGTCCTGCTTGATTAATATTGAAGATGTGTATTACAAGAGTGGATCTACCACGAGATCAAGGAGGCTAAACCCTAGAAGCTAGCCTATGGTATGATTGTTGTAATGATTGTTCGTCCTACGGACTAAAACCCTTCGGTTTATATAGACACCGGAGAGGGCTAGGGTTACACAGAGTCGGTTACAATGGTAGGAGATCTACATATCCGTATCGCCAAGCTTGCCTTCCACGCCAAGCAAAGTCCCATCCGGACACAGGACGAAGTCTTCAATCTTGTATCTTCATTGTCTTGGAGTCCGGCTGACGATGATAGTCCGGCTGTCCGGACACCCCCTAGTCCAGGACTCCCTCAGTGCCCTCGACCCTTCCACTGCCTACGCGTGTCGGCTCGTCATTTCGGCGCCATGAGGGGATCGCTCCCCGGTGGCCATCTCTCTTGGCATGGCCAATAAGGCTTTGGATAGCAGCCCTCCACTCCTCTTGCTTCTCCAAGGCAGGAGGAAAGTCGAGGATTAGTTGCGCTCGCGACAGCGCTTCTGCTCGCATGGCTGGCAGCGACAGGTGCGAGGAATGGGAGGAACTCGGACCTCTAACAATGTTAGAAGGAGTCCCATATTGATTCCGCGGCTGTGTGCTCTTTTCTCCTGCACCATGATGTGCATGTCAGCCCTGCATGTCTTGAGAGTGACGCTGAGGGCTCTTGCCGTGGTGACGCCCGGGGTCCTTAGCATCGGGACGCGGTTAGTCGTGCACGAGCTGAGGAAACCGTGGCACACGCGTTGGCGAGGTCGATCTTGCACCCTTGGAGGTCCCCGCACCACCCGCAGGTGGAACAGCTCCACCCATGGGTGTGGCGGCACGCCGACCCCAGTCACCGCTACGGAGGATGCCGACGGCCTGACTTCATTTATTCGGATGGTGTGGACGATCCCGATCTCCTCCAGCACTAGCACCCGCCCCGTCGCCCGCCCTCGTGGGTGTAGGGGGAGCGGCCCCGGATGGGCCAATCGCCGCACCCGTCTTCTTCTTCGGAGCCATGGCGATGAGAGAGCTACTGTACTGACTGCAGGCCAGATTATCACAACTAGCACCCCCTACCTGGCGCGCCAAGGATGTTAGCGAAACTGATCACCTATGGGGTCACAAGGATCCCTTCTACGTTCGGCGGGGGATTAGTTGCACGAAGAGCAGGTCGAGTCGTTAGCACACACAGGATTTTTATCCAGGTTTGGGCCGCGGCGATGCGTAATACCCTAGTCCTGCTTTATCTGGTTATATGATTGTTCTTGAGCTTTTGAACTAGCTATGATGCGAGCCTTGTCGAAAAGTCCAAATCCCTTCTCTATGTGCCTCGGGCCTCCTTTTATACACAAAGGGGTTGCCACAGTGGCACACAAGAGGTGGCAAGCTACAGCGATACAAGCTTATCGCTGTGATCAATGTAGAACATGCGCATTTGGTGCGATGCCTACATGTCCTCTTGCTTTGTTGGGGACGACAACAAAGGCCATCCCGTCCTTCGCCGCTTCCCCTCCCCTTGCTATGCGTCTGGGCTGATGAGGCATGCAGCGCCACGCTAGCCAACCAGCTGCTGTCTTGGCAAAGTTGTAGGCTTCCATGAAGATCTGCATGCCGCCACGCAGGCGTCTGCTTTGCTGGCATGTTTATCGCCGTGTTGGAGTGGTGGTGAGGTGGCGGAACCCTGTCGAGCATGGGCCTGGCCGCGGCCCAGCGGTCATCCCCGGCAAGGCTTGCCGGGGGCCTTGGAATCGTCCCCGGCAATGGTCTTTGTCGGTGTCAAAACCGGCGGATCTCGGGTAGGGGGTCCCAAGCTGTGTGTCATGGATCGATGGGTAACAGGAGACAAGGGACACATTGTTTACCCAGGTTCGGGCCCTCTCGATGGAGGTAATACCCTGCTTCTTGCTTGATTGATCTTGATGATATGAGTATTACAAGAGTTGATCTACCACGAGATTGTAGAGGCTAAACCCTAGAAGCTAGCCTATGATTATGATTGTGTATATCTATCGACTAGCCTAGCCCTGGTTTATAAAATGCACAAGAGGCCTAGGATAACAAGAGTCCTAGCCGAATACGCCGGTGGGGAGGAGTCCATGTCTTGATTATCAAGTCTGGTGGGATCTTCCTTGTATGCGACAGCTGTCCGATCTGGCCCATGAGTATACGACCATAGGGGTCCTCGGCCCAATCTAACTTATCGGGGGACGACATGATGAATACCCCCTAGTCCAGGACACCGTCAGTATCCCCCTGATCCGGCATGATGAATACCCCCTAGTCCAGGACACCATAGGGGTCTTCAAGTTGGGGATGCTCCTCGATTCTTCTGAACTGTTCTTCATCTTCTGTCATTGGTCTTGAAAACTGGTTCAACAAATCTGCTTATCTTCGACATTCTTCCAAGATAGTGGGATTAACATTAACTAAAGTCATGACCTCTCCAAACCCACTTTTATCAAAAATATCATAACATTGAACATTCTCCAAATATGTGGGATCTAAAGTTGACACTCTTCCAAACCCACTTTCAATATTATTGCAAACACTATTATCAATCTCATATTCATCATGGGGCTTAAATAAATTTTCAAGATTATAAGAAGAATCACCCCAATCATGATCATTGCAACAAGTAGTAGACCTAGCAAAACTAGCATCCCCAAGCTTAGGGTTTTGCATATTATTAGCACAATTGACATCAAGAGAATTTATAGTAAAATCATTGCAATCATGATTTTTATTCAAGGAGTTATCGTGAATCTCTTCATAAATTTCTTCATCATAATTTTCAGATTCACGAATTTCAAGCAAAGCTTCATAAAGATAATCTAGTGTACAAAACTCACTAGAAATTGGTTCATCATAATTGGATCTCTTAAAAAGATTAGCAAGACGATGAGTATCCATAGATCTTAGTTTCTCTCTTTAGCAATAAATAAACAACTACTCTAACCAAACGAGCAAACGAGCCAAGTAAGACATCAAAGGAAACGAAAAGACGAACAGAAGAAGGGTGAATAAAATGGCAAGGGTGAAGTGGGGGAGAGAAAAACGAGAGGCAAATGGAAAATAATGTTAAGCCGAGGGAGATGAGCTTGTGATGGGTACTTGGTATGTCTTGACTTGAGGGAAGACCTCTCCGGCAACGACGCCAGAAATCCTTCTTGCTACGTCTTGAGCTTGCGTTGGTTTTCCTTGAAGAGGAAAGGATGATGCAGCAATAGTGGCATAAGTATTTCCCTCAGTTTTTGAGAACCAAGGTATCAATCCAGTAGGAGGCTCCTCAAAAGTCCCACGCACCTACACAAACAAACAAAGAACTCACAACCAACGCGATAAAGGGGTTGTCAATCCCTTCACGACCACTTGTGAAATTGAGATCTGATAGAGATAGTATGATAAGATAAATATATTTTTGGTATTTTATAATATAGATTGGAAAAGTAAAGATGCAAATAAAAGTAGATTGAGAGCTTATATGATAAAAGATAGACCCGGGGGCCATAGGTTTCACTAGTGGCTTCTCTCAAGATAGCATAAGTATTACGGTGGGTGAACAAATTATTGTCGAGCAATTGATAGAAAAGAGAATAATTATGAGATTATCTAGGCATGATCATGTATATAGGCATCACGTCCATGACAAGTAGACCGACTCCTGCCTGCATCTACTACTATTACTTCACACATCGACCGCTATCCAACATGCATCTAGAGTATTAAGTTCATAAGAACAAAGTAACGCATTAAGAAAGATGACATGACGTAGAGGGATAAACTCATGCAATATGATATAAACCCCATCTTTTTATCCTAGATGGCAACAATACAATACGTGCCTTGCTGCCCCTGCTGTCACTGGGAAAGGACACCGCAGGATTGAACCCAAAGCTAAGCACTTCTCCCATTGCAAGAAAGATCAATCTAGTAGGTCAAACCAAACAGATATTTCGAAGAGACTTGCAAAGATAACTCAATCATACATAAAAGAATTCAGAGGAGATTTAAATATTTCTCATAGATAAACTTAATCATAAACCCACAATTCATCGGATCTCGACAAACACACCGCAAAAAGAGTTACATCAAATAGATCTCCACAAGAGAGGGGGAGAACATGGTATTGAAATCCAAAAATAGAGAAGAAGCCATCTAGCTAATAACTATGGACCCGAAGGTGTGTGGTAAAGTACTCACAACTCGTCGGAGGGGCGATGGTGTTGATGTAGAAGCCCTCTATGGTTGATTTCCCCTCCGGCGAAGCGCCGACGAAGCCTCCAAGATGGGATCTCGCGGATACAGAAGGTTACGGTGGTGGAAATTGTGTTTCGGTGGTTCTCTGGATGTTTTCGGGGTACGTGGGTATATATAGGAGGAAGAAGTACGTCGGTGGCCGCCCGAGGGGCCCACGAGATAGGAGGGCGCGCCCTATAGGGGTGGGCGCACCCTCCAGCCTCGTGGCCGCCTCAGCTGCTTCTTGGCTTGCACTCCATGTCCTTTGGATCACGTTTGTTCCAAAAATCACGCTCCCGAAGGTTTCATTCGTTTGGACTCCGTTTGATATTCCTTTTCTTCGAAATACTAAAATAGGCAAAACAGACAGCAATTCGGGCTAGGCCTCCGGTTAGTAGGTTAGTCCCCAAAATGATATAAATGTGTAAAATAAAGCCCATAAACATCCAAAACAGGTAATATAATAGCATGGAACAATCAAAAATTATAGATACGTTGGAGACAGATCATAGATCATGTTCACTGTTTTGATGTCCGGTGGAAATTTCTTCTGTCCCCCCATGTTAGGCTGGCGAGATTCGTCCTTGTCTTCGCTTTGAGGTCCCTTCCCATTGTGTTCGGCGTTGAGTTTGTCGGCCTGCTTGAAGACCCAACAGCTACATTTGGTATGGTTCGCAGGTTTAGCGGGGTTGCCGTGGATCTAATAGGGCATGTCTAGAATTTTATCCAGGCTAGACGGATCGTCTTTATAGCCTTTAAATGTCTTCTTCCGTTGACCGGGTATGGAGCCCCTTAATCCGGCATTTACTGCTATATTGTCGGGGCTTTCTTTGTTGTTCCGATGTTTGTTTTTGTTGCGTCGTGGTTTTCCATTCCATCCCTGACCTCAGATGTGCCGGGATCTCAAGTGCTAGTACGGGCTAACCAGTTGTCTTCGCCCGCACAAAAGTGGGTCAGGAGTGTAGTTGAGGCTAACATTGTCCTTGGCTTTTCCTGGCCAAGGTGTCTGGCTAGCCATTTGTCCCGGACACTGTGTTTGAAGGCCGCTAAGGCTTCGGCATCCGGACAGTCGACGATTTGGTTCTTCTTAGTGAGAAACTGGTTCCAAAGCTTGCGGGCTGATTCTCCGGGTTGTTGGATTATGTGACTTAGATCGTCTACATCCGGGGGTCGGACATAAGCCCCTTGGAAATTGGCCCGAAAAGCGTCCTCAAGTTCTTCCTAGCTTTCGATGGAGTTTTCAGCGAGGCTTTTCGGCCAGTGCCGAGCTGGTCCTTTTAGCTTGAGGGGTAAGTATTTGATGTCGTGGAGATCATCTCCGCGAACCATGTGGATGTGAAGAATAATAAAGTCTTCTATCCAAGCCGCAGGATTCGTCGTTCCATCATATGCCTCGATGTTTACGGGTTTAAACCCTTCTGGGAAATCGTGTTCCAACACCTCATCGGTGAAGCACAGGGGGTGTGCGGCGCCACTGTATTTGTCTGTGTCGTGGCGTGGGTCCGACGGTTGTAATGTTCGGTATTGGTTTTGAACTGGTAGATGACCGACATATTTGGGTTGATAATAATTGTCCCATGCGGGCTTGTCTGCGACATTACTAGCCACTCTGTCTCGACCGCGAGGTGGTCGGTCCGGCTTGTCGGTCGTATTGTTTCTCGGCGGTATAGGTGCAATAGCCTTGTCTACGAATTCGGGTAGCAGCTTACTCTTAGGATAGCCCTTTGTTTGGCGATTACCGCCGTATTTTTCCTCAGCGTCTAGCACTTCGTTCCATCTGTCATTGAGCGTATCATGTGCGGCTTTCAGCCGCTGCTTCTGCTTCTTCAGGCTCCTTGCAGTGGCGACAAGCCTTTGATGGAGGCATTCTTGTTCTAATGGTTCTTCTGGGTTGACAAATTCGTCGTCGCCCAAGCTGATCTCCTCTTCGGAGACATGTTGATAGTTGATGTCTTCGGCATCACTGTGGTCAGACAAGATCCCCATACTATGTTCGTCGTCCCCTCACACGTCCTTCTCCAATGATGGTTCTGCGGGGTCGTCCGTTTGGTTCACATTATCATCGTTGTCCATGACAATGTTGTTGTTTTTACTACGGCATGGCTTGGAGCGGCGCCGCTGACGTCAGCGCTTTGGCTGTATCTCAGGAGGTTTATCCTCGACTGGATTTTCATTGTCGCCGTTGTTTTCTTTGGGTGTATCCACCATGTATATGTCGTACAAGGAGGTGGCTATCCAATTCCCTGTAGGCAGTGGTTCCTGCTCCTCTCCGGCATTGTCGTCCATACTGTCGATGTCTTCAGAGTCGTAATCAAGCATGTCGGTTAAGTCATCCACAGTGGCTATAAAGTGGGTGGTGGGTGGGAAACGAAGTTCTTCGTTGTCCGCTTCCCATTCGAGACGGACATAGTTCGGCCGAGAGTCCCCTGACAAAGAGAGGAATTTCAATGAGTTTAACACGTCACGTAGAGGTGTACATTGGAAGATGTCCGTGGAGCTGAACTCCAAGATTGGCGCTCAATCAGGTTTGATGGACACAGATGCATGCGGTCCAGAACCTATGGACATAGACGGATCCGAGGTTCCAGTGGCATAGGCCTAGATCGATGTTGGGTACGTGTCTGGCTCAAACACCGCTAAATCTGCGGCTTCCGTGGTGGGGTTGAGCTTCCCGTCCTCGGATGGCGCGGTCCGCTCTGGATCTAGGGCCAGAGCGGTTATTGGCGCTATCCCCTGAGCATGGCCAGATGTCAGATTTAGGTCATGTTCATCATGGTGGCAGGGGACAGTCGTTATGGGCTCAAATCCGTCGAAGATCAAGTCTCAACGGATATCGGCCACAAAATTCAGACTTCCAAATCTGACCTGATGGCCAGGGGCATAGCTACCAATCTGCTCTAGATGGCCAAGCGAGTTGGCCCGTAGTGCAAAGCTGCCGGATACAAAGATCTGTCCAGGGAGGAAGACCTCCCCTTGGACTTCGTTCTTGTAGATGATTGATGGAGCCATCAAGCCTTCTGGTGACGATGCAGCGGAACTCTCAATGAAAGCACCAACGTCGGTGTCAAAACTGGCGGATCTTAGGTAGGGGGTCCCGAACTGTGCGTCTAAGGCTAAACCCTAAAAGTCTAGCCTATGATTGTGATTGTTGTTTTTCTCTAGGGACTAAACCCTCCAGTTTATATAGACACCGGAGGGGGCTAGGGTTACACAAAGTCGGTTACAGAGAAAAGGAATCTACATATCTGAATCACCAAGCTTGTCATCCACGCAAAGGAGAGTCCCATCCGGACACGGGAAGAAGTCTTCAATCTTGTTTCTTCATAGCCCAACAGTCCGACCCATGTATATAGTCTGGCTGTCCAAGGACCCCTTAATCCAGGACTCTCTCACCCGCACTCCGGGATCCCATCGTCATCAGACATCTCCTGTGTTTGAAATTCAAATATTATAACTCGACGGCAAAACCCAAAAAATCCGGCATGACCTTTTCTATAAAAGAATCGAGCGCCTAAAATTTGCCGGAACGGAAATTAATCAACACTCCGGCAAAACATAGGCCACTTATCGATTGTCATTGCATTTCAATGGTTGAAAATATGAACAAAAACATTTTCAAAATATCTTATATATAATCCTAACACTAAATAAACTAGTTTTATTAACTACTTACTAAATAATCTAGTTTTATTAACTACTTACTAAATAATCTAGTTTTACTAACTACTTACTAAATAAATTAGTTCTATTAAACACTTACTATAAATAAACTAGTTCTATTAAGCACTTACTAAATAATTTAGTTCTATTAAGCACTTAATATAAATAAACTAATTATATTAATCACTTACTAAATAAACTATTTCTATGAAACACTTGCTAAAAATTCTACTACACTAGTTCTACCCTAAATTTTCTTACTTCTATTTTATTCCAAACACCTAAAATAGTCCAAAAAAATTATTCTATTAAAAAACCTACAGTCTATGATGTCTACATTCTAAAATCTACATTTAAATTACCTACAATTTGCAAGAACAAAGACAAGGGAGGGAGGGAGGAGAGAGGAGGGGGAGGGTCCGGCCGGAGGAGGAGGAGGGAGGGGCGGTGGGAGGAGGAGGAGGGAGGGGTGGTAGGAGGAGGTCTGCCGACGGAGGAGGGAGGAGGTGTCGGCCGGAGGCGAAAGGAGGAGGGCACGATGGGAGGAGGAGGGAGGAGGGCACAGTGGGAGGACGAGGGAGGGAGTACCTTGGTGGCAGACAGACGACGGCGGCGGCGATGACGGATGACGGGTATCGGCATGGGCGAGAGTGACTGAGAGGGAGAGTGAAAGAGAGAGGGTCGGCCGCGTGGGGAGGATAAGGTAGGGTTAGTAGTAGCACAGGTTCGATAAAAGCGCTACAGCTAAGGAGAATAGCAGTAGCGCTGGGCGAGGATACGCGCTACTGCTAAGTTGGGCTAGCCATGTGCGCCCAGTTCAGACATAGCAGCAACGCTTTTTCCTAGTACACGCTACTGCTAAAGTTATAGCAGTAGCGTGGTTTATTTATACGCGCTGCTACTAAGTAGCAGAGCGCATGATTTTGTCCAGCGCCATTTCTAAGATGTTGTGTATAAGGTTTTCCCTAGTAGTGTAAGATTCCAATTTCCATAATATAAATGAATGGAACACTTCCCTAGAAATATAATTAAGACATCATATAAATCTATTATTAGGGCCACCTATGGAATTAATTTGAAGGATGACAACACTTGAAACTATGCATTACGCCTAGCTAGGGGCGTAAAACAATAGCGCTTGTTGGGAGGCAACCCAATAGTTATATTTATTTTTCTTTTTACTTTCTGTGTTTTTTATGTCCACACAATTATGCTACTGTTATGGTTGTGTTTTTATGTTTCAGTTGGTGTTTGTGCCAAGTAAAGCCTTTGGGATGATACGGTTGATAGTTGACTTGATTCCGTGAAAAAATAGAAACTTTTGCGCCCAGTAACATAATTGTTTAAGTTCACTGGAACGTGATAAAATTATGAGTTTTTTAAACATGATGGATATACAAATTTTGCACATTTCCCAAATTTTCAGAATATTTGGAGTTACAAAAGTATTGTGTTGGTTCATATCATTACAGGATGTAATGTTTTTGAGAGATTTTGTTTTCATTGCATAGTTTTCTTGTTTTAATGATTCTATGGATTGTATCGGGGGGTATAAGTCATGGAGAAGTTAGAATACAATATATGTTATGCACTAATCAAATATGAATGGGTTTACAATAGTACCTAAAGTTTATGGTTTGCTTGTTATACAAACGGATCTCACGAGTTTTCTATTGAGTTTGTGTGTTGAAGTTTTCAAATTTTGGGTGAGATCTTGATGGATTGAGGAATAAGGAGCGGCAAATCCCTAAGCTTGGGGTGACCAAAGCACCCCAAGGTAATATTCAAGGACAATCGAGCGTCTAAGATTGGGGATGGCTCGGAAGGCATCCCCTCTACAAACTATCGGTATATTACTTGGAGCTATAGTTTTATTTGTCACATGATATGAGTTTTTTGGACCCTCGTATTTTATATGAGTATTTGCTTTGTTTGCTTTTTTGTTTGCCACAATCATCTTTGCTGCACACACCTTTTGAGAAAGACATGTATTTACTCATGATTTATTAGAATACTTTGTGTGCTTCACTTATATCTCTTGAGCTACGCAATTGCTCTAGTGCTTCACTTGAATCATTTAGAGCACGACGGTGACTATATTTTAAAGAAATAGTTGTACTCTCATGCTTCACTTATATCTTTTTGAGAGCCTAATAAATAGTAATGGCAATATGCTTGGTTTATGAAATTAGTCCTGATATGATAGGTATTCAAGAGGGATATAATAAAAAGTTTTATCTAGATCACTGAATATGATAAGTTTGATTCCTTGCAATAGTTTTGCGATATAGAGATGGTGATATGTGGGTTGTACTAGTGAATAATTGTGGTTTAGTAAGAATATTGGTGTTAAGGTTCCTGATTCCCAAAGCATGCATGTATAGTCTCCCGTTATGCTAAGAAGTTGCAGCACGGTTTATTATTGAGTGTCTTTCTCTGCATGAAGGTCGGGGCATGCAATGGTTAACTCTTACCAACCTCCCCCCTAGGGACATGTGTAGTAGTACTTTTCCCTACATGCATGCTTTTCCCTCCCTCCCTTCCTCTCTATATGAATTGTCCCAGTGAGGAAAAAAAAGATAGGCCGAAAAGAGCCAAATAAGAAAATGAGAGAAAGAGAGAGAAGGCGCAATGTGACTATCCTTTTCCCTACTTGTGCTGCAAAGTAGCACCATAAATTTCATATAGAGAGTCTCCTGTTGTCGGTGTCAAAACCAGCGGATCTCGGGTAGGGGGTCCCGAACTGTGCGTCTAGGCGGATGGTAACAGGAGACAAGGGACACGATGTTTTACCCAGGTTCGGGCCCTCTTGATGGAGGTAAAACCCTACGTCCTGCTTGATTGATATTGATATTGTGGATGTTTACAAGAGTGGATCTACCACGAGATCAAGGAGGCTAAACCCTAGAAGCTAGCCTATGGTATGATTGTAATGGTTGTTGTTCTGTCCTACGGACTAAAACCATCTGGTTTATATAGACACCGGACAGGGCTAGGGTTACATAGAGTCGGTTACAATGGTAGGAGATCTACATATCCATATCGCCAAGCTTGCCTTCCACGCCAAGGAAAGTCCCATCCGGACACGGGACGAAGTCTTAAATCTTGTATCTTCATAGTCTTGGAGTCCGGTCGATGATGATAGTCAGGCCAATGATAGTTCAGCCGATGATGGTAATCCGGCTATCCGGACACCCACTAGTCCAGGACTCCCTCAGTAGCCCCTAAACTAGGCTTCAATGACGATGAGTCCGGCGCGCATATTGTTCGGCATTGCAAGGCGGGTTCCTCCTCCGAATAATTCGTTGAAGATTGTGAACACCAGAATAGTGTCCGGCTCTGCAAAATAAATTGCACATTCCACCGTAGAGAGAATAATATATACACAAGTTCAATCTACTGACATTTTTTGCGGCATGACGTCACACCACTACCAAGCCATTACTTGAATCGTTTTTTACTTTACCACCTCAGCACATTTAGCGAAGCGGTTTCCTTGGCACGTCTTGTCGAAGCAGAGATCGTGTTCCCCCTTAATCCGGGATTCTCATCAATACGGACGTGGGTAACCCAACCGCGCCATTGATGGTGACGCTTGGGAGATAAGCGAGTTTTACCAGGCAGGTGGGGGATGCATAGACTTCGTTCGCCTATATAAGGGATAAGGATTCACCTTTTCACCTACGCCTTCTTCCTCCTTTGCTTATCCATCTCCGCGCACTCGAGCTCCGGCGCCCAAGTTCGTGCATTTCGTCTCAACCTTCTCCGACCATGTCCGGAGCGGGAGGCAAGTGGATGACCTCCTCCGTTACGGAGGAGCACATCGAAAGACTGCGCAGCGCCGGCTATCTGTCCGGCGACATCGCACAACGGCTGCCCGACGAGGGGCAGCTCATCCCCACCCCCAGGCCCCATGAGAGGGTCGTTTTTCTTCCCCACTTCCTCCGCGGACTGGGCTTTCCACTTCACCCCTTTGTCCGGGGGCTCATGTTCTACTACGGCCTGGATTTCCATGATCTGGCGCCGAACTTCATCCTCAACATCTCGGCGTTTATCGTCGTGTGCGAGGCCTTCCTCTGCATCCAGCCCCACTTCGGCTTGTGGCTCAAGACCTTCAATGTCAAGCCGAAGGTAGTGAAGGGCACTCAAGCGGAGTGCGGAGGCGCCATGTTGGGCAAGATGCCCAACGTCCTTTGGTTCGAAGGGGCCTTCGTGGAATCCGTCAAGGGGTGGCAATCGGGGTGGTTCTATATCACCGAGCCGCGCGGCCCTACGTGGGCGGCGGCCCCCGAGTTCAGATCTTGTATCCCTACTCAGCTCACCTCCTGGAAAGAGAAGGGCTTGCTGTGGGGATGTTCGGAGGAGGTGACGGGACTCCAAGCCTATATCCAGAAGCTGGTGAAGAAGCTCAGGCTGGTTAACGTGTTCCAAGTCATGCTCGTCCGCCGGATTCTCCCATGCCAAGAGCGGGCATTCAATTTGTGGGAGTTCGATCCGGAATAGCACCACGCGTTGAGCGGTCTCTTGGACACGACGTACGAAGGCGCCTGGAGGGTGCTATTTAAGGGCGCCGAAGCCCCCGCATTCGCGACCGAAGATCACGGATTTCGCTCGCAGCGCCAAGCTGGCGAGGTAAGTGATTCTACCCCTTTACGGGACACTTTCTTTTCATAGTTTGATTCTATGTGGGTTTTAATTTCCCCTTTTCCTTTGACAGGACTAGATGAAGAAGGAGGAGCAGCTCGTCTTCCCGGCTCCCATGCCAGAAAACCCAGTAGACGCCCGTCTAGCGAGGCTGCTGGTTCCGGCACCGCATGTGGTGCCGGAGAAGAAGGCCAAGAAGGAGGCCACGGGTACTTGAAAGAGTTCCCGTTTTCAGGTGTCCGACGACTCCGAGGCGGACTCCTCCCCTGAAAACGAGGAGGAGAAAGAGGACTCTCTCCCAGAGGAGGGAGAGAGGAAGAGGAAGGCTTCCCCAACAGGAGAGGCCGAAGGGTCCAAGAGGGGAAGGACTATTCCCCCGGACAGCTCCGCCAACATCAACGTTGGCGAGGAAGAATGGCCTTCAAGGGCCAGGCCTCCGGCGAGATCGTAAGTATCTAGATTCCTGAATGATTTATAATTTTTCTTTTGTGTCACATAGTGTCATTCTAATGCCGCATGCTGCCTGTAGTCCGGCCAATGATGATCTCCCCACTTCATCAAGCGGGTCGTTGGCTCCGTCGGATGTAGACTCCATCCCGACCGCCTCCACGCCTCGCGACACCGAGGACGCCGAGGTGGGATCCCAAGAAGGGACCCATCAGGGGGAGGCTCCGGAGGCACCACAAGGCGGCCTCTTGGACTTTGCGCCGGACTCCACGTCGGAACCCGTAGTGGTTCCGGAGTCTGGCCGGCGGCCCCTTCGCAAGAAGGGCAAGACCGTGACGCCGGCGGCTTCCGTCCAACCGGAGGCGCCGGACAATTTGTTGTAGGCGCTCCAGAGCGCTTCCATCGAGGAAGAACACCGCACTATTATGAGTGCGGTGATTCAGAAGGTACAGCTCGCCAAGAACGGGCTGACCGAAGCCTGCAGTAGCCTTCTATCAGGCTTTGAGGTAAGAAGTTAAAAATATGCAATGTAATACTGCATAGACAGTAGCCCCTGATGCTCGGTTCGGTGTTCGGAAAGAAAAGGCGGACTGAGGATCTGAAAAAAAAGATATACGCAGGGTTGCTAAAAAATTATGTCAATATGGGTTGCAGGCTGCGCTGCTGACCTCTGCCGCACTGACTGCGGAGGTCGGTGCTTTGAAGCAGGAGCTCGAGCGGTCCGAGCAAGAGCTCGGCCATGCCAAGAAGCAGCTCCAGGACAGAGAAGGTGAGTAACAGCAATTTGAATAGTTACCTTACAGAAAAGGATTTAGGTTGCAATAAAAGAATAACAAGGACAACATGGGTACTGCAGGGGCCACGAACGAGGTGGCAACCCTGAAGGAGGCCGTGTCCGCGGCCGAACGCAGTGCGGCCGCGGAACGGACAGAGCAAGAAAAGCAGGAGGCGCAGGTGGCGGCGGTTCGGCAAGAGCTCCAGGCTCTCATGGAAAAGCATGAGAGTTTGGAGCGTGACTCAAAGACTCGAGAGTCCGAGCTTGCCTCGGCTCTCGAAAGTGCCAAAGCCGCCAAGGCCGAGGCCCATAAGTCCCTTCAGGAGATTGAGTCGGTGAAGAAGATAGCGGCGGGTAAGGCATTTTTCATGCAAAGCAAGCATGTGAATGTAAATTATGTGTTACTTACCCAAATTCGGAGCTCCCCAGGGGCGTTTGCAGATCTGCCTCGCAGCGTGTCTGATGCCACCGCATTCTACCGAGCCGAGGAGGGGAGCTCAACGGAGAAGGTCTTCTGGTCTCAGTACGCTGAGGCCGGCCATCCGGTGCCCCCAAGCGACCAGCTGAAGCAGCTGGTCGAGCTCCACAAGGTAGCCGAGCAGGCCATGAAGGGCCTCATAGTCCGGCTGTGGCCTGGAGAGGCCATGCCTGGGAGCTACTTCGGCCTCGTGCGGCGGTTGGTGGATGCGTGCCCCTGGGTGGAGGTTATCAAGCGCTCCGCCTGTATTAAAGGTGCTCGTCGGGCCCTTGCCCGCGCAAAGGTGCATTGGGGTAAGCTGGATGCGGAGAAGCTAATCACTGACACGCCACCAGCAGGCAAGGAATATCGCACGCCCGAGATGTACTATAGGACTGTCCTGAAGGGTGCCCGCAAGATTGCGGATGAGTGCCCCAGGGATGTAATTATTGAGTAAATTCGCAATGTGTTATCCTGTGCGCTGAAAACTTTGTTCATATGCGCTAAGCAACGCTTGTTAATTTAAAATATTACCTTCTGTGCGGCCGTTTAGTAAATCTGAGAGATGGCAAGTCGTCCGCTTCAGCCCCCATGCCACTAGTGCTGGGGTGTTCGGGATAAACTTGAGCACTCTTGTTCCCATTTTTGGGTCCATCTAGGGAGGCGCTCAACACGACGAACAAGGCAACCGGACTTATAATGCTTGAACACTCTCACTTAGCCATAGAATTCTATAATTTTAAATTTCGGCGAAGCCCCTAGTATTCGGAAGACCGAATTCGGGGCGCTATCCACGCCTTCGTCGGACATTATCTGGTACTTCGCTCGAAGCGGCGTGAGTCTTTAAGGACCCGAAAAGACCTCTCGAACAGCGACCAGTCTCTCACCTTATCATGACAGTCAGTTTTAGCTTTCTCCACTGAGGCGTTAACCTGGCTCAACCGGGGCGCAATCGCACTGGTTTCTCCCAGTGCTACCTTAGCCGATAGAACGGAACGTAAGGTGCCGAACATGGGAGCCGGGCAAACCCAACTATTGACCCAAGACATGATTCGGAGCTGATTCATATAATGCTATAAGTTCGGGGTGCCGCACTTGTGAAAGTGTTCGGACTTATCACACCATAATGCGGGGAACATAAGCCCCTGGTGTATTTGGCCGTACCAAAATATACGGATGCAACATGTCGTAAATGAACATATATATATATATATATATATATATATATATATATAAAGTAATGCAATTATGGGCAAAAAGTGCTGCATTATTTATTCAAGAAGATCTGCTATGAGTGCGGAATGATACAAATAGTGCAGAAAGCAAGGGATTGGACGAATTAATGCTCGTAATGGAGACCACCTGAGTGTTCATCGCAGCCTTTGTCCCTCCCTGGCTGTTCATCATGAGTTTGGCAGGTTCGCCGCCGGACAGAGTGCTGTGTAAAAAAAGAGAAAATTAAAAGATAAAAAGAGCGAGACACTTGGGAGCCCCTGGTGTGGTCGAACCGCACTCTGGGTCTGTTGTGGTTGTGCCTCTCCCCCTATGCCCATGGTATCTCCAGGGCGTAATTATGTACGCGGAGAGTTTGTCTTGCAATTGTGCGAGGGCTGGGTTTGAGGCTGCATTGCTACGCGTGCTCGGAACGTGCCAGGTGGTCTTGGTTGATGTTGCTCCTGGCGTGTTTGGTTGTGTCCGGTCGTTTAACGGCCGGACTCGAAAATAGCCTTAAAAGGCTGCTCTGTACTTCTGCCGCGAGAGCCGCTGTATGTTCCTCCGTTCGGAGGGAGCGTTCCGTGTTTCCATTGACCGTGATGACTCCACAAGGGCCTGGCATCTTGAGCTTAAGGTATGCATAATGCGGCACCGCGTTGAATTTTGCGAACGCAGTTCGTCCGACGAGAGCGTGATAGCCACTGCGGAACGGGACTATGTCGAAGATTAACTCCTCGCTTCGGAAATTATCCGGGGATCCGAAGACCACTTCCAGTGTGACTGAGCCTGTACAATTGGCCTCAACTCCTGGTATGACGCCTTTGAAGGTCGTCTTTGTAGGTTTAATCCTTGAAGGGTCTATGCCCATCTTGCGCACTGTATGATAAAGCAGGTTTAGGCTACTGCCGCCGTCCATCAGGACTCTCGTGAGGTGAAAACCATCGACGATTGGGTCTAAAACCAATGCGGCGAATCTGCCATGGCGGATACTGGTCGGATGGTCTCTTCGATTGAAAGTGATCGGGCAAGAGGACCATGGGTTGAATTTTGGGGCGACTGGCTCCATCGTGTATACGTCCCTTAGTGCACGCTTCCGCTCCCTCTTGGGTATATGCATTGCGTATATCATGTTTACCGTCCGAACTTGAGGGGGGAATCCCTTTTGTCCTCTGTTGTTCGGCGGCCGGGTCTCCTCCTCGTCATCGCTATGTAGCCCCTTGTCATTGTTTTTGGCAATTAATTTGCCTGCCTGCTTGAATACCCAACAATCTCTGTTGGTGTGGTTAGCTGGCTTTTAGGGGGTTCCATGTATTTGACAAGAGCGGTCGAGTATTCGTTCCAAATTGGACGGGCCCGGAGTGATTCTTTTAAATGGCTTCTTCCGTTGACCGGGTTTGGAGCCTCGGAATCCGGCGTTGACTGCCGTATCATCATTGCTATCGCCGTTAATGCGGCGTTTGTTTTTGTTTCGACGCGACCTGCCATTGCGGTCCTTGGTATCCGTACTGCCAGCATTTTTGCTGAGGTTGTTGCTGCGAGCTAGCCAGCTATCCTCTCCTGCACAGAAGCGGGTCATGAGTAATGTGAGGGCTGCCATGGATTTCAGCTTTTCCTGTCCTAGGTGCCGGGCCAGCCACTTGTCGTGGATGTTATGTTTGAAGGCCGCGAGGG
The DNA here is from genome assembly GCA_963921465.1 of Triticum timopheevii. NCBI lineage: Eukaryota > Viridiplantae > Streptophyta > Magnoliopsida > Poales > Poaceae > Triticum > Triticum timopheevii. The sequence goes on along the minus strand of OY997268.1, from coordinate 619,407,336 downwards.
CCTCTGCATCTGGATAGTCGACGATTTGATTTTTCTTTGTTAAGAACCGTGTCCAGAATTGCCTGGCCGATTCGTCTGGCTGCTGGATTATGTGGCTTAGGACATCTGCGTCCGGTGGTCGCACATACGTGTCCTGGAAGTTGTCGAGGAATGCGGCTTCCAGGTCTTCCCAGCATCCAATTGACACTGCAGGCAGGCTGTTAAGCCAATGCCGAGCTGGTCCTTTAAGCTTGAGTGGGAGATATTTGATGGCGTGAAGATCGTCGCCGTGGGCCATATGTATATGAAGGAGATAATCCTCAATCCAAACCGCGAGGTCTGTTGTGCCATCGTTGGATTCGATGTTAACGGGTTTAAACCCTTCAGGGATTTGATGATCCATTACTTCGTCAGTGAAGCATAGTGGGTGTGCGGCGCCTCTGTATTGAGCAATATCGCGACGTAGCTCAAGAGAGCGTTGTCTGTTGTGTTCGGCCCGGCCGGAGTAGTTGTATCCGGCGCGACGGTATTCGTCGTGGGTCTTGGGGCACCCACGTGATCCATAGATAGATCTGGATTGTCTTGCCTTGTCCTCCAATATATCGCGCAAGTCCGGCGCGTTCCCCTGTGGCTTCATTCTTTTTGAGTGGTGCCGGGGTACGGTTCTGGTGGAGGGCTTACATGCCTCTCTATCGCGGCCACGAGGTGGTCGGTCTTCCGTATTGTGCGCTGGTGATGCAGGTTTGTATGCTTCCTCCTCAGTCGGGGGAGCAACTTGCGTTTTGGGTAGCTTTTGGAGGGGCGTTCGAGTTCATACTCTTTGGCCGCGAGGACCTCGGTCCATCTGTCGGCCAGCAGGTCTTGATCAGCTTGAAGCTGTTGCTGCTTTTTCTTTAGACTATTTGCCGTGGCCATTAGCCTGCGTCTGAAACGCTCTTGTTCGATGGGATCCTCAGGCACGACGAATTCGTCGTCGTCGAGGCTTGCCTCGTCTCCGGAGGGAGGTATGTAATTATCATCCTCGACCTCTTCGTCTGCCGCCCTCTCGTGAGGGCTTGCTTCTGCCTCCTCCTGTGCTGAATCTTGCTGGAGGGGGTTATCTTCGGCACTTTCTGGGGTGTTATTATCTCCTGTGCCGGAATCTCCATTCTTGCTGCGGCGGGATTTAGAGCGGCGCCACTGACGTTAGCGTTTGGGCTGTTTCTTTAAGGAATCGGCCTCCGCTGCTTCTTCGCTGTCCCCATCTTTTGGGGTGTCCACCATGTATATGTCGTATGACGAGGTGGTCTTCCAGTGTCCTGTAGGCACTGGTTCTTGATAGTCTCCGGCATCGTCATCCATACCGTCGATGTCTTCAGAGTCGTAGTCGAGTACGTCGGTTAGATCGTGGATGGTGGCTACGAAGTGGGTGGTGGGTGGGCTCTGAATTTCTTCGTCATCCGCGTCCCAACCATCCTGGCCGTAGTCCGGCCAGGGCTCTCCGGATAGCGAGAGATGCTTCAGCGAATTTAAGATGTCGCCGAAGGGTGAGTGCTGAAAGATGTCCGCAGCGGTGAATTCCATGATCGGTGCCCAATCGGATTCAACTGGCAGGAGCGCAGGAAGTTCGGAGTCCGGCAGGGAGTCCGGCACCTCGGAGTCATCAGCTTTATGTGGGACAAGGTCAGTGTTCGGCTCCATCGCCGTAGAAATTGGAGCTAGCTCCCGAGGCGGTGTCTAGCCACCCGTCCTCAATTTGTGCGACCGGCTCCGGACTATGGGTCGGAGCGGATTCGTGTGCGGCCTTCAAGGCGCTGTCCGGCGGCAGAGTTAGGTCGTGCCCATCGTGACAGTGCAGCGCACTTGGCTGCGGCTTAGATCCATCGAGGATCAAGTCCCCGCGGATATCGGCCGTGAAGTTTAGGCTTCCAAACCTGACCTGACGGCCAGGGGCGTAGCTTTCGATCTGCTCCAGATGGCCAAGTGAGTTGGCCCGCAGTGCGAAGCCGCTGAATACGAAGATCTGTCCGGGGAGAAAAGTCTCACACAGGACTGCGTCGTTGTCGATTGAAGAGGCCATCAAGCCTATCGGTGACGACACAGAGGAACTCTCAATGAAATCACCAATGTCGGTGTCAATACCGGCGGATCTCGGGTAGGGGGTCCCGAACTATGCGTCTAGGCGGATGGTAACAGGAGACAAGGGACACGATGTTTTACCTAGGTTCGGGCCCTCTTGATGGAGGTAAAACCCTACGTCCTGCTTGATTGATATTGATATTGTGGATGTTTACAAGAGTGGATCTACCACGAGATCAAGGAGGCTAAACCCTAGAAGCTAGCCTATGGTATGATTGTAATGGTTGCTGTTCTGTCCTTCGGACTAAAACCATCCTGTTTATATAGACACCGGAGAGGGCTAGGGTTACATAGAGTCGGTTACAATGGTAGGAGATCTACATATCCGTATCGCCAAGCTTGCCTTCCACGCCAAGGAAAGTCCCATCCGGACACGGGACGAAGTCTTCAATCTTGTATCTTCACAGTCTTGGAGTCCGGTCGATGATGATAGTCCGGCCGATGATAGTTCGGCCGATGATGGTAATCCGGCTATCCGAACACCCCCTAGTCCAGGACTCCCTCACCTGTGTTGTCACTTTCATATACTAGTGGAAATTTTTCATTATGGAACTTGGCTTGTGTTGACACGAGATTTTGGCACGGATAGGAACTTATTTAAGATCACCTCAAATGGAGAAGCGATCTACATGAAAGAGTTCAGTATTGTTGATATGAACATATTTTAAGTTTGGGCCATCGCCGTCCGATTTCATCTCGAAGGCCGAAACTATACTCAAAGTACTAAGATCTTATATTCAGAGTACAGTTTGGCCGATTAAGTCCCCAAGATGACGTCAAATGGAAAAACTTTCTACACGAGTTGTCTTCATCTCGTCGAACCGATATCTTTTGATGTAAAAGTAGTCCCTATCCAAGTTCGTATACAGAAGTTATAGCCATTCGAATGCAGGCCTATCAGGAGGCAAAAAATGGCGCGCCCCACCACACACGCTGTGTGTTGGGTAGCGCGAATAATAGCCTGTTTTGCGCGAGCGATTTGACCCTCAAAATGACCTCTGATCAAAAAACGTTCAACGTGATAGTTGTTTGCCTCGTTGAAATGGTCAAGATTGCTTTCGGACTCGTTTACCACCACAAAAAAGACCCACATGGTGCAGCCAGTTTAAACCAAACAGTTTTGGAAAGTTCGGCCAAAACCAACCCGAATTTGACTAGGGTTTTGGACGTTAATCCAATCCTTTTCCTTGCACGGGAAGTATACTCGCCTCTTATATACCCAAGGGGTGACGGCCGATTGAACAACACAGAATTGACAAATCAATCTATCATCTTTTACCTTTACTTTTATCTTCTCCCTTGTTCTTCTTCTTCCCCGTTCTTCGTTCGTTCTTCTTCATTGCAGGTTGGCGAACCTCAAGGCCCTAAGGTCGATCAAGTCGACCTAGGGCATCCCATAGCCGCCGCGCGCCCTGTTAGGGTCCCTCCCGGGCGTGTGGGGTTTTGGGTGTACAAAAGCGCCTGCTAGATTGTCTTGCGTACCGCGCTTCCGGCGGGTCTCCTTCGACGTGAGCTGCGGTACATCACCCCAGCGTCGAGGGTACATAGTGATGTGTTCGTTTTCGAACACACTTTTTGGCGACTCTATTGGGGACGAAGCTATGAACTATCTCGGGCCTGTTCTTGCTACGAAGAGATCATCATCTAGGGTTTGCAATCTACAAAAGTAATATGCTTCAACTTCATATAATTTTAGCAACATGCAACATATATATCCCAACTCTCATGCATCGGCAACCCCACAAATCTATATGCCAATGAACAACATGATGAGTTCGGTTAATCAAGTTGTCACACCCCATGTAGGAATTTCCAATACTATGCAACAAAGTGTTTCAACTTTTTATTCATCGGCAAATAACTTGCAGTATGTTAATCCAAACGTGCCAGTGGATAGGGGAATTGGCCGGGCTACTACTAGTTATTCGGCCAATTACCCTCAAACATCATATGCTACACCTCATGCTACTAGTTTTTTGGCACCATACGCAACTGTCGATGTCCATAATTCGGCTCCACACATTAATGGTCATGGACAAATAAGGGAAACTTCTACAGGAGCACAAATGCCTTCACCTACTACCGTGGCATATCATGTCTTCAATACACAATTACGAAATTTCAGCAGCATCTCATTGCCGAAAGAGTCTAAAAGCATCGAGACGAAACCATTTCCAGACTGTGTAATTGAGAACATGCTTACATTTTCTTGGGATTTGTGCAACCCCATTCGACAGGCACTAATAGAAGGCGGGAAGCCTCATGATTTTGCTGTTGTAAAAGCTAGAGTAGTGCAAATGATGAATTCGCCTAGTGTTGTACCATCCAGTGTACCCCCTAAACAATTGCAAAGTTTCAGCACCTCATTGCAGGAAGAGTCTCAAAGTATCGGGGGGGAAATCTCATGAGGAGTAGATGCAAATTGAGGTGAAAAAGTTTAAAGCTCACCAAGCTGAGATGTGGGCTAAAATTAGGCAAGAGCAAAAGCCTTTGGAAATTCAAAAAGATAAAAGTATTGATTCTGGTAAGAAATAAAATTTGGTTATTGAAAAAGCCGAATCAAATATTATATCTGCCGAATCTATTGAAGAAAAAGATGATGCCAAGGTGTTGGGGAGCCAACTAAAAGCGGAACAAGGTATCATTCAAATTACACCATTGTCATGTTCTCCCAACATATTCAAAGAGGTATGTCTAGCAAGTGATTTACCTATTTTGAGATTTGGTCGCAACTTTATTGTTCACACATCTATTAGAAAAGATCTTATAAGTAATTTTGAAAGACCAGTGCTGAAGGAAAATTTACTTGTTAGCAATAAAATTGTTACAAAGCATATCGGTCAATATATTGTACCATTTAAAGAGACCGATAGTGACTTATTACTGCAACCAAAGATTTTCTCATTGTTTTATTTAAAGTTCATATCTAGTTGGGTATCTTTGCTTGCTTCATACTTGGCTGACCCATGGGCACAATTGAGACATGTATGTTCTAACTACTTTGATTTTAGAAATTTAGAGCCAATGTTGTACTCTGTTGAGAAAAACAATGATAGTATAATTTCCTTTTCAAAGTCATCGGAGATAGAGTGCAAAACACAATGCATAGCCAAATGGGGTAATGCAAAATCTGAACTATTCCTTTGCTTAACTCCAAAGCCGTTCTCACAGCAAGATCGGCTAGAGAATAAAAAGTTTACCTTCAATTCAAGCATGTGTGATCAAATATTTGATTTTTTGCTGAAAAATGATTACATTATTGTTCTTGATCACCAAGTGAAGCCATCAATCCAAGGACGAATGTATTGCAAGTTGCATGATTCGTCCAAGCATAATTTTGAGGATTGCAGCATGTTTCGTCAAATAGTTAAATCGGCCGTTGATAAAGGATGATTAAAATTTGTTGAAACACCAAGCGATGACCAGTCTATTCCGATTGGTCATAATGAAAAAAAATTGAATTGGCTGCTTCAAGACGATTCCTTTAAAGATGAGAAGGTAAAAACTCCAGGTGATGGGATCAAGTTTTCAAGTAAAAAAGTTGTTCAAGAGCACAATGAAAATATTCTTGAAGGCATGAGTTCTATCGAAGATACAATGAAGACACCAAGGACTGGGGGGTAACAAAGGAATCGAAAGATCGATGCAAGCAAAACCAAAGGAGATAAAGGCCGCAATAAGCACAAGCATAAGAAATCCAAGGTCACTTTTGCACGGTTATTAGATAAATATCAAAAGAAAAGTGAAGAGAATGGTGTCTATCGGCCGAGTAACGAAAAAGCATCAAGATCACCCCTTAGGCGCAAATCCACTGATCGGTATTGGCAAGAAGTGAATTTTAATGCAACGTGTTCATATCCTTATTTTGGATAGCCAATGCCAATGTCGTGGATGCCTCCCAATGCTCATGTAGACCGATATTCATCATGGGACAAGTATGATACAATGGCACATTCTCCATCATATTTTAGACCATCTCACCATTATTTTGCAGCTCCAAGAAGATCAATGTTCAGTGACCAGTCATATGTTCAAGACCGTTTCATTAAGAAATAATCGGTCCGGAGCTCAAGAAAGAAGAAAGAGGTGATCAAACAAGTATATTGAGATAAAAAGATGGTCGCAAGAGTGCCAATTCAGATTTGATCTTAAAGGATAAAGAGCCAATTAAAGTGTTAACATTGGCTACTAAAGGCAATGAGATGAAGCAGTCAATTGTTGAGAATCAAAGTGCCAAATCTGAAGAAAAGAAGTTGAAAGTGCACAAGGTAAAACAAGAATTGTCATTGATTCAAACAAAATCGCAGTCGGGGAGCATACTCGGCTTATCATATTGACAAAAGAAGGAATTGCAAAAACTTAGTTCACAAGAACTTGAAAAAATGAAAATGGCATGGGTACCCAAAGGAAGTGCTCAAAATAAGAATTATGTGCAAGCTTCCATTACAAGAAGTGCGGCAAAGGTGAAGAATGAAAAGAGTGAAAACTATGAAGGACCAAGCCGAAGGTTTCAGCATCTTCGGTCTACACACTATCCATATTCTTCGACTATGCCACTAATGCTTATGCCATGGAATTCATCATCAGGTATAATTGGTAACCCTCAATGGGCTTATTTTAATCCATGGATGCAGTATAATTTCTTACAACATGAAAGGGTATTACCAAGTCACTATACATTTGGTTAGTTACAAATTTGTTGCGGATCCAAAGGGCCGAAATACTTGATTTGAAATTTCGTTTGTTTGTTTCGGCTATATGTGCTTTGAACGAAGTTTACATGGTAATGGCCGATATTTACCTATCATCCTGAGAGTATGTCAATGCATGGCCGGCGTAGTATTATAACATCCTCCTTAGTTTGATTGGAGAGCGAGAAAAGGTATGTCCTCATGGAAATTTATATTTATATTTTAATGGAGTTGAGACATCATGACCGATGTCATTGAATACATGCTTGATAGACCAATTCATAGTTGCCGAATTGGCTAGTGGGCGTATACTTTGTTTGGACATGATTTGGCTTATGCATCTTTAAGATCTATAAGAGGCCAAATCATAGCTGATTTTATTACTGAACATCGGATTAATGACATGCATAATATTGATATTAGCCTTGTCTCTCTAGTACTATGGAGATTATGTTTTGATGGTTAAATTCATAGCAATGGCCAAAGTGTTGGTGTTATATATCTCCTTATGGGGCTATTCTGTGAAGCCTCATGCACTAAAAAAAGACACATCCGTTACATTTTGGGCCGAACGAAAAAAAATTCTGTCATACTTATGACACTTGTATGACGATAATTATGATAAAAACCGGTATCATCATAGATGTGGTGGGATCCTACTTCTATGACAAAAAATCATGACAAAAAATGGGCTTTTCGTCCTGGGCGGGCCGGAGACGCAACTGCATGACATTCTTTGGGTTGTCCATGATGGAAAAAACCGTGGTAGAAGCGAGGGCGAGGAAATTTTTGGCGAGTTCCCGGTTACGGTGGGTGGTCGAGGGCCGAGCGATGTGTGTTTCTCTCATACACATACGCGCGTGTGTGCGAGGCGTTGGCTCTAACTGAACCCGAGCGAGGCGTTGGGATCTAACTGAACCTGAGCGATTGCACTTCAGGTTACGTGTTACAGAACCCGAGCGATCGATCGATGATTGTTAACTGAACCCGACCGAACGATTCCTTCACTACTGCTGCTAACTGAGGCCGATCGACGCTTCCTCTGGATGAACAGTGAGCATTGCGGGAGGGGGGGGGGGTTGCATGAACAGTGGGCGGTGGGGTGGATGAACAGGACCCCGTGGCATTGCCTCTCGATGAACAGGACTCTGATCGATCGAGCCGGTTGGGGCTGGATGAACAGGACCCCGTGGAGGGCTGTATGAACAAGACGACACTATGGAGAGCTGGATGAACAGTAGATGGTGGAGGGGTGGATGAATAGTAGCCCGCGGAGGGGTGGTTGAACAGGAGCCCGTGGAGAGGGGTGGTTGAATAGTAGCTAGTGCAGTAGCACGCGGTGGAGGCTGGATGAACAGGAGCCCCTGGATGAACTGTCGTAGGTGGAGGCTAGAGGAGGTCGAGGGTGGATGAACAGTAGCCCGTGGAGGCTGGAGGAGGTGGATGGTGGAGATGAACAGTATCCCGTGGAGTCCCGTTTTGCGGTATGCCACACCCCTCCCGATGAACAGGACCCCCGTTTCGACCGTTGAGCTCCAACACAAGTCCGTTTCGTCCATTTTGCGGTACGCCACACTGATGTCTACTACGCAACCTTCTCCTTGTAGACATTGTTGGGCCTCCAAGTGCAGAGGTTTGTAGGATAGTAGCAAAATTCCCTCAATTGGATGACCTAAGGTTTATCATTTCGTGGGAGCGTAGGATGAAGATGGTCTCTCTCAAACAACCCTGCAGCCAAATAACAAAGAGTCTCTTGTGTCCCCAACACACCCAATACAATGGTAAATTGTATAGGTGCACTAGTTCGGCGAAGAGATGGTGATACAAGTGCAATATGGATTGTAGATAAAGGTATTTGTAATCTGAAATTATAAAAACACCAAGGTAACAAGTGATAAAAGTGAGCGTAAACGGAATTGCAATGCTAGGAAAAAAGGCCTAAGGTTCATACTTTCACTAGTGCAAGTTCTCTCAACAATAATAACATAATTGGATCATATAAATATCCCTCAAGATGCAACAAAGAGTCACTCCAAAGCCACTAATAGCGGAGAACAAACGAAGAGATTATGGTAGGGTACGAAACCACCTCAAAGTTATCATTTCGTATCTATCTATTCAAGAGTCCGTAGTAAAATAACATGAAGCTATTCTTTCCGTTCAATCTATCATAGAGTTCATACTAGAATAACACCTTAAGACACAAATCAACCAAAACCCTAATGTCACCTAGATACTCCATTGTCACCTCAAGTATCCGTGGGCATGATTATACGATATCCATCACACAATCTCAGATTCATCTATTCAACCAACACAAAGTACTTCAAAGAGTGCCCCAAAGTTTCTACCGGGTAGTCAAGATGAAAACATGTGCCAACCCCCATGCATAGGTTCATGGGTAGAACCCGCAAGTTGATCACCAAAACATACATCAAGTGGTCACGTGAATATCCCATTGTCACCATAGATAAGCACGGCAAGACATACATCAAGTGTTCTCAAATCCTTAAAGACTCAATCCGATAAGATAACTTCAAAGGGAAAACTCAATCCACTACAAGAGAGTAGAGGGGGGAGAAACATCATAAGATCCAACTATAATAGCAAAGCTCATGATACATCAAGATCGTATCACCTCAAGAACACGAGAGAGAGAGAGAGAGAGGGAGATCAAACACATAGCTACTGGTACATACCCTCAGCCCCGAGGGTGAACTACTCCCTCCTCGCCATGGACAGCGCCGGGATGATGAAGATGGCCGTCGGTTATGGACTCCCCCTCCGGCAGGGTGCCTGAATGGGCTCCCAAGAGGTTTTTGGTGGCTACAGAGGCTTGCGGCGGCGGAACTCCCTCTCTATCTTCTGTTTCGATGTTTTTAGGGTATATGAGAATATATAGGTGAAAGAAGTCGGTTGGGGGAGCCTCGAGGGCCCCACGAGGGTGGAGGGTGCGCCCCCCTATCTCGTGGCTTCCTCGACGCTTCCCTAGCTTGCACTCCAAGTCTCCTGGATCATGTTCGTTCCAAAAATCATGCTCCTGAAGGTTTCATTCCGTTTGGACTCCGTTTGATATCCCTTTTCTTCGAAACACTGAAATAGGCAAGAAATAGCAATATGGGCTGGGCCTCCGGTTAATAGGTTAGTCCCAAAAATAATACAAAAGTGTAAAATAAAGCCCATAAAACATTCAAAATAGATAATAAAATAGCATGAATGCTTCGTAAATTATAAATACGTTGGAGACGTATCAGCATCCCCAAGCTTAATTCCTGCTCGTCCTCGAGTAGGTAAATGATAAAAGAAGGAATTTATGAAGTGTGGATGCTAGTAGGTGCACAAATTTGATCAATGATAATTTCAATCACCTTTTCTAGCATGATTATATGTCATAACAGTAGTTCATCTCATAAAACTTCTCAAGATCAAGTAACAGGCTATTCACATGTTAAAGCATAGACCATAAACTTTCTTGAAAACTAGCAAACTTCTTTCTTAGTCATTGTCGGGGGTTGGGTGCGACATATGCCAAAGTGTGGATTATCATGGTGGGAGCGAGTAGAACGTCGCCGGTGCCTAGAAGCGGGATGAGGCGAAGACATGCACGCCGGCGGAACACACCCAGCTTCGGGGCTCTCCTAGGAGATAACACCCCTACTGCTTCTCTGTGGGGTCTCTGCATGATCACTAAGGCAAAGTGACTACAATGGTGCTCCTGGAGCTGTATCGGGAGGGAGGAGAGGGCAAGGCTAGCTCTCTCCTCGCTGTGCTATCTGGTCTATCTCTATCAAGGTCCGAACCCTGTGCATGGGTGCCCCAGGGGGTTTATATAGGCCTACCCCCCGGGGGTACAATAGTAATCTGGCTGGTGCGGGCCCCAGCCGTCTGTCTCTCAGGCCACCGTCCTCCCTGCCGGCTTCTGGGGCCCGCCGTCTATCGGGCGGTCACTGTCGCCATTCCCCGTCCAATCTGGTTAATGGCTCGTGGGGCCCTGGGGAGGAGCCGGCCGACTCCGGGGAGGCCGACTCCCACAGGGCCTTCTTCGGGGCGCTCAAGCCGCCTTCGGCCCACCCGCTGACAGGCGGCCCCACCGCCTTCGGGCGGTATAGGCCGGCGTCGTGGGCACAGTGCGTTGCACACTGTGGCTGAGGTCAGGGCAGGCATGGCAACAGTGCCGCGCCTCGCCGAAGATCTTCCAACGATACGACTCACTGTAGCCATGCCGGTCCTTCGTAAGCAGGGGGGGGGAGGGGACGGCCATGTTGTGACCATACCCCACACCTTACTTCGAGATGAGGAAGGAATCATGGGCCGACTCTCCATAGCCGGCCTCTCTGGAGGTCGCCAGCTTGGAGCCGTCTTATCTCGGACTCGCCGTCTAGGACTCGGCCTCTCTGGAAGTCGCCGTCTGGGACTCATCTTATCTTGGAGTCGCCGTCTGCGACTCGGCTTGAGGGGCGCGGCCTGCCCCGATGTCTTGAAAGGTCCTGGGACTCGGGTTTGCTTACCCGTGGCCCATTACTCCGACAGTAGTCCCCGAAGCTGGTGAAGCCCTGCAGACGCTGCATCGTGGGGCTTCAACTATTTCAATGTTCCCGGAGCGGACTCTGGTACTCGACCGCCGTCTTCTCTTGGGCCAACTGTTGAGAGTCGGATTTTTCGTAGCGAAGAGCCGCAGCTCGAGGGTCGTGGTGGGAAACCAGGCGGCGTGCCTGATACGCTTCCCCACAGCCATCAGGGCGGTCCTATCGCGTGGTGCCACGTGGGGAGGATAGTCTGCCTGCCCACGCGCGCGACGGGACGGGCCGTCAGGCGGGGCCCGCCATTACCGCGCCTCGGCATATGAACGGATCCGTTGCAGCCGTGGATGGTTGGGGTTCCCACGCAGTTATTGCGCGCAGTAACTTTGTGGGGTAAATCGTGGGGCGGCGTGGGGCATCGGGAGCAGTTAATCCCACGCCCGCCCCCTCAACTTCTCAGCCCATAGTGCTATAAGTAGGCGGGGGGAACGGAGCGGCACAGCACGCCTCGTCTTGCATTCTCTCTCTTCTTCCTCCACCGTCGAGCAAGAGCACCTCACACCACGGCGATGAGTTCTTCCTCCACCGCGGCCCCCGCTATGCGCTCCGGCGTGTGGGACGGCTCGGATGTAGAAGAGGAACACATCGAGTTCCTCCGCCAGACACGCCGCCTCCCCAGCGCGGACCTCGTGCGTGCCCGCGCCGCGCCGGAGGGGGAGATCCAGCCGGCGCCGGAGGAGGGCGAGCAGGTCATCTTCCGCTCGCACCTCATGCGCGGCCTGGGGCTGCCGGCGAGCAGCTTCTTCCGCTCGTTCTTGGAGTTCCACAATCTTCAACTGCACCACCTCGCTCCGAATATGGTGGTGGTGCTTTCCGCCTTCGCCACTCTGTGCGAAGGCTTCCTCGACGTTCTCCCCACCCTCGAGCTGTGGGGGGAATTCTTCTCTTCTAAGCTCGGCACGCAAGCCGCCAGCATACCGGCTCAGTGCGGCACCTACATCGCGGTGCGGCGCTCGACAGCCAACAACCCTTTTCCTCCCATTTCGCTGATCAAGTCAGTGAAGATGTGGCAGCGTTCATACTTCTATGTGAAGAACCTCTCCTCCGATGGCAACTGGGTCAACCTGCCGCCTTACAATGCCACCCCCCTAACTGGGAGGCTCCCCAGCTGGTCGCACCGAGTCAAGACGCTGACTCCTGCCGGAGCCGCCACCGTAGCGCGGCTCCGTGTCTTGACGCAGTCGGAGGGCCTCGTCGGGGCCGACTTGCTGGCCGCCTTCGTGGCGCGCCGCGTTCTCCCGCTCCAAGGCTGGCCTCACCTGATCTATCAGATGAGCAGCCTCTGAGACCCAAGTCGGATGAGCACCAAGGAGATGCCCCGCAAGGAGGTGGCGAACTTGGTGAACCACATCGTGCACTGCGAGTTCGAGGAGGGCTAGCAGTTCGGCAAGGAGCCGTACTCGCGCGACAACCCCCCACCAGTGGTAAGTCGCGTCCCCCTACTGTTTTGTCTTCCTTCTGGCCGACTCCGTCTTCTGACTCTTGTTGATTTCTTCTGAGCTAGAACCCCCTCATGCAGCCTACAGTCGGTGTCGCGAGGCAGCCCCGCGAGTATGTCCCCGATCAGGCGGACAGCGACGTCGACGACCCCGACCTAGGGGCGGCGGTGATGGAAGTCGAAGCAGAAGGCGGGGGAGAAGGAGCCGAAGGCGGCTTCAGGCCCTCGGCCACCTTCGCCGACTGGCCAGACGACGACGCCGAAGGGGAAGTCGCCCCGCGCCACCAAGGCGGCGCGAAGAGGCGTCACGCCGGGCCGAGTGCGCCCGGCGGCAAATTGAAGAAGCTCAAGGGGGCGGCCGCTGTGACCAAACGGGAGGAGGTGGTCGCGAAGGCCAACCACTTCCGTAGGGAAGTGAGAAAGCCGCCGCTAGTCTCCGTGTAAGTCTTTATGCTCTCTTTAGTTTCCTTCATTGAATCTTGTCCGAGTTTTCTTTTTTTTATACTCCCTCCATTCTTCTTCAGGGCCCCTCTTTCCCTTGAGAGAGTCGCCGTCCCCTCTGTCATGGATTCGGCAAAGATGTCCGCCAATACTCGGCGTGCCGACCCTGCTGCCGACCTCCGGGAGGCGACGGAGCGAAACGCGCGGGAGAGGCGTGAGGAGGAGGAGGCCGAACGCTTGGAGAAGGCGCAGGCCGAGAAGGCGGCCGCCTCCGCCCAGAAGAAGCTGGAGGACGCCGAAGCTGCCCTTGCAGCGAGACGGCGTGCTGAGGAGGCCGCGTGTCGCCGATCGGCGATGCTCGTCCCCCCACTATCGTCTGCACCGCCGCCTCCGGAGTTCACGGGGCAGACCAGAGAGGCCGGCACCGAGAACCCCGTCGTGGAGAAGGAAAGCAGCAAGCCTTCTGGGTCGGACATGCTCGTGCCGCCATCGCCGCCTCCACCACCGTATGGGAGGCCGCACGGCAAGCAGCCGGTGGGTCCGTTGGAGCCGCCGATCATGGACGAGGCCGAGGCGCGGCTGCTTCTCCAAGTCGTCGCGCCGGTGCGCCCCTGTCTTGAGAGGGCGACCTCGGCGCCGCGGCGTCGGGAGACCGGCGCTGCCAGCTCGGCAACCCTAGATGCCGAGGCCACAAGCGCCGCGCCCACTGGGTGGTTGCGCGGAGGAGGCACTGGGCCGCTGAACGAAACGCTCCTGGACGTTCAGGCGAAGCTGCGCGCTGAAGGCGACGCCCTTCAAACTTGCACCAGGGCGCATCTGGCAGCGCGGATGACCGTCCGAGTATGTTTCCTTCTTCTCTTTGATTCTTGTTTTTCTCTATGGGGGCGCGCCAGCGCACCCACAGGGTGGAGTCCCCGAGTTCCGGGCCGGCTGCTGAGCAGGCGGTTTGGAACTCCCTCTGGCGAGTTCCAAATACTCACTCTGTCTTCAATGTCTTTTTGTAGGAGTATCACAACCTCCACGCCACTGCTTTCAACCGCAATGTTGAGGAGTTGCGCAAGCGGGCTGTAGTCCCTGAGATTTGGGCCGACTGCTGAGCAGTCGGGCCGGATCTTCCGGCGATCTTCTTTGCTGATGACTTATCTCTCTCTTTTTTCGTTCTTCAGGCGCCAACACCGCTCTTCAAGAGCAGCTGGGCGAGGCCAATACCGCCCGGCGTGCCAAGGAGGAGGAGTGCGGCAAGCTTGCCGTGGAGCATGACCTGCTGGCTGCGCAGCTGGCCGAGCAGAAGGAGATGCTCAAGAAGGCACAGGACGAGGCCGAGAAGAAGGAGGCCGCTCTCCCGGCCGAGTTCGAGAGCGAGCGCTCCTCCTGGACTAACAGGGAGGCGATGTTGACGTCCGGCTTCGAAGAGATTGAAGATATCGTTGATGGTAAGTTCCTCTCATTTCTTCGGGCTTCCGACTATGTGTCAAGCCGACTTCTGATTTTTCGACTTGCTTCTTTTTTGTCTTGGCAGACTTCTGATTTTTCGACTTGCTTCTTTTTTGTCTTGGCAGACTTCTTCCCTGGTCACTCACAGGCAGTACCTCTGGCCATCGAGGCTGCTCGTGAGGCGCGAAGGGCAAACGGTGAGGAGATCGCCACTAATGCCCCCCTAACCATCGATGACCAGCTAACCGGCTGATGCGCCGGCTTCAGCGTGCCGGCGCCCAGGCGGTTGGCGCTCTGTGGCCAGATATGCCGGCTCTGCGCACTGCCAGCCGGACCGCCGACTGGCTGGCAGTCGCCGCCGGCCGTCTTGAAGCTTGGAAGGGCTCCTCGGCCCGGGCCGGAGCGCGCAGGACCTTAGAGTTCGTCAAGGCGTGGTATCCAGGGCTGGACCTAGACCGTCTGGCTGCGTTCCGGTCGGAAGCCCAGGCCGAGCTGGAGGCCGTGGAGGGCGCCCTTATCGAGCGTGTGGAGGCCATCACTGAGTACACGGACACCAATGTCTTCGTGCCGGAGCGGGCTGAAGGCGGCGAGGAAGTGCCACCAGAGTGGTTCGGGATGAACCCGGAGTATGGCGAAGACTCGGCGGAGGTGATCGACTCCAGCACCGAGGAGGAGGTCGAGGCGGAGGACGGAGGCGAGGCGGAGATGCCGGAAGACGGAGCAGGCGGCCAACCTCAGCTTAACCGCGCCTCCAGCAACGAGCCGCGTCGAGAGAAGGTGACTACCGCCGGAGGCGATCAAACCGAGACCGCCCAGCGGACTGCCCCGGCGCCCGACACCATCGTCTCCTCCGATCCTCCGATCCTAGAAGCCGCCTCCTAGGCTGCCTTTTCTGCCTCTATTTTATCTGTCTTAGTAATCTTTTGAAAACTTTGTTAAATTCGAACAGTTCCACCCGCGGGGTGTATCTTGAACTTCTATTCGAAGATTCGGCCAAGGGCCTATGTAAATATTTATCCGCTTTCTGTCTTTCCTTGCTTACTGCTCTTTAGGCTTTTCCCTTTGCCGCCTTCCTTTAGTCGCTGCCTTGCTAGTCGGGCAGCCGCTCTGCGGATTGTCGCTGAGTCAAGTGCTCGGCTACTTCGGGAAGGCAAGTGCTTGGCCGTTTAGAGTTTTTTAGCAAGTCGGATACAAATTGACAGGGCGACTACCCAAGAGCCGGCCGTCTTTGATAAAGGCTAAGACGGCGAGCCGACTATTCATGAGTCGGCTTTTCGTTTCAGAAATGCTGGAGGCCGTCTTACGCTATGTTTTTGCTTTAGGTCCTTAGCCATTTTTTGTGTGGGCGCCCGCTCTTTCTCACTCCTACCCGCCTCACAGTCGCTCTGCGAGCTGCGGCTTTGGCAGGAAATGGATTGGGCACCACGCACTACTTGTCTAACTGCAGGAGCTCCTCATAGCGCAAGGCGGCGAGTCCCCGGGCCGACTAGTCTGGCCCGGTGCCAAGCGGCTTGTGATGACAGTAATGTACTCGAAGGCATAATTCTATCATACAGATAACAAAAAAGGGCAGTCCCCGAGCTCGTCTCGGGGGGCCCAAAGTCTTAGTACTTTAATACAAAAGGGTAGTGTGATAGATACTGCATCAACTGTATAATCTTCGAAGAAGATTTGCATTCCATGGGCGCTCTGTCTCTTTGCCGGAATCATCCCTATTGCGCGCTCGGGGCTTCTGAGCGTCGATCAGATAGTAGGCGTCGTTCCCTAGCACCTTGCTGATGATGAAGGGGCCTTCCCAAGGTGCCAACAGCTTGTGCTGGCCGGCTGTTCGCTGGATCAGCCGGAGCACAAGGTCGCCTTCTTGGAAAGAACTTGGCCTGACCTTCCTATTGTAGTATCGACGCAGACTCTGCTGGAAAATGCTGGACCGGCTGAGAGCCAACAGCCGGCCCTCTTCCAGCAGATCGACGCCGTCTTGACGTGCTTGTTCTGCTTCTTCCTCGGTGTACATGGTGACTCGCGGGGAGTCGAACTCTATGTCCGTTGGGATGACGGCTTTGGCACCATAGACGAGGAAGAAGGGTGTGAAGCCGGTTGACTTGTTTGGAGTCGTGCGCAGACTCCAGAGGACGGCTAGCAGCTCCTCAAGCCAACAGCCGGCAGATCGCTCCAGCGGTACGACGAGTCGAGGCTTGATGCCGGATAAGATGTGGCCGTTCACTCGCTCCACCTGGCCGTTTGACTGTGGATGGGCAACGGACGCTAAGTCCAGTCGGATGCCCTGCATCACGCAGAAATGGGCCAGGGCGCCTTTGGCGAAATTCGTGCCATTGTCGGTGATGATGCTGTGTGGGATGCCGTACCAAGTTCTGATGTCAGCGATGAAGGTTACTGCGGTCGGCCCATTCAACTTCTTGATGGGTTTCACCTCCACCCACTTGGTGAACTTGTCCACTTCAACAAGTAGGTGAGTCAAGCCACCTCGTGCCGTCTTGAATGGTCCCACCATGTCCAGGCCCCAGACTGCAAAGGGCCAGGCAATGGGGATAGTCTTGAGTGCGGAAGCTGGCTGAAGTGGCTTAGAACGGAAGATCTGGGACCCCTTGGACTTTTGGACTAATTCTTTGGCCTCTTCCACGGCGGTTGGCCAGAAGAAACCGTGCCGGAAAGCTTTGACGACGAGTGCCCTGGAGGCCGCGTGGTGACCGCACTCGCCTTCATGGATGTCTCTAAGGATTGCTTGGCCTTGTTCTACCTCGACACAGCGTTGGAAGACGCCGGTAACGCTGCGCCTGACCAGCTCTCTGTTAACTATGGTGTAGGCTGCTGCTCGGTGTTGCACTTGCCGAGCCAAGATTTCATCAGTTAGCAGCTCTCTGTTTACTAAGAACCTGAGGATGGGCTGGGCCCATGAAGGTGCTACTATTTCTTCAACTGCCACTAGTGCGACTTGGATAAGGGCAGCCGGGCCGGGAGGCAGGGGGTTGGAGTCCGCAGCCGCTTGCTGATTAGACAAAGTCCCGGGGCCGACTGGAGCAGTCCCTGGGCTGAGCTCTGGGGTCTTCGATCTTGCCACTGCAATCTCCGGGTCGGGCTCTGAAGTCCCTGGGCCGGCCTCGACTGTGTGTCTCTTGGAGTCGGATCCGTCTTCTTCAGGCAGAGCTGGCACAAAGATTGAATCTGATTCTGGTGACGGCTTGATAGAAGGCTTGAGGAGGCGCCGAAGGGCGACACCAGATGGTATTGCTTGGCGGGTGGAGCCGATTCGTGCCAAGGCGTTTGCTTGGTCGTTGTCGTTCCTTGGCACGTGGAGGAACTCGCACCCCTCGAAGTATCCACTGAGTTGCTGGATGAGGAAGCGTTAGCTCGCCATATTTACATCCTTGGCGTCCCAATCGCCGGATGATTGCTGGACCACCAAGTCAGAGTCGCCATAACACAGGATCCGGCGAATGCCGAGTTCTTTGGCAAGCCGGAGCCCGTGAATGAGCACCTCGTACTCGGCCACGTTGTTGGAGGCGGCGAAGTGGATCTGCAGCGCATATCTGAGCTTGTCGCCCTTGGGAGAAGTGAGGACGACGCCGACTCCCATGCCGGTGCGCATCTTGGAGCCGTCGAAGTGCATCCGCCAATGGGTGGAGTCGGGTGCTAGAGGCAGATACTAGGTCTCGGCCCAGTCGACGAGGAAGTCGGCCAGTGCTTGCGACTCGATGGCGGTGCGGGGCTCGTAGTAGATGATGTAAGGAGCCAGATCTATGGCCCATTTGGCCACTCGGCCTGAAGCGTCGCGGCTTCCGATGATCTCGGCTAGTGGAGTGGTGCAAACCACAATGATTGGATGCTCTTGAAAGTAAGGCTTCAGCTTCTTGGCGGCAAAATGCACGCCGTAGCACATCTTCTGGTAATGGGGGTAGTTCTGCTTGGAGGCCGAAAGTACCTCGCTCAAGTAATATACCGGTCTCTGGACAGGTAGCGCCTTGCCTTCCTCCTTGCGCTCGACTACAATGACTGTGCTGACTACTCGGCTGGTGGCGGCGATGTATAGGAGCATGGGCTCTTTGGGAGTCGGAGCCGCCAGCACCGGGGGAGTAGTCAACATCTTCTTTAATTGGAGAAAATCCTCGTCCGCCTTGGGAGTACACTCAAAGAAGGTCGTCTTCTTCATGAGCTGATACAAGGGGAGAGCCTTCTCGCCCAGCCGACTGATGAATCGGCTGATGGATGCCAAACAGCCGGTGAACTTCTGCACATCTAACAGTCGTCTGGGCGCTTCCATCCTCTCGATGGCCTTGATCTTCACAGGATTGCACTCTATGCCGCGTTCGGAGACCAGGAAACCAAGGAGCTGGCCGGCTGGTACTCCAAAAACGCATTTCACTGGGTTGAGCTTGATTTGGAATCGGCGCAGATTCTCAAAGGTTTCCTTGAGGTCCTCCAGCAGGGTTCCGCGCTTCTCCGTCTTCACCACTACATCATCCACATAGACGTGGGCATTTCTGCCGAGTTGCTTCAGGAGGCACTTCTGCATGCAACGCTGAAAGGTGGCGCCGGCGTTTCTCAAGCTGAACGTCATGGTCAGGTAGCAGAAGGCTCCGAACGGCGTGATGAAGGCGGTCTTCAGTCTGTCAGCCGGGTTCAGCTTGATCTAGTGATATCCTGAATATGCATCTAGGAAACTCAACAGCTCGCATCCGGCTGTGGAGTCTATCACCTGATCAATTCTTGGCAAAGCAAATGGGTCCTTGGGGCCAGCTTTGTTGAGGCTCGTGTAATCGATACATATCCGCCATTGCTTGTTTTTCTTCAACACCAGTACTGGGTTTGCCAGCCACTCTGGAAAAAACACTTCCATGATGAAGTCGGCTGCTAGGATCCGGGCTATTTCTTCTCCAACAACTCTTCTTTTCTCTTCTGACAGGCGGCGCAAGGGCTGCCTGACGGGCTTTACATCAGATCGGACATGTAAATTGTGCTCGGCGAATTCCGTCGGTACACCAGGCATGACTTTGGGGGACCATGCGAAGATGTCTCGATTCTCACGGAGGAAATCGACGAGCTCGCCTTCCTATTTGTTGTCTAGGTTTGCACCTATGACAGCGTGCCTTTCCGGGTGCTCCAGGTCCAAAGGTATCTTCTTTGTTTCTTTAGCCGGCTTGAACGAGCCCTCAACTTCTGATTCCTTGGGGTCGGGCGACATCTCTGGCTGCTTGCCGGCCATTGCCACAACCCGATCAAGGAGCCGCCTCTCAGCTACGATCACCAGGGACTCGGCCAGCCGACTACTCTCGTCCGCGCAGGCGGACGACTTCCTGTAGTCGCCGGACACGGTTAGGATTCCCTTGGAACTTGGCATCTTCATCTTGAGGTAGGCGTAGTGGGGGACCGCCATGAACTTGGCCAAGGCGGGTCGGCCAAGCAATGCATGATATGGGCTTTCAAGGTCCACCACTTCAAACCAAACTGGCTCTCGGCGGAAGTGATCCTTGTCTCCGAAGAGGACATCTATCAGGATTTTGCCGATTGGTGAGCAGGAAAGGCCAGGGACAATTCCGTGGAACACAGTCCGGCTGCTCTGAAGCTGTCTTTGCTTGATTCCCAATTTCTCCATTGTATCCTTGTACAGGATGTTGATACTGCTGCCTCCGTCTATCAGTACTCGCGGAAAGCGAGCGGCCCGCCTATCTGTGGCGAGTGTGGCGCCTAAGACCAAGGCGTAAGAGCCTGGACTCGGCATCACCTCTGGGTGATCAGCTCGGCTCCAACTGATAGGCCATTCGGACCAATGCATGAACTCCGGAGTACTTGATGCGACCGCATTTACTTCTTGCTGCTCGCCTGCTGCGCCTGTCATCTGCTACACTGGTGAACACCACATAGGCTCCGTGCTCATTCGGGAACTCGTCCTGTACGGCGCCGACTGGCCTGGCCGCCGGCTGCTGAGGCGGTGGAGGAGGCGGCGGCCTAGCAGGCGGGTGAGGGAGGAGGCCGTCTCCCTTGGCGATTCTGGTGAGCCAGTGGCACTTCCGAGTGGTGTGGTTGGACGGCTTCGCGTCGCTGTGGAACTTGCAGGGGCCATCGAGAGTCTGCTCGTAAGAGAAAGCCCGCAACTAGTTGGACTTGCCGCCCTTCTGCCGCTTCACCGGAGGCTGCCCCTAAGGCTGTTCGTCTTCAACCGTTGCACCCTACCGACTGCTGGAAGTCGGCTGCGGGGCCTTGCGCTTGTGATCATTCTGCTGCTGTCTCCGGCTGGTGTCTCCAGCTGAGTTCTGGGAGCTTGAGGGGCTATTTTTCCAGTCGCACTAACTTGAATCTCTGTCTTCATAGAGGAGTCGGCCGTTGCATATTTGTCTGCAATGACCAGCAACTCGTCGAGGGTCTCCGGCTCGTCGCAGAGGAGCTTGTGCTTGAGGAGGGTGCCTTCTCTGCACCCGGCAGTAAAGTACTCGATAGCCTGCACCTCGTGCACGCCCTCGCAGGAGTTCCGGAGTTTGCCCCAGTGCGTGAGGTAGTCGCGAGTAGACTCGACAGGGCCTTGCACGCACAAGGAGAGCTGGCGCGGCTTGGGGGGCCGCTTGTACGTGTTGGTGAAGTTGCGGACGAAAGCCTCGGTGAAGTCGACCCAACTGTTGATGCTGCGGGGCTTCAAACTGTTCAACCATGTCCGGGCCGTGCCCTGGAGCATGAGCGGAACGTACTTCATGGCGACTTGCTTGTTGCCGTTTGCTATGTTGACGGCCGTGGAGTAGTCGATTAGCCAGTCTTCGGGCCTCACGGAGCCGGTGTACTTGGGTGTGTCTCGGGCGAGCGTAAACCCTTTGGGGAAAGGCTAGTCTCGGATGCGGGGCCCAAAGCAAGGCGGGCCCATCTCATCTTCTTCTTCTAGCGCCAGGGATCGGTGGAGTCGGTCGATCCGGTGGCGGGCGTCATTCTCTCCGACTCCTTCTCGGCAGCCAAGGCGGTCACCGAGAGTCGGATGCTCAACGGGCGGCGGGGAGACTCGCCTATCCCTGCGAGGAGGGGGAGGCAGGTAGTCGTCCCGCCGTTCCACCGCTTTGGGGCGGCCGTCTTGGTCGCGCTCGATGGTGATGTGAGTCCGACTGCGACTGACAGCCGACTCTTTGTCTTTTCTTCCGCGGACTCCGCCAGTCGGCGTCCTGGACATCGCGCCTTGATCTCGACGGGGAGGCGGGTCGTCGTAAGGTTGTTGCGGCGCATTGGTGCGGCCGCCGGCCGCATTCTGCGTAGCAGCCGCGTCGAGGAGTTGCTGGACTCACTCCGTCATCATGCGGAGCTCTTCGCCTTCGAAGTTGTCGAGCTCGTCTACCGCCGCCTGGGCGGCACGGATATTTTCTACGGGCGTGGCATATACAGGGCGATCAGCCCCGAGGAGGTTGGCGATTGCCACGCCGCGCTGTCGGACCGCGCCTAGGCGGCTAGGCCCGGTCGGAGCCGGCGAGCCGCCTACGACACGATCCATTTTGCGCTGGTAGGCTTCTGACAAGCGCCTCATGCTTGCCAGCTTCTTCGTGCCTTCGACGAGCTGAAGGCGGAGTACCTCTAATGTCTCGGCGTCGGCGTCTTCCGGAATCGGTGCTGCAAGGTCTCGCAGGGCCGCGTCAAGTGGGTCGTGCGCTCCTTCGCCGGAGCGCTCGCCGTGCTCGAGGACGAGGACCTCAGTGACGGTGCTTCCGCCGCTCCCCTCGCAAGGGAGCGGCTCGTCGTAGATCACCATGTTGGAGGGGAACGTGTCAAGCGACACGCTATCGGAGTCGACCAGCATCGGGTCAGTGGAGCCTACGGACTCCAAGTCCACGGCAGGCTTGCCGGTGACGTGGAGATGGTCAGGGAGGCCCGCGAGGAGGCTTTCGGGGCCGCCCGTGCCCGCATCAGATGCGGGCTCATCGGAGATGCTAACCTCACCAAGAAGGTCAGCGAGGCAGCTCGTCGTGCAGGCGATCTCAGCGCCGTGTAGCGCGTCGGCATAGACGCCATCTGGCGTGCCGGGCTGGCTGTGCTCGCCGGGGAGGAATAGGGTTCCCGTCCGGAGCAGATCTCCGGACGACGGTGCACCTCGCCCCACGGTGGGCGCCAAATGTTGGGGGTTGGGTGCGACATATGCCAAAGGATGAATTATCATGGTGGGAGCGAGTAGAACGTCGCCGGTGCCTGGAAGCGGGCTAAGGCGAAGACATGCACGCCGGCGGAACTTACCCAGCTTCGGGGCTCTCCTAGGAGATAACACCCCTACTGCTGCTCTGCGGGTTCTCCGCATGATCACTAAGGCAAAGTGACTACAATGGTGCTCCTGGAGCTGTATCGGGATGCAGGAGAGGGCAAGGCTAGCTCTCTCCTCCCTGTGCTATCTGGTCTATCTCTATCAAGGTCCGAACCCTTTGCATGGGTGCCCCGGGGGGTTTATATAGGCCTACCCCCCGTGGGTACAATAGTAATCCGGCTGGCGCGGGCCCCAGCCATCTGTCTCTGAGGCCACCATCCTCCCTACCGGCTTCTGGGGACCGCCGTCTGGCGGGCCCCGCGGACAGGCCTGGAACTGTAGCGGCACTCCTGATGACGCGGGCTTGGTCATTGAGGCGTGGCGACAGTGCCGCCATCTATCGGGTGGTCACTGTCGCCATTCCCCGTCCTATCTGGTTAATGGCTCGTGGGGCCCTGGGGAGGAGCCGGCCGACTCCGGGGAGGCCGACTCCCACAGGGCCGTCTTCGGGGCGCTCAGGCTGCCTTCGGCCCACCCGCTGACAGGCGGCCCCGCCGCCTTCGGGCCGTACAGGCCGGCGTCGTGGGCACAGTGCGTTGCGCACTGTGGCTGAGGTCAGGGCAGGCATGGCAACAGTGTCGCGCCTCGCCGGAGATCTTCCAGGGATACGGCTCACTGTAGCCATGCAGGTCCTTCATAAGCGGGGGGGGGGGGGGGGGGAACGGCCATGTCGTGACCGTACCCCACACCGTACTTTGAGATGAGGAAGGAATCATGGGCCGACTCTCCATAGCCGGCCTCTCTGGAGGTCGCCAGCTTGGAGTCGGCTTATCTCGGAGTCGCCGTCTGGGACTCGGCCTCTCTGGAGGTCGCCGTCTGGGACTCGTCTTATCTTGGAGTCGCCGTCTGGGACTCGGCTTGAGGGGCGTGACCTGCCCCGATGTCTTGAAAGGTCCTGGGACTCGGGTTTGCTTACCCGTGGCCCATTACTCCGACAGTCATCAAACAATTGCAATTCATCTTATTTTCAGGAAGGGTCTAGGTCAGAGCTTTGATTTAGCAAACTCCAAATACTCAACTATCATATAGTCTTATACAATTGCTAACACTCACGCAATACTTATGGTTATGTACTTTTAATCGGACACTGAGAAAGATAGGGGCTTATATTGTTGCCTCCCAACGTATTCACCTTTGGGTGATGTCAACAATAATAGTTCATGCTAACTTACATCCAATTGTTTATATATATATATACATATATATATATATATATATATATATATATATATATATATATATCAGGATCTTTCCAACACGAGGTGCTTGCCAATGGATAAAATGAAAAATGGAAAGGTGAAGATCACCTTGACTCTTGCATAAAAGTAAAAGACATAAAGTAAAAGATAGGCCCTTCGCAGAGGGAAGTAGAGGTTGTCATGCGCTTTTAAGGTTGGACGCACAAAATCTTAATGCAAAAGAACGTCACTTTTTATTGCCACTTGTATATGGACCTTTATTATGTAGTCCGTCGCTTTTATTGATTCCATAACAAGATCGTATAAAGCTTATTTTCTTCACACTAATAGAACATACATATTTAGAGAGCAATTTTTATTACATGCACCGATGACAACTTACTTGAAGGATCTTACTCAATCCATAGGTAGGTATGGAGGACTCTCATGGCAAAACTTGGTTAAGGGATATTTGGAAGCACAAGTAGTATCTCTACTTGGTGCAAGGAATTTTGGCTAGCATGAGGGGGAAAGGCAAGCTCAACATGTTTGAATGATCCATGCCAATATACATTCACTGAGATGTGAGAAAACATAACACATTACATTGTCTTTATTGTCCAACATCAACTCTTTAGCATGTCATACTTAATGAGTGCTCACAATTATAAAAGATGTCCAAGATAGTATATTTATATCTGAAATCTCTCTTCCTTCAATATTCTTTCATGAATTGTTCAAATAACCAATACAATGCTTGCTAACCTTCAATAAATTTACGACCTCTACTTCTTAGATGTGAAGTCATTACTCCCCATGGGATAAGAAAATGAGACATATATAATTTAAGATTTATGACATTCAACTCATTCAACCATTTACTCATACGATATAAGTGAAGCACACGAGTAAATGACAAACTACTCCAACAAGATATAAGTGAAGATCAATGAGTAGTTAAATAATTATGCAAGTATGTGAAGGCTCTCTCTCATTTAAGAATTTCAGATCTTGGTATTTTATTAAAACAGCAAGCTAAGCAATATAAAATGACATTGCAAGGATATCACAACTCATGTGAAGAAGCAAAAACTTAGGTTCAACCGATACTAACCGGTAGTTGTTGACGAAGAAAGGTGGGATGCCTAATAGGGCATCCCCAAGCTTAAATGTTTGAGACTTCTTTAAATATTATCTTGGAGTGCCTTGGGCATACCCAAGCTTGAACTTTTGTGTCTCCTTAATTCCTCGCATATCATGGTTTCTCTTTTTATCAAAAGCTTCATGCACACCAAACTCAACAAGAACTCATGAGATAGGTTAGTACAAACCAATGCAAAACCTTATCATTTTCTACTGTAACAAATCACTAAAATTATTATTCAACATTGCATACTAAATGTCTCTGCATATTTAATACTCCTATCCTAAAATAGAATCATTAAACAAGCAAACATATGCAAACAATGCAAACATAACAGCAATCTGCCAAAACAGTATAGTCTGTAAAGAATGCAAGATTCATCATACTTCCCTAACTGCAAAAATTATTAGAAAAATACTACACTGTAGAAGATTTATCAGATCTCAATATGCAAAAAGATTGAACCTTATATCATTCTCTGACTTTTCTAGGGAATTTTTGCAACAGCGGTAAACTTTCTGTTTTCAAAACAGCAACATGTATACTTGCAAAATAAGCATGGTAAAGGCTATCCTTGACATTTTTATTAAAAATATAGATGCAAAACTTTATTATAAATAGAAGCAGGCAAATACTAACAAAACAAAATGACGCTCCAAGCAAATCATGTGGTGAATAAAAATATAGCTCCAAGTAAAGTTACCGATGAACGAAGACGAAAGAGGGGATGCCATCCGGGGCATCCCCAAGCATAGGCTCTTGCTTGTCCTTTAATATTAACTTGGGGTGCCTTGGGCATCCCCAATCTTAGGGTCATGCCACTCCTTATTCCATAGTCCATCAAATCTTTACCCAAAACTTGAAAACTTCACAACACAAAACTCGTAAGCTCTGTTAGTATAAGAAAATAAATCACCACTTAGGTACTGTTGTGAACTCATTCTAAATTCATATTGCTGTAATACCTACTGTATTCCAACTTATCTATGGTTCATACCCTCCGATACTACTCATAGATTCATCGAAATAAGCAAACAACATAATGAAAACAGAATCTGTCAAAAACAGAACAGTCTGTAGTAATCTGTATCATTCGAATACTTATGTAACTCAAACAATTCTGAAATAAATTGGTGGACCTGAGGAATTTGTTTATTAATCATATGCAAAAATAATCAACCTAAAATCACTCTCCAGTAAGAAATGGAAGCTAATCTCGTGAGCGCTAAAGTTTCTGTTTTTTACAGCAAGATCATAAAGACTTTACCCAAGTCTTTCCAAAGGTTCTACTTGGCACAAACACTAATTAAAACATAAAATCACATTTAACCAGAGGCTAGATGAATTATTTATTTCTAAACAGTAACAAAAATTAAGAAACAAAAATAAAGTTGGGTTGCCTCCCAACAAGTGCTATCATTTAACGCCCCTAGCTAGGCATGATGATTTCTATTATGCTCACATAAAAGATAAGAATTGAAACATAAAGAGAGCATCATGAAGAATATGACTAGCACATTTAAGTCTAACCCACTTCCTATGCATAGGGATTTTGTGAGCAAACAACTTATGGGAACAATAATCAACTAGCATAGGAAGGCAAAACAGGCATAACTTCAAGATTTTAAGCACATAGAGAGGAAACTTGATATTATTGCAATTCCTACAAGCATATGTTCCTCCCTCATAATAATTTTCAGTAGCATCATGAATGAATTCAACAATATAACCATCACCTAAAGCATTATTTTCATGATCTACTTGCATAGAAAATTTACTACTCTCCACATAAGCAAATTTATTCTCATCAATAGTAGTGGGAGAAAACTCAACAAAATAATTATCATGTGAGGCATAATCCAATTGAAAACAAAAATCATGATGACAAGTTTGATGGTTATCATTATTCTTAATAGTATACAAGTCATCACAATAATCATCATAGATAGCAACTTTGTTCTCATAATCAATTGGAACCTCTTCCAAAATAGTGGATTCATCACTAAATAAAGTCATGACCTCTCCAAATCCACTTTCATGAATATAATCATCATAAAAAGGAGGCATGCTTTTATCATAATAAATATTCTCATCAAAACTTGGGGAACAAAAAATATCATCTTCGTCAAACATACCTCACCCAAGCTTGTGGCTTTGCATATCATTAGCATCATGGATGTTCAAGGAATTAATACTAACAACATTGCAATCATGCTCATCATTCAAAGATTTAGTACCAAATATTTTATAGACTTCTTCTTCTAGCACTTGAGCACAATTTTCCTTTTCATCATACTTACGAAAGATATTAAAAATATGAAGCGTATGAGACAAACTCATTTCCATATTTATTTTTGTAGTTTTCTTTTATAGACCAAACTAGTGATAAAACAAGAAACAAAAATATTCGATTGCAAGATCTAAAGATATACCTTCAAGCACTCACCTCCCCGGCAACGGAGCCAGAAAAGAGCTTGATGTATACTACGCAACCTTCTCCGTGTAGACGTTGTTCGGCCTCCAAGTGCAGAGGTTTGTAGGACAGTAGCAAATTTCCCTCAAGTGGACGACCTAAGGTTTATCAATCCGAGGGAGGCGTAGGATGAAGATGGTATCTCTCAAACAACCCTGCAACCAAATAACAAAGAGTCTGTTGTGTCCCCAAAACACCCAATACAATGGTAAATTGTATAGGTGCACTAGTCCGGCGAAGAGATGGTGATACAAGTGCAATATGGAGAGTTGATAAGGGTATTTGTAATCTGAAATTATAAAAACAGCAAGGTAACATGTGATAAAAGTGAGCGTAAACGGTATTGCAATGCTACGAAACAAGGCCTAAGGTTCATACTTTCACTAGTGCAAGTTCTCTCAACAATAATAACATAATTGCATCATATAAATATCCCTCAACATGCAACAATGAGTCACTCCAAAGCCACTAATAGCGGACAACAAATGAAGAGATTATGGTAGGGTACGAAACCACCTCAAAGTTATCCTTTCTGTTCTATCTATTCAAGAGTCCGTAGTAAAATAACATGAAGCTATTCTTTCCGTTCAATCTATCATTAAGTTCATAGCAGAATAACACCTTAAGACACGAATCAACAAAAACCATAATGTCACCTAGATACTCCATTGTCACCTCAAGTATCCTTGGGCATGATTATATGATATGCATCACATAATCTCAGATTCATCTATTCAACCAACACAAAGTACTTCAAATAGTGCCCCAAAGTTTCTAACGGAGAGTTAAGACGAAAACATGTGCCAACCCCTATGCATAGGTTCATGGGCGGAACCCGCAAGTTGATCACAAAGCATACATCAAGTGGATCACGTGAATATCCCATTGTCACCACAGATAAGCACGACAAGACATACATCAAGTGTTCTCAAATCCTTAAAGACTCAATCCGATAAGATAACTTCAAAGGGAAAACTCAATCCATTACAAGAGAGAAGAGGGGGGAGAAACATCATAAGATCCAACTATAATAGCAAAGCTCGCGATCCATCAAGATCGTATAACCTCAAGAATACGAGAGAGAGAGAGAGATCAAACACATAGCTACTGGTACATACCCTCAGCCCTGAGGGTGAACTACTTCCTCCTCGCCATGGAGAGCGCCAAGATGATTAAGATGGCCACCGGTGATGGGTTGCCCCTCCGGTAGGGTGCTGGAACGGGCTCCCGAGAGGTTTTTGGTGGCTACAGAGGCTTGAGGCGGTGGAACTCCCGATCTATCTTCTGTTCCGATGTTTTTAGGGTATATGGGAATATATAGGCGAAAGAAGTCGGTCGGGGGAGCCTGGAGGGGCCCACGAGGGCGGAGGGCGCGCCCAGGGGGTGGGCGCGCCCCACTATCGCGTGGCTTCCTCGATGCTTCCCTGGCTTGCACTCCAAGTCTCCTGGATCATGTTCGTTCCAAAAATCATGCTCCCGAAGGTATCATTCTGTTTGGACTTTGTTTGATATCCATTTTCTTCGAAACACTGAAATAGGCAAGAAAACAGCAATATGTGCTGGGCCTCCGGTTAATAGGTTAGTCCCAAAAATAATATAAAAGTGTATAATAAAGCCCATAAACATTCAAAATAGATAATAAATTAGCATGAATGCTTCATAAATTATAGATACGTTAGAGACGTATCACACATTCCTCCCGATCAACAGGACCCCGTTTCGACTATAGGAGGTCCAACACAAGTTCGTTTCCTCCGTTTTGCGGTACGCCAGACCCCTCCCGATGAACAGGATCCCGTTTCGAACGTGGCCGGTCGAGCACAAGGACGTTTCCTCCGTTCTATGATACACCAGGCCTCGTTTCCATCGCCTGTTCCATCCAAGCCCTCCTAGTGAACACAAAGACGCATTCCGTTCCGACCCAGCCGGTTGGCTCCCCATGAACACGACGACGACATTGTTTCTCCGTTCCAACCCAACCATATACACAAGCCCTAGTCGTACATATATATGCGCGAGTAGGCCTTCGAGACCCCGCCCGTATGTACGTACGTGGCCGTATTTTCTTTCTTGCACACTGGTCGTTGTATGTACGTGTACATGCTACGTGCGCGCCTCTACTACGACACTTGCGCACCTCTACATCCACCAGTATGTATGTACATGTTCGCGACTAGAATGACAATGGTATGTAAGCTTCGACCATGTGGGTCCCGACTGTCAGGCACTTCCTTGTGTGCGAAGATGTAGCTGGTGGGTCCCAGCAGTCAGGGGGCGAATTGTTTTTTTTGCCTGGACACACTTCCTTGCATGCGAAGATGTAGCTGGTGGGTCCCAACAATCAGGGGGGAAACGTTTTTTTCGAGAAATACAATGGCCCGTCCGCTGGGTCCCTGCTGTCAGGTGGAGGTATCATTATTTTCTGCGTAATAAGGAGGCACTTCCTTGCTGTAGCCGTTGACCCAGCTATCAGCCTCTCCACATACAGTCCACGTCTGATGGTAGTCGTTCCTTGACCATGTTGACCATGCCGCGCCGAGAGCACCACAATGGTGGATGACGCCGAGGCCTAGGAAGGGGACAACGCGGAGCCGGGGAACACGCGGCAGTGGATGCCCACACGGAGAGGAGTACGAGGGTTCACTGGTTCGACTGTGGTGTGAGCCTGCCGTCGCTGTAGAATAACAGGGGTTGTCGGTGAGTAGAGGGATGGCCTAGCCAGCGGTGGGAGTAGTAGGAGGCGGTGAGGCCTCCGCGGCATCACAGCCGGCCACGGGAGGCAGGAGCATGCGGCATGACCGGCGCTGCTTTGGGCGGTTGGAGCAAGAAGACCAGAGGTTGAAGAAGCACTTCGGCCGTTGGAGCTAGAATCGTTCATATTGACTAAAGTTGACAAAGGCCTCCATCCCAGTCAACTTAGTAGGCCGACAAGTCAGTGTGCCCCAGCTAGCAGGGGGAGTATTCATTTTTTTGTGCGTAATAAGGAGGCACTTACAGTGGGTCCGAGCTGACAGCGGGGGGAACGTTTTTTTCGCGAAATACGGTGGCCCGTCCGGTGGGTCCCAGCAGTCAGGGGGGAAACATTTATTCGCGAAATACGGTGGCTCATCCGGTGGGTCCCAGCAGTCAGGGGGGAAACGTTTTTTCATGAAATACTGGTGGCTCGTCCGGTGGCTCCCTGTTGTCAGGTGGAGGAATAATTATTTTCCGCGTAATAAGGAGGCACTTCCTTGCAGCTGCCGTGGACCCAGCTATCAGCCTCTCCACATACACTACTCTTCGGATGGAAGTCGGTTGTTGACCACATTGACCACGCCACCCCGAGAGCACCACGGCGGTGGACGACAGCGAGGCCTAGGAAGGGGACGACACGGAGCCGGGGAAGACGTGGTAGTGGATGCCCACGCGGAGAGGAGTACGAGGGTTCACTGGTTCGGCTGTGCTGCCGTCGCTGCAGAATAACAGGGGGTGTGGGTGAGTGGAGTGGACGGATGGCCTGGCCAGCGGTGGGAATAGTATGGGGGCGGTGAGGCCTCCGCGGTAGCACAGCCGACTACAGGAGGCAGGATGAGGCGGCACGACCGGCGTTGCTTTGGGCGGCTGGAGCAAGAAGACCAGAGGTTGAAGAAACACTCCGGCCGTTGGATGGACATCGTACAGTCACTTGAGCTAGAATCGTGCATATTTACTAAGTTGACAAAGCCCTCCGTCCTTGTCAACTTAGTAGGCCCACTATACTAGGTCCCATCTAGCAGGGGGAGTATTCATTTTTTTTCTGCGTAATAAGGAGGCACTTCCTTGCGTGCGAAGATATAGCTGGTGGGTCCGAGCTGTCAGCGGCGGTAACATTTTTTCGCGAAATACAGAGTCCCTTTCGGTGGGTCCTAGATGTCAGGTGGAGGAATCATTATTTTGCGCGTAATAAGGAGGCATTTCCTTGCATGCGGCCGTGGACCCAGCTGTCAGCCTCTCCACGTACAATCCACTTCAGATGCATGTCGGTCATTGACCACATTGACCACACCTCGCCGAGAGCACCAGGGCGGTGGACGACGGTGAGTCCTAGGAAGGGAATGACACGGAGCCAAGGAACACTCGACAGTTGTTTCCCACGCTGAGGGGCCGGGAGTACGACTGTACGAGGGTTTACTGGTTCATCTGCCGTCGCTGGAGAATAACAGCAGGTGTGGGTGAGTAGAGGGATGGCTAGGCCAGCGATGGGAGTACGATGGGGCGGTGAGGCCTGCACGGTAGCATAGCCGGCCGTGGGGAGGAGGGAGCAGGCAGTCCCGTCGGCGCTTGTTTGAGCGGCTGGAGCAGGAAGAGCAGAGATTGAAGAAGCACAACGGCCGTTGGATGGACATCCAACAGTCACTGCTTGTGCATCAACCTTTTTTAGTAAAGCCTCAAATCTGTGGAAAACAGCATACATGCCATCCGCCAATATTTCTAGTAATTTACAGCCCATTTGCTAATTCTTACGGTTTTTTGGAGCCCATATTGTGGACACAGTTAAAAATTTATAGGAAATTTTGCATATGTCGGTGCGGTCTGAACTATTTTTAATCCCGAAATTCCGAGTCACATTCAGACTGATTTTAAAAATAAATGTATATCAATATAAAATCCAATAAATTGTCCATGCATAAAAATCAATGCAATTTAAAATCT
Source organism: Triticum timopheevii (assembly GCA_963921465.1). Taxonomy (NCBI): domain Eukaryota; kingdom Viridiplantae; phylum Streptophyta; class Magnoliopsida; order Poales; family Poaceae; genus Triticum; species Triticum timopheevii. Next base: position 619,374,914 of record OY997268.1, on the reverse strand, counting down.
CGAAATGGAAAAAAGATATTTGAAACTAATTGCCGGTTTGATGTGTTTTAAAAATGTACAGCCCATTTCTCATTACTGATAGGCCATTTTCTCGGCCAGCCAAATGAAGCTCTCCTCGTCTTGAAAGATTTGCAGCCCAATAGGCCTGACAAAGCGACTTACTTGACAAATCACAAAAAAAACTGGGCTAGCCATTTTCACAAAGAAAAAAAACTACTGGGTTGGTCTATGGTAAACATAAAAGAAAAGACTATCTAGACAGGCCAGAGTGTCCCGCACAGCCCAGTTGACACCCTGCTTCCGTCTCAAAAACAAATCAGATAAATGCCACTCCAATTATGGAGATTCATAAAAATGCCACTTCAATTTCCAAACTTTAAAAAATGCCACTGCAATTTTTGCAAACTTTGAAAAATGCCACTCTAGACTTCGAAAAATGCCACTAGAAATGGCATGAAATGGCATTTTTCAAATTTTGGAAATTGCAGTGGCATTTCTCGGAAACACCAGGTTTGGAGTGGAATTTATCAAATTAACCCAAAACAAAAATAACTGGGAGAGCTGCTGGGTCCCTGGTGTTAGCCGCTCGTTGTGCAATTCTCTCGTTTATTGACTACGTTGACAATGGCATGGGACCCAGATGTCAGAAATCTATTAGGAGGAGCCATTTTTTATTGGCTGGAAATAAGGAGGCACTTGCTTGCGTACTGCGATGACCTTGGCGGGTCCCTGCTGTCATCATCTCCACATACAATCATCTCCTGATCATGTACGCGTTAACTTGGTAGCCCCACAAGTCAGCCTCTAAACCCGTGGAGGAAAAATACAACCCATTTATAAAAATAACAACCCATTCCGTATGTTCAAACGGAAAGTTCAACATTCAGAGAAAAGTAACAGGTTTGATCAACATATAGAGTACTGAACTTACACGTTGACAACCATCATGGCCAAGTTAACTATCTACTCCCACTAATACTGTAGTAGCGTACAAGTACTAACTTACTGAGGGATTCCTGGACTAGGGGATATCCGGATAGCCGAACTATCATCTTTGGCCGGACTCCAAGACTGTGAAGATACAAGATTGAAGACTTTGTCCCGTGTCCGGATGGGACTTGGCGTGGAAGGCAAGCTTGGCGATACGGATATGTGGATCTCCTACCAATGTAACCGACTCTGTGTAACCCTAGCCCTCTCCGGTGTCTATATAAACCGGAGAGTCTTAGTCCGTAGGACACACAACAATCGTACCATAGGTTAGCTTCTAGGGTTTAGCCTCTCTGATCTCGTGGTAGATCAACTCTTGTACTACCCATATCATCAATATTAATCAAGCAGGTGTAGGGTTTTACCTCCACCGAGAGGGCCCAAACCTGGGTAAAAACATCGTGTCCCTTGTCTCCTATTACCATCCGCCTAGACGCACAGTTCGGAACCCCCTACCCGAGATCCGCCGGTTTTGACATCGACATTGGTGCTTTCAATGAGAGTTCCTCTGTGTCGTCGCCTTTAGGCCCGATGGCTCCTTCGATCATCAACAACGACACGGTCAAGGGTGAGACTTTGCGCTGCGGGCCAACTCGATTGGCCATCTGGGGCAGATTGAAACCTAAGCCCCTGGCCATCAGGTCAGATTCGAAAGTTTGAACTATACGGCTGACGTCCGCGGAGACTTGATCTTCGACGGGTTCGAGCCATAGCCAAGCGCGCCGCACTGTCACGATGGGCATGATCTAGCTCTGCCGCCGGACAGTGCCCTAGAGGTCGCGCAAGTGTCCGCTCCGACCCTTAGCTCAGAGCCGACTGCGCCGATCGAGGATGAGTGGCTGGACACCGCCTCGGGGGCCGCTACCTCTACGGCGATAGAGCTGAATACCAACCCTGTCCTTTGTGAAGCTCGTGACTCTAAGGTGCCAGACTCCTCTCCGGACTCCGAACCTTCCGCGCCCCTGCCAATCTAATCCGATTGGGCGCCTGTTATGGAGTTCACTACCGCAGACATCTTTCAGCACTCGCCCTTTGGCGACATCATGAATTCACTAAAGTCTCTCTCTTTATCAGGGGAGCCCTGGCCGGACTATTGTCAGGTAGGTTGGGATGCAGACGACGAAGAAATTCAATGCCCACCAACCACCCACTTTGTAGCCACTGTCGATGATTTAACCAACATGCTCGACTTCGACTCCGAAGACATCGATGGTATGGACGATGATGCAGGAGTCGACCAAGAACCAGCGACTACAGGGCACTGGAAGGCCACCTCCTCATACGACATTTACATGGCGGACACCCCAAAAGATGGGAATGGCAATGGAACAGCAGAGGATGACCCCTCCAAGAAGCAGCCCAAGCGCCGGCATCAGCGGCGCCGCAATAAATCCCGCCACAGCAAAAATGGAGATTCTGACACCGGAGACAATAACACCCCGGACAGTGCCGAAGACAACCCCCTCCAGCAGGATTTAGCGCAGGAGGAGGGAGAAGCCAGCCCTCATGAGAGAGCCGCAGACAGAGAGGTAGAGGACGATAATTATATGCCTCCCTCCGAAGACGAGGCAAGCCTCGACGATGACGAATTTGTCGTGCCTGAGGATCCCATCGAACAAGAGTGTTTCAAACGTAGGCTCATGGCCATGGCAAGCAGCCTCAAGAAAAAGCAGCAACAGCTTAGAGCTAACCTAGACTTGCTAGCCAACAGATGGACGGAAGTCCTTGCGGCCGAAGAGTATGAACTCGAGCGCCCCTCCAAGAGCTACCCAAAATGCAGGCTGCTACCCCGATTAGAGGAGGAAGCACCTAAATCTACGTCACCAGCACGACCGGCCACCTCGTGGCCGCGACAGAGAGGCCTCTCGGCCCTACACTCAATCCGCACCCCGGCGGCGCTCAAAAAATACCAAGGCACGGGAAAATGCGCCAGACCTGCGGGATATACTCGAGGACAAGGCAAGGCAAACAAGATCGATCTACGGATCGCGTGGGCGCCCCACGATACGTGATGACAACCATCACGCCGGATACAGCAATTCCGGCAGGGCTGAACACAGTAGACAAAGCCCAATACAGAGGCACCGCACACCCACTATGCTTCACAAACGAAGTAATGGATCATCAAATCCCCAAGCGTTTCAAACCCGTAAGAATTGAATCATACGACGGCACAACAGAACCTGCGGTTTGGACCGATGACTATCTCCTTCACATCCACATGGCCCGCGGTGATGATCTACACGCCATCAAATACCTCCCACTCAAGCTTAAAGGACCAGCTTGGCATTGGCTCAACAGCTTGGCAGCAGAATCAATTGGTTGTTGGGAAGACCTGGAAGCCGCATTCCTTGATAACTTCAAGGGCACATATGTGCGACCACCAGACGCTGATGACCTAAGCCACATAATTCAGCAGCTAGATGAATCGGCCAGACAATTCTGGACACGGTTCTTAACCAAGAAAAATCAAATCGTCGACTGTCCGGATGCAGAGGCCCTTCCAGCCTTCAAACATAACATCCGGGACGAGTGGCTTGTCTGGCACCTAGGATAGGAAAAGCCGAAATCCATGGAAGCCCTCACATCACTCATGACCCGCTTCTACGTGGGAGAGGACAGCTGGCTAGCTCGTAGTAACAACTTGACCAAGAGCCCTGGTAATTCGGATACCAAGGACACCAACGGTAGGTCGCGTCGTAACAAGCACAAGCGTCGTGTTAATGGCGACAATACTGAGGATACGGCAGTCAATGCCGGATTCAGAGGCTCTAAACCCAGTCAGCGGAAAAATCCATTCAAAAGAATTACTCTGGGCCCGTCCAATTTGGACCGAATACTCGATTGCTCATGCCAGATACACGGCACCCCCAAAAAGCCAGCCAATCACACCAACAGGGACTGTTGGGTGTTCAAGCAAGCACGCAAGTTAACTGCTGGAAACAATGACAAGGGGCTGCATAGCGATGACGAGGAGGAGACCCGGCCGCCGAACAATAAAGGACAGAAGGGTTTCCCCCCACAAGTGCGGACGGTGAACATGATATACGCAACCCACATACCCAAAAGGGAGCGGAAGCGTGCACTCAGGGACGTATATGCGATGGAGCCAGTCGCCCCAAAGTTCAATCCGTGGTCCTCCTGCCCGATCACCTTTGATCGAAGGGACCACCCCACTAGCATCCGCCATGGCAGATTCGCCGCATTGGTTCTAGACCCAATCGTCAACGGATTTCACCTCACTAGAGTCCTGATGGACGGCGGCAGCAGCCTGAACCTGCTTTATCAAGATACAGTGCGCAAGATGGGCATAGATCCCTCAAGGATTAAACCCACAAGGACGACCTTCAAAAGCGTCATACCAGGTGTAGAGGCCAACTGTATAGGCTCAGTCACACTTGAAGTGGTCTTCGGATCCCCGGATAACTTTCGAAGCGAAGAGTTAATCTTCGACATAGTCTCGTTCCACAGCGGCTATCATGCACTGCTCGGACGAACCGCATTTGCAAAGTTCAATGCGGTGCCAGGCCCTCGAGGAGTCATTACGGTCAACAAAAACACTGAATGCTCTCTCCGAACGGAGGAGCATACAGCGGCTCTCGCGGCGAAAGTACAAAGCAGCCTCTTAAGGCAATTCTCGAGTCCGACCGTTAAACGGCCGGACACCGTCAAGCGCGCCCGGACTAACCTACAACAAGACCGCTTGGCACGTTCTGAGCATGCGTAGCAATGCGGCCCCAACCCCAGCCCTCGCGAAATCGCGAGACCAGTACTACGCGTACATAACTACGATCTGGAGATACCATGGGCATAGGGGTAGGGGCACGACCATGGCATGCCCGGAGAACGGCTCAACCGCACCATGGGCTCCCAATTGTGTCATTCCTTTTTTTTCTCTTATTCGCAGGACTCTGTTTTCCAGAAGCCCTGTCCGGCAGTGGACTTGCCGAACTCATGATGCAACAGCCAGGGAAGCAGAAAAGCTGCGTCGAGTGTCCAGGTGGTCTCTATTTCGAGCAGTATACCTGTTTTACATACCACCCCGCAGCCTACCCCTGGAGGGGACATGTTAAATAGTCCCGTCCTTGCTTATCGAACTATTTGTATCGTTCTGCTTTCATTGCAGTATCTTTTTTCTGAATAAACAATGCATCACTTTTCTCCTATTATTGCATTCCTTTTTCTATCTACACATGTTCACTTATGACATGTTGCATCCGTACGCTTTGGTACGGCTAAATACACCAGGGGCTTAAGTTCCCCAAAATATGGTGTGATAATTCCGAACACTTTCACAAGTGCGGCACCCCGAACTTATAGCATTATATGCATAGGCTCCGAATCATGTCTTGGGTCAATAGTTGGGTTTGCCCGGCTCCCATGTTTTGGTACCTTAAGTTTCGTTATCGGCTAAGATAGCGCTGGGAGAACCACTGCGATTGTGCCCCAGTTGAGCTGGGTTGAGCACCTCAGTGGAGAAAGCTAAAACTGACCGCCATGATAGGGCGAGAGCCGGTCGCTGTTTGAGAGGTTTTTTCGAGTCCCTAAAGACTTATGCCGCTTAGAGCGAGGGTTCGGCTTTGTCCGGCCCAGGCGTGGATAGCGCCCCGAATTCGGTCTTCCGAACACTAGGGGCATCGCCGAAATTTAAAATTATAGAATTCTCTGGCTAAGTGGGAGTGTTCAAGCATTATAAGTCCGGTTGCCTCGTTCGCTGTGTTGAGCGCCTCCCTCGAAGGACCAAAAAATGGGAACAAGAGCGGTCAAGTTTATCCCGAACACCCCAGCACTCGTGGCATGGGGGCTGAAGCCAACGACTTGCCATCTCTCAAATTTGATAAACGGCCGCACAGAAGGTAATATTTTAAATTAACAAGCGTTGCTTAGCGCATATGAACAAAGTTTTCAGCGCACAGGATAACAAAATGCGAGTCTACTAAAAAATTACATCTTTGGAGCATTCACCCGCTATAAGGCGGGTGTGGGAGTTCTAGACTAGGGGGTGTCCGGATAGCCGAACTATCATCATTGGCCGGACTCCAAGACTATGAAGATACAAGATTGAAGACTTCGTCCCGTGTCCGGATGGGACTCTCCTTGGCGTGGAAGGCAAGCTTGGCGATACGGATATGTAGATCTCCTACCATTGTAACCGACTCTGTGTAACCCTAGCCCTCTCCGGTGTCTATATAAATCGGAGGCTTTTAGTCCATAGGGCGAACAACAATCATACCATAGGCTAGCTTCTAGGGTTTAGCCTCCTTAATCTCGTGGTAGATCCACTCTTGTACTACCCATATCATCAATATCAATCAAGCAGGAGTAGGGTTTTACCTCCATCGAGAGGGCCCGAACCTGGGTAAAAACATCGTATCCCTTGTCTCCTGCTACCATCCGCCTAGACGCACAGTTCGGGACCCCCTACCCTAGATTCGCCGGTTTTGACACCGACATTGCTGCTTTCATTGAGAGTTCCTCTGTGTCGTCGCTCATAGGCCCGATGGATCCTTCGATCATCAACAACAACGTTGTCCAGGGTGAGACTTTTCTCCACGGACAGATCTTTGTATTCGGCATCTTCGCACTACGGACCAATTCGCTTGGCCAACTGGAGCAGATCGAAAGCTACGCCCCTGGCCATCAGGTTAGATTTGGAAGTTTGAACTTCACAGCCGACATCCGCCGAGACTTGATCTTCAACGGATTCGAGCCACAGCCGAGCGTGCCGCACTGTCACGATGGGCATGACCTAGCTCAGCCGCCGGACAGTGCCCTAGAGGCCGCACAAGAGTCCGCTCCGACCCTTAACTCGGAGCCGACTGCGTCGATCGAGGATGGGTGCCTGGACACCGCCTCAGGGGCTGCTACCTCTACGGTGATAGAGCCGAATACCGACCCTGTCCCTTGTGAAGCTCGTGACTCCGAGGTGCCGGACTCCTCGTCGGACTCCAAACCTCCTGCGCCCCTACCAGTCGAATCCGACTGGGTGCCGATCATGGAGTTCACCGCTGCGGACATCTTTCAGCACTCGCCTTTTGGCGACATCCTGAATTCGCTAAAGTATCTCTCATTATCAGGAGAGCCCTGGACGGACTGCGGTCAGCACGGTTGGGATGCGGACGACGAAGAAATTCAAAGCCCACCCACCACCCACTTTGTAGCCACTGTCGACAATCTAACCGACATGCTAGATCTCGACTCTGAAGATATCGACGGTGTGGACAATGATGCCGGAAACAACCAAGAACCAGCACCCACAGGGCACTGGAAAGCCACCTCAACTCACGATGTGTACATGGTGGATACACCAACAGGAAGCAATAACGAGGAACAACGGGACGCTGTGAGGCATAATTCCCCCGAAAAATAGCCAAAACAGCGACGCTAGCGTCGCCCGAAGTCCCGCCTCGATAACAACAGCACCCATACCGACCCAGCCATAGAGCAGGGCGAACCAGTGGATGACGAACATGCCACCAAGAAACCATCCGAATAAGAGGAATTGGATAAACAGTCCATCCCCGGCGAAAACAACAGTCCAGATGATCTCACGTCGGACACATCATTAGAACAAAAAAATCTTCACAAAAGGCTCGTCACCACTTCACGAAGTTTGAAGAAGCAGAAGCGGAAGCTCAAAACAGCGGAAGACATACTCAGAATGAGATGGAGCAAGGTACTCAAGACTGCGGACAAGTACGGCGATAGCCGCCAAACAAAGAGCTACCCGAAGCGCAAACTATTGCCCGAATTCGACGAAGAGGCCATGGAGCCCCCACAATCAAAAAACAAAGGGGCTGCCCGGTCGGATAGACGACCACATGGCAAACAAAGAGCGGCAAGCGGCGCCGCACACAAGCCGGCACACCATCCACATAAGGATCTTCACAAAAAGGATAGCCCGGTCAGGTCCATCTACGGGTCAAGAAGGAAGGCTCCTGGGAGCAAAACAACACGACGAGTGTTCGAAAATAATGGCACACCTAAATACAGGGGCGCCGCACACCCCCTATGTTTCACCGATGAGGTACTGGATCATGAATTTCCAGCGGGATTCAAGCCCGTAAACATAGAGGCATACGACGGAACAACAGACCCCGGAGTCTGGATTGAGGATTACATCCTACACTTACATATGGCTAGAGGAGACCACCTCCACGCCATAAAATACCTACCACTCAAGCTCAAAGGGCCAGCCCGGCATTGGCTCAAAAGCCTCCCAGAAAATACCATTGGAAGTTGGGAAGAGCTCGAGGACACATTTCGGGCAAATTTTCAGGGGACTTATGTCCGCCCTCCGGATGCAGACGATTTAAGTCACATAAATCAACAGCCGAGAGAGTCAGCCCGCAAATTCTGGAACAGGTTCCTTACCAAAAAGAACCAAATAGTCGACTGTCCGGACGCCGAAGCCTTAGCAGCCTTCAAACATAACGTCCGAGACGAATGGCTTGCCAGACACCTCGGCTAGGAAAATCCAAGGACAATGGCCGCATTAACAAGCCTCATGACCCGCTTTTGCGATGGGTCTTCTGGCAAGGGAGCCAGACAATTAACCTGCCCGGACATCTTTTGCCAGGCCTGTCAAAGATAAAGGGAGTTTAGATCCCACATAGAGTCAAACTATGAAAAACAAGTGTCCCGTAAAGGGTAAAATAGCTTACCTCGCCGGCTTGACGCTGCGAGCTGAATCCGCGATCTTCGGTAGCGGATGTAGTGTCGAAGAGCCTGCTCAATGTTTGTTACTGTGCCGGATCGAACTCCCACAAATTAAAGGCCCATTCCTGGCACGGGAGGATCGGGCGGATGAGCATGACCTGGACTATGTTAACAAGCTTGAGCTTCTTGTTCACCAAGGTTTGGACGCAGGATTGGAGTCCGGTCAACTCCTCCGAATCACCCCATGATAGGCCCTTCTCTTTCCAGGAGGTGAGCCATGTTGGGATGCCAGATCTGAATTCGGGGGCCGCTTCCCATTCAGGGTCATGCGGCTCGGTGATGTAGAACCACCCCGATTGCCACCCCTTTATGCTTTCCACAAAGGAGCCCTCAAGCCATAGGATGTTGGGCATCTTGCCCACCATGGCACCTCCGCACTCCGCTTGGCGGCCGCCCACTACCTTCGGCTTGACATTGAAGGTCTTCAGCCATAAGCCAAAGTGGGGCTGGATGTAGAGGAAGGCCTCGCACACGACGATGAACGCTGAGATGTTGAGGATGAAATTCGGGGCCAGATCGTGGAAATCCAGGCCATAGTAGAACATGAGTCCCCGGACAAATGGGTGAAGTGGAAAACCTAATCCATGGAGGAAGTGGGCGAGGAACACCACCCTCTCATGGGGCCCTAGGGTGGGGATGAGCTGCCCCTTATCAGGGAGCCGATGCGCGATGTCGCTGGACAAGTATCCGGCTTTCTGCAACCTTTTGATGTGCCCCTCCGTGACGGAGGAGGCCATCCATTTGCCTCCCGCTCCGGACATGGCTGGGGAAGGTTGAGGCGAGATGTGCGGACTTGGGCGCTGGAGCTCGAGTGCGCGGAAATGGATAGGCAAAGGAGGAAGAAGGCGTAGGTAACAAGGTGGATCCTTATCCCCTTATATGGATGGGCGAAACTATGTGTCCCCACCAGCATGATAAAACTGGCTTATCTCCCAAGCGCAGTAATCAATGGCGCGGTTGGGTTACCCATGCCCATATTGATGAGAATCCCGGAATAAGGGGACACGATCTCTGCTTTGACAAGATGTGCCAAGGAAACCGCTTCGCTAAACGCGCTGAGGTGGAACAATAAAAACGATTCGAATAAGGGCTCGGCCGTGGTGTGATGTGACACCATGAAATACCTCAGCAGATTGAACATGTGTGAATATTATTCTCTCTACGGTGGTATGTGGAACTTATTTTGCAGAGCCGGACACTATCCTTGTGTTCAAAATCTTCTATGAAGTATTCGGAGGAGGAACCCGCCTTGCAATGCCGAAGACAATATGCGCGCCGGACTTGTCGTCATTGAAGCCTGGTTCAGGGGCTATTGAGGGAGTCCTGGACTAGGGGGTGTCCGGATAGCCGAACTATCATCTTTGGCCGGACTCCAAGACTGTGAAGATACAAGATTGAAGACTTCGTCCCGTGTCCGGATGGGACTTTCCTTGTCATGGAAGGCAAGCTTGGCGATACGGATATGTGGATCTCCTAAAAATGTAACCGACTCTGTGTAACCCTAGCCCTCTCCGGTGTCGATATAAACCGGTGAGTCTTAGTCCGTAGGACACACAACAATCATACCATAGGTTAGCCTCTAGGGTTTAGCCTCTCTGATCTCGTGGTAGATCAACTCTTGTACTACCCATATCATCAATATTAATCAAGCAGGAATAGGGTTTTACCTCCACCGAGAGGGCCCGAACCTGGGTAAAAATATCGTGTCCCTTGTCTCCTGTTACCATCCGCCTAGACGCACAGTTCGGGACCCCCTACCCGAGATCCACCGGTTTTGATACCGACACTTACTCTTAGCTAACTAGACGATGCCGGCTGCTATCTGCGGTACACGCTAAACGCCGGACCGACGTCACGCCCCTCACCTCAGACTTGCCATAGGTGTGATAGGGCACATTACTCGCGCGCTTTGTCCCTTTCAATGCCGGCATGGTCCACTGAAGCTTCGGCCTCCAAGCGGGAAACCCACTTGACGAGCTGGTAGTAAAAATCGGCGTCACGAACGCGTGCGTGCCCGACAGCCTCCAAGGCTATTTGTCGGGCACCGGCCACCACGTAGTTGGCCCAGTTGCGGCGAGGAGGGAGAGAGAGCCCGTCTGTGCGCTGCTGCTCCTTGTCCCATTGGCGGCGCAAACCGGCGATACGCTGCTCCTCCGCCAGGCGGTTGCACTCCAACAACTCCTGCTCCTCCACCAGGCGGTCGCGCTCCAACAAGTCCTCGATCTCTGCATTGCCATCTAAAGATAGATAGAATGCCTCCTCCCTCCGTCTGTCTTTTGGTGAAAAACTGAACACTAGTTCCGGCGGTGACCGCCTCCGGCCTCGCGTAGCGCTTACGGGCGGGGGCATGGCAGACGTGGCGAGCGACGTCGGGCCGGTGGGGGCATATGAGGATATGGCCAGTTGGGTCACGGTGCCATCGGAGAAGGACAGGAAACAGTACTTCTAGGCAGAAGGTAGCGCGATGGTCATCGGAATTCAATGCATAAGCAGGCATGGCTTAGTGCGCTAGCTTGCCGTGGAAAACTAGAGAAACTGAAATTATGACAGTGCCGTCCCGTCCCATCTGGGCCGCACGCCGGCATGACATTCACACGAGTGCACTCGAATCATCTCCCTCCTTGTCAATAATGATTCCACGGATTTAAAAAGCTCGCAACAATTAAAGCGCATCTTTTTTTGCATCAGTTAGTTGCCTTAATTATGGCCGGCTGCATGCAGGCACTCAGAATCGCTTGCAGCCAGTACGCGGAGCAGCATGCAACGAGTCGCAGCCAAGGGCACACATGCAGCCACTTAAATCTCTGGAATTAATTAGGCTTAAGCATCTGCATGCCGTTAATTATTGCCATGCCTTGGTCTTGCTGCTTTGCTCATGGGCCTAAAAAACCCGGACGGAGGGAGTACCTTGGTTTGTGAAAGCTTTGAATTAAGCCCTGCAAACCGGAAAGGAGGTACTAGTACGTGCGTGATCTGCTATTTATTCGTGTAGGATCGAGTAGGTCATTTCTTGAATTGAGCATTGCAAACCGAAAAGGAGGTAGTACGTGCGTGATCCGGTATTTATCTGTGTAGGATCGAGTAGTTAGGATAGTGTATCTTGTCAGTTTCTTCAGAGGTACGCATTTTTATTCAAAAATCTGCCACTTTGGATCTTGCGTCGCAAATAAAACTGCCAGGAGCGCATTAGTAGGCTAGCTAATGATCGATCAGTAACTTGTAAACACTGAGCGAACAGAGGTAAGTAACTGTTAATGCATCTCAATGATTCACAGATCATATACAAATATGTAGCTCCGAAAGCAAAGATAAGCCACTTCGGATCTTGCGTCGCAACTAAAACCAACTAGTATGATTCCCATACATAAGATCAACATGTTAATGCATCTCAAAGATTCACAGATATTATACAAATATGTAGCTCCAAAAGCAAAGATCTAGAAAAAACATTTTTTCTTCCTACTAACATGGATGCTTCTCTTGGTCAACATTCAATATAGACTGAAAGGCAAATTTGTTTGTGAAGTCTACAATTCGTATTGCAAACGTAAGTGGTTTCACCAATAGCTGGAACCATGAGAATGAACCACACATGATGGAGGAACATCCACTACAATATGATTTGGTCTTCTCTTGATCACACCGCGAGACTATTTTCGGTATACAAACATTAACTTTGGCAAAATGATGCCCATTGTATAATCAGACCAAAGCAATGAAGCACCTAGTGTTGGCCAATAAATAGTATAGTACTACTTTTCTGCAGTCCATGAAGTAACTATCCAATTTTTCTGTGTCTATTTTCAAATGGCACTGCATGCAGTGACTATACTATTCTCTTGTGCAGTTCAACCAAAATTGCGGTCACTTTGTTTGTTTGCCAAATAGCAACGGGCAGACATCTCTGTCTGCACAAATACCAAGTAGCTAGTAAACATATACCACACATTGTATTTCTGGTTTAAACATGTCTCTTCCGCTTAGCATCTGTCATGTTCTGCACTGGACAATTTGATACAGTTATGTTTTGCCCTGGACAATTTCAAACTGAATTGATTTGCTGGTTCAGAGCAGAAATATAGTGCCTATTCTTCATCAGACCAAAGATATCCATGTTCGCAATGATGGAAGAGGTGAAATCGATACAACCGAAATTAAGCATCCAATCATTGAATCCTGTCCTACACCTCCAATGTAGGTCCACCCTGCCAATAAATACACATTCAAACCACTAGTATTACTATCTACTGACAGTACAAAAAGAGTAGCAAGATAGTAGCAAACCATGTACCTTCGTAATGAACAGCTCATAGTGCCACTAATTGGATATAAAGGTTTGGAAGAAAACATGCTCCTAATGTTGAACCAGTTGGACTTTTTGTGCACTTCCACTAAAATCGAGCATCCCTGTTTGCATAGATATTGAAAGTGTGATTACTGTAAAACGACACTAGTTGAAGCATAGACTCACAAATATAAGAATTCCAATTTCTTAATGGAAAAGGTAGCAAGACTGTTTCTAACCACCTGTTTGAACAAATAAAAAATGTAACAGTGGTTGATATCAGAAAGGCATGGATAGTTCTTTTTGAAAGAATGATCGACTCCTGACCTTTCCTCTTCTTTTAAGCATATTTTGTGCAGTTCAACTAAAATAAAATGCCATCACCGCCTTGACAATTTAGTGATAGTGTACAAAAGGAAATGACTTAACATTACATCATGATGTTAGGTATGTAGTCGACAGGCATTAGAGACAAACATACAAACCTCCTCTGATAACATAATGAACATTAATTTTAACAAAGGTGTGACTAGCTTTACCGGGATAATTTGAGTGAACTCTACACCCTCTGTTCCCTAATATAAGAAGTTTTCGTTGTTCAATTTAAAGTACCCAAACGTCTAGTATTTAGAAAAACAGGTAGTAGTTTTCTTGAGCACATATCTGGGAAATCTTTCCACACTTTATTTATGTCCATACGCTAATCCAACACCATTCGAATACTACAAATATACACTAATCCAGTGGCTAGTGCAATAGTAGAGTAGTTAGTTTATATAAGATTTCAATGAACTCTAGCACTAGAACAGATTTATATAAGAATTAACAATACAAAATGTAAAGGTAACAAGTTTCAACATTGGTATACTAGCTGTGCATGAGCATTAAACCAAATACAAAAATCTGAAGGTAACTAGCATTATTAACTAATGACAGTATAAAAAGATTGCAAACCATGTACCTCCAGGATTAATATCATTTTGAACTCGTGGGGACCTTAAAAATTGCTATCCCAATCTTCATAATCGATCAAACATAAAAACTTGATCGAACTAATCAAGAGAACAGCCAGAGGAGAAGGTGCCCACTCTTGACCTTTCCTCTTGTCTTCATAATTTTTTGTGTAGTTCAACCAAAATAAAATGACATCAACGCCTTGGCATTTTGGTGACACTGTACAAAAAAATTAACTTATCTCATGAAAGTGAGGTATGTAATCTATAAGCATTAACAGTGCAAAAATCTGAAGGTAGTAACAAGTTTCATCGTTGGTATACTGGCTATGCAACAACATTAGAATGCATTAGCTGAAAAATCTTTAATACATCCACAATCAACAGCTAACTCTGAAATAATCTAGTGACATTAAATGGCATTGCTTAAACTTATCGATGGCATTAGACTGAGTGTGGCATTAGTTAAATGTGGCATCACTTTAGCAGTAGCATTGCTTGACTCGACTGCTGGCGTTATACTAACGGCAAAAAAGTGGCAATAAGAGCATGGGAGGCCCATTCGGATAGTGGGCGCACCAGTATGATGTACCTCCATGGACGCAGAGTGGTGAGGGAGGTTTGGTTGCCCAGAGCAACAAATATCCAGGAAGCATATGTGGATTACGTCCCATTTTTTTCTCTTTAGCCACCTATTTCCTATGTGAGGACAACAAACGATCGACCTGGTCATTCTCTATTGCGTTGTCATGCCTTTCTACCCTTCTTCAACCAAGAGACAGGAGACTCATTCCATAGCTACTGATTTTCCCCTTTTCAACCTAGATGGGGGTTCGATGCCTACTCTCTTGGACAGTACAGTCTCCCTTACTTTCCTTATTCAAACCAGACATGGATTAGTCTGCATGAAGTAGGGATTCCTTTAATAGTGCAAATTAAGGTTTTTGTCTGCGTGGCCAGCAGAGCAGAGGATAGCAAATTGGGAAGATGGTGGAGTGGAAAAAGATCCACATGCAACAACGTTGCAGATGGGGCAATAGACCAAGGGTATAGTTCGAAAAGAGGTAGCATACCTGAGGGTCGGTGGGAAGTGACTTCGCTTGTGGTCGTCGTCCTCCTCACACACTACGAGAGCAAGCTTGGGGATGGAGGCCATCCCGCATGGGCGCTAGGTCTGAGAGGACGGCCTTGTCGTCAGTGCGTGACCTCGCTCACCGACGACGCGTGTGTCAACGTTGCATGTCCTTTTCTTCCCTTGTGGATCTATGACGACCGGCGAGGAGGGAGAGAGAGGCCGTCTTTTTTAGATCTGGAGAGAGGGTGATAGTGTGAGAAGAAAGTGGGCAGCCCTTAGCAAGAAAGCACTGAAGGTCTAGCCTATATATCTTTTTTATACTACTAGTACTGGAGGTGGAGTAGTGGTAGAGTAGTTTATATTTTCTCTGTGTACAGTACCAGTTAGTTGTGATTCAAAACTGAAGGGCACACTATTAAAAAAATAAAGGCCGATAACTAATGCAGCACCTCAGGCCAACGTGGCCAGATCGCATTTTGCACGAGAAATTACACACCATGTTTCGTTGACATGTGGTCCGTTCCAACATATCAGTGAGACGACGGCGAGTTCTTTTCTACTAGTATTACTAAACAGACGTGTAGGCCGGGGCGCCTCTTCGTGTACTGTGGCAAACTAGCAACCGTCCATCGACTCTTCTCCTTTCCCTCTCGATTTGGAACTGCTTTCACACACTCTTCCTATCCCTCCTCCATTTTCCTTCACCCTTCCTTCTGCCATTGTTCGATCATCTTCCCCATGGACGGAATAGGCTGGAAACGACCCCGTTATTCTTGCCCCGATCTCAAAGATGACATGGTGGAGGAACTCATTGATCGGTGCCATGTCATCACCTCGGCTAGCATGGCAGGTTCGTTCAAGACCATTCTCGACTCAACTAATAACATCATTACAAGGAACCCAAGGTTCAAGGAGCAGCGTGATCTCCCCTATCTTCTTCGCAGTGACCCTGATGACTGGCACGGGGACGATGGAGGCCTCGCCTTGTGCAAGTTGATGCCGCTTGATAATGATACGTATGATGCTAAGATGCCATCGCTCGAGGGTAAGGCTTGGGCAGGCGCAAATGGAGATTGGGTTGCTTATATTGGGTCCAACTGCGAGTGGGAACTTGTGAATGTGTACACTCGTCACCGGGATCCACTTCCAAAAATCTTAGCAGACTGCCAAGAGGTTGAGCACACCGGTATTCTACGCACGTTGAAATACAATCATGGTGATTGTCTCCTACAGAAGATAGCAATTTGTCGAGTTCACAACCCCTCTTGGAGTTACAAGAACTATGTAGTTGTTTCTATCTTCACCAAGCTTGTTGCCGTCCTTCGTGGTTCGACTAGATGGATATTGCTCAAAAATCAATTTATGCACACGGATGAGTACTGTGATGCAATTCAATACGAGGGCCTTGTGTTTGCTTCCACCGCTCATGGCACTGTTTTTGCATGGGATCCTCATAGTTTTGGTACGTTTGTCTTCCACCGTAATTATAATTGTTTCATCCACATGCATGCGGATTACCAAGTTTCCCTTTACTAATTAACCTTCTTCTTGTGTTTCCAAGGTCCTGTGAACATTCCAGCACCTATACTTGAAAAAATTTATAACCAAGGGGGAGATGACGATGGTGATGATCACGAGCATGAGGACGAGCAGCTCCTATATACTCAGTGGCGCCTGGAAACTAATTCTGATGGATCACCTATTCTTGTGTGTATACATCCCACTTAGTTTGTTACTACCGAGGGAGCACGTGTAGTCTCCCATGGTCGCACTCTCCGGACCTTCCAACACCCGTTGCATGGTATTTTCGGGATGGATACTAGTGTGCTAGCGCCAACACCTTCTCCCTAGTACAGAATTGATAGTCTTGGAGAAAACTCGCTCTTCCTTGGACAAAACTATCCGATGATGGTGAAAGGCGATCCAACTAATGTTGACACAACGTTACTAGTACGATTTATGAGAAGCAACTGTATCTATACCTCGGACATTTGGGTGGTTCCCTACCCTGGTGCTGATATAGTAGGTCGCTTCAGCCTAGATGATCAATCTTGCATTGGTCTCGAGATTGATAATGGATGGCCCATCCCAGAGAATCACTTGTGGTTCAAAGCAAGCATTTCCGAAGCCGAGGATTGGTTGAGTTGAAGTTCATTTCATTGCTTGTTATTTGCTGTGTGATGAAAACTTTAGTATTTATAATGTATCCTCGTTGTCGATGTGGGTTGATGACCTGTTGTATGTAATAAAATGATATGCCTATGATAAACTTACTAAATTTATGAATGGCTTTCGAGTCGCTTCTCTGAGTGAGTGGTGCGACGAGGCAAAAAAATATTTTCCGAATACATAATTGTACGTGCATTGCAACAGGTTATCGGATGAGGCCAATCAACAATACTAGTACACTATTTGTACTAGCTTCACATGCTTCGCGCGTCGGGCGGGTGTTTTTACTTTAGCCATATGTTAATGTGTTCGCTGTAGTACGTAACCAGCACCTCGAATCCTTGATACTACTAGTAGGAGCACTATATAAGTAGTAGGAGTAGTAGGGTGTCATGGGCCAGAACAAGGATTCACGTCCAGGAGTACGGCACACGCCACCAGCACGACATCCATCTGACACCATATTTCCTCAAGTCCGTGCTAGAGCAATCTCTTCAACCTCGTCGTTTCTATAACCTGAGCCATCGCGCGGCGGGCGAGGTGGGGGTTTGCCAAGAGTCGGTTTCCTCAACTGTGGTCCCACTTGTATGGCCAACTCCAACGCACGACCCCAAATGGACCTCCGTTTTGCAAGAACTCCAATGATAATTTTGACTACAAAAGCAAGACCAAAGAAAACAAGAACCACAAGAATACATTTTAGAAGATATCCAACTTCCATAACTGCTCCTATAAGTTGGATTAGTGCCTTCTCGATGCATTCATTGTTGATCTGCGGAGGCTCGATCTTGTGTGCTTCTTTCTTCTTCGAGTGTAAAGAAGTAGACGTTGCTTCCTCGCATCTAGTCTCATGTCTAGCCTGTATTCTAGTAGGAGTATCAACAAGTGCACTAGTCTCATCTCTAGCCTCTATGCTAGCTAAAAGTGCTAGAACATCTACTAAATTGTGTTCTATCAATATATCGATGTACTCTTCTTCCCAATACCAAAACTTGCATCCATTCTTACACAACAAAATTTTTAAGTTAGCACAACTAGTATAATTCAAGATCACAAACCGAAGATTTGGTCGGGTTCTTCCTCCTTTTGCCGACACGTGGGACATCCAGCATACAGGTCGTGTCATGCAAGAAAATAGAGTGGTAGTTCAAGACACGTGATGTGCATCTTGGGTTAAACTGTAAATAGAATCTTACTACTCTTGAGTAACTCAAAAAGCGGCCACCGAAGATCTTTATTGGATTTGTTTTTCATCTCCAGCACGTCGAGGTGAAAGATGTGCAGGTTCAGTGGATCCTCTTGCGTTTTCACTGACATGTGGGACCGCATGTGAGCAAACAGACGATGGGCTCCGCATGTCCACTGGTTGGCTGAGAAGGGAGATAGAGGAGGGCTGAGAACGGACTCCAGGAAATTTGTTCAATTTAACCAGCACCTCGATATAGGCTCGATATAGTGGGGTGGCATGGTCCATAACTAGCATTCATGTCTAGCAGTATGGCACACGCCACCCACACGAGTCCCATCTGGCACCAATTTTCTTGGAGTCCGTGCTACAACCATCCCTTCTCCCCTCCTGTTGTCTCAGCCATCGCGCAGTGGGCGGGGTGGGGGTTTGCTGATAGTCGGTTTTCTAAACTGCAGTCCCACTTGTAAGTGAAAATGCAACACCGCATGCATTCCCCCTCGAGCGGCATGCCGGACCAACCGTGTGGGGGTGCGACGTGAACACAGCAGGCTTTTCCTTTTGAACTCGTAACTTGTAAAATTTCGTTCTGCTCGATGGCGCGACCAATTGATAGAAAATAACGATTTTGCCTAGAGTAATGAGAAGTTTGGTTCTGGCACCGTTCATGCATGGAGTACGTACGAAAATTATGAGTTTGATGGGAAAGGTAAGATAATTACTAGTAGTACCATATACTACTACATGGATTTGACGGAAAGATAAAAATACATACGGATCCATCAACGACATCCTCACGCCCTATTGCGCCGGGTCACTGTCGGTGTACTAAAGTAGGGGTACCCTAGTATCCCGAACTCGTGCACGGGCAGTTGCAGCACCCCGCGGCAAGGCTTGCCAGGTCACCGCCAAGATCCTCTGTAGCTCCTCAGAAGACAAGACCCCGGCAAGAGGAGCTTGCGGGGAAGCCATTCAAGGACAAAGTACTCAAACTTGGAAGACAAGGCCCCGACAAGAGGAGCTTGCCGGGAAGGCCAGTCAAGGCGTCTCAAGAAAGCTTGCCACGACGCGCCATGCGTCCCGGCAAGGCTCGGTGAACGACAAGCTCCCGAGCCCGGCAAGACCACGACCGCGGCAAGGCACTTGCCGCAGCAAGCGGCCACACCGCACCCGCGCTCCAGCACATCCACCCACGTGTCGCTCAGGGGCCCTCCCGGGCACGCGTGGCAGGAGGCTGTGCAGCCAGGGGTGCATGGTGGCAAGCGGCGCTGACGAGAAGGCCGTCGTGGCGATCGCTGGCGCCCCTGACGGTCTCTGTTTGCACTGTTTGTGCGACACAGACGGGCATTTAATGCCCTTGTCCCCTGTCGTCAGAGTTAGGTATGATACACCGTGTCTACAGTAAAGGTAGCTATACCTACCGCGTTCTTTTTCCATTTTTACCCTTTTGTATCTATGCTGCCACCTGTCGGTGACCCCTTGAGCGTATAAAAGGAGGCCCATGCGCAACGTAGAGGGGGTTCGACTCATTCAAAGCTAGGAATGCTCTCACGCTCGGTCTGGTAGCGCTCATCGCTCCCGAGCAAGAACCCAATACAATCAAACAAGCAGCAGTAGGAGTGTTATCTCTCCGGAGAGCATTGAAGCTGGGTAAACTGCTCGTGTGCACTGCCTCGATCCGCTCTTCGTGCGACCTCCGCCCCCCTCTGAACCGAAAGGGGCTCGGTCCGCCGGTCCATAGTTGTTCGTGGATCAGTTTCCCAGACATCTTTGGCGCGCCAGGTAGGGGGGCGTCAACATTGTGTGAACCCGATCCGGTGTGCACACGAGCGAGATCTTCATCATCTTCATCGACATGCCACCGAAGAAGAAGGCTTCTGAGGCAGCAGTTCCGTCCGCGTCAATTCCACCGCCACCGAAGCAAACGGATGGTGGAGTAGACGCCAGCGGAAGGGGCGTCGACGAGGGTGCTCACAGTGCTGCCAAGTCCAAGGACAAGGCCGCGCAGACCTCGGCGTCCGTATGCGCACCGCGCCAGTCTCAGGAGGCGCGGGACCAACAGCATCATGGCGTTCGCAGCGCCATATGTCCGCTGGGCCAAGGTCAAGCTGGTGGATCTCGCAGAGTTCAAGACCAGCATGCACGCCAGCATGCTGGCCCGAGCGAAGTACGGTCACCTGGACGGGATACTGCTCCTTCTAACATAGTTAGAAGTCCGAGCATATCCTGCTCCTTGCACCGTTCGCCGCTGCCGCCCACCACTCCAGCGGAAGCCTTGGCGCGAGCTCAACTGCTCCTAGATTACCCTCCGACGGCGGACAAGACCGACGAATGGAGGGCCACCATTCAGAGTCTCATTCGCTTCGCCAACGGCGACACTGCGCGGCAACCAAGCACCTCGCTGCCGTGGCAAGACTGCCGGATGCGAGCCGATGGCGACAAGACCGATGGGGTTGCAACTTCCATGCACTCTCCGCCCCGAAGGCCAAGATCGCCAACTCACCGGGTCCACCTCGACAGCGACTCCACCGCATCATCGGATCCGCGAGCTCGTCGCGATCAGCGCCAAGTTCTGCACGAACGACAGCAAGAGGATGCTCGTACTCGCATCGAGCATCGAAGAGAAGCGCGGCGTCAATCTGACCAGCGCGCTGGGCCCTCTGTCGACATGCATGCGCCAGGGGAACCAGGCGACTTGCCGTACGTGATAGGTTGCCCTGCGTTCACCCGTGAGCTGCGGCAAGTCCAGTGGCCCAGCAAGAAGAAATTCAAACCAGACGTACCAGAGAAGTACGACGGCAAGTCGCATCCGTCGGAGTTCCTCAGCATCTACACCATCGCGGTGTAGGCTACCGGGGGACGAGACGACAAGATCCTTGCCAACTACTTCCCACTGGTGCTCAAACCTAACGTCAGATCCTGGCTCATGCACTTGCCGGACAACTCCATTTCCTCTTGGGCAGATCTATGCCATCAGTTTGTCGGCGCCTTTATAGGCGGCCACAAGCCTCATGGCCAAGAAAGCGATCTTCATCTGCTTGCCCAGAAGGAAGGAGAGCCCCTGCGCAAGTACATTCAGAGATTCAGCCGTGTACAGCACAACATCCCAGATGTCCACCCTGCCGCGGTCATCAGCGCGTTCCATCAGAACGTGCGAAACCGCAGGATGCGGGAGGAGATGGCGATGTGCAAGATCAGGGACGTCAGCGAGCTTTATGCCCTGGCCGACAAGTGTGCACGTGCTGAAGAAGGGAGGAAGCTCCCCGGAGAGAATAGAGGAGCCGGAGGATCCGACAGTGAGGATGCTGCCCCGGCAAGGAAAGGCCGGCGGCGGAACAACAGAAAGAAGAAGGACAAAGAGGTGCTAGTTGTTGAGCAGTCCGGCAACGGAGGTGGCACCAAGAAAGCTAAAGTTGGAAACTCTGGCAAGGAGAGCCAGGCTGTGGCGGCCGCCGACAAGCAGGACAGCTCCAGCAAGCAGTACTGCAAGATCCACCGCACCAGGGGCCACGACCTCCAGAGCTGTAAGAAGGTTGAGCAGCTTGTTGAGCAGCAGAAGGCTAAGTACAAGCGGCGGGACAAGGAGAAGGCCCAGGAAGGTACTGGAGGAGCCAGCAAGAAATGCCCAGGCCGGGGAGGACGCCGCGGCAAGGCCAAGCAGCGGCAAGGAGACAGGCCTCCCCGCGGCCGCGACAAGGAAGAAGATGACGACGATGACGAAGATATGGATGATGATGAGGCCAATGAGCAGGAATTCCAGAAAGCCACAGAGGTCATGTGCGTTGACGGTGGTGCTTCTCTGCATACTTCGCACCGCTAGCTCAAGCAGTGGATGCGGGAAGTCAATGCAGCGGAACCATCCATGGAGTCACACAAGCCTCTGAAATGGTCCAGCACGCCTATCATCTTTGATATTGAGGACCATCCTGATCGCATAACTGCGGTCGGGTGCTTGCCGATGTTGGTTTCACCAACTATCCGCAACCTCAAGGTCACTAAGATGCTAGTTGACGGCGGGGCCGGCTTGAACCTGATTTCCTCCGCGGTCCTTCAGAAACTCCAGATCCCTGACAGCGAGCTCGAAGAGAACGGCACATTCCAAGGAATTAACCCGGGAAGGAGCAAGCCAAATGGAAAGATCACGTTGCCGGTCACATTTGGCAGCGAGCTGAACTTCGGGACTGAGAAGGTCACTTTTGACGTTGCTGATTTTCCATTACCCTATAATGGAATACTCGGCCGTCCTGCACTCGCCAAGTTCATGGCAGCCTCTCACTATGCATACAACATGCTCAAGATGCCAGGCCCGATAAGTGTCATCTCTGTCCCCGGCGACAAGAAGGATGCCCTTATCTGCGCCGACAAGATTTACCGGGAAGTAGCAGCTGCAGCCGATCGCAAGTCACTTGCTGCTGAAGCTCCCGGGGGAAAGAAGAAGACCAAGTCCGGCAAGAGCTCTGGTGCCCACTCCGGCAAGCGCACCTCTTCGGTGTGTTGCGCTACCGTCGAGGACGCACCATCGAGCTCCATCGGCAAGTGTAAGAAGGCGATGGCAGCTCCACCAGAGACCAAGAAGGTGTCCGCCAAGGAAGACAGCACTGGTGGTACCTTCAACATCAGTGCCACTCTTGACCCTAAATAGGAAAGCGCGCTCATTGCTTTCCTGCGGGTGAATGTCGACGTGTTTGCATGGCAACCGTCTGATATCCCCGGTGTTCCCAAGAAAGTAATTGAGCACCACCTAGCCGTTTGTCCTCACGCGCGGCCCGTCAAGCAAAAAGTCAGGAAGCAAGTAGTGGAGCGCCAAGAGTTCATTGCCGAAGAAATCAAGAAGTTGGAAGCAGCAGGCCTTGTCAGAGGAGTGCTCCATCCTACGTGGTTGGCCAATCCTGTAGTCGTGCGCAAAGCCAATGGGAAATGGAGGCTTTGTATTGATTTCACTGATGTCAATAAAGCTTGTCCCAAAGATCAATTTCCCTTGCCGCGCATTGACCAGATTGTTGACTCCACAGCTGGATGTGATTTGCTTTCATTTCTTGATGCATACTCAGGATACCATCAGAACTTCATGGCAGAAGAAGATGAGGAGAAAACTGCATTTATCACCCCATGTGGCACATACTGTTTTGTACGGATGCCCTTCGGCTTAAAGAATGCTGGTTCAACATTTGCAAGAGTAGTTCATGTCGCTTTTGAACCACAGATACACAGAAATGTGGAGGCCTACATGGATTATATAGTGGTCAAGAGCAAGGACAAGGCTACTCTGATCCAAGATTTAGACGAAACCTTTGCAAATCTGCGCAAGATCAACCTCAAGCTTAACCCCGAGAAGTGCGTGTTTGGAGTCCCTTCCGGCAAGCTTCTCGGGTTCTTTGTGTCTCAGCGGGGAATTGAAGCCAATACCGACAAGATCAAGGCCATCGAGCAGATTGAAGCACCGAAGCACATCAAGGATGTGCGAAGGCTTGCCGGTTGCGTGGGTGCTCTCAGCAGGTTTATCTCTAAGTGTGCTGAGCGCGCCCTGCCGTTTTTCAAAATATTGAAAAAGACAGGTCCAATGAAATGGACTCCGGAAGCGGAGGCTGTGCTGCAAGACTTGAAGAGGTACCTGTCCTCCACTCCCATACTTGTCGCACCTAGGCCACAAGAGAAGTTGCTGTTGTATCTAGCGGCAACCAATCAAGTGGTTAGAGCTGCGTTAGTAGCGGAGAGGGAGGCGAATGATGAGCCAGCAACCACGGCCGGCGCACCCAGCGACAAGCAGGAGGCTTCCCCGATAAGCTCTGGTCCCGACAAGGATGGATCTGCGCAGATGCGCGAGGAGGTGCAGAAGAAAATGGTGCAGCGCCCAGTTTACTTTGTCGGCTCCCTTCTGCAGGGGGCTAGGTCAAGGTACTCTGGTGTGCAGAAGTTGCTTTTCGGCCTTCTCATGGCCTCGAGAAAGTTGCGCCATTACTTCCAGGCACATGAGATAACAGTTGTCACTCGCTTTCCGCTGAAGAGGATACTGCAGAATCCAGAAGCAACAGGCAGGATTGTCGAGTGGGCACTGGAACTGTCAAGCTTTGGCCTCAAGTTTGAGAGCACTTCAACGATCCAAAGCAAAGCATTGGCAGAGTTCATAGCAGAGTGGATGCCAACACCAGACGAAGAAATTCCAGAAACGAGCGTCCCCGTCAAGGAGGCAAACGAAGAGTGGCTGATGTAATTTGATGGTGCCTTCTCGTTGCAAGGCGCCGGTGCTGGCGTGCTGCTTATCGCACCCACCGGAGAGCACCTCAAGTACGTAGTCCAGATGCACTTTCCCAAGGAGCAAGCAACCAACAATACTGCAGAATATGAAGGCTTGCTTGCCAGTCTCAGGATCGCGGTAGACCTTGGGATCAAGAAGCTCATTGTCAGGGGTGACTCGCAGCTTGTCTTCCGCCAAGTGAACAAGAACTATCAGAGCCCATTGATGGAGGCTTATGTTGACGAAGTGAGAAATCTAGAAGAGCACTTTGACGGCCTACAGATGGAGCATGTTCCAAGAGCTCAGAACGACGTTGCTGATGGCCTGTCAAAGTGCGCCGCACTAAAGTTACCTGTGGAACCAGGGATCTTTGTGCTCAAGCTGACTCAACCATCCGTGACACCATCAACTGGACAGAGCAAGAAGAGGAAGTTGGTTTTTGGTGACTACTTTCCGGCAGAGCTTCCCGAAGCCGCCGCCAAGAAGGTCCCCAAGATCAACGCCAAGAGTGCTGAGGAGCAGTCTGCTCTGGCAAGCCTTACAGTTTGTTCCGTTGAAGCAGACGCTCCCGACAAGTTTTGCTCCGGCAAGCTTGCCGGGGAACATCAAGCTCCGGCTGAGCCGCAGGTTCTTGCCGTAGAAGCGGATGTTCCCGCAGCAGCAGATGTGCCTTTAGTCCTTGTTGTCGAGCCGCAAGCTCTAGCATGGGAACAGCAAATTGTCCGTTTCCTTCAGACAGCAGAACTTCCCGAAGAGCAAGAAGAAGCGGAAAGAGTAGCCCGGCAGTCAAGTATGTACAAGTTTGTCGACAACACACTGTACAGAATAAGACTCAACAGTGTGAAATTGAAGCGTATTCGCCGGGAAGATGGACAGCAGCTGTTGGCAGAGATACATGGAGGCATATGTGGTCACCACATTGGCGCAAGAGCGCTTGCCGGCAAAGCGTTCCGGCAAGGTTTCTTTTGGCTGACAACACTCCAGGATGAAACTGCACGAGTAACCAAGTGTGAAGCGTGCCAGTTCCATTCCAAGCAGATACACCAGCCAGCTCAAGCTCTCCAGACGATCCCTTTATCCTAGCCATTTTTGGTCTGGGGGCTCGACATCCTCGGCCCCTTCCCCCGAGCTGTCGGGGGCTTTGAGTTCTTGTATGTCGCCATCGACAAGTTCACAAAGTGGGCGGAAGTGGAACCAGTGAGGAAGGTGACAGCACAGTCAGCAGTCAAGTTCTTCAGGTCGATTGTTTGCCGTTTCGGGATCCCTAACAGGATCATCACCGACAACAGCACGCAATTCACGAGCCGCACCTTCATGCAGTACGTCCAAGATCTTGGCGCCAAGGTCTTCTTCGCTTCTGTTGCTCATCCGAGAAGCAACGGTCAAGCAGAGAGGGAAAATGCTGAAGTGCTGCGAGGCCTCAAGACCAGAACTTTCGACAGGCTGCGCAGGTGCGGAAGAAACTAGATCGAGGAGCTGCCGGTGGTTCTTTGGTCGATTAGAACGACGCCAAATTGAGCCACTGGCCAGACACCTTTCGCTCTAGTCTATGGAGCAGAGGCAGTTCTCCCCACGGAACTCGTATACGGGTCACCTCGAGTGCTCGCTTATGATGAGCTTGAGCAAGTGCAGCTGCGACAAGATGACGCGCTGCTCCTTGAGGAAGATCGTCTTCAGGCCGCTGTACGAGCTGCTCGATATCAGCAAGCTTTGCGCCGCTACCATAGCCGCAAAGTTAGGGCCAGAAGTTTCAAGGAAGGCGACCTTGTTCTTCGGCGCGTTCAGTCCGCCAAGAATTCCAACAAGTTGACGCCAAAGTGGGAAGGCCCTTACCGGGTGAAACGAGTCACTAGGCCTGGCATTGTCCGCCTTGAGACCGAAGATGGCATTCCGATGAGCAACTCCTAGAACATTGAACATCTTCGTAAGTTTTACCCATAGGGCGCGGTTGCCGGAAGCTTTTCTGGCAACCACCTTTTGTACAAGTCTTGCCACTGTTGCATGTAATCCTTTGTACAAAGCCGGGCGCAGATCCCGTGCATAAATAAAGCTCATGTGCTCCGCGCATCTTGTCAATTTCATGGTTTCTTTCTTTTCGCATGTATCATCTAACACTTTGTGCAGCACCAGCCCCCGGTAAGCAATAACGAGCCGTAAGGCTCCATATCATTATTTTCTCTTCTGTCTCTTTCTCAAAGGAAGGAAGGTTCCCTCGCCCACAAGGTTTGCCGGGGGGAAAGGAGAAGATAATGATGTGGACCGGGCCGTTCAAGAGAGTTTCGCCTTGCCGGGAAGCAAACGACAGAAAAGCTAAGTTGCCAAAGTTTGATCAGTCAGTTTTTAAGTTTTTAAGTTATCTTCCTTGAACGACCGTGCTTTGTATGGAAAACCTGTGCACGGAGGAACCAACTCGTAGCTAGTTGCACCCTTACTTTGTTTCGAGTTTGCTCAACAACTTAAGTGAGCTGCGACTAGTTACGACAAGGTTGCTTGTCAGTAGCGGCACCGCCAGCAGGCTGCTGAAGTTCTGCACTCAGCGCTCGCGGCAAGGGTACCTGCGCCGGCAAGTTTCCCTAGAAAGCGTAGGGTAGAAACATACAAAGCCAAGAATCAAGTAAAGGAAATAACATAGCAATCATTAGCTAAGATAGAATTGTATTACAAAAATAACTTGTCGCGGCTCTAATAAAATGTTCTCATGACATGACTAGCAGCGGCAAGCAAAGAAGAAAATGGGCGGCCTAATCTACGCGGCCACCATCAACCCTCTTGACCTCATTCACCTTGTCCACAATGGGTGCGACAAGGGCTTTGAGCGCGTCCAGATCAGCATCTGCCGGCAACTTTTTGAGGACGTTGGTGAAGTTGAGGCCTGGGTTGCGGAAGGCCACTTTCACCAACACCTTCTCCAGGACTCTGGCGCAGATCATGCACGACTCGTCGGCCAGCTGCTTTGGGATCTTCTCTTGGAGCTGCTGGAGGGCTATTGCCACGCCTTTGAAGAACAGGGTGAGCTTGGCGCTGGGCGGGAGGTTCTCGTCGGAGGAGTACCCGAAGTCCTCCACTCCCAATTGCGCCAGCTCCCCGTCAATGACTACAGCGATGTTCACAAGGCCCTCCGTCCAGAGCTCCACCGTATCCTTGAAGGTGTTCTGGGTTTCGGCGGCCCTCGCCAGCAGCGCTTCGTTGCCCTTGATCTCCTCCTTCAAGTCCGCCTCCCGCTTCTTGGCGCCGTCCAGCGTCTCCGTCAAGGTGGCCAGCTTAAGCTCCAGATCAGCGTTGGAATCCTTGGCAATACTCAGCTCCTTGCCATTCTCGGCGAGTTGACCCTGCAGCTCACCATGGGCGAGGGCGTCCTTCTCGCGCTCAAGCTTGAGCGCGGCAATCTCTTCGCCGCCTGCCTTCAGATCAGCCTCCAGTTGCGCCACCTTTGCCTCCAATTCTTTCTTGGCGGCCTCGGCAGCCGCAGCCGCGTCCTTTGCTTCCTTGAGCGCCCCGCCAAGTGCCTGCTCGCGCGCAGCAAGATCTTCCTCGTGGCTGTCAAGGTTAACTTTCTGTTGAGCGAGCTCACCTTCTTGCGCATACAGCTTCTCGCCGGCGAGCCGCTGTTGCTCTTCAGCTTCGGCCTTCTCGAGGAGGAAGGCCTTCCGCTCCTCAGCAAGTTTCTCCCGCTCCTCCGCCAGGGCCCGGAGAGCTTCCTGGCGAAGACCCCGGAGCTCCTCCGCGCGCTTCTCAATATCCACGCTCGCCTTTGCGACAAGCGCTTCCCGGGACTCCAGCTTGGCTTGGCGGGCGCGGTAGAGCGCCAGCAGCCTCCGTAGCAGCCGCTCCTCCTCAGGCTCGTCGCTGCTGCTTCCCGGCATGTCAACGATCGACAACCCAGCAGAGGCAAGCACCTCCCCATCCAGGGTTTCTCCTTCGACCGGCGCCCTGGAGCTTGACGCCTAGGGGAGCTTGATGAAAATGCCCTCGCCGGCCTTCAGATAAGCGCCGGGCTGGGGCTCCTCGGAGCCTGGCACTGCGGCAGCAGCGGAGGGATCGGCGGTCGGTGCAGCGCCAGGCGCTCCTGCGGCCTCAGGGCCATCAGTGCGATCACCGGATCCCTCGCCAGCTTCTGCGGCAGCAGCCTTGGCGGCCTATTCGCCGGCGGGCGCATCAGCACCGCCTCCTTTTTCAGTGGCCGCGGCATCATCAGTGTTGCCGCGCGTGTTCTCCTCGCCGCCCGCCTCGGTCTCCATCGGCTCCGTGGAGGGTGGATCTGACGTCCGGAGAAGAAGGAGAAGTCAAACAAGCATTCGAAAAGAAAGATCAGAAGAACGCAAGGAAAATTTCGAGCAAGGGAGTACCTGCACTGGGGTCCATGGACATGTGCTCCACCATCGGAGGATCACTGGTGCCGCCCCTTGCCGGAGACTCCTCCCTTGCCGGAGACTCCCGCCTCGTCGGAGATTGCTCCCTTGCCGGGGAATCCTCCCTTGGCGGTGTGGTGGAAGCAGATGGCACATCGGAGGCGGTTTCCGAGCCCTCCTGGTGAAGCTGTTCTGCTCCTACACAAACAAACCAACAATCAGATGTCAGCAAAGAAAAGAGCACCCGTGCGCGCCCAAAAGCAGAAAGTAAATCATGTACTTACGCTGGGGGCTGCGCTGGGGGCTGCTTTGCGGAGCAGTGGCAGGGTCCGGCAAGGTAGTCTCAGGCGTGCCCCCTGCCGTCACAGTGGGCTCGTCCTTGATGATAACCACCGGGACTTTGGCTTTCTTCGCTGCTCTTTGAGCCAACGTCCTGAAAAGAAACAGGTTCAGATCGAAGCAACTTAGATACAAGACCAAGCAACAAAATTGAAGAACTACAAGTGCACAAATGGATCTTACTCTTCTTCCTCCTCGTCGGAGCTGAGCGCGGAGAGGTCGAAGTCCGACCCACCTGCGGCGCGACGAGGCGGAGGAGTAGGATCCCTTGTCCGCTTGGCGGGCGCAGTGGCGGCGGCCTAAGAAGACCCCGCTCCAGTGGTCACAGCGGTACGAGGCGCTCCCGCGGCAACATCGCATGTCGCGGTGGAGCGTGTCATGCGGCGCGTCGGCTGCTGACTCCTTTGCCGCCCCGCTGCGTCCCCGCCCCTGCGAAGGCGCCTTCTTGGTTGAGCTGGGGGCTGCGTTGTGGGCTCTGCCTGCGGCAAGTGGTCTGGAGACGGCGGGCCGCTCGCACCCTCGGCGGGCTCGCTCGACTCGGCGTCAATCCACTCTCGCTCGGCAAGGCTTGCCGCCGCCTCTGCCTCTGCCTCTTCCACAGTTAACCCGAACTCACCTGCGGCAGCGGCTGCCGCCGCCTCTTCCGCCCTGGTGGCGATGTGTCGCATCTCCTCCTCGGTAGTGTCGCGGGTGAGGCTCCTCTGCTCGTCGGCGCGGACCGCCACCTCCACCAGAACGTCGAAGAACTGCTGCACAACGTCGTCCGCTGGTTCTTGCCACGTTGGGAGAAGACCATGCGAGTCGCACTGCGGCATCATCACGCGGATGCGGTCGAGGGAAGAATTGTTACACAGTGGGACGACCCCTGCCGGCTGCCGGAACCATTCTGGATGTTGGGGGTCATGCTTGAACAGCTCCTTGAGCATTGCATCCAACTCCAGCACAGTGAAGTTAAAATTGAGGCCCGGGCGCAGCCTCATGATATCTGCCAGACCGCCAAACTCCCAAGCGGGTCTCCTCCTCTCTTGCAGGGGGGCGATGCGGCGGCGGAGAAAGTCTGCGCCTACGGCACCCACGGTCAGCCCGGCAAGCCTAAGGCACAGGATTCTGGTGACAGCAATCTGCAACCTAGCGTCCTCTGGGGCTAGGCTGCTCTAATCGTTGCCGCGTACTACTGGAACTTGGGGCAAGGCGGTGAACGGCTGCGGGTCCTCCTCCATGATCCAACACCACTCAGCTCTCCACTCCTCCCACTTGCTGCAGAGCTCCCCCTCCAGATACGCCTCCTTCTTGCCGGCCCTCCTTCTTATTTCGTGACATATCAACCAATGAGAGATGTGGGCCATGCATGCTTTCAATGACACTTGAGACTACCAAACATGACATGGAGTTCTTAGTTCATTGCATGTAATCCTATTAGTTAGCAAAAAGACATTAAGTTCTCTAGTCGATAGGAATAAAACAATACACCATGTATTTATTTACAGAGGGAGTAGTACATTTTTTGTAACATGCATTACTAGATATTGCTAGTCAAATATTAAAATCCAGATGGACGTGGTAGTACTCCTAAATCCAGACGGTGGTGCTACTAGTACTAGTAGTAGTAATACCAACATAGTAGGAGTACTAGCACTGCACTACCCGTTGGTCAAATTATTACGTGTTGCCGCTCACAGTGAAGTGACAAGACCCAACACCGGAGATGACACCTGAGTATAGGCGCCATGTTTGGCATACCATAGTCAGCCTCACCGTCTGCAGTCACTATCATCATGGCTTTTGAGCTAGCCTGCTTACAACTAGCCCTATTAAGCATAATTTCCCGTCCGTAGATGCCCATGCATTGCATGGAACACCAAGATTGGGGGTAGACGGCGCCGGCAGCGGCCATCGCGCTAGATTTTTCCACGGCCTTCTAGATGTGGTGGGGAGGAGATAAGGCTGATTGTGAGAGACAAGGAGTTGTTTTTAAATAGGGAACAAGTGTGGGCATCTCTTTGCAAAAATGGAGAAGTTTGGTTTGTATGCGTCAGATCTAGATCCGATGACTATTGGTGAAAGATGGGAGGCACAACATCATCACCAACTCAGGACCTGTTTGATTCACAGGATTTTGAAAACACAGGAATAGGACATGGCAATATTACAAGTTTCAAACTGATATTACAAATGTTAGGAGTAATGCTGCACCTACGAAGAGGGAATTACTAGGAAGTTTACGTAAGAATTTTTGTTACTTTAGGTGGATGCAGCATTATTGTACAAACTAAAATCCACCACACTGACAAGTCACTAATGGGCAAATAAGTTTTCGAGTCTCTGGCCACTTGATGTTTCAAAAACAAATTCACACTACTAGGAAAACAGTTATAGATGAAATGGACACTAATGGCGCACCACTGCTATATAGCAGTGGTGCACCATATATAGGTACACCATTAAAATCCAAATACTAATGGCGCACCACATACACGATGCGCCACTACTAACAATTCTTTTATTTTATTTTTCAAAACTAGAAATGGCGCACCAGGGGATAGTGCGCCATTACTAGTTTAACTAGTAATGGCGCACTACACCCTCAATGCACCACTACTAACAATTTTTTTATTTTTTTTAAATGGTAATGGCGCACCAGGTGGTAGTGCGCCATTACTAGTTTTAACTAATAATGGCGCACCACACCCTCGGTGCGCCACATCATCGGACTCTACACTAAGTATATATATTATCGGACTCTACACTAAGTATAACAATAAAGCAGATAAGATTCACTAAACATATAAGATTCACTAAGCATATATATCATTGAACTCTATACTAAGTATAACAATAAAGCATATAAGATTCACTAAGCATATATATCATCGGACTCTACACTAAGTATAACAATAAAGCATATCATCAAATTACTCTAAAAACTACAGTAAATGCAACATACCATGATATGCCGATCAACCATGGTACTTGTCAGGCTGGTCACGAATGGCACCCCGATGAAGTAAGCACGTGGAGGAATGATGTCCCATAGGTTGCACACCTCCTCCTCGCTCAACTTCCATTCTCTAAGCTATGATGGTATCACCGAGTGGGTCGCCATCATCCTCATAATCTTCTACTTTGTTGACATAAATCAAGGCCAGCTTGGGTCTTTCTACTCTGAAGGAGAAGCTGATCAACTCACCACCGATGATACACATGTGGGCGATGAAACGGACCCATCCATCTCCTCCCACCTACGTCATTTGTCGTCCTTTATCGATCTCCATGGTGTAGGGGCCCCCAGGAGCCTCAAAGGTCACAGAGTCTCCGGTCAGATTGTTGAATTCTGACCTCACATTGCATGGGACGATCTGTGTTCAAAAAGCAAAATGATATATACACGATGCATTAATGCCAATAACACTAAAAACAAAATAGTAGTTACTAGTTTCATATAATTTATTACCGCCGCATGAAGAAAACTAGACTCGAAGTAGATGCCGAACAGCGTGCCAGTTGCAAGGCTGTTGGCGCACCTTTACTTGCACCGTCGACATGGTGGTGGTAGTGGTGGTGGAGCCATTTCCCTAAAGCAATATGATTAAAGGATTAACGATCCAAAAAGTAAACATAAAGTTTTCATAGAAAATACACATGAGGTTCATGGCCAGCAAAATAACAACTAAATTGTAGTTCATCTCAGATAATAACCTATTAGAGATCATGTAACCCAAACAGAGCCTAATAATAATATAAATGGCATATTGCCATTATTGCACAAGCAAACAAGCAAAATTAGTTCAATCTAGGGGAACACTTTATCTATTCCCACATCCAAAAGTTGAACCAACTTAGAATCTTCCAAAACACAATAAGTAAACATCCATTCCACCTTTGGCATCAGATGCACAATAATGAATTCTATAAAAGGCAAACACCCCCCTTTTCGATCAGATACAACTCTCCGTCTATCTATGTTTTATTTTTCTGAAATTTACCAAAAATGGTCTCACTAACAGCATCATAACAACTTGGCAATTTGAGGATCACCACGTACAGATGCTCTCTTCAACCTGAAAGAGTATCGAATCAAGCATTGATTTTTCCATGAAACCACATAACAGTGAGGGCTTCTTGGTCATATCTTTATATGCATCAACAAAGAAGCCAGTGGATGAAATTCACACATAGGGTAGCATTCACGACATAACCCTAGTGTCAGGAAAGAACCCCTCTCTAAAACCTAGAACACTAGGCACCGCCGCCGCCACCACTGCTCCAGGGGCAGCAGCCAAGAATTGAAACCCAAGTTTCAGTTATATGTTCTAAAAGCCTCTACTTCTCTAGCTACTTCTCTCTACTCTCTCCTAAGTTTCGGTGAGCAACAAAAAGCCTCTATTTCTCTCACCTAACCCCTCACTCTACTCTCTCCCCAATCACGCGAGGAAACAAGCCTAGAATAGATCGCATCGAAGCGCGGAGCCACCGTGCAATCCCTAAATCCCAAAACATTTCGAGCCGCCGCGACAAATTGATTGGAGCCTAGCTAGTGTGGCGCGCGCAGGGAGGAGGAGATCAAGGGGGACTTATGGGGCTGGAGCATCGGAGGAGGCGAGAGGCGACCGCGCGTGGTGGCGGCGCACGGCACTGTCAACGGGGGTGAGGCGGCTGGGGACGAACCCTAACCGCGGCGGTGGCGGCAGGCGGAGGGGATCGATTGTGAGAGTGAGGGGGTGCGGGGGCGCTTGGCCGGCTTTCTTTTCCTCTAGTAGTAGCGCTGGTTAGAGGCCGGCGCTACTACTAAGCCCACCAGCTGTACCGCCCGTTCAAAACAAACTCTACAGCTAAGTGGGCTACTGTGTTTGCCCTGCGACACATGTAACAGTACCGCGGCCCAAGCTAACAAACGTTAATGTTATTTATTAGTAGTAGCGTGTTTTCTGCCCAGCGCTACTGGTAAATACTAGTAGCATGGGGTCATAAATAGGCGCTACTGGTAAACTTCTATCTTTAAGCATTTTCCTAGTACTGGTTGTGGCTGGATTTCATGCATGCTTGTTTGGTTGCTACCCTGTGAAAAAGAAAGCCCGCCTGGCCTAGATTCCCTTGCACTTTAATTAGCCTGGCTGGACTCCAAACACTGCAAGTAGCCTAGCCCAGGCGACCGATTTCGAGCGGCTGACCCTGCCTGGTCGTGCGGCCACGAGGCTAACAGCAACCTGGATGGATATTAATATTAAATAATTGCTACATGGATTGATTGACGGGACGTTGATGCTTTGCCTGGCCCAGGCATGAACCAAATGCTTCAGCTCCACACAAGCCTGTCCAGGCAGAAATATTTTGCATCTCACGTCCACACCAGGCAGTACTGTCCATCAAGGCACGAGGGTCAGGTCACGAGCCAAACTGACCAATAAAGTTTGAGAGAGATTGAGGAGCCCCGATAAGGCTGAGTGGTGCGTCAGATAGCTGAGAGGGGGAAAGAGATATTCCATCCGCTCGATAATGCAGTGCATGTAAATTTTTTAGAAGTCAAACTTTGGAAACCTTGATCAGGTTTACGCATATGTTATTTATATCTACAATACCAAAGATACATCATACAAAACTACATCTTATGGTGAATCTAATGGTATATGTTTGTTGTTCTAGATGTAATTGTTTTTCTCCACGCACATGGTCAAACTTTGTGATGTTTGACTTTTCAATAAATCTACATGCTATGGACCGAGGAGAGTGCCTAAGTCGACACAGATCAAGTGCGTGTGAAGGAGAATGAGTAAGTGTGCAAAAAGAGTATGTGTGTGAAAGAGAAAGTGACAACAAATGATAAATTAGAGAGAGTGTGTGTTTTTTTCGTTTCTTATGTGAACATGTCATGCATGCATCTCCGAGATAGAAGACCGAGGCGAGGCAACGGAGAGAGACATCCCTATAGCACATGTCCAATTAATAGAGGTCTGGCCAACAAGGAACAAAGGCTGAGAGGGACACATGGAGGACATGGACGCATGGGGAGGGAGAGAGTGTGTGTTTGTGATAGAGAGATCCCCTTGAGATCGTGAGGGTACAATATGGGTGGGAGATCGAGGGAGGTGCGTGCGCGATAGAAAGATGCCCCGAGAGAAATGGAGATAGACCATGCACATGTTTGTGATGGAGACTAAGATTAGCTAGTCATATACATATAAGGGGGGGGGGGGACTGCGTGTGCCTACAATTGAGTGAGAGACCATCATACTTGGGTAGCTAGGCATGAGATTGTGTGTGTGTGCGTGTGAGATGGAGAGAGAATGAGGAAGAGAGATAGAGTTTTAGATGGGCCTATGTAGTGCGAGTGAGAATGAGGAAGAGAGATAGAGTGGTGCATGAGAGAGTTGTGGGCAACGAGCCAAGGAATTTGTGTGCGTATGATGAGTGCACCCAAGATATCTAGCTTGGACTAGCTAGAGTATCATACATAGTGTGCGAGAGAGACCTATAGATGGAGTATATATGCATGCGAACTAGAAAGACCCCCCACCCCCCCCCCCACACACACACAAACAAAAAGAGAGAGAGATGGAGAGAAAGGGAGAAGGACCAAAAAAAATTTTGTGTTGGATGCGTGCGACAGAATTGAAGATTGTCGGAGAGAGAGAGAGAGAGAGAGAGAGACCGGGAGAGGGGGAGGTCCCGTTTTATGCATCAAAGACAGATATAAACCATGTTTCGATATAAACTTGCATTCAAATATTTAAATTGGAGAAAATGTTGTCTGCAATCCACACATGAATGGATATATGCGTATATTAAAGAAGTTCATTAATTTGACTTTCAATATGTTCATGGAGTAATATAATACTATACAACATGCTACTCGATTGAGGTGTTCAATTTTGGATTTAGTTACATATTTTGACCTAGTGAACGAGCTATTTCGTTGAATTGAGATATTTCATTTTGGGTTTGATT
Source organism: Triticum timopheevii (assembly GCA_963921465.1). Lineage (NCBI taxonomy): Eukaryota > Viridiplantae > Streptophyta > Magnoliopsida > Poales > Poaceae > Triticum > Triticum timopheevii. Next base: position 619,338,672 of record OY997268.1, on the reverse strand, counting down.
CGCGTTTTTGAGTGGGTCAACTTTTTGTCATATAGTAAATTGCTAGCAACAAGCATGTAAAAACACATTACTCCCGAGCATCATCTCTCCATCTAAAAAAGAAGTGGCAAGCTAATATTTCAAAATTTGATTCGAATCGACTAGGTAAGGTAGACGTGGATGCTTGTTCTCCCAAAATTTGAACGAACCGTTAAACATCCTCTGCTCGGTGGAATTCGCCCAAGCAAATAAATGGGAGACGTGAAATTACCATCCTATGTGGGACACACATCAATTGGCCCGTTGTACATCGAGGGTAGGTTCGTAAGTTCATCCAAGCGCGTCTTCTCATCGGCCGAAATGACATGTGCCCAATAATTCATAAACCATGGTCGGCAAAACACGCTCTCCTCGCCCGAAATAGCTCGCGCCCACTCTTTCAAAACACGCTCTCCTCGCCCGAAATCGCTCGCGCCCACTATATTTCAAAACACGCCCTCCTCGCCTGAAATTGCTCTGGCCCACTATTTGCAGAGAAGCAAAGTTACTCTACTATCCCGGACCCTCGGTACATAGACCCAAGCCGAGAAGCCTAAAGGCAGGGGTAGAACTGTAACTCCCCCTCACATTTCAGACAAATGCGTCCGTAAGACATGGTTCCACTCCCCTCCCAATCCCCCCCCCCCCAATTCATATCTCGTGGGTGCCAAATCACCTTCTCCCCGGGAACCTCCCTTCTCCCGAGCCGTGAAACCTCAGCCCCTCCTCCATGGCGCCCCCACCGCACCAATTTCACAGTCGCCCTCCTCCCTAATGTCGGAGATGTTGTCCATTTGTCGCCGTGCACTGGGCCGTGTGCCTCTTACTTCATGCTGCTGGAGCTGCCTCGATGACGGCCGCATGAACCGTACCAGAGCCGATTCACCCCCGCCGTTGTTCACGGCGCCGGAGCGGCTCCAACTTCGGATCCGTCCAGAGTCCCGGCGCTGCTTCCCTGTAGTCGTCGACCGTGCGACATCGTTGTTTCCCTGTTGCCGGTCGCCACCGCAACCGCGCCGGCCTCACCGACTCGACAGTTGGACCTGCCTACTTCACCATGGCGCCAGATAGGTCGCACCCTCATCTCAAATCACTTTATTTAGGCGTTAGTTGTCCGAATTTTTATTCTGGGCCAATCGATTCCCAATGGGAAGCAGCACCCCTCAAGGCGGCGGAGCTCCTAGGCTGCCGGTTGGCTGGTGTCTAACATAAGGGTGCGGGGCCGCAAGTTCACCGTGGAAGCAGCGCTTAGATGGCTATCTTAGAGTTGCATGGGTTGAAGCTACTGCCGCCGTCGGATCTGGATGATGGGGAGTCTTTGTGGATTGGCCCGGGGGTGGCGCAATCATGGAAGTGCGGTAGGGCGGGGAGCGGGCTTTTGGCCGGGGCCATGGACGGCGGAGGCAGGCTTCTCTGCCGTTGGTCGCTGGCTCTTCGGGGAAGATTCCGAACAGTGTCAGCCGGGAGGCACAAGACGGCCATCAAGCCATCCGGCGTAGATCGGACAGTACCAAAATAAAATAAAATCGTGTGACCCCAATTTAGTCTTCAGTCAACATACGTTTGACCACTCTTGTACCTTGCTGTTGATTGTTGGGGAACGTAGTAATTTCAAAAAATTTCCTACGCACACGAAGGATCATGGTGATGCATAGCAATGAGAGGGGAGAGTATTGTCCATGTACCCTCGTAGACCGAAAGCGGAAGCGTTATGACAACGCGGTTGATATAGTCGTACGTCTTCACAATCTGACCGATCCAAGTACCGAACGTACGGCACCTCCGAGTTCAGCACACGTTCAGCTCGATGACGATCCCGAGACTCCGATCCAGCAGGGGTGTCGGGGATTAGTTCCGTCAGCATGACGGCGTGGTGACAACGATGATGTTCTACCGATGTAGGGCTGCGCCTAAGCACCGCAACGATATGACCAAGGTGGAATATGGTGGAGGGGGGCACCGCACACGGCCAAGGAACGATCACGAAGATCAACTTGTGTGTCCTAGGGTGCCCCCTGCCCCCGTATATAAAGGAGGGAGGGGGGAGGTGCGGCCGGCCCGCTAGGGGTGTGGCCGACCCGGTGGGAGTAGGACTCCCCCCTCTAGCCTTGTAGGAGAAGGAAAGGGGGAAGGGGAAAGAGGAAAGGGGGTGCCGCCCCCCTTCCTTGTCTTATTCGGACTTGGGGGGGAGGGGGCGCGCAGACTGGCCTGGCCGGCCCTCCTCTTCTCCCTTAGGGCCCATGTAGGCCCATTAACCCCCGGGGGGGTTCCGGTAACCCCCTGGTACTCCGATAAAATCCCGATTTCACCCGGAATGATTCCGATATCCAAATATAGGCTTCCAATATCAATCTTTATGTCTCGACCATTTCAAGACTCCTCGTCATGTCCGTGATCATATCCGGGACTCCGAACAACCTTCGGTACATCAAAACTTATAAACTCATAATAAAATTGTCATCGTAACGTTAAGTGTGCGGACCCTGCGGGTTCGAGAACTATGTAGACATGACCTAAAACTGTTCCCGGTCAATAACTAATAGTGGAACCTGGATGCTCAATTGGCTCCCACATATTCTATGAAGATCTTTATCGGTCAGACCGCATAACAACATACGTTGTTCCCTTTGTCATCGGTATGTTACTTACCCGAGATTCGATCGTCGCTATCCAATACCTAGTTCAATCTCATTACCGGCAAGTCTCTTTACTCGTTCCGTAATAGATAATCTCACAACTAACTCATTAGTTGTAATGCTTGCAAGGCTTAAGTGATGTGTGTTACCGAGAGGGCCCAGAGATACCTCTCCGACAATCGGAGTGACAAATCCTAATCTCTAAATACGCCAACCCAACAAGTACCTTTGGAGACACCTGTAGAGCACCTTTATAATCACCCAGTTATGTTGTGATGTTTGGTAGCACACAAAGTGTTCCTCCGGTAAACGGGAGTTGCATAATCTCATAGTCATAGGAACATGTATAAGTCATGAAGAAAGCAATAGCCGAATACTTAAAGATCAAGTGCTAAGCTAACGGAATGGGTCAAGTCAATCACATCATTCAACTAATGATGTGATCCCGTTAATCAAATGACAACACATGTCTATGGTCAGGAAACATAACCATCTTTGATCAACGAGCTAGTCAAGTAGAGGCATAATAGTGACACTCTGTTTGTCTATGTATTCACACAAGTATTATGTTTCCGGTTAATACAATTCTAGCATGAATAATAAACATTTATCATGATATAAGGAAATAAATAATAACTTTATTATTGCCTCTAGGGCATATTTCCTTCAGTCTCCCACTTGCACTAGAGTCAATAATCTAGATTACACATTAATGATTCTAACACCCATGGAGTCTTGGTGTTGATCATGTTTTGCTCGTGGAAGAGGCTTAGTCAACGGGTCTGCAACATTCAGATCCGTGTGTATCTTGCAAATTTCTATGTCTCCCACCTGGACTAGATCCCGGATGGAATTGAAGCGTCTCTTTATGTGCTTGGTTCTCTTGTGAAATCTGGATTCCTTCGCTAAGGCAATTGCTCCAGTATTGTCACAAAAGATTTTCATTTGACCCGATGCACTAGGTATGACACCTAGATCGGATATGAACTCCTTCATCCAGACTCATTTATTTGCTGCTTCCGAAGCAGCTATGTACTCCGCTTCACATGTAGATCCCGCCACGATGCTTTGTTTAGAACTGCACCAACTGACAGCTCCACCGTTCAATGTAAACACGTATCTGGTTTGCGATTTAGAATCGTCCGGATCAGTGTCAAAGCTTGCATCAACGTAGCCATTTACGATGAGCTCTTTGTCACCTCCATATACAAGAAACATATCCGTAGTCCTTTTTAGGTATTTCAGGATGTTCTTGACCGCTGTCTAGTGATCCACTCCTGGATTACTTTGGTAGCTCCCTGCTAGACTTATAGCAAGGCACACATTAGGTCTGGTACACAACATTGCATACATGATAGAGCCTATGGCTGAAGCATAGGGAACATCTTTCATCTTCTCTCTATCTTCTGCAGTGGTCGGGCTTTGAGTCTTACTCAACTTCACACCTTGTAACACAGGCAAGAACCCTTTCTTTGCTTGATCCATTTTGAACTTCTTCAAAACTTTGTCAAGGTATGTGCTTTGTGAAAGTCCAATTAAGCGTCTTGATCTATCTCTATAGATCTTAATGCCCAATATGTAAGCAGCTTCACCGAGGTCTTTCATTGGAAAACTTTTATTCAAGTATCCCTTTATGCTATCCGAAAACAAAACAGCCGCACCGGCCCTAGAGGCACTATCCGAAGCATTAGCGGCAGAAGAACTCACGGCACTACGCTCCACGGTGAATAGGGACGATGTGATACTCGACAAGAGATCTAAGTCCACATCTTTCAAACCAGCAGACGAAATAGTCAAATTCTAGGTCCATCCTAGGGACCCCACAAAGACGGCCTCCATCTTGGCACAATTAAACCTTGATGTAGAAGATGCACTACGAGAATTCCTTCCGGAAAATGGGACATTTTTGCCTGGCACTCTTCAGATATGCCAGGAATCCCACGCAGGCTGGCAGAGCACAGCCTAAATATCCTAAAAGGATTCAAGCCAGTCAAACAGGCTCTTCGACGATTTTTCGAACCCAAAAGACAAGCAATGGGAGAGGAGCTAGCCAAACTATTGGAAGCCGGATTCATTAGAGATATAAAACATCCGGACTGGCTAGCAAACCTGGTAATGGTACCAAAAAAGGACAAATCCTGGCGCCTTTGAGTGGATTTTAAAGACCTTAATAAGGCTTGTCCAAAGGATCCTTTCCCCCTCCCCCGCATCGACCAAATCATCGATGCTACCGCGGGGCACGATTCATTGTGTTTCCTCGACGCATACTCCGGATACCATCAAATCAAGATGGCAGAAATAGACCAGGCCGCAACGGCATTCATTACTCCATACGGACCATTCTGCTTCTATACAATGCCCTTCGGACTTAAAAACGCCGGCGCAACATATCAGCGCATGATTCAGACATGTCTGGCTGCCCAGATCGGCAAAACAATGGAGGCATACGTAGACGATGTGGTCGTCAAGACCAAACACGTCGAAACTCTCATAGACGATTCGAGGCTCACATTCGACAACCTCCGAGCATATGACATTAAGCTTAACCCGGAAAAATGCGTTTTCGGCGTACCAGCCGGAAAGCTCTTGGGCTTCATTGTATCCGGTAGAGGAATTGAAGCAAACCCAGCCAAGATCCGAGCTCTGTCACAATTGGACATCCCAAAAGACCTCAAACAAATACAAAAATTGACCGGATGTGTGGCGGCCCTAAGCCGCTTTATCTCCCGTTTGGGAGAAAAAGCATTGCCCCTCTATCGCCTCCTCAGGCGCACCGAACACTTCGAATGGACAGACGCTTCCACAGCCGGACTCGAAGAAATAAAGGCCATACTGGCAACAAATCCGGTCCTGGCCGCGCCCAACTTGGGCGAACCAATGTTGTTATATATCGTGGCAACACATCAAGTTGTAAGGGCGGTGCTCGTCGTCGAACGAGAAACAGAAGGGTACAAATTCCCTCTTCAAAAACCAGTGTATTACGTATCCACAGTCCTAACTCCATGCAAGTCTCGGTACGCACATTATCAAAAGATAGCATACGCGGTGTTCATGGCATCCCGGAAGCTGCGACACTACTTTCAAGAGTGTTCGATAGCAGTGGCCTCCGAAGTACCTCTCAACGACATCATAAACAATCGTGACGCGACGGGCAGGATTGCAAAATGGGCCATTGAGCTTTTACCATTCGATATAACCTACAAACCACGGCGATCTATAAAGTCGCAAGTTTTGGCTGACTTCGTCGCGGAATGGACTGAAGCCGAACTCCCTAAAGAGTACAGCCCATACTCCAATTGGATTATGCACTTCGACGACTCTAAAATGTTGGCCGGCTTGGGGGCTGGCGTCGTCTTGACGTCCCCAACCGGAGATACAGTCCAATACGTACTTCAAATAATGTACACGGATTCCAACAACGCAGCCGAATACGAGGCCCTTCTACATGGTCTCCGGATGGCCATCTCCATGGGCATTCAACGCCTAGAGGTCCGTGGGGATTCAAACCTCGCAATATCCCAAGTAAATGGAGACTTTGACGCCAAGGATCCGAAAATGGCAGCCTACCGTAACGCCGTCTTAAAAATGTCTGCTCGGTACGAAGGACTTGAATTCCACCATGTAGCCCAGGACAACAACCAGGTAGCCGACGTGTTGGCGCGCATCAGCGCAAAACACGATGCCGTCCCTCCAAACATCTTCCTGGAGCGGCTCTTTAAGCCATCCGTACTATGGGAAGAGGAGTCCGGAAATAGCAACCCGGAACCAGCCGCACCGCCCAACACGGAACATTCTGACACAGTCAGTGGCTCAGCCAATGAAATAACACCCTCAGCCCACGAAATAATGGAAGTAATCGCCCTGTGGACGGAACCATTCCTAGCCTACTTAACTAGGTAGGAACTCCCCGAAGACCAAAATGAGGCCCGCTGCATAGTTCGGTGATCTAGAGCCTACAAGGTCCATGAGGGAGAACTTTATAAGAAAAGCACAACCGGAGTCCTTCAAAGGTGTATCTCCGAAGAGGAAGGGCGAAATCTCCTGGCTGAAATTCATGCCGGACTCGGTGGGCACCACGCAGCAGCTCGGGCCCTTGTAGGCAAGGCCTTCCGTACAGGATTTTATTGGCCGACTGCCCGGGCAGATGCTCAGGACTTAGTCCAACGATGCGTCGGTTGCCAGCTCTTTGCTAATCAAAGCCACATGCCACCCACCGCCCTCAAAACTATGCCCATCACCTGGCCGTTTGCAGTCTGGTGGCTTGATATGGTTGGACCCCTTAAAGGGGGAACCCACAAGCAAAAATACCTATTGGTCTTGGTGGACAAATTCACCAAATGGATAGAGGCCAAGCCAGTTAAAACGGCCGAATCTGGACCCGTGACAGACTTCATATCCGGGGTAGTACACCGTTATGGTGTCCCCCACAGCATCATCACTGATAACGACACGAATTTCACGGCCGATGAGGTTAAACTCTGGTGCAAAAACATGGGCATCAAGCTTGACTACGCTTCAGTCTATCACCGCCAAACTAACGGTCAAGTCGAACGAGCAAACGGTCTAATCATGAGCGGCATCAAACCCAGAGTAGTGCGGTCCCTCAAGGAATCTAACACGCACTGGGTAGAGGAGCTCGACTCTGCACTCTGGGGGCTGCAGACCACGCCAAACCGCACTACCGGATTCACACAATTTTTTATGGTGTACGGCGCAGAGGCAGTTCTGCCATGCGATATAATTCATGACTCACCTCGCGTGCGCATGTACGAAGAAAGAGAAGCCGAGTTGGATCGGCAGGATAGTTTGGACGCCTTAGAGGAGGAGCGGGACGTGGCAAAAGCTCGTTCCGCATTTTATCAGCAGCAGGCTCGAAGATATCAAAGCAGAGAAGTACGGGCCAAAACTTACAATGTTTGCGAACTTGTTCTACGCCTGCCGGACAAGAAAAAGGACAAACTTAAGCCCAAATGGGAAGGTCCCTTCATCATCGACCAAGTCCTGACCGGCGGAGCATACTGTCTACATAACGCATCTGACAACCGACTCGAGCCGAACACATGGAACGCAGCCCGTCTCCGAAGATTCTACGCCTAGCGCCGGACTCAGAGTTCGTCTCCCTCCTCCGTCCACCTTTTACATTTTCACTGTCTCTTGTCCCCCTCCTTCTTCCCACTTTTTTTAGTAAAAGCCTTTGATAGGCTGATTTGCGCATTGTTCGCACACACTTGATGTGCTCCTAGCACTCATTATACCTGGGGGCTTCTTTCACAGAACCATATTTATACGGGCTTCATGCCCAGCACATGTGTCATACTTCCGCATGTACCTTTTATTCACCATTATATGCATCGATATGACTTAAGTTTTGACCAAGCTGGGTTTCCTGGCTCCTGTGCTTACCCCTACGTTCTCGATTGATTCGGCTAGGAGGTAAAGGGAGCACCTCTGCGATTGTTACTGCCGGGTCAGCCGGATGTGTACCTCAGACTGGGTGAAGCCGAAAGCTAGCGTTCTTAAGGGAATATTCGGTCGGTGACTTGAAAGATGATTTATTACTTATTTAACTTATCCGCCCCTAGATGCTTTTTCTACTCTCTTCGCAGTACGGACATGCACCTTAGGGCATGTCTCCCAGGGAAAGGAACCCCTAACGGAACTATTCTCCCTGGAAGATGTTTCTTACTAACCATGTAATATAACATAACTAGTTGGGCACTTGTCTGATAAAGCACAAATGACCCCTACGGCTGGTCTCCATGCATGCCCCGGTTTTTTCATAACTGAGAAGGTATTCAGATACACTCCAGACTCTAGGGTCCCGAGGTTGAAGCAAAAAGGTCGGCAAAGAAAAACGATCTACAATCCGGCTAGAAGTCATTTTACATGTCATTTTAAAATACATCGTCAAATTGACTGATTGTACTCCTCTTCAATCCCATCTAACAGGCTGTCTAATTTACAGTCCTGTTGGGAATACTTAGCGGACAACTCTACTTGGCCGTACATTAAGCTCACAGGGATCTCCTTCCCATCGGGCCCCACAGGTCCGACCTCGGCCATGTGGTTCGGATCCGCCTTCTTGTACCACGTCTTCACCATGGCCCAGGCCTCCCTGGCGCCTTGACGCCAGGCCGATATCTTCCACAGACGGAAGCACTGCCGTGCTCCCTGCAGCTTCTCGGCAAGCCCTTCAAGGCTTTCGGGTAGGGAGACGGACGTCCATAAGGCCTGGGCAACGCTACTCATCGCTTGCCGAACACGTTCGTGCAGTTGCATCAGCTCGGGGAGTTGGCCACCCGTTGAACCGGGCATTTCCTCCGCAGGGCGACCTGTGAGCACACCTAAAGACACATTTCTGTCAATCGAATTACTCACCGAACTCTTCTTTTCAAAGGAGTTTGCTCAAGCACTTACTATAAATGCCGCGATGAAGCTGCTGATTCTCCTTCACGGAGCCAGACAGCTGGGCCCGAACACCTTTCAGCTCTTGTCCCAGCTAGGTGTGGGCATCTTGGAGCTTGTTCCTCTCCTGCTGCACCTTCATAAGCACCCTCTCGCCAGCCTTCAGCTGGTGCAGTAGTTGTTGCTTGTCCGGATCTAGTCCGGCACCCTCTACAATATTATTGTCAGATTTACGCACACGCCGCACTTTATTAACTACTTATCTTTTCGAAGTATGTATTACCAGCGAGGGTCTCTGTAGCTCCCCCTGTGGCGGCCAGTGCAGCCTCAAGTTGGGCCTTGCACTCTTGAAGCTCCTGGGACAGGTGGGTATTCTTCTCCGTAAAATCCTGCATAATAAATGATCCTTAAATCAGTTATTTTAACTATTTTAAGTCTCGGGGGCTACTGGCATTTATAACTATTAAAATTCCTTACCCGTATGTCCTTCACACACTGCTCTGTGGCTCTGGTTAAACCATCTTGAGCGGCACGGAGATGCGCGTCTCCCGCATTAAAAGCATTCAACGCCTCTGGGGAGAAACACGCGTCACAAAGAACTGTCCGGCGACGCCTGTGATTCATGGCGCTCTCCACCTTAGACCTGGTGGCGGACAGCCTGTCGGCATCCTCTATTGGAGGAGCATCCGGCTCATGCTTTGTGTTCGCCTCCCCTTGCGGACCACGCGTTGGAGCATGGCTGGCGGAGGCTTGATTGGCAACCTCTCCGGACACTGTCCGGTGAGCGCTCTTTCTCCTGGAAAAGTCATGAGCGTTAATATACCTCCTAGGGATCTTTCCTTCAAAAACGGCGGTGCGCCGTACCGTTGCGGCGACGTTTCGATTCGCGCCGCACTCCTCTTCCGCCTACTGGGCCGAACTGACCCTTGTTGGTCAGCCGCCGCGGGTTCGGCTTCCCGCCTTAAAGACGATTCCTGCGATGCACCATCAGTATATGATGGTCAGAAATGAGCATGAATCAAATAATGGTGTCAGGACTCCGGTCGTAGTCACCTGGGAAGCCGGAGATAAACCGGGATAGTCAGCCGTAATGGCGACTAGAACATTGTCCATGCTAAGATGGTGGAACACCCCGTCAATCGGCCCCACCTTTATGTCCGGATCCTCTTCGGAGGCCGGATCAAGGGATCGTCCCGGATCCTCCGGTTGTGGAGTCAGGCTTTGTATGCCCTCCACGTCCCGGCGCAGCTCCTGCGTCAAAATCACAAAGTAAGACACTTGACTTTGGGGATATGGATCGGATAGATAAACGTCCGCTTACCCAGCTCCGAGGGTTATTCATGGAGAATCCATTCAATGGACTCGTGCGGAGAAAGTCCTCCTTCTCCCCCTTGTACAAGCCAGATAAGATCTTTACCTGATCGGCAGCCGATCCCGGCCCTTTGCGGCCATGACGGGTGGCGTCATCTTCCCCGTTGAAATCCCACATGGGGTGGCCCCTATATTGAAGCAGATGCACACCTCGCATGATGCATGTGGCCATGACTCCAATCATGGTCAATCCGGAGTGGGCCAGTAACTTTATGCGGCCCATCAGATAAGAGATGCTCCCATCATCTTCCCGTTGAGGGCTCCGCGGGCGCCAACTCAGGCGTTTCTTCAAGGGAGCGTTGCTGAACTCTGGGAGGCCGATCCGAACTGGATCCGACAGAGGGGCGTCCTCCATAGAGAACCATTCCGAAGGCCAGTCTTCGGACGCCTTCTTCGGTGTACCGGATAGATATCCGGTCCCGGCGATGCGCCATATTTCGGCTCCGCCCACTTGATATATTAACCCCTCGTGAGAACGGGGTACGAGGCAAAACAATCTCTTCCACAGTGCAAAATGGGGCTCGATGCCCAAGAATAGCGCGCAAAGACCTACAAAGCCCGCGATGTGCAGAATGGAGGCAGGTGTAAGGTGGTGAAGCTGGAGTTCATAGAACTCCAGGAGCCCCCGGAGAAACGGATGTATGGGAAATCCGAGTCCCCGTATTAGATAAGGGATGAAGCATACCAGCTCTCCTTTGGAAGGGTTGGGGACGCTCTCCGCCTGCTTTCCACCCCTGAAGGTGGCCAGTCCGGCTCGAACCAGAACCATGAAGGCTGGGGGAAGATATCCCTCGGTTTGGAGCGTTACTAGCTCGCTGTGTGGAACTGAGCATTTCCCCCAATATCCTTGCTGAGGGTTGGGAGCGCGAGAGGAGGAGCCGCGTCGACTATCCATGATGGAATTGATTTTTGTCAGAGGCGCTTCGATGAGTACTTGCGGAAGGAGGATGGTGTGAGTTGGATCTAGATCCTCGCGTCTCTTATAGGCGGCTCGTTCACGCGGCTAGGGGGTAAAACGTAAAAATACCCTAGCTTTTCACATTCATACGACACGTGGAAGAGGGCCATTATTGGACGTAGAAGCCAAGGAGCGCAACATTTATAAGGAAGCCAGACGCTATTCGACAGGTACATGAAGTTTGAAGGAGAACCCGCCCTTGCAATGCCGAAGACGATATACGCGCCGGACTCGTCGTCATTGAAGCCTGGTTCGGGGGCTACTGAGGGAGTCCTGGACTAGGGGGTGTCCGGATAGCTAAACTATCATCATCGGACGGACTCCAAGATTAAGAAGATACAAGATTGAAGACTTCGTCCCGTGTCCGGATGGGACTTTCCTTGGCATCGAAGGCAAGCTTGGCGATACGGATATGTAGATCTCCTACCATTGTAACCGACTCTATGTAATCCTAGCCCTCTCCGGTGTCTATATAAACCGTATGGTTTTAGTCCGTAGAACAACAATCATACCACAGGCTAGCTTTTAGGGTTTAGCCTCCTTGATCTCGTGGTAGATCTACTCTTGTAATACCCACATCATCAATATCAATCAAGCAGGACGTAGGGTTTTACCTCCATCAAGAGGGCCCGAACCTGGGTAAAACATCGTGTCCCTTGTCTCCTGTTACCATCCGCCTAGACGCACAGTTCAGGACCCCCTACCCGAGATCCGCCGGTTTTGACACCGACAAAGATCTTTATTAGTCAGACCGCATAACAACATACGTTGTTCCCTTTGTCATCGGTATGTTACTTGCCTGAGATTCGATCGTCGGTATCCAATACCTAGTTCAATCTCGTTATCGGCAAGTCCCTTTACTCGTTCCGTAATACATCATCTCACAACTAACTCATTAGTTGTAATGCTTGCAAGGCTTAAGTGATGTGTATTACCAAGAGGGCCCAGAGATACCTCTCCGACAATCGGAGTGACAAATCCTAATCTCGAAATACGCCAACCCAACAAGTACCTTCGGAGACACCTGTAGAGCACCTTTATAATCACCCAATTATGTTGTGACGTTTGGTAACACACAAAGTGTTCCTCCGGTAAATGGGAGTTGCATAATCTCATAGTCATAGGGACATGAAGTCATGAAGAAAGCAATAGCAGAATACTTAAATGATCAAGTGCTAAGCTAATGGAATGGGTCAAGTCAATCACATCATTCTCCTAATGATGTGATCCCGTTAATCAAATGACAACACATGTCTATGGTCAGGAAACATAACCATCTTTGATCAACAAGCTAGTCAAGTAGAGGCATACTAGTGACACTCTGTTTGTCTATGTATTCACACAAGTATTATGTTTCCGGTTAATATAATTCTAGCATGAATAATAAACATTTATCATGATATAAGGAAATAAATAATAACTTTATTATTGCCTCTAGGGCATATTTCCTTCATTGATCTCTTAGTGTATTTCTTTAAATCAAAGAGATATGTCGTTCTTAACATTGTGTGTTATCTACATCTTCAGACACACTGTCTTCTGACTCACCGCAGCTACTCCAACAAGGGAAGCATACACCAGAAGGGAGCTATAGTCCCCACTCAACAGTTCCCTGCATCAAATGCGCGTGCTCGACATGGACAGCCACAACAACTGCAGGGCCATCGACAAGTCAGCACATGATGCTCACTTCTATCGATGGCGCGGCCAGATAGGTTGTACCCTCATCTTACTTGTGTGCAACATTTATGGCTTTGTTATTCATCTAAGAATGGAAAATAGATTATCACATTTCACTGTATATTCATGCTGATCTCTTACGGGTCCTGTTCAGGAGTTAACGTTGTTCCATAGTTCGGCTAAGATACTTGTTCTTTAGGTAACGTTGTTCCGTAGTTATCATCCATCAGCCAATGCTATCCCAAAGGCTGGTGATTATTGTACTATACCACTTCTAGTATTACCTGTGTTGTTCTTTAATACTTTTGTGTGCCATCTAGTTAATCTCGAGTTCAAGCGATACATATTCTGTAGCTTTCATCTGTGTTCTCCCTTTAGTTTATGAGACCTGCTGCTGCTAGTTAACCCTAGTCCTACTATTTATGTCATCTCCTACAGGCACTCATTACATAAATCTAACTACTAGTTGTCTTCCATGCATGTCAGATATAATTGCACACACTGATATATCCACAAGAACCTCACGGAGCAATGTAAAGGCCAATAAACTTGATGTCAATGATACCCAATATGATGGAACATGTAAAGGCAGTTCTTTAGAAGACTTGCAGAAAGATGATGAATCCTCTTCACCCCACAAGGTCCTTGCTCTAACTTGGCCTGTGATATGGGTACAACATGCATATAATGTCCTGGAGTGTATCTACTCTGTTGCAATGCCATGTGCTTAGCATGCTGATCATGCATGTAATATGTCATGCCTTCCTATTTTTCAGTACCTATTCCATTCATGATAACATGTTTTCAAATTCAAGTACTGTCATTCTACTCTATCGCAATGCCATCTACTTAATTTGGACATCATGCTTCTGAATATCATATGCATTGTTTTTAATTAGTATGTACTTCATCTGTCTACCATACCATGTTTTTTTACATTGAAGTGTTGTTCTAGTGCTCGGTTGCAATGCCATCTTAGTTTCCCAATCATACACGTGTATGTTGCCTTAGTTTTTTCTGTATGTATTACGCTGGCATACAATTTTACATTCAACTATTGTTTTTTTTCTGTGTTGTCCTATCGTATCCCTAGCTCTTACACCATACTCCCTCCGTCCGGATTACATGTTGCCGAAATGGATAAAAATCGATGTATCTAGAACTGAAATACGCCTAGACCCATCCATTTTTTTCTTGATGGAGGGAATACATGTCAATATGTCATGCCTTTCTATTCTTCAGTACCTATTCCATCTCTCTGGTGTAGCATGTTTTATAATTAAAGCACCATTCGTCTATACAAGGCATGCAAGGGAAAGACGACTATGTTAGAATCTGAAGGGTTACAAACAAGGTCTTTGCAAAAGATCCAAACGCCAGGAGATAATAAACCAACTCTAGTTTTTATAGATACTGCTCCAGCACAGAGAAACCCAACTCCTACTGATAATAAGCAGATTCCAGTGGCCAAAGAACTAGTCCGCTCCAGTCCAGCAAAAATATGCCAACTCCATTCTAAGAAGCGTGTGTGTATCCTTGCATCATGAAATTTTATAGCATGCTGATCATATTTTCTACATGTTTCTTACCCATCTCTCTTTTAGAAAATAAGCTTAACAGATAGAAGAATTTCGACACTGGTATCGTATGTGAGGAAAGATTCTTGCAGGAATTCTCTGTGCTCCAATGCAGATGTAAGTACCTATTGTATATCACTATATTTTTACATCAGCATGTATTTTGTTAATTGGCGTGAATCCAACCTTTATCTTATCTAAAATTAGTTGTAGCAAAATGTATGATTAAAGGCCAAAATGTTAATTTTTGTAAGGAAAACTGCCTGGTAGTTTTGCATCCTGAGCTGCATGAGTGTACTATCTCATATCACGCACATTACTAAATTGTAGTGCTTCTCTGGTTTCCCATTCATTCATTGTGTCAATGTTGCTTTCGTATTACCTTACCTGGCTGATGATAGCTGTGCAATATTGTGTTAATTTGGTGTAGGCTAGTTGCCCAGACGTTAGTTGTGTTAATGTTGCTTTCCTATTATCTGACTTGGCCAATGATAGCAATGCTAGTGTGTTAATTTGGCGCAGGCTGCTAAAGATAAGAAGACAAGCTCTGAAAACAGCAAGGCAACCCCATCGTTTCTTTCCAATAAATATAGGCCAGGTAATATGGCAATAACTCATGATTAATCTGTTTGGTTCCCCTCCTAATTTATGTTATGATGTAGTGGTCGAGACAATGTCCACTGCTACATCTTGAGCCTGCGTTGGTTTTCCTTGAAGAGGAATGGGTGACGCAGCAATAGTAGCGTAAGTATTTCCCTCAGTTTTTGAGAACCAAGGTATGTATCCAGTAGGAGGCTCCTCAAAAGTCCCACACACATACACAAACAAACCAAGAACTCACAATCAACGCGATAAAGGGGTTGTCAATCCCTTCACGACGACTTGCGAAAGTGAGATCTGATAGAGATAGTATGATAAGATAAATATATTTTTGGTATTTTATATTATAGATGCAAAAAGTAAAGATGCAAATAAAAGTAGATTGAAAGCAAATATGATAAGAGATAGACCCGGGGGCCATAGGTTTCACTAGAGGCTTCTCTCAAGATAGCATAAGTATTACGGTGGGTGAACAAATTACTGTCAAGCAATTGATAGAAAACCGAATAGTTATAAGATTATCTAGGCATGATCATGTATATAGCCATCACGTCCGCAACAAGTAGACCGACTCCTGCCTGCATCTACTACTATTACTCCACACATCGACCAACTCCTGCCTGCATCTAGAGTATTAAGTTCACAAAGAACAGGGTAACGCATTAAGCAAGATGACATGATGTAGAGGGATAAACTCATGCAATATGATATAAAACCCATCTTTTTATCGTCGATGGCAACAATACAATATGTGCCTTGCAACCCTTTCTGTCACTGGGTAAGGACACCGCAAGATTCAACCCAAAGCTAACCACTTCTCCCATGGCAAGAACGATCAATCTAGTAGGCCAAACCAAACTGATAATTCGAAGAGACTTGCATAGATAACTCAACCATCCATAAGAGAATTCAGAGGAGATTCAAATATTTCGCATAGATAAACTTTATCATAAACCCACAATTCATCGGATCTCGACAAACACACCACAAAAAGAGATTACATCGAATAGATCTCCACAAGAGAGGGGGAGAACATTGTATTGAGATCCAAAAAGAGAGAAGAAGACATCTACTCCCTCCGTCCCATAATGTAAGACATTTTTTAACACTACACTAGTGTTAAAAAGCGTCTTACATTATGGGACGAAGGGAGTAGCTAATAACTATGGACCTGAAGGTCTGTTGTAAACTACTCACAACTCATCGGAAGGTGATACGTCTCCAACGTATCTATAATTTATGAAGCATTCATGCTATTTTATTATCTATTTTGAATGATTATGGGCTTTATTATACACTTTTACATTACTTTTGGGGCTAACCTATTAACCGGAGGCCCAGCCCATATTGTTGCTTTATTGCCTGTTTTAGTATTTCAAAGAAAAGGAATATCAAACGGAGTCCAAACGGAATGAAACCTTTGGCAGCATGATTTTTTGGAAGAATATTACCCAGGAGACTTGGAGTTCACGTCAGAAGAGCCTCGAGGAGGCCAGGAGAAAGGAGGGCACCCCCCTCCTACTGGGGGCACCCCCTATCTCGTGGGCCCCTCGAGCACCTCCCGACCGACTTCTTTCGCCTATATAGTCCCACGTACCCTAAACACATCCACGGAGAAGATAGATCGGGAGTTCTGCTGCCAGAAGCCTCTGTAGCCACCAAAAATCTCTCGGGAGCCCGTTCCTGCACCCTGCCGGAGGGGGAACCCATCACCGGTGGCCATCTTCATCATCTCGGCACTATCCATGAGGAGGAGAGAGTAGTTCACCCTTGGGGCTGAGGGTATGTACCAGTAGCTATGTGTTTGATCTCTCTCTCTCGTGTTCTCTCTATGGCACGATCTTGTTGTATCGCAAGCTTTGCAATTGTAGTTGGATCTTATGATGTTTCTCCCCCTCTACTCTCTTGTGATGAATTGAGTTTTCCCTTTGAAGTTATCTTATTGGATTGAGTCTTTAAGGATTTGAGAACACTTGATGTTGACAATGGGATATCATGTGCCACTTGATGTATGTTTTGGTGACCAACTTGCGGGTTCCGCCCATGAACCTATGCATAGGGGTCGTCACTCTTTGAAGTACTTTGTGTTGGTTGGATGAATCTTAGATTGTGTGATGCGTATCGTATAATCATGCCCATGGATACTTGAGGTGACAATGGAGTATCTAGGTGAAATTATGGTTTTGGTTGATTTGTGTCTTAGGCTGTTATTCTAGTATGAATTCTATGATGGATTGAGCGGAAAGAATAGCTTCATGTTATTTTACAACGAACTCTTGAATAGATATATCAAAAAGGATAACTTTGAGGAGGTTTCGTACCCTACCATAATCTCTTCGTTTGTTCTCCTCTATTAGTGGCTTTGGAGTGACTCTTTGTTGCATGTTGAGGGATTGTTATATGATCTATCTATGTTATTATTGTTGAGAGAACTTGCACTAGTGAAAGTATCAACCATAAGCCTTGTTTCCTATCATTGCAACACCGTTTGTGCTCACTTTATTCATTATTTGCCTTGCTGTTTTTATATTTTTCAGATTACAAATACCTTTATCTACTATCTATATTGCACTTGTATCACCATCTCTTCGCCGAATTAGTGCACCTGTACAATTTACCATTGTATTGGGTGTGTTGGGGACACAAGAGACTCTTTGTTATTTGGGTGCAGGGTTGCTTGAGAGAGACCATCTTCATCCTAGGACTCCCACAGATTGATAAACCTTAGGTCATCCACTTGAGGAAAATTTGCTACTGTCCTACAAACCTGTGCACTTGCAGGCCCAACAACGTCTACAAGAAGAAGGTTGTGTAGTAGACATCAAGATCTTTTCTAGCGCCGTTGCCGGGGAGGTGAGTGCTTGAAGGTATATCTTTAGATCTTGCAATCGAATATTTTTGTTTCTTGTTTTATCACTAGTTTAGTTTATAAAAGAAAACTTCAAAAAATGGAATTGAGCTTGTCTCATACGCTTCATCTTTTTAATATCTTTCATGAGTATGATGGAAGGAAAATTGTGCTCACTTGCTAGAAGAAGAATGCATTAAAATGTTTGGTACTAAATCTCTGTATGATGAGCATGATTGCAATGTTGTTAGTATGAATTCCTTGAATATCCATGATGCTAATGATATGCAAAGCCACAAGCTTGGGGAAGCTATTTTTGATGAAGATGATATTTTTTGTCCCCCAAGTTTTGATGAGAATAATTATTATGATGAAAGAATGCCTCCTATTTATGATGATTATATTGATGAAAGTGGGTTTGGAAGAGTGTCAACTTTAGGAAGTAATGATCCCACTATTTTGGAGGATGTTGAATCTTATTGTGATGAACATGAAAGTGGATTTGGAAGAGTGTCAACTTTATTTAGTGATGAATCCACTATTTCGGAAGAGGTTCCAATTGATTATGAGAACAAAGTTGCTACCTATGATGATTATTGTGATGACTTGTATGCTATTAATAATAATGATAACCATGAAACTTGTCATCATGATTTTAGTTTTCAATTGGATTATGCTTCACAGAAATTTGCTTATGTGGAGAATAGTAAATTTTCTATGCTTGTAGATCATGAAAATAATGATTTACGTGTTGGTTATATTTTTGAATTCATTCATGATGCTACTGAAAATTATTATGAGGGAGGAACATATGCTTGTAGGAATTGCAATAATATCAAGTTTCCTCTCTATGTGTTGAAAATCTTGAAGCTATGCTTGTTTTGCCTTCCTATGATAGTTGATTATTGTTCCCATAAATTGTTTGCTCACAAACTCCCTAGGCATAGGAAGTGGGTTGGACTTAAAGGTGCTAGTCATATGCTTCATGATGCTCCCGTTATGTTTCAATTCTTATCTTTTATGTGAGCATCATTGCCATCATCATGCCAAGCTAGAAAGACATTAAAGAAAAGTGCTTGTTGTGAGACAGCCCATATTTATCCTTACTGTTTTTATGTGTTAACATGATTATGCTACTGTAGTAATCATGTTTTATAGCTTTTGTTTCAATAAAGTGCCAAGTAGAACCTTTGGGAAGACTTGGGTGAAGTCTATATGATTTTGCTGTAAGAAACAGAAACTTTAACGCTCACGAGATTAGCTGCCATGTTTTACTGGAGAGTGATTTTAGGTTTATTCTTTTTGCATATGATTAATAGAGAAATTCCTCAGGTCCAGCAATTTATTTCAGAATTTTTTGAGTTCCAGAAGTATACGTTTGATACAGATTACTACAGACTATTCTGTTTTTGACAGATTCTGTTTTCTATGTGTTGTTTGCTTATTTTGATCAATCTAAGGCTAGTATTAAGTGGTATGAACCATAGAGAAGTTATAATACAGTATATGTTACACCAATATGAATTCAGAATGAGTTCATTACGGTACCTAAGTGGTGGTTTTATTTCTTATACCAACGGAGCTTACGAGTTTTGTGTTGAGTTTTGTGTGGTTGAAGTTTTCAAGTTTTGGGTGAAGTTTCAATGGACTACGGAATAAGGAGTGGCAAGAGCATAAGATTGGGGATGCCCAAGGCATCCCAAGGTAATATCCAAGGACAACCAAGAGCCTAAGCTTGGGGATGCCCTGGAAGGCATCCCCTCTTTCGTCTTCGTTCATCGGTAACTTTACTTGGAGCTATATTTTTATTCACCTCATGATATGTGTTTTGCTTGCTATTATTTAGAATAATTTTTTGCATCTATATTTTCAATAAAAAAGTAAAGGATAGCCTTTACCATGCTCATTTTGATAGTATACATGTTGCTGTTTGAAAACAGAAAGTTTACCGCTGTTGCAAAAATTCCCTAGAAAAGTCAGAGAATGGTATAATGTTGAAACTTTTTGCATATTAATCTCTGATAAATTTATTACAGTGGGAATTTTCTCTCATAATTTTTGGAGTTAGGGATGTTTTGATACTCTTGCATTCTTTACAGACTATACTGTTTTGGCAGATTGCTGTTATGTTTGCATTGTTTGCATATGTTTGCTTGTTTAATGATTCTATTTGAGGATAGGAGTATTAAATATACAGATACATTTACTATGCAATGTTGAATAATAATGTTAGTAATTTGTTACAGTAGAAAATGATATGGTTTTGCGTTGGTTTATACTAACCTATCTCACGAGTTCTTGTTGAGTTTGTTGTGAATGAAGCTTTTGATAAAAAGAGAAACCATGATATGAGAGGAATTAAGGAGACACAAAAGTTCAAGCTTGGGGATGCCCAAGCAACCCCAAGATAATATTTAAATAAGTCTCAAAAATCTAAGCTTGGGGATGCCCCGGTAGGCATCCCACCTTTCTTCTTCAACAACTATCAGTTAGTATCGGTTGAGCCTAAGTTTTTGCTTCTTCACATGAGTTGTGCTATCCTTGCAATGTCATTTTATTTTGTTTTGCTTGATGTTTGAATACAATACCAAGATCTGAAATTCTTTAATGAGAGAGAGTCTTCATATAGCTACATAATTATTTAGCTACTCATCGTTCTTCACTTATATATTTTTGGAGTAGTTTTTCATTTACTCGTGTGCTTCACTTATATCCTATGAGTAAATTGTTGAATGAGTTGATTGTCATAAATCTAAAATTTTATATGTTTCATTTGCTTATCCCATGGGGAGTAATGACTTCACATCTAAGAAGTAGAGGTTGTAAATTTATTGAAGGTTAGCAAGCATTGTATTGGTCATTTGAACAATTCATGAAAGAATATTAAAGGAAGAGAGATTTCACATATAAATATACTATCTTAGACATCTTTTATAATTGTGAGCACTCATTATGTATGACATGCTAAAGAGTTGGTGTTGGACAAGGAAGACAATATAATGGGTTATGTTTTCTCACATCTCAGTTGAAGTATATTGTCATGGATCATTCAAACATGTTGAGCTTGCCTTTCCCCCTCATGCTAGCCAAATTCCTTGCACCAAGTAGAGATACTACTTGTGCTTCCAAATATCCTTAAACCCAGTTTTGCCATGAGAGTCCACCATACCTACCTATGGATTGAGTAAGATCCTTCAAGTAAGTTGTCATTGGTGCAACCAATAAAAAATTGCTCTCTAAATATGCATGACTTATTAGTGCGTAGAAAATAAGCTTTGTACGATCTTGTTATGGAAGCAATAAAAGCGACGGACTGCATAATAAAGGTCCATATACAAGGGGCAATATAAAGTGACGTTCTTTCGCATTAAGATTTTGTGTATCCAACCCTAAAAGCGCATGACAACCTCTGCTTCCCTCTGCGAAGGGCCTATCTTTTACTTTATGTCTTTTACTTTATGCAAGAGTCAAGGTGATCTTCACCTTTCCCTTTTTCATTTTATCCTTTGGCAAGCACTTTGTGTTGGGGTGATCCTGATATATATATATCCAATTGGATGTAAGTTAGCATGAACTATTATTGTTGACATCACCCAAAGGTGAATACGTTGGGAGGCAACACTATAAGCCCCTATCTTTCTCAGTGTTCGATTAAAACTCCATAACCATTAGTATTGTGTGAGTGTTAGCAATTGTAGAAGACTATATGATAGTTGAGTATCTGGAGTTTGCTATTCCTGAAAATAAGATGAATTGCAATTGTTTGATGACTAAGAATGAAGTTTGCTAGTTTTCAAGAAAGTTTATGGTCTATGCTTTAACATGTGAATAGCTTGTTACTTGATCGTGAAAAGTTTTATGAGATGAACTACTGTTATGAACTATAATGATGCTAGTAAAGGTGATTGAAATTATCATTGATCAAACTTGTGCACCTCTAGCATTCACACTTCATAAATTCTTTCTTTATCATTTACCTACTCGAGGACGAGTAGGAATTAAGCTTGGGGATGCTGATACATCTCCAACGTATATATAATTTATGAAGCATTCATGCTATTTTATTATCTGTTTTGAATGATTATGGGCTTTATTATACACTTTTATATTACTTTTGAGACTAACCTATTAACCGGAGGCCTAGCCCATATTGCTATTTTTTTTGCTTGTTTCAGTATTTCGAAGAAAAGGAATATCAAACGGAGTCCAAACGGAATGAAACCTTCGGCAGCGTAATTTTTTGGAAGAATATCACCCAGGAGACTTGGAGTTCACGTGGGAAGAGCCTAGAAGAGGCCAGGAGATAGGAGGGCGTCCCCCCTACTGGGCGCGCCCCCTGTCTCGTGGGCGCCTCGAGCACCTCCCGACCGACTTCTTTCACCTATATAGTCCCATGTACCCTAAAAACATCCATGGAGAAGATAGATCGGGAGTTCCGCCGCCAGAAGCCTCTTTAGCCACCAAAAACCTCTCGGGAGCCTGTTCCGGCACCCTGCTGGAGGGGGAACCCATCACCGGTTGCCATCTTCATCATCCCGGCGCTATCCATGACGAGGAGGGAGTAGTTCACCCTCGGGGCTGAGGGTATGTACCAGTAGCTATGTGCTTGATCTCTCTCTCTCGTGTTCTCTCTATGGCACGATCTTGATGTATCGCAAGATTTGCAACTGTAGTTGGATCTTATGATGTTTCTCCCCCTCTACTCTCTTCTGATGAATTGATTTTTCCCTTTGAAGTTATCTTGTTGGATTGAGTCTTTAAGGATTTGAGAACACTTGATGTATGTCCTGTCGTGCTTATCTGTGGTGACAATGGGATATCATGTGGCACTTGATGTATGTTTTGGTGACCAACTTGCGGGTTCCGCCCATGAACCTATGCATAGGGGTTGGCACACGTTTTCGTCTTGACTCTCCGGTAGAATCTTTGGGGGCACTCTTTGAAGTACTTTGTGTTGGCTGGATGAATCTGAGATTGTGTGATGCATATCGTATAATCTTGCCCACGGATACTTGAGGTGACAATGGAGTATCTAGGTGACATTAGGGTTTTGGTTGATTTGTGTCTTAAGGTGTTATTCTAGTATGAACTCTATGATGGATTGAGCGGAAAGAATAGCTTCATGTTATTTTACTACGAACTCTTGAATAGATAGATCAAAAAGGATAACTTCGAGGTGGTTTCGTACCCTACCATAATCTCTTTGTTTGTTCTCCGCAATTAGTGGCTTTGGAGTGACTCTTTGTTTCATGTTGAGGGATTGTTATATGATCTATCTATGTTATGATTGTTGAGAGAATTTGCACTACTGAAAGTATGAACCTTAGTCCTTGTTTCCTATCATTGCAACACCGTTTGTGCTCACTTTATTCATTAGTTACCTCGCTGTTTTTATATTTTCAGATTACAAATACCTTTATCTACTATCTATATTGCAGTTGCATCACCATGTCTTCGCCGAACTAGTGCACCTATACAATTTACCGTTGTATTGGGTGTGTTGGGGACACAAGAGACTCTTTGTTATTTGGTTGCAGGGTTGCTTGAGAGAGACCATCTTCATCCTACGCCTCCCATGGATTGATAAATCTTAGGTCATCCACTTGAGGGAAATTTGCTACTGTCCTACAAACCTGTGCACTTGCGGGCCCAACAACGTCTACAAGAAGAAGGTTGTGTAGTAGACATCAGAAGGGCTATGGTGTTGATGTAGAAGCCCTCCGTGGTCGATTCCCCTGTCGGCGGAGCGCCGGCGAAGGCTCCAAGATGGGATCTCGCGGATCCATAAGGTTACGGCGGTGGAAATTGTGTTTCGGGTGCTCCCTGGATGTTTTCGGGGTACATAGGCTTATATAGGAGGAAGAAGTACGTCGGTGCCCGCCCGAGGGGCCCACGAGACAAGGGGCGCGCCCTATAGGGGGGCGCCCTACCCTCTCGTGGCCGCCTCGACTGCTTCTTGACTTGCACTCCAAGTCCTCTGGATCACGTTCGTTCCAAAAATCACGCTTCCGAAGGTTTCATTCTGTTTGGACTCCGTTTGTTATTCCTGTTCTTCAAAATACTGAAATAGGCAAAAAAACAGCAATACGGGTTGGGCCTCTGGTTAGTAGGTTAGTCCCAAAAATGATTATAATGTGTAAAATAAAGCCCATAAACATCCAAAAGGGGTAATATAATAGCATGGAACAATCAAAAATTATAGATTCGTTGGAGACGTATCAAGCATCCCCAAGCTTAATTCCTGCTCGTCCTCGAGTAGGTAAATGATAAAAACAGAATTTTTGATGTGGAATGCTACCTACCATAATTCTCAATGTAATTTTCTTTATTGTGGCATGAATGTTCAGATCCAAATGATTCAAGATAAAAGCTTATAAAACATAAAAATAATAATGCTTCAAAGCATACTAACAAATAATCATGTCCGGTCAAAATAGCATAGCCAAAGAAAGCTTATCCCTACAAAATCATATAGTTAGGCCATGCTTCATTTTCATTACACAAAATACTCCCATCATGCACAACCTCGATGACGAGCCGAGCAATTGTTTCATACTTCTTAACGTGCTTCAGCTTTTTCATCTCTTCCGCAATACATGAGCGTAAGCCATGGACATAGCACTTAGGTTGTAAAAGATGGTGGTTGTGAAGACAAAAAGACGGAGAAGATAGTCCCACATCAACTAGGCGTATCAACGGGCTATCGAGATGCCCATCAATAGATATCAATGTGAGTGTGTAGGGATTGCCATGCAACAGATGCACTAGAGCTATAAATATATGAAAGCTCAACAAAAAGAACTAAGTGGGTGTGCATCCAACTCACTTGCTCACGAAGACCTAGGGCATTTTGAGGAAGCCCATCATTGGAATATACAAGCCAAGTTCTATAATGAAAAATCCCCAGTAGTATATGAAAGTGACAACATAGGAGACTCTCGATCATGAAGATCATGGTGCTATTTTGAAGCACAAGTGAGGAAAAAGAGATAGTAGCATTGTCCCTTCTCTCTTTTTCTCTCATTTTTTTCTTTCTTTTTTTTCTTTTTCTCTTTGTTTTCTTTGGCCTTTCTTTTTTTCTTTTTCTTTTTATTTTTGGCCTTTCTCTTTTTTTTGTAAAGTCCGAAGTCTCATCCTAACTTGTGGGGGAATCATAGTCTTCATCATCCTTTCCTCACTGAGACAATACTCTAATAATGAAGATCATCACACTTTTATGGATTTACAACTCAAGAATTACAACTCAAATCTAGAACAAGATATGTCTTATGTGAATGCCTCCGGCGGTATACCAGGATATGCAATGAATCAAGAGCGACATGTATGAAAATTATGAAGGTGGCCTTGCTACAAATACGATGTCAACTACATGATCATGCAAAGAGCAATATGACAATGATGAAACGTGTCATAATAAATGGAACGGTGGAAAGTTGCATGGCAATATATCTCAGAATGGTTATGGAAATGCTATATAGGTAGGTATGGTGGCTGTTTTGAGGAAGATATAAGAAGGTAAATAATGGGTTCAATGCCGGCGAAAGTTGCGTGGTAATAAGAAAGGCTAGCAAAGTGGAAGGATGAGTGTGTGTATATCCATGGACTCACATTAGTCATAAAGAAGTCATATACTTACTGCAAAAGTCTACTTAGACCTTGAAGCAAAGTACTACTACGCATGCCCCTAGAGGGATAGATTGGTAGGAAAAAACCATCGCTCGTCCCCGACTGCCACTCATAAGGAAGACAATCAAAAGAGCACCTCACGCAATTAATTTGTCACACAACTTTTACCATACGTGCATGCTATGGGACTTGCTAACTTCAACAAAAGTATTTCTCAATTTCATAATTATCCACTAGCATGATCCTAACATTACTACCTTTATATCTCACAACAATTGTCAAGCAACAAATTGATCATAGCATCCAATTCACTTCCTATGATAGTTTTTATTATACACAACATGGATGCTCATCATTCTAGGACCAAATTTGTAACCATAGAAAATACCATGCTATTCTAAAAGACTCTCAAAATAATATAATTGAAGCATGAGAGACTAGCAATTGCTTCAAAATTAATTCGCCGCCATGCTCT
Source organism: Triticum timopheevii (assembly GCA_963921465.1). Lineage (NCBI taxonomy): Eukaryota > Viridiplantae > Streptophyta > Magnoliopsida > Poales > Poaceae > Triticum > Triticum timopheevii. The sequence continues at coordinate 619,312,478 of OY997268.1, read as the reverse complement.
AAAAGATATAAGTGAAGTACTAGAGCAAAAACTATCAATCTCAAAAGATATAAGTCAAGCACATAGAGTATTCTAGCAAATTCTAATCAAATAGGCTTCTCCCAAAAGGTGTGTACCTATATAATACACGATGCTCCAAGAAAAACACATATCATGTGGCGAATAAAAATATAGCTCCAAGTGAAGTTACCAATGAACGAAGACGACAGAGGGGATGCCTTCCCGGGGCATCCCCAAGCTTAGTCTATTGGCTATCCTTGAATATCTTGGGGTGCCATGGGCATCCCCAAGCTTAGGATCTTGCCACTCCTTATTCCATAGTCCATAAAAGCTTTATCCAAAACTTGAAAACTTCACAACACAAAACTCAATAGGAAATATTATAAGCTCCGTTAGTGAAAGAAAACAAAACCACCACATAAGGTACTGTAATGAAATAATTATTTATTTATTTTGGTGTTAAACCTACTGTATTCCAAGTTCTCTATGGTTCATACCCTTACATACTAGCCATAGATGCATCAAAATAAGCAAACAACACACGAAAAACAGAATCTGTCAAAAAACAGAATAGTCTGTAGCAATCTGTAACTAACGCAATCTTCTGGAACTCTAAAAATCCTACCAAAATAGGACGTACTGGAAAATTTGTTTATTGATCATCAGCAAAACGAATCAATGCAAAAGCACGTTTCTGTGATTTATTGAATTTTTTCTCGTGAGCGCAAAGTTTCTGTTTTTCAGCAGAATCAAATCAACTATCATCATAGTTTATCCTATAGCTTCTACTTGGCACAAACACTAATTAAAAGATAAAAACACATCTAAACAAAAAGTATATGCAAAATTTATTATTAAACAGGAACAAAAACAAAAAACATAAATAAAATTGGGTTGACTCCCAACTAGCGCAATCGTTTAACGCCCCTAGCTAGGCATAAAATCGGAGATAGATCTAAGTAGTGTCATCTTTGGCACTTGATTCATATGTAGCTCGCATGATAGATTCATAAGGTAATTTGACTTTCTTTCTTGGAAAGTTCTCCATGCCTTTCTTTAATGGAAATTGGAATCTAATATTCCCTTCCTTCATATCAATAATCGCACCAATCGTTCTAAGGAAAGGTCTACCCAGAATAATAGGGCAAGAAAGATTGTAATCTATATCAGGAACAATAAAATCTACGGGCACCAAATTTCTATTTGCAACAATGAGAACATCATTGATCCTTCCCATTGGCTTTTTAATGGTGGAATCCGCAAGGTGCAAATTTAAAGAGCAATCATCAAGATCATGGAAACCTAGAATATCACATTAAGTTTTCGGAATCGTGGAAACACTAGCACCCAAATCACACAAAGAAAAACACGCATGATCTTTAATTCTAATTTTTATAGTAGGTTCCCATCATCATTAAGTTTTCTAGGTATAGAAACTTCCAAATTAAGTTTTTCATCATAAGATTGCAACAAGGCATCAACAATTTGTTTGGTAAAAGCTTTATAAGCATGTGGAGAATTAACAACGGATTGCAACAAGGAAATACAACCTTCTAAAGAACAATTATCATAATCAAATTCCTTGAAATCCGAGATAGTGGGTTCAATGCTATTTAAAGTCATGACCTGTCAAATCCCACTTTTACCAAATTTAGCATCAAGATCTAAAAACTCCGAATTTTTGGGACGCCTTCTAGGTAAAGTTGACTCATCTTCAATCCTATTATTATCAAGATTCATATTGCAAAACAAAGATCTAATAGGAGACGCATCAATAACTTTATGATCTTCATCATTATTTTCATGGAAACTAGAGAAACACGCCTTTATAAAGCTATCTTTCTTAACACGCAATCTAGCGGTTCTTTCCTTGCACTCATCAATGGAAATTCTCATTACTTTGAGAGACTCATTGATATCATGCTTGGGGGAAGAAGATCTAAGTTTTAGAGAATCAACATCAAGCGAAAGTCCATCAACGTTCCTAGCCAAACCATCAAGTTTGAGCAATTTTTCTTCAAGCATGGCATTAAAATTCTTTTGAGAAATCATAAATTCTTTCACACTATTCTCAAAATCAAAGGGAAACTTATTAAAATTACCATAAGAATTATTGTAGGAATTTCCATAATTATTAGAGGAACTACTAGGGAACGGTCTAGAATTAAAGTTTCCTCTATAAGCGTTGTTTCCGAAACTATTCCTACCAAAAAAATTCAGATCCATAGATTCATTATTATTCTCAATCAAAGTAGACAAAGGCATATCATTCGGATCAAGAGGAGTATTTTTAGTAGCAAATCATTTCATAAGTTCATCCATCTTTCCACTCAAAACATTGATTTCTTCTATAGCATGTACTTTTTTACTAGAAGATCTTTCGGTGTGCCATTGAGAATAATTTGCCATAATATTATCAAGAAGTTTTGTAGCATCTCCTAACGTGATTTCCATAAACAAGCAAAGTTCAAACCGGCATAAAAATTTTGTATGATCATTCATAAATACAAACCATGAGTAGGGCAATTGCGAATAATCAATTTCATTCTTTCCCAAGATTGGGCAACATGCTCATGATCAAGTTGTTTAAAATTCATAATATCGTTCCTAAGAGTGATGATCTTAGCGGGAGGGAAATACTTAGAGATAAAAGCATCTTTGCACTTGTTCCAAGAATCAATACTATTTTTAGGCAAAGACGAAAACCAAACTTTAGCACGATCTCTAAGTGAAAACGGAAATGACTTCAATTTAACAATATCATTATCCGTATCTTTCTTCTTTTGCATATCACACAAATCAACAAAGTTGTTTAGATGAGTAGCGGCATCTTCACTAGGAAGGCCGGCGAATTGATCTTTCATAACAAGATTCAGCAAAGCAGTATTGATTTCACAAGACTCAACATCATTAAGAGGAGAAATCGGAGTACTAAGGAAATCATTGTTATTGGTATTCGAGAAATCACACAATTTGGTATTATCTTGCGCCATGGCAACAAGTAATCCAACACACAGGCAAACAGAAAAAGGCAAGAGAAAAGAGAGAGGAGAAGATTGGGAAAGAGAGGGCAAATAAAACGGCAAGGGTGAAGTGGGGAAGAGGAAAACGAGAGGCAAATGGCAAATAATGTAAATGCGAGGGAGATAGGTTTGTGATGGGTACTTGGTACGTCTTGACTTGAGCGAAGACCTCCCCGGCAACGGCGCCAGAAATCCTTCTTGCTACGTCTTGAGCCTGTGTTCGTTTTCCTTGAAGAGGAAAGGGTGATGCAGCAATAGTAGCGTAAGTATTTCCCTCAGTTTTTGAGAACCAAGGTATCAATCCAGTAGGAGGCTCCTCAAAAGTCCCACGCACCTACACAAAAAAACCTAGAACTCGCAACCAACGCGATAAAGGGGTTGTCAATCCCTTCATGGCCACTTGCGAAAGTGAGATCTGATAGAGATAGTATGATAAGATAAATATATTTTTGGTATTTTATATTATAGATGCAAAAAGTAAAGATGCAAATAAAAGTAGATTGAAAGCAAATATGATAAGAGATAGACCCGGGGGCCATAGGTTTCACTAGAGGCTTCTCTCAAGATAGCATAAGTATTATGGTGGGTGAACAAATTACTGTCGAGCAATTGATAGAAAAGCAAATAGTTATGAGATTATCTAGGCATGATCATGTATATAGGCATCACGTCCGCAACAAGTAGACCGACTACTGCCTGCATCTACTACTATTACTCCACACATCGACCGACTCCTGCCTGCATCTAGAGTATTAAGTTCACAAAGAACAGAGTAACGCATTAAGCAAAATGACATGATGTAGAGGGATAAACTCATGCAATATGATATAAACCCCATCTTTTTATCCTCGATGGCAACAATACAATACGTGCCTTGCAACCCTGGGTAAGGACACCTCAAGATTGAACCCAAAGCTAAGCACTTCTCCCATGGCAAGAAAGATCAATCTAGTAGGCTAAACCAAACCGATAATTCGAAGAGACTTGCAAAGATAACTCAATCATACATAAAAGAATTCAGAGGAGATTCAAATATTTCTCATAGATAAACTTGATCATAAACCCACAATTCATCGGATCTCAACAAACACACCGCAAAAAGAGATTACATCGAATAGATCTCCACAAGAGAGGGGGAGAACATTGTATTGAGATCCAAAAAGAGAGAAGAAGCCATCTAACTAATAACTATGGACCCGAAGGTCTGTGGTAAACTACTCACAACTCATCGGAAGGGCTATGGTGTTGATGTAGAAGTCCTCCGTGGTCGATTCCCCCTCCGGCGGAGCGCCGGCGAAGGCTCCAAGATGGGATCTCGCGGATACAGAAGGTTACGGCGGTGGAATTGTGTTTCGGGTGCTCCCTGGATGTTTTCGGGGTACATAGGCTTATATAGGAGGAAGAAGTACGTCGGTGGCTGCCCGAGGGGCCCACGAGACAGGGGGTGCGCCCTATAGGGAGGGGCACCCTACCCTCTCGTGCCCGCCTCGGCTGCTTCTTGACTTGCACTCCAAGTCCTCTGGATCACGTTCGTTCCAAAAATCACGCTTCCGAAGGTTTCATTCCGTTTGGACTCCGTTTGATATTCCTTTTCTTCGAAATACTGAAATAGGAAAAAAACAGCAATACGAGCTGGGCCTCCGGTTAGTAGGTTAGTCCAAAAATGATAATAATGTGTAAAATAAAGCACATAAACATCCAAAAGGGGTAATATAATTTAATAGCATGGAACAATCAAAAATTATAGATACATTGGAGACGTATCATCCACTATCAGTAATACAAGCCTACCAAAATCGCCATCTGAATCTGTTCAGTATCCTCTGTCTCGAATGCAACGGAATAAATGTATGTTTGTGAACCAATTAATGGTTGAAGCAATGATGGAAATGGTGGATGAATCAGAGGTGCAGAGTCGTGCAACACAACAACTGATCAATGTTTTCAGAGACAATGTAGCAAAGCAGCAAGAACTTGCCCACATGCTTATGGGCGTCATCTGTGCTGAGGTTGCAGATTGTGACGTTGTAGATGGTTAGGTTCTGCTCATTTATTTGCACTGGAATCAATCTTTGATTGCCTAGGGGATGTAATTTCCTATAATATATGCTGGATGTGCAATGTTATTCTTTCTATGCTGTACCTTTGCTTGATCGGTTTTGGTCCTGTGCATAATTGCTCGTCGTAATGGGCTCAAATTATCTAATTTGGCCCAAAGACTTGTACGACATTTAGTGGGCCCATTTAGTTAATTGGCCGTTACTAGACCGAAAGTTAATGGTCAGCCCTCTTACCTCCCGGGTCGTTAACAGGCCGACATCAAAGCGGGCAATAGGTGGGCCCAATTGATTTCACGGGCCATTAACAGGTCCTTACTAAGTTTGGGCTGCATATGGCCCATCTATACTGTAGGCCTTTAGTAGGCCGAAAGAGATAGCGGGCTTGTACTGGACCATGAAGAGCATGGGCTACTAATAGTCCGAAAGTCAGGTCGTATTGTAAATGGCCCAACTGTGTTATGGGCCTTTAGTAGGCCGAAAGAGAAATCGGGCTGGTATTGGACCATGAAGTGCATGGGCCGTTAAAAGGCCAAAACTAAGAACCTACTACAAATGGTCCAACTCATTTATGGTTGGTTAACAGTCCGAAAGGCACACAGGGCGGGGAATTGGCCCAACACTTAAATGGGTCGCTAAAAGGCCAAAACTCAGGTCCGACCACAAATGGCCCAACTGATTTATGGGCCGTCAACAGGCTGAAAGAGACACCGGGCCGGAAATTGGCCCAACACTTAAATGGGCCGGTAAAAGGCCGAAACTCAGGTCCGACTACAAATGGCCTATCTGATTTATGGGCTGTCAATAGGCTGAAAGACACACCGGGCCGGAAATTAGCCCAACATTTAAATGGGTTGCTAAAAGGCCAAAAGATGTACATCCTGAAAATTGGCCCATCCATTGAATGGTCCGTTAACAGGCCGAAATCACATCGGGCCGATATTGAGCCCAAATATATAGCGGGTTGTTAACGGGCTCGAACTAACGAAGGGTTGCAATGGTGTCAAATCTTTAACGTGCCATTGACCGGCCGAATTGGCACATCTCGTATGGGCCGTGGGCATAAATGGACCTGACACAAGTAGGCCTTATATGGGTCGGCCTGCTAATTTTTACTGGGCCCGCCTTTTTCACCGGAATGGGCCACTATTGGGTCGTGCCACGTGTTGACCTATCATAGGCGCCTCTTGTCCAATGAGTGGATGATATCTGTCCCAACGGTGAGGGAACACGTGTTTCCTGCGGCCAATGATGATTTTACACATGGAAAATCCCCATTGGTCCGGGCTGTTAACGGGTTATCAGATCCAAAACCGGACCCAGTAGCTTAACGGCGTTCCGTTACGATGGATGCCACGTGCCGGTCACCCTTGACGAAAGCACTTTTGTGACGCGCGATTTATTGTCATGGAAGAGGATACTTCTGTGATGATAATTTTGGTAATGTCATGGAACTCTTCTACGACAGCACAGGTATGACTATATTGATTCTGTCATAAAATCGTCATGGATGTACATGCATGACAAAAAACGCGACCTACTGTGACAAACGCGTATCATCACGAAAGTGTATTTTTTTTGTAGTGATGCCGCTTAAAATATATATGCACAAATGATCAAAGCCGAATATGCATTGTTATTCGGATTGGAGCTTTTCCTTGCTATAGGTGATTTACATAGTGAGGCTTTCGGTAATTCATTATTAGTATAGTGCAAGAAATATCCAAGGGTTATCAATGTTTTGATGAATCACTTTTAAATTATCTTCAGGTATGTCTAGATGTAAATATTACCTTGGATTGCTTTAATACTGCTCATATATCTAGTCATGAAAATCGAAGAGCAAATGATTTGGCACAGCAAGCATCTGGCTACTATGTTGATCATGGTGTATTGCATATATCTATCAATAGTCGATGCTTATTCTTGCCAACGTAGGTATGGCCGAACCAAAACCCATTGCTTTGGCTACTAACGAAACTTTTATGCTGGCGAAAGCATGGATACAAGAAAGTTCATTATTGATTTTCTGCAAGATCCTAGCAGAAGGGTGGACAATATGGTCGATGGATGGTTTAGACATGCATATCTATGGAACTTTATAGTCGGATTAATGAAGTGGAGAAAGTTTCACCCAAGCTTGCATGAAAATATTCACACAAGCAATGGCCGATATAAACTTATCCTTGTAAGAACATGCAAAATGGATGATGGAGTGTTGACATTGTCTTTAGAGCAAGCTATGTGCAAGTTATTTTTCGGCACACAAGCTTTGTCGAAAAACAGGGGGGCATGTGTTGACACCAGATTTTGGCACAGTCAAGAACTTATTTAAGATGGCCTCAAATGGAGAAGTGATCTGCATGAAAGAGTTCCGTATTGTTGATATGAACATCTTTGAAGTTTGGGCCATCGCTGTCCGATTTCATCTCGAAGGTCGAAACTATGCTCAAAGTACTAAGATCTTATATTCAGAGTCCAGTTTGGCCGATTAAGCACCCAAGACTATCTGAAATGGAAAAGTTTCTACACTAGTTGTTTTCGTCTCGTTGAAACGGCCATTTTTTATATAAAAATCATCCCAATCCCACTTCATATGCAAAAATTAGAGCCATTCGAATGAAGCCCTGTCACGAGGCAAAAAATAGCATGCCCCACCAGACACACTGTCTGATGGGTAGCATGAATAATAACCTGTTTTCCGCGAGCGATTTGACCTTCAAGATGACCTTTGATCCAATAACGTTCAACATGAAAGTTGTTTGTCTCGTCGATACGATCAAGATTGCTTTTGGACTTGTTTCTATCCGAGGTCGTTTCCAACTACAAAAAAAACCGCAAGGTGCAGCCAGATTAAACTGAACAGTTTTGGAAAGTTCGGACAAAACCAATCCGAATTTGACTAGAGTTTTGGACGTGAATCCAAGCCTTTTCCTTGCACGGGAAGTCCACCCGCCTCTTATATACCTAAGGAGTGACGAGCGATTGAACAACACAGAATCGACAAATCAATCTATCATCTTTTACCTTTACTTTTATCTTCTCCCTTGTTCTTCTTTTTCCTCATTCTTCGTTCTCATTGCAGGACAGCGAACCTCGAAGTCCTAGGGGCTATCAAGTCGACCTAGGGCAGCCCATACCCGCCGCGCGACCTGACGGGGTCCCTCCCGGTCTTGTGGGGTTTCGAGTGTACAAAAGCGCCTGCCAGATTGTCTTGCGTACCGTTCTTCTGGCGGGTCTCCTTCGACGTGAGCTGCGGTGCATCACCTCTAGCATCGAGGGTACACGGTGACGTGTTTGTGTGCGAACATCTTGTATATTCCGATGATGGGCTTCCTCAAATGCCCGAGGTTTTCGGGAGCAAGTAAGTTGGATGCACACCCACTTAGTTTTGAATTTGAGCTTTCATACACTTATAGCTCTTAGTGCATCTGTTACATGGCAATCCCTACTCCTCGCATTGACATCAATTGATGGGCATCTCCATAGACCATTGATTAGCCACGTCGATGTGCGACTTTCTTATTTTGTTTCTTCTCCATATCAATCTCTACCACCGCATTTTATTCCACCCATAGTGCTATATCCATGGCTTGCACTGATGTATTGCGTGGGGTTTGAAAAAGATGAAGTGCGTTAAAAAGTATGAACCAATTGCTTGGCTGACTCCGGGGTAGTACATGATTTATATTTTGTGTTAAGAAGATGGAGCATGAAAAAGCTATGTGATTTTGTAGGGATAACATTCTTTAGCATTTATATTTTGAAAGGCATGACTGTTTGTCGGTATGCCTGAGTATTGATGTCTTTATGCGAAATTATAGACTATTGCTTTGAATCATTCGGATCTTAATATTCATACCATAAAAGAAAGATTACATGATGAACATGTTAGGTAGCATTTCACATAAAATTTCAATTTTTATCATTTACCTATTCGAGGAAGAGCATGAATTTAGTTTGGGGATGCTTGATACGTCTCCATATCTATATTTTTTAATGTTCCATGCTATTATAGTATGAATCTAGGATGTTTATATAACTTTTTGCGCTATTTTATATCATTTTCTGGGACTAACCTATTAACTTTGTGCCAAGTGTCAGTTGTTGTTTCTGCTTGTTTTTGGTTTTCCAGGAAATCTGTACCAAAAGGAGTCCAAACGCTACGAAAGTTTTTGATGGTTTTTTTGGACAAGAGAGACCGTAGAAGCATCGAGAGGAGACCAGCTGAGAAGCGGGGAGACGACAAGGCAACAGGGCACGCCCTGGGGGTTAGGCGTGCCCTGATGCCTTGTGGGCCCAATGTGTCTTCATCTAACGTAATTCCACCTCTATAAATTCTCTAAAATCAGGAAACCAATAGAGAGCCACCCGAAACACTTTTTCCGCCGCCGCAAGTTTGTGTTCTTCCGCGATCCCATCTGGAGGCCTTTTCCGAATCTCTGCCGGAGGGGAAATTAATCACAGAGGGCTTCTTCATCATCCTTGTTGCCATCCGATGATGCGTGAGTAGTTAACCATAGACCTACAATTCCATAGCTAGTAGCCAGATGGCTTCTTCTCTCTCTTTGATCTTCAATACAATGTTATCCTTGATCTTCTTGGGGTTCTATCCGATGCAATCTTCTTTTGCGGTGTGTTTATTGGGATCTGATGAATTGTGGGTTTATGATTAGATTACCTATGAATATTATTTGGGTCTTCTTTGAACTCTTTTATGCATGATGTTATAGCTTTGTATTTCTCTTTGTATTTCTCTCCTATCTATCCATTTGGTTTGGCCAACTAGATTGATTTGTCTTGCAATGGGAGGTGCTTTGTGATCGGTTCGATCTTGTGGTGCTCAATCCTAGTGACAAAAAGGGACATGACACGTATTTGTATCATTGCCATTAAGGATAAAATGATGGGGTTTATTCATATTGCTTGGATTTACTTTGTCTACATCATGTCATCTTCCTTAAGCCGTTACTCCGTCCTCATGAACTTAATACTCTAGATGCATGCTCGATAGTTGTCCATGTTTGGATTTAATACTCCGTCCTCATGTAATTTATTTAATTTTATTTCTAGTTTGTGTTTTATTTATCTATCTACCAGTACGAGATTTGACCCTTGTAATTAAGTGCCAAGGGATCAACAACCCCTTGTTTGCGTTGGGTGCAAGTATTTGTTATATTGTGTGTGGGTACTACTAATGAGGTGTTGCGTGGTTCACCTACTGGATTGATAACCTTGGTTCTTAATTGAGGGAAATACTTATCTCTACTATATTGTATCATCCTCTCCTCTTTGAGGAGATCCCAACGCAGCTCACAAGTAGCAGGAAGAATTCCTGGTGCTGTTGCCAGGGAGATATGATCAACATCTATCAATTAACATCGCATAAACTTTCACCTCCTTGCGTTTACTTTATTACCATTTGCCTCTCTTTTTCATCTCACCCACTACTAAAACATTTTTACAAAAAAACACTAAAATATTTTGCCGTTTGCCTTTTAGCTTCTTTGCTTGAAGTTGCTATCATGTCTGAATTTGTTATTGAAAAGGGAGAGGATGGTAACATTCATAGAGCTAAAATTCCTCAAAATTTGAATTCCAAATTTTTGGGTGCGGGACATGCACTACTAGGGAAATGCTTATAGGCAGGACCTCAGTAGTAGCGCTGGAAAAAAGAAAACGCTGCAGCTAATTAGCAGTAGCGCTGATGCCATTAAGCGCTACTACTAACACCTTAGTAGTAGGACTGGTTGTCAAAAACGCGCTAATACTATGTGGAACCAGACGATGCCACCAACGGTAGCTGTAGTAGCAGTGTTGCCCAAAATCTAGCGCTACAGCTAAGTGTTTAGCGGTAGCGCTTTGTTTTGCAGCACCGCTACTGCTAGTGGGCCCCACTTAGTAGTAGCGCGCACGGGGGACAAGCGCTACTACTAAGAGCATAGCAGCAGCGCTTTCTCGTATGCAGCGCTACTGGTAGTTGCGGCTGGTGCCATCTTTTCACCCACCCTCCCCCTCCTCTCCTGCACTTTGCCCTCTCCCCCCTTCCTTTCCCCTCTCCACTCTCCACCACTGTTGCTCTTCTTCTCTCTTACTCCTACCTCTCTTCTCTCCTCATTAATGTCCCCCTCCACCATAACTCTCCTTCATAAATGGCCTCTCTCACATCTCTCTTTGTCCTACCTCTCTTCCTCTCCCCATTAATGCCCCCCACCATAACTCCCTCTCCAATAGTTAGATAGCAAGATTCACCTCTCCTCCCCGACAACTAGATCTAGCTAGCTAGTTAGCCATCCACGCGTGCTCTTTCAATCGGTCTCTCTCATCACCTCTCTCGATTGGTCTCTCTCAGGAGATATATATATATATATATATATATATATATATATATATATATATATATATATATATATATATATATATGGAGAGATTTGTGCGAGTGTGACATGCCCTCAAGTTGCTTATGTTTTGCCGAAATGTCGATTTATTTCGGTTTCGGTGAATTTCAAGCTAACTCAATATGTCCTATTTTTAGGCAAGGTCATGCCAAAAATTTATATGACTTGGAAGCATGCATGCATTATTTATTTTATAACCCTTTTGCTTATTATACCGTGTAGTCGGTCATGAAGGTGAGTGGATAGAAGGTGGAGTGGTACATGTAATCTGCGGTGATGGAAATGTATGCAAATAATCGGACTAGGATTAGATGTCCGTGTGCAAGATGCAAGGAAGGAGTCCTTTCGGACCGTTTTCATGGCACTTTGAAGGCACACCTGCTGATGAATGGATTCATGGATGGCTATACTCAGTGGATAAGTGAAGAAGATGATGATGATGAGGACGTACAAATGGCAGGGAATAACAACATGGGGCTAGACGTAGAGATGACCCATCGATACAAAGATGATGGTGCCGGACATGGCGGCGGGGAAGAGTCCAGAAATGACGGTGGCAGAGAAGATTTTGGACATGGCGAAGAAGAGTCCGGACATGGCGGAGAAGAGGCGGCGGTCACGCCGCATTCTTCGACGCTACTAAGTGCAGTCGTGCAAGACCCTCATATTCAAGACCTCCTTCGCAAGTGTACGACTAGCGAGAGAGCTCCTTCTAGAGAGGAGGCCAAGCTGGCTCAACTTGAAGTAGACTTGAGGACTCCATTGTATGATGTTGCGATTCCGAGGTGACCCACTTGAGTTTCACGCTCGAACTTCTAAAGACGAAGGCCAAAAACAAATTTACAGACAAAAGCCTCGATGAGCATTTGAAGTATCTACATCATAAAGTTCTTCCCGCGGGGAACCTGTGTCCTACTAGTGTCGAGGAGGCCAAGAAAATCGTTTGCCCTTTTGATTTGCCGCACATTATGTACCACGCATGCATCAACGATTGCATCATTTATCGGGGGGAGAACACAGAAAAAACTAGTTGTCCAGTGTGCAATGCTTCTCGATACAAGAAGGAAGGAAAGAAAGCTTCTCAGAAAGTTGTATGGTACTTTCCAATCACTCCCCGTTTGCAGCGGTATTTCGTATATCCTAAGGAAGCAAAGCTCATGCGCTGGCATGCAGAGAGTAAGAAGCCCGACGATGGAGATGATCCGAGGCTGAGACACCTCGTAGATGGTAGCCAGTGGAGAGCATTCAACATCGTATATGGATTTGTTGCAGAAGATCCAAGGAACATCATGCTTGGTGCGAGTACTGATGGCATGAATCCGTTTGGAAACCAGAACACCAACCACAGCACATGGCCCATGTTTGTGTGGATGCACAACCTCCCCCCATGGAAGTGCACGAAGACAAACTACATACACATGTGCATGCTGATTCGAGGGCCGAAACAACCGGGAAATAGTATTAACCTATATATGTGCTTCTACAAGAGGAGCTAGACACGTTATGGAAATCAACGGCATGGTCATGGGATGCCAGCAAAGGAGAGTATTTCCATATGAGAGTCGTGCTGATGACGACGATGCACGACTATCTCGGTTAAGGGTACACCTCAGGCCAGGTGTGCCATGGATATTGCGGATGCATGAGGTGCATGGATGATACAACGTCTTAGCAGCTTATGTCAATGAAAGATGGCGGGTCCAGGAAAATCCTGTACATGGGGCATCATAGATGGCTCGAGAAGGATGACCCGTGGAGAAAGCGTGGAGATCTATTCAATGGGTTGGCTGACCTTCAAGGACCTCCACGTAAGAGGAGCGGCGCCAAAATCGACGAGCTATTGAGAAACTGGGAACAATGCCCCGCGCCGGGAAAGATCAAAAAGGTGCTAGAGCCATTGCTGAAGGTATGGAAAACGAGGTCTATTTTCTAGGACTTGGAGTACTAGCCCAATCATGACACCCCTCATTGCCTTGATCAAATTCATATCATGATGAATGTCCTCGGGATCTTGCTTGGCACACTGATGAACATGCTGGAGAAGACCAAGGATGGGCAGAAGGCAAGGAGAACTTGGAAGATTTGAAGATCAGGAAAGACCTCCACCATAAATAGTTGATGGAGGAGACGGAGGTGGAGACAGAGGAGGGGGGAAGGGGCAGAAAAGTCAAGAAGAAGGAGGAGAATTATTGCCCCCCTTCTTGCTTCACCTTAAGTGCGAAGGAGATCGATCAATTCATCAAGTGCCTTATGGGAATCAAAGTTAGTTCCGGTTACTATGGGAAGATAAGAAGATTTCTGGACCCCAAGAAGAAAAGGTTCAGCGGGATGAAGTCGCATGACTGACACGTGATGATGATGCAGATACTCCCAGTTGCCATTAGAGGGATAATGGACAAGCACGTCCATGACACGCTTACTGGTTTCTCCAACTTGTTGGACGTTATCTCTCGAAAGTCCATAAGTGTGAAGCAGCTCCGAAGGCTACAGGAAGAGATTGTTGTCATACTATGTGAGCTTGAGATGTACTTCCCGACCGCATTCTTTGACGTCATGGTGCATCTGTGTGTCCACATTGTGGACGACGTCATCGACCTCGGGCCGACATTCCTTCATAGCATGATGTCGTTCGAGAGGATGAATGGGGTCATCAACAGATTCGTTCGTAACAAGTCCCGTCCAGAAGGGAGCATCGTCCAGGGGTATCTGACGCATGAGTGCGTCTCCTTTTGCGAGAATTATATAAGCATCGGAGACCTTGTTGTTGGTTTGCCTGTCAAGAAGCACGATGGGAACCTCGAAGGATATGGTCACAACAACGGCCGGAGGGAATTGCACGTGGACTACTCGAATCGACGGAACGACTTTGACATGGCTAATTTAGTAGTGCTACAACACCTAGATGTGGTAGATGATTATGCGGCACGACACAAAGAAAGCATCACAAATAAGTACCGTGATAAGGGGATGCTCAAGACGGACGACGAAGTTACTGTAGAGCACAACACTACTTTCTTGCATTGGTTCAACGAGCAAGTTCTTGAAAATTCCCCAGAAGAGGGTAGTTCGGACGGATTGCTCATACATGCCTTAGCACATGGCCCTGCACCCAAGCTCGCGGCCTATCAGTCCTACAATATCAATGGGTACACGTTCTACATGGAGGCCAAAGACATGGACAGTGATTACCAGAACTCCGGGGTGAAAATTCAATGCGTGACCGACACCAATGACACAACTGAAAGATTCTACGGAAGGGTTGAAGAGATCTGGGAGCTTGACTATGCTAGAATGCACGATGTGATGATGTTCTGTGTCGGATGGGCCAAGGACGTTGTAAGAGAAAACAAGTATTTCACCACCATGTCTATACCCGACAGGAAGAGCACTCCCGTGAACGTTAACGTCATCGCCAAAAATGAGCCATGGGTACATGCTAAGCAGTTGACACAATGTTTCTTCATAACCGACCCAGCCTATCCCAGCCGTGTTGTCGTGAGGAGATCCAAAAGGAGCATCGCCCGAATGGATGGAGTGGCCAACGAGGAAGACAATGACCAATACGGCAACCCGATGAGGGAAGATGACGATGACGATGAAGCATACGTGAAAAGAAGAATCAAGACTACATTACCTAAGAAAGATCGTACTCCATGGCTCTTTTTAGGTATAAACTAGCAAAAGTGCCCGTGCGTTGCAACGGGAGGATTTTTTTCTCGTAATCTTCACTGGCGATGACCACATTTTGTTCACATCTCATCGGATGATTTTGAAAATTTGTTCACAAATGCAAGAAAATGTTTCTTTTTTTAAAATTTATTCACAAATTGAAGCAATGTTCACATTTTCAAAATAATATCGTGGTTGTCAAAAAACCTGGTAATTCAAAGATTCATACTATAATATTCCGATCCACCCCGGCAGTTAGTTCTTCAAAATCCACGCGAGTATATAGTCACAAAGACTCAGAAGCATTACTGTTTAACTACATAGGTTCGTTCATTTGTGAACATTTTTACAAATTTGTAAACATTTTTTACTATTTATAGACATTGAAAATATGAACATTTTTTATATTGTGTATGTTTTTTAAGCATTTTCTTTTGAATGGGCGAACAATTCTAGAATAGACGAACATTTTTTCGAAATTGGTGGATTTTTCTTGAAATTCACGATAGGGGTAGATATATAGATTTCTCAATCCCATTAATTCCATAGTCGATTCCTTCCCATAAGGGCCTTGCATCACATCCACGATCCATGCTTATCCATGCTTTGCATGTATGTTAATATCCTTCCATTCCACAATCCTTCAATCTATCCTTCCTTTAATACAGCGTCACATCAGCCCACAAATCCTGCCCATGCAGGGTGCACGTCCGTGATCTATTCTGGCATGTACGTTAATATCTTTCCATTGCACAATCCTCTATTCATCATTTCTTTAATACACCCTCCAAGACAGCCCATGATTCCTTTAATCAAGGGTCCTGATTGCCTATTTTGGCGATCTTGCTGATATTCAAACTCAACTGCGAACGTATATAAACTGGAAAGAGTCGGTCTAAAGAAGCAAGGTAGGACAATTTAACATGAAATATGGTTGCACAATCCTCTATTCATCATTCCTTTTATGTTTTTTGCAGCGATTTTATGATGAGTAGGCCCAGAGGTGCAACAACTACATCAATACATATTTTTTATCACGGCATACTTTTTTAGTGGTACAATTATTTTTTTGTACATTGATGCTATATATACGTGCGTTGGTGGAGGCCAGCAGCCCGAGGCCCAATCTCGTTTGAAATCATAGAAATATAGTACAACCTAGTTTTAGCCATAAAATTTAGTTGTCTAAGTTGGTTGTCTCATTGAATCACCTATAATATGAAGTAAGAGGTATTCGGTTCGAATCCCTGCCTGGCTCTTACTTTTTAATACATTTGTGGGGTGTCAATCCGGGACCTAGACGGGCCGCAGAGAGCAGGTTGAGGCCCAACCTGCTGTGGGGCGGGAGCAGGCTTAAGTGCGCGCTGCGAATGTGGCCCATGTGTTTTTGGTATAATTTTTAAGACAGGACATAAAAATAGTACCACCTTAGTTAGAAAATAAATCCCAGAAATATAATATGGGTGAACGGATGAAAAAATTAGCAAAATGCACCTTACTTTATTAGTAGGTATAGATATAGATATAGAAATAGTATCAAATAAAAAAACAGTGGCAAATTAAAAAAAATAGTAGCAAATAAATGAGGTATAAAAACAGTAGAAAATAAATAAAACAGTAGCAAATATAGCTAGGGCAGTTTTGTTTAGGTATAAAAAACAGTAGCAATTTAAAAAAAACAGTAGAAAAAAACTTAAGTGTAAAAACAGTAGCAAATAAAAAAAAACCGTAGCAAATATAGCTAGGGCAATTTTGTTTAGGTATAAAAAACAGTAACAAATAAAAAAACAGTAGCAAATTAAAAAGCAGTAGCAAAAAACTAGGTATAAAAACGGTAGCAAATAAAAAAGAAGTAGCAAATATAGATAGGGCAATTTTGTTTAGATATAAAAAACAGTAGCTACAATTTATAAAAAACATGAGCTAATTAGTTTTTGTAAGTATATATATTAGCTATAAAAAAATAGTAGAAAATTTTTATGAAAAAACAGCAGCTAATTAGGGCAGTAGCAAATATAGCTAGGGCAAATTTGTTTAGGGCAGTAGTTAATTTAAAAGCTAAAAAACAATAGCAAATAAAAACCAGTAGCATATAAAACCCTAGATGATGTTTTAGGAGCATATAGCCTATACAATGTTGTTGTTTTTAACACTTGATTAATTTGCTAATTCCTGGAAATCTGTCATATGATGTTGCCATGTTCTCTTGAGATAGCATCAAATCTGTTATATGAACTTGTGCCAATTCTCGAAAAATATCCGACTAGCCTATGTTTTGCGAGAATGTTGATTCATTTCCGTTCCGGCAAATTTCAGAAGGTCCATATGTACACTTTTTAGCAAAGGTCATGCCGAAATTTCCGGCATGACTCGTGCTAGAAACTAGGACATATGGAGTACCCAGGATTTGTCGGAAGGGGAATGAATCAACATTCCGACCAAATATAGGCCCCTCTTTTCTCTTCATTATATCTTTTATTGACAATTGTTGAATAGGAAACATGTCTACTGA
Organism: Triticum timopheevii; assembly: GCA_963921465.1. Lineage (NCBI taxonomy): Eukaryota > Viridiplantae > Streptophyta > Magnoliopsida > Poales > Poaceae > Triticum > Triticum timopheevii. The sequence continues at coordinate 619,294,819 of OY997268.1, read as the reverse complement.
CGCCGAAGTCGTGGGTGGTTCTGCTCGCCTTGCAGACCCCATCAAGGCAGCAAATCACTATTTAGATTACCTGGATGAACACCAGATGCGGTTGCATGGTGGCGGCAGTGGCCCCAACCCTGACACCGACGCCGACACCAGCACCAGTACTGGCACCAGCACTGACACCACCCCCGAGACCGGCAACGATGTTGTCGTAGCCGGTAAAGCACCAAAGAAGAAGAGGACACGAAGACCAAACGAGCTTGGCATCGGACAAATTCTGGTCACGAAGGTGCACCCCAAGAACTTAGAGCCAACGGCGCTAGAGGAAGCACGCAAGTGCTGGGGCAATCAACTTAGATGCATCCTTAGGGAAACCGCCAACATCAACGACAAGAAGTTGATGCAGATACGACATACGGAGCACATGCTCCTAAAGAAGTCACACAATAGGTTCCTTTCCCCGGCCGGGATGAAGGCAAATATAAAGAGCCGTAGGACGACGTCGCCATGACAAAGATAAACGACAAGGCGATGGTGACGTTCACCAACGACTTGTCCTCCTATAAAGTTCAGGTGAAAAAAGAGATTGCGGAGAATGAACCGTGGTCCAAGATTCATGCTGATAATCCGACAATAACGACAAAGGACTATGCAAAATTCCAGGAGAATTCCCATAAATAAGAAGTCAAGGCAAAGTCGGAGAAAATGAAGACGCTCCAGGCCAGGAACACGCCTCCCCACCACCTCAGAAGCCGTGGTTACGAGGGGAAGAGGCACATATGGGACAAGGAGGACGCCGAACGTGAAAGTCTCGGGATCCCAGACCCGTTCGCGGAGTTCACCGACACCCTGGAGCATGACTGGATCAGGGCCCGGTACAACTGGAAAAAGTCAGAAAGATCTTTTACACGGACCCGAACACGAGGGAGTTCATGAGACTTCTAGTAATTGTTATATTACCACATTATCATATTAGCTTCCAATTAATTCGACTACAAGTTATGTCACATTAGTAAACCATCCACGTTCCTTTTGCAGAAAGAGCAGCATCAAAAGGCAGCCGAAAGCGACGAGTCATCACAGACGTTGGCTAGGCCCAAGTGGGACACCCCATTCAACAGGGCCCTGAATGTACTGAAAAAGGTCCCGGTGGACAAGCCGCCGTCCTATGGATGTGTGCACGGCGTCGGAGATGGCGCCTCGTGGAAGACGTGCTACCCCGAGGAGACAAAGGAAAGAAGGAAGAGACGGTTGGTCGTTACTCAAGAAAGCATCGACGAGAAGGTCACGATTGCAGTCAATAAGACCAAAGCTGAGACCAAAGGAGAGTTGGTCAGGGTAGTCAATGTGTTGGTCACTGACGCGGTGGCCAGCTTGATTCCAACAATTTTCAATTCGTCGAAGAGCAATCCAAATGCACGGTCGGAGGACTTTCCCCTTCCCAGCTTTGTCGGGAGCAATTCGGCGAACACCACAGCACCAACACCTATCCAAGCAACCACAAAAGGTCCCGTTCCTGTACATAGCAGCCTGACCTTCGTCTCTGTCATGCTCGGCGGGCCTTCGTCGCTGGCTGAGCTCGACACCTTCACGGTAATTATGTGTCATGCCCGTTTCACCAGCATATCTATAGTCTTTCATTTCAGTTCCCTTTCAGATGTTGGACGTCACAGACATGTCTCCTTCGTAGCCCGACGACACCCCATGCACCCTACTCTAAAAACATGAAGGGCTAGAAGGTGGTTGTGGGAAAGAACCATCGTGAAGTCAAAGGACCGCATGTTCCACAACCGAGTGATGCCCGATAGCGTCTTCAAGGTTAACGTGGCCAGTGTCTTAGCGGGCTTCGAGGATTTGCCTCCTCCGGTACCAGTCGATGATAACAACAAGACCCATAAGATGATTGGCACATGCAAGAACTGGTTCTTTCCTTGGCTGAAGTCTCTTCTTCCTCTCGAGGCGCCCAGTATCATGCCAATGCCACCTTCTCAGGAAGGTATGAACAACACCCCACCTACCAAATTACCTGCACCTGTCGTGGCGGATGATGGTAGAATACGACGCGAGGGAGAGCCTCCATTAGTGCCAGGTCATGTCGCCCTCGCTGTCGAAGAAGCAAATGCTGATGATGACATGGAGGATGATGATGATGACCCGAACAAGTATTTCAATACCGCCTATGATGGATTGATGGCTTAGGACGCCGAAGACTCAGGCTATGAGTGTGGAGATGATGACTTCATGCTGCTTGATTTGCCGGACCCGGAACATCCTGAGGAGGAATGCAAAAAGTCTCTCTTCAAGCCATCCTCGGAGGAGATGCCTCCAGATGCCGCCTCTACCTAGCAATCCCCTGAGGCCTGTCCACTGTTTAGCCCGACGACACTGGGTGGTGGTTAGGGAAGGTACGGTGGTCTCACTACCGCCACCCGCCAAGAAGCAAAGGAAGAGACCGCCCAGGAAAGTACCTAAAGGTGCCATAGGTGCTTCAAGCACCCAGCCGCCTCTAAACCACCAGGTGGTAGATAGAATACCTGATGAAGGTAAGACGCGTTTCCATGTCGCCGGCGAGCCGATCCTACCTACCAAAGCGCTAGATCACATACTGAACAATGATCTAAGGAGACTCCATAGAGATGTGTTGGCCAGAGAGAAAAGCCTTCTGATCGCGAAAGATCCAGGATACCTGCTTTACGTGGTTCAGGTGCCGTGTGGGAAGTTGTACATCGATACCTGGCCCGCGAATCAGTTCATCCTGCAATTTGACTACATCTGCAACATGTTCCGCATGACCAAGATGGATTTCCAGTTCATCCGCATGTATGCATTGTATCTCAACTACTTCATGAGGATGGAGAGCATAAAATATATCTGCATCGCGAACCCGTACTATATGCACGAGAGCTTCTTGGCAGTTTGCAAAGATCACCGTGACTATGCGAGCAAGTGCCTCGGTGAATTCATGATCGCTAATAAGGACAAGGAAGCGATTCTCCTTCCTTATCATCCCTCATAAGTCATCCGCGCATATCCTTTCGTACGTGTTAATCATTCCTTTGCAAGCATGGAGGCTAATTTGAGGTGTACTTAATTTGCGCAGTGGGGGTGGTGCCGTCCTCATCGTTCTTTACCCGGAATACTCCCATGCTATGTACTTGGACTCATCGAAGAACCTCAAGAAAAAGTATTACACGCACGTAAAAAGAGTTCTTGATAGTGCCACGTTAATCTTCAGCCTGTCTGGTGGATATATCAAGGTGAAAAGGCACAGGAAGACCGGGCTAGTTTTCCACCATAAGACCGACTTCTGTTGCATCCAGGAACCGCACAACAGTAGGGTTGATGGATTCTACCTCATGCATCACCTGATGGAGTACAGAAGGGATAATCAACGCCTTTGCATGTCATCTACTACCGAAGATGCCAAGATTGTCAGTTGGGCCACAAGCAAAGGAAAGACACAGGATCATCGTATTCGAGCTGAGTTTTATCACGTACAGTGTGAACTTGCCCAAGTGATCAGGAAGCAAGTCCTCGAACCAACGGGGACGTTCTACCATGGGCCAATCATGCGGGTTGATGTCCGAGCACTGCGAGTCGCTCAGCGTCTGGACATGAAGCCTTTCACGAAGCTCAGGTGCTTCCTCCCTGACTATGAAGATTGGAACGCCGACATGGAGGACTGATTGTCAATGACAATGTGATGTAACTAAACCGTGGTCCTGAGCTAGCATGCCTCATCACTATTGTCTTTCTATGGCGAAACTTTGAAATTATGCACGGCAAAACTATGTGATGTAACTAAACCATGGTCCTGAACTAGCATAGATCGGTCTAGTTAATTTGTTTGGGTATGAGGAATTTCGTCATTTATGTTCACTATTGGTTGCTTTTATTTTGCTAATCATGCCTCTTTGTTTTCTTAAGTACATTATGTTGCATATTATCGTTCAAATCATCAACTCACAATGCAGGTACATAGATCAGAGATGGCGAAGGACTACTACGCCGTGTACGTTGGGAGGGTTTCAGGAGTCTACGACCACTGGCAGCCGCTCAGGCCCAGGTGCACAGGTACCCAGGTGCTAGCCTCAGAGGGTTCGACACTAGAGCCGAAGCGAAAAGTAGTTACTTGAGGTGGACACTCCAGCACGAGCCGGTGTGGGACAGCAGGTACTACATAGTCGCGCTCTTTCTCATGTTGATCGCTCTTCTCTTCTACATCATGGTGTAGATAGAGATGATGAAACTTGTGTGTGTGCCATGACAATCACTAGTGCAGAACTGGCTATAGCATCGGTTCGTAAGGCCCTTTAGTGTCGGTTCTGTAACCGGCACTAAAGAGTGGGGACTAAAGGTCCCCCTTTAGTACCGGTTATGCACGAACCGCTGTTAAAGGGCCACCACGTGGCACGTGCCAGCGCCGGGGGCGGGGAGCCATTTAGTACCGGTTGGTACCAAAAGGTTTGGAGGGTTTTGGGTTTATTATTTATTTTCCCTTTGATTTTGTGTTTTCCATTTAATTCTTTTTCGTTTGCTGGTATTTTACGATAATACATATTTTACACGTTATGCATATATATAAACATAATTTCTCGTAGAACCTATATTATATATATATATATATATATATATTATATACATATATATACATCTGGGCTATTCTGTTACGCGTAACAAAATATTATTCTATTACTCTTTTTGAACTGACGGTTTCAGGTGGTTGAACTGATGCTTTCAGTTGTGTTTAATAGATCGCTTTCTTTAATTCAAAAAAAATTTGTAATTTTTTTGTCGGAACAGGGCGTGTAATATATCATTGGAAAGCTCTTGACAACCATATTTCAAGTATATTGGACGTTTTTACAAAATCATTATGGTCTAAGAGCAGTTTTGAAAAACCTGTTTTTTCAAAACCGAAAACGCGAATCGTATTTTGGACTCAATTTTCAAACCGGTTTGTCGGAATTGAGCAAATAAGATGGCGTTGGAAAACTGGTGAAAATCCGCATCTTCCATATATGTATTTTTTTCTAATTCTATATGATTTAAAAGTAATTTGAAAAACAATGAAATTCTGGACAAAATGTATTTTCACGATTTTTTGCAAACGGTTTGTCGGATTGACGCAAATAATACGGCGTTGGAAAGCTACAGAAAATGCGCAACTTTTTCGTATTGAAATGTTTTTCTAATTCCTTACGGTTTAAAAATGAATTCGAATACGGTCAAATTTGATTTTGGACGCGGTTTTTTTGAAGGTTTGTCGAAATGGGGCAAATAATATACCGTTGGATAACTATCGAAAATGAGAAACTTAGTCATGTTGAACATTTTCTTATATTTGCAGCCGTTGAAGAGTAATTTTATTACGGTGAGACCCATCATGGTGTTTTTCCTTAAAAAAACAGAGTACTCGTACTGATATATTTGTGTGTTTGTACTGAGGTATTTTTCACAGTAGTTTTGAATGGTTCCAAAAAAAGTACTTGAACGGATGTCTATGTGATTTTGTACTGAGCGTGTTTCCACATACTAGACTTTACTTTGTATTTATTTAAAAAGTTTTCAATACGGCAAGACACATCTTGTTGTTTTCCCGTCTGATAAAAAAAGTACTCGTACTGATATATGTCTGTGTTTGTACTGAGCTATTTTTCACAATCCGGAATGTTCAGGGGGTTGATCACTTGAACTTGTAGAAATGTAACTTTTAGGTTTAGTTTAAAATGTGTTTCGACGTGTCATCATCACCGAACTTGCATGGTTTATATACTTGAATTGGCTGAATTTTCTTCTCCAAGAAATGTTTTTGTGTTTTGTGATAGTAACCATTGATGCAACAATCCATACCGAATTTAATATGCCCTTTAAACTGATTATAAAATACATACTGAACTATTGGACATATGGTAACGCATGAAAACAATTACATAATCATCTACGGGTTGTACATGTTGCAAACAATTATCAAATGCTAAGCTTACACTTCTTTTCTAAAATGTATTTAAAAAAGTCACACAATCTTCTATGAAACAGAGAAAAGATTTTTGTTTGTAATACAACATAAATGCTTGCTTAAATATATGTTGCACATCCTCGCAACCGGCGGCGAAGCATGCCATTGTACTGTCAAGGCAAGTACTAGTCATCAGTACTAAAAAAAGTGTACAAGTATATATTGCGACATTCTACTGTTCCATGTCAGCAAGATATTGAAGAGAAGATTCCAAACGATCGTTAGGTGCATAAGAACTCAGAGATAATAGTCATCTTCAGTATTTAACTTTTCAACTAACACTAAGGGCCAGCAGCATGAATAAGTAACCTGAACCCGTGAGTGAGTTCATAACTGCACCTTTTTAGACAGTAATACTTGAACGTCTTAGAGAAATAAACATCCAGGTGAAAACTCCAATTAGAATCAGAAACACACACATACACACACACACACAAACACACACACACACACACACAACATGCACACTCCACACCAGTACAACACATGAGCACACACAGGCACGCACACGAAGTCATCGTCATCATCAGACGGACGCCATGGCTGGGCTTGACTGCTCCAACTTCTACTCACAGACCCACCACAGGAACAATAGCATCAAAAACCAATTTTTAACCTGAAACTGAATAAACACTCATCAAACCTTTATATGTGCTATAGGAGGAATGTGAAAACACAGAGGAAATTGGACTTGTAATCGGCAACTAGATGAACTGAAATAGAAACACACACTAAACCGATGATAGAATAAACATTAAAGAAAAAGAATACTGAAAACACATTGAACTACTAAAGCAAATGAAAAGTGAACTTCTGTTCAGTTGTTTTTACATAGCTAACAGTGAGGAAATTATGAGTTTCTTTATACCTTTAGACATAACCAAAACAAGATTTAGACAGTAAGGAAACAACATATTACTCCTTTATCATATTTTAGATGAATTATCATTGCACCTGTTACCACTACACTATGTACCACCACTTAAAGAGAGCTTGGACTTGCTACTGTTATTTCTCGTAATTGCCACAGTAGATTGATAAGCATTACAACAAGCCACCGTCCACAATGTGCTAAGCAATCAGAATCATCACGCATAGGGAAGCACCTGCAGCAATTAAAGCAGAGTAAAAATACATTTCACAATGGATTTTGAACTGATAGAGGGAGGAGAGCAAGGCAAGGGCAACGATAGAGGGAGGTTGCGTGTGGTGGTTGTGGAAGCACCGAAGGGTTGAGCCACAATGGTGAATGGTGGTTGATGGCGAGGCGGCATGACAGGACGAGCAGCGTGGGGACGAGTAGGTGGTTCTCGACATGTCGCTTTAGATGCGCCTGTTGGACTGATTTCCTTCTCCCATCTGGATGGATCAATTGCAGAACTTGCTATTAGAAATAGGAAAGATACGAAATAGTCATGTGCTCAAACTTGGAAGTAAGATATGATTTCATGTCCTTATCCATTATAAAATCATTTTGTACATTTTGTAGAATACTTGCTCTCAGTACTAGTCATTCTACTTAGTTATCCAAAACTGTTGTGAATGTTGCATCCATTTTTCTCAAGAAAATGTAACATACAAGTTTTATACAGACAAAAATATGCACCAAAAGATATACCCAAAATTCAAGTTTTACAACATCAGAAGAAACAAATAATTTGACGCCAACCTAAGCGAGCACTGAAAGATGCAAAAAAGAGGCTTTTTCGAGACTTTGACTTTGGTACATGTTTTGCTCTACAAATTGATAAACCAAGAGCAGTACAGATGCTCATTTCTCATGCTTAACCACAAGCACATGTTTCTATAGGAAGATGGAAACATAAAGGAAACCGGACTAACGATGAGGAAGTAGATGTACTAAAAAAGCATATGAAAGATGAACAATACCAACGCTATAAATTTATTAGTCTGCAGCAACCAGACTACAGCAATGCTAAATCTATTGCTTGCTCCTGCTTCGTATGACGACATGACATGGTTTCAGTTCGGCATTTTCAGAGGAACTAGATTAAATTAAATTCCAGTACCTCTTAATCCACCCAGCTGCCCATGAATCTGGCTTCATCGCAGATTCCCATGACTCCAGAGGCGCGCTGTCCCTGCTGTCTGCGTCGTCCGCGGCAGCCACGCCACCATTGCCATGCACCTGCAAGGCAGCTGCTCCTCCACTACCCATTTCGCTTCTCTCGTTTAGATCCAAGCCAGAGGCTGAACTGATGAAGCCTCATGAGGCTGAACTGATGCAAAAAAGAACGCCACTGCTACAAAAATCTGTTGCATCCAAGACTTTGTCATGCTACATTTTCTGAACTTATTAGGTTTCTATGTATGAACGTACAAACATTTCCAAACATGAATTTTTTGCTAGGTTTGTTTTAGGTATCAAAAATTGTTTTCTGCATTACAACAAACACCCACAGAGCATCATGTTTCGACTAGAAAGCATGTCTTCTTTTTCCGTTTTCACACAAATTAATTAGCAGACAGAGGGAATACTCACGCATTTTTTGCGAAGTGAACTTGTTTTTTCTAAAACAGAGTAAACTGCCCACTCGCCCGAATCCATATAACTCAAAAATTCTACTCATAAGTGAACATTTGAATTTATCATATGACAATATTTTTGAACTTTTCATGACATAAGAAAAAAAGTTTGCATTAGTCCAGAGCGAAAAATCACCTCTGCTGGACGCGCATAGACTGATGTTGGATTCTATAATTCCACTGTGGTGCACCAACAGTAATAAGCAAGAAAACTTTTCCCATACTCCTAAAGTATTTTTTGGAGTACAATGATGTTTTTTTGGCCCTGCTCTCAGGAAACAAAGTCATTAATTGTGAGGTAAAAGTGCTAATGGTAGTATACAAACTAGAAATTCTTTTTCTCCAACGTTGGCTAATAGCAGTACTCACATTTTTGTATGAACCGCCTGTGTTTTATTTTTTGAACTTTTATGCTAGTAATAATTGAACATTCCCATAAATTTGTTTGTCCATTCGTAGACATCAACCAAAATAGGTAGGAGAGAGCGCTGTCGAACTGATCATTGTTTTATATTCGTACTGACCAATGCTCTTTTTTAAGTATATAACCCAACACACTAGTTTGCAAGTGTTCCAACGCCATCTAGTTCGAGGACCTCAAATTAGAACTGAACCGACACCCAACATACTCCAATCTAGCTGAAGCATCAGTTCCGTTGTACTCATATCTCATCATCCAATATTTTCCATATCATTTGGAAGCTTGACAAGCCGTATCTGTGCAAGACTAGGGATATTTTGTGGCGTCCAGCATTCTATCCAAGAATTGAACGAACCTGTCATCCTCGCGAGCAACATGTTGAACGTATCGATGTTATCCTGATCCTGCACCATTACCAGCAAAAAGCATCAGTAAATAGGCGAACTCTTCCAGAGAAGCAACAGACACATATGTACTAACCATCCCAGATATACCCCTGCTATTTATTTGTTCAGAGGTATGCACATGTTAAGTTTGTTTCAGTGCTACCTCATCGTCCCATTTGAAACTGTAAATAAAACAATAACAAACCTTGCATTTATTATTTCAAACCAAGAAAACCTTCATTTGTTATATGTCTCAAACAAATCTAGGAACGCACATGTTAATTTGGTGGAGAAATGTGTCGATGAGTATTCAATGCATTAGCCATGAGCCAAGTTGCGGGAAGAGACACTGCATCCATCCATATCCATTACTGGGAGAAATTTGGGGGTAAAGTAAAGGGCAAAGCATGCTTGCACTGCTTGCACCGGCTTGCTCATACGTGTTGCTGCAAAATGATAGATGTCTCACCAGAGAAACGAGACAGCAGAACCCCTCCCCACTGCCGAACAGCTGCGGTCGGCGGTCGCCGACGAGAGTAGATGGAATGGATCCTCCTGAGCACCATCTCCGACGCCATGTCTTCCCCATCTCTTCTAGCTTTCCCCTGCTCCAAATACTTAGTTACAAGTAGAAAGAAAACCTTTCTTCAGGATGTAGCAGCAGCAGTGGTAGTATGCAAGGTATCGCATCTCGGTCCTTGGCAAGTTGTGGAAGGCGTCTGTCCTTATATACTTGAACAAAAATTGGTTAAGAACAAAAACTGAAGGAGTTAAAATTCGAGAAACTAACTAAAGTTCCTTATGTTCCTTATGTACTTCAACCATTTAAAATTTGAAGATTTGAACTAGCGTTCTACTTAAGTACCGACACTAGAAAATTCATAAAAGCATTTTTTAACACAAAAAATCTCTACAACTACCAGCACTACAAAATGCATTGTGCAAGCAGAGAGTACAACATAAAACTCCCACTCTCAGACTGTAATTCGCTGAAAATAGTGAAAATCATTTGTTGATAAAGAACGAGAGGAGGTGTGAATTCGTGGGATCCTCTACATGAACTGAACAGAGATAAATAGACGAACTGAGCAAGCTCACACATGAACAGAGGAACTGGCCAAGCTCCACACGAACTGTTATCCATAGGCTGCTCCTTGTCCCTGCCTTAACAAAACGTAAGTCCGAACTTTGAACTGCTCTGGAACAAAAACTGCTATGGATCAGTTTTCTCATAGGAATATTATCAAACAAGCTGATGGTATTCACGACACAACAAGAACAAGCAACCAACTTTTTCAACGAATTTGAGAGAGAAGAAAGAGAGAGATCCACGTGGGTTGTAGCGAAGAGGGCAGCTCCCGCATCATCAGTCCGCCAGTGCAAGATGGGGAATAGCATCAGGTCACAAAGAGGGTGGTTGTCTACCTCGACATCGCACTAGTAGAAAAAGGGTCAAACGTGCAGCACATTAGTGCCGGTTTGTATTAGAGCCGGCACTAATGTATACATTAGTGCCGGTTCCAACGGCTAGCCGGGCCGCTCGCATTAGTACCGGTTCGTGGCTAACCTTTAGTACCGGTTCGTGGCACGAACCGGTACTAATGAGAGTGGTGGCAGGATGTTGTCAGTCTGGGCCCCCTCCAGCACCTTTAGTACCGGTTCGTGGCACGAACCGGTACTAAAGGTCCTCCTGCATATAAACCCTTCGTCCAGCTCACTCTGTTCTTCCCCCTTTCCCCTCTCCTCTCCTCTCTGTTCTTCCTCTTCTCCCCTCGAGCTCATCACACATTTTGCCCAAAATTTGTCAAGATTTGAAGGCCCCCATCCATTCAAGTGATCACAAAGGTTAGCAACTTTGTCCTTTCATCTCTCATTACTAGATTAGCTCTTGCAATGCTTTATATAGTTACTAATTTGTGAGTTTAGTAATTTGGGAGGATATATATATATATATATATATATATATATATATATATATATATATATATATATATATATATGTGCTAGTATTTGATTTATATGCAATTTGAGGTCAAAAATAACACTTAGTTTGCATATGTAGGTGTGGTTTACTTAGTGCCTTCTAAATCTCCGTCGTAACCACCGTCGATCGCCCGCACCGTCCCGTCGCCGGCACCACCTTGTGGTGAGCCTCTTGTTCATGAAATTTTATATAAAAAATTGATGTTTGTGTGATTTGGATATATAGTTAATCATGTAATAATTATCTTACCCATACGTTGTTTGTTATACATAGTGCCATGGTTTTGATATCCGTCCCCGTCGGCCCTCGTCCTTGTTATGATTCGGATGTGGTATATTCTCTTTTAAAACTATTTGTTGCATTTCGTGTTTATGACAAATTATGCCCATCAAGTTGACATAGATATTTTTATCTAGGAGGTATGTGAACCGGAAATTCCAATCGACCTTATTGTCGAGAGATTAAATTTAGTTGAAGGAGAAAACGAGCACTTGAAAGAAAAATTGAAAAGAATTGAGGGGGAGAAGATGGAATTGGAGTTGCATGTTGCCGATGTCGTCGATGATCACAAGATCAAGATGGAGAAAATGCGCTTGAAGAATAGAAAGATTAGAAAATATGCCATCGATAGTGAGGCTTGGTATCATTATGCTGTTGGATCAATTGTTACCTTAGTTGCGATCTTGATCGCATTTGTTGTTGCATTTAAATGCTTTAGCTAGAGAGTTATTTGTTTGTTGCATTTAAGTGTTGTATGAACTTGTATTAATTTGGTCTATTCGGTGTTGTGTAATGAAGATGAGCCGGCAATGGATGTACGATGACCGATGCTCTCCCCAGTTTGTTGAGGGCGTGCATACTTTTCTGCTTGCGGCTGAGGCAAACAAACGGGCGGATGGTTTTATGCCTTGTCCATGTGCTGGCTGTAAGAATGGTCATAATTACTCGACGTCAAGAACCATTCACGTCCACCTGTTTGAGTCCGGTTTCATGCCCCACTATAATTTTTGGACCAAGCACGGAGAAAGAGGGGTTATGATGGAAGACAATGAAGAAGAAGAGGACGACGACAGCTATCCTGGCCATGGGTTCCCTGAATACGATGATACAACAATGGGGGAAGAAGCTGAGAAGGTAATGCAGGAAGAAGCTGAGCCGGCAATGCAGGAAGAAGCTGAAGAAGAGGCATCAGATGAGCCCGTTGATGATCTAGGTCGGGCCATTGCCGATGCAAAGAGAAACAGCGCAAGTGATTTGGAGAAGAAGAAGTTGCAGCGCATGTTAGAGGATCACAAAAAATTGTTGTACCCGAATTGCGTAGGTGACAAGAAAAAGCTGGGCACCACACTAGAATTGCTGCAATGGAAAACAGAGAATGGTGTATCTGACAAGGGATTTGGAAAGTTGCTGGTAATGATAAAGGATATGCTTCCAAAGGACAACGAATTGCCCGAGAGTACGTACGAAGCAAAGAAGGCTGTCTGCCCTCTAGGGTTAGAGGTGCAGAAGATACATGCATGCCCTAATGATTGCATCCTCTACCGCGGTGAGTACGAGGATTTGAACGCTTGCCCGGTATGTGGTGCATTATGCTATAAGATCAGCCGCGATGAGCCTGGTGATGTCGAGGGCAAGCGCCACAGGAAGAAGATTCCTGCCAAGGTGATGTGGTATTCTCCTATAATACCACGGTTGAAACGTTTGTTCCAAAACAAAGAGCATGCCAAGGCGATGCGATGGCACAGAGAAGACCGTAAGAAAGACGGAAAGTTGAGAGTACCCGCTGACGGGTCGCAGTGGAGAAAAATCGAAAGAAAGTACGGGAAGGAGTTTGCAGATGACGCAAGGAGCGTATGGTTTGGTCTAAGCGCAGATGGCATTAATCCTTTTGGGGAGCAGAGCAGCAACCATAGCACCTGGCCTGTGACTCTATGTTTGTATAACCTTCCTCCTTGGTTGTGCATGAAGCGGAAGTTCATTATGATGCCAGTGCTCATCCAAGGCCCTAAGCAACCCGGCAACGACATTGATGTGTACCTAAGGCCATTAGTTGAAGAACTCTTACAACTATGGAATGGAACAGGTGTACGTGCGTGGGATGAGCACATGGGGGAAGAATTTGACCTAAAGGCTTTGCTGTTCGTGACCATCAATGATTGGCCTGCTCTCAGTAACCTTTCAGGACAGACAAACAAGGGATACCGTGGATGCACGCACTGTTTGGATGATACCGACAGTATATATTTGAATAGTTGTAAGAAGAATGTGTACCTGGGACATCGTCGATTTCTTCCGAGCAGACATCCCGTAAGAAAGAAAGGCAAGCATTTCAAAGGTGAGGCGGATCACCGGACGAAGCCTCGCCACCGTACTGGTGCTGATGTACCTTATATGGTCAAGGATTTGAAGGTGATATTTGGAAAGGGTCCTGGCGGACAACCTGTTCCGAAGGACACGGACGGACGCACACCCATGTGGAAGAAGAAATCTATATTTTGGGACCTGCCATATTGGAAAGACCTAGAGGTCCGCTCCGCAATCGACGTGATGCACGTGACGAAGAATCTTTGCATGACCCTGCTTGGCTTCTTGGGCGTGTATGGGAAGACAAAAGATACACCTGAGGCACGGGAGGACCAGCAACGTATGCACGGAGAAGACGACATACATCAGGGTCATGCAAGCTACGCTCTTACCAAAGAAGAGAAGGAAATCTTCTTTGAATGCCTGCTCAGTATTAAGGTACCGTCTGGCTTCTCGTTGAATATAAAGGGAATAATAAACATGGCAGAGAAAAAGTTCCAGAACCTAAAGTCTCATGACTGCCACATGATTATGACGCAACTGCTTCTGGTTGCATTGAGGGGACTTCTACCGGAAAACGTTCGATTAGCCATTGTGAAGCTATGTGCATTTCTCAATGCAATCTCTCAGAAGGTAATCGATCCAGAAATCATACCAAGATTATAGAATGATTTGGTGCAATGTCTTGTCAGTTTCGAGTTGGTGTTCCCACCATCCTTCTTCAACATCATGACGCACGTCCTAGTTCACCTATGCGAAGAGATTAACATTTTGGGTCCTGTATTTCTACACAATATGTTCCCCTTTGAGAGGTTCATGGGAGTCTTAAAGAAATATGTTCATAACCGTGCTAGGCCAGAAGGAAGCATCTCCAAGGGCCATCAAAATGAGGAGGTCATTGAGTTTTGTATTGACTTTATTCCTGACCTTAAGCCGATTGGTGTTCCTGAATCGCGGCATAAGGGCAGACTGGATGGAAAAGGCACACTAGGAGGGGAACAAATAATATGTATGGACGGACATTCTCTCACTGAAGCACACTACACAGTTCTACAGAATTCCACCTTGGTGGCTCCGTATATGGATGAACACAAGAATTTGCTACGCTCCAAACACCCGGAGCGGTCTGATGACTGGATTACACGTGAACAAACCAGGAGTTTCGCCAACTGGTTGCAGACACGTACCATGCATGGCACCTCTATTGAAGATGACCTGTACTTGCTGTCCCAGTTACCATTTTCGAATATAATGACTTTCAAAGGGTACGAGATAAATGGTAATACATTTTACACGATCGCCCAAGATAA